>CM040832.1:22260616-22948116 GCA_022828995.1 Vimba vimba | reverse complement strand
CGCACGTTGTGTGAGAAGTTTTGTTTGCGCACGCTGTCTGAGACTAGGGATGGTGAAAGCTAAAAATGTTCTTGACCGACCACCGAGCCTCATTAGCCGGTTGAAACCGGTTAACCGATTAGTTTAAAATATGCTACGCTATTTGAAATAACAGCCGCATCTGCAATTTCGCAATGCGGGTGTCGCGTTTTCAGGTGATACATAGATAAGATGATGTGCTACTACTGTATTTAAGCACTGTATCACACAAGGGGGTCGCGCAGCGCCACGTCTTTTAAATTCAAACACATTATTCTCTATGAGTATATCCGCGCACACCGGTGACGCCTTTCAGCGTCTGTCCGCGGCGCCCAGCTACGGCTCAGGACCTTGTTCAAAATCCTGCCGCTAATGTATATACTGACTTCACCCTGCAATATACATTTAGTTTTACATTAATTTACAGAAATCAGCTGCTTGAATGAAAATGGATGATGTTATCGGATTTTCAGGTGATATTTTCAATTCATTCAGTTAACGGACGCTCTGAGGTAACGTGTTCAGACTGCAGACTCAGCAACAATTCTATTTAATTGTACAGTACAATCATAACATAGTACAGACATTATCTTAATTTCATAATGTCCTTAAACATAACAATATTGCTGGCCATAAACTGAAAAAGTGCGCGTCCGGTGTGCGATACCTCGAGTTGTCCTAGTTGTGGCGTGGCGTGGCGCGGCGCTGCGCGTCCGGTGTGCGACCCCCTTACAAGTTGCAACTTACATCTGTGTCATTCTTTTTGGTGAAATGGTCCCACACACTACTTTTCTTTGCACGCTTCATCGCGTCGTCTGCCCTGGCTCAAACCTCGAGTGTTTTAGCCTGTAGCCTTTACTTTTCGCAAACCTTGTGAGCGCGCGAACCCAAACGCTGTGACCTCGCGCCAAATGTTTTTATTGGTTTACAAACAGGCGAGTTATGAAAAAAAAAAAAAAAAAAGTGTGAGGGATTTGTTCACTTCACACAAAAAGATCTTGGAATGAGATGGCTAACTGTAGTAGCGTTTAGTCCACTGTCAATAATAGCCTAATTTAGAGATCACTTTTTTTTTTTAACCGACTACCGACAACTTTGATCGGTTAACATCCTTATCTGAGACGCAACTTTCTGTGTGTGCTTCAGCTGCAAGTTTCAGACAGCGTGCAAGTAATAAAATAAATTATCTTTCACATTCTCCTTGTGCTTGAACGGACAAATTCACTCAGATTTATCTCAAAATGTCTGCCTTGGCTAGTATTCTAGTAAACATAGCCGGTTATGGCTTAAGTGAAGGTAAACAGTACAGAAAGACAAAGCGTGTACCATATTGGATCCGTCCATTATTCTTAAAGTGACAGCAGCCTAATTTTTTGCCTGTTTTTATTGTTGATCAAACTACAAAAGACAAAGAAATCAATCGCTGCTCTTCACTGAATAACTTTTTTGTAAATTTAGTAAAGATTAACCTTTAATTTGTACAGTGAAGATTATATGCAGTGTTGTTTTACATTTGATTAGGCTACTTTATTCAACTTCTGTACCTGAAAACTAATTATTGATTATTTATTGATTTAAGCACTGATTAGCATTTGAAGCATTTGTATCTTTGTTCTATTGTATTTATTTATTTGTGCTATTGCCTTTCATTTTTATTTTATTTCTTTTTTTATGAATGACCATTTACTTGTCTTCAATAATTTTTGAAATTTAAATTAGTAGTTTTAGCTGTGGTATCGAAATTGTATTAGAGAATTGTTAACTTTCACTGGTATCTCAAATTTGTGTCAACCTTATTAATTACAATACAAGGATACATGGGTCAAAAACAATATTTTATTCATTTATTTTTTGTGATGAGGCTGGTGAAAATTTAATCATTAAATTCATTGAATCGAAAATCAAGAATCGACATCTGCATCGATACCCAGCCCTAAAATTTACTGAAACTGAAAATGAACGAATGCTCCACTGAATAAAAGCTCCTGAAACGTGTAGAGTAGGAGCATCAGCATGGCCACCGTATGCAGCTTTTAACACGATCCACTCATTTAGAACTCCTTAAATTATATCAACATCTACTATACAACCTTTATTTAGCTAATAAACATCTAAATAATCACAACTCTGTGGAAATTAATTATCTCTCCAAAAGAAGCTCAAACGCATGGATTAAAAACAGCTCTCTGTCAGCAGGTATTTTCATAGACCATCAAACATAGACTCAGCAATTGCGATGATGTACTCAATGTTTTGTTTAGTTTTCCTGACAATGTTTGCATATTCTAGCTAATTGCATGCGTCATGTATGCTTATTCAAGCGAATATTGCTGCGTGTTCCATTCTCTTCACTCTTTAGCCCAAACAACACATATATGAATGCTTACATTTATGATAGACCCCCTGTCATTTATTTATGTTCTCCATTTGAAAACATTAGACTTTGTAAATTAGTTCTCTTACGAGAGTACTCTTGTGTTGCGCAAGTTTAGCTTACGCTACGGGAAAACTCCTTTTCTCGAGAATACTGAAGCAAGAAAATTATCCTTAATTTTCCAAAATGTAAAACACATTTGCTGCAGCAGGCAGACCTAGGCGAGATGGCTCGTGCGCCTATTGGCTGCTCTGCAGCAACTGCTGCAACCTATCAGCGCATCTTGGCATGACTCCAGCGCCAATGGGAAGCCTTCCCGCGCTACGTCATGACCCGCCAAAATGGGTGTGGCCACAAGACTATAAATACCCACCGCTGATGTTGCATGATGATTTCGTCTCCTTCAGCGAGTGACTTCACTGGATCTCTGGGAAGAAGCCGCGCCGTCGAAAAGCCCTCAGCGGGACGAGCTTGAGATTCGAGGACGCCGGCTGGATTGCTGCCTTCGCTCGCCGTACCTGCTGCGCTATCCGGCGCCCATATCCTTTTTCCACAGCTCCGTGTGTGTTCGCCGCTGCGTACACACACACGTTTCCTAAAAGAGCAAAGGCATTTTTAAATGCCAACCATGTCCTGCGGCTCATGCAGAGCCGTTCTCAGCGACGGGGACCGCCATTTGCTTTGCGCTTCCTGCCTGGGAAAGGATCACGCGGACCACACGTTTGCTGATGGCGGCTGCCAGGAATGCGAATCTCTGCCTCTCTCGACCCTGCGGGCTCAACAGGCCTTGTTTCCCGTCAAGTCCACTTCTCCCATGCCTTCTGTTGGGCCGCGCCATAAAAAGCGCCGCTCTCAAAGGCCACCAGAACCTTCGGTGAAGGAGAACTCGCCGGCGGCGTCCCCGTGAGCCTCCTTCTCGGAGTCCCCCGCCTCTTTCCTCGACAGCCAGCACCCTGCTGCGGTCGAGACGACAGAGCGGGATGCTATGGAGGAGGACAGCTGCTCTCTCCTGGCGTCCGGGAGCGAGGAATGGTCGGGCTCTATCCCTTACCCCACCCCGTCGACACACAGGAGTCCAGCGTGAGGGCCTCGGTCGACGCGGAGCTTCTCCGCCTTCTCTCGAAGGCCGTCAAAGACCTCGGCCTTGACTGGACCACGCCCCAGGAGCCTGCGCCCAACAGGTTGGATGGCTGCTTTCTCACAGGACGCCGCTCTGCACCTGTTTCTAGGCCCGCTCCCTTCCTCCCCGAGCTTCACGATGAGCTCTCCAAATCGTGCGGAGCCCCGTACTCGGCCAGGCTGAGATCCTCTGTCTCTTCCACGTTCTCTGCGGTCGGCAGCGCGGGATATCTCTCTGTTCCTCCGGTTGAGGAAGCAGTGGCAGCGCACTCTTGTGTCCGCCCTCCGCTGGATGGTGTGCCAAGTCAACTCTGCCCACCAAAGCCTGCCGGACCACGTCAGCCTTGGTCGGCCACGGCTACGCTGCCGCCGGTCAGGCCGCATCTGCACTGCACACCATGGCTGTTTTGCAGATCCACCAGGCCAACCTCCTCCGCTCTCTGGACGAGGCTGGACCAACTAAGGAGTGTGTGACGGATTTGAGGAGTGCGACGGACTTGGTACTCAGAGCTACTAAAGCCGCCGCCCAGGCCATCGGCCGCAACATGGCTTCTCTCACCGTCACAGAGCGTCACTTGTGGCTCACCTTGTTCGACATGTCAGAGTCCGACCGTGCCACCTTCCTGGACGCTCCTATCTCTCCAACTGGTCTCTTCGGTCCCTCAGTTAAGGGCTTCGCGGAGCATTATTCGGAGGTGCAGAAAACATCTCAGGCCATGAGACATTTTCTGCCGCGGCGTTCCAGTTCTGCAGCAGGCCATGCTAAGAAGCAGCCGCCCACTCAAAGAACGGCCCCCCACTCAAAGAACGGCCCCCCCTCCGCCTCCGCAACAGCACCAGGCCCGTTTTTACGGCGACCCACATAAATCTCAAAAAGAGCATTATGTCTGGTCATATTCCGGCTCAAGCCGAAGGTGTTTTGAATGTAGCAAAGGTGCCCGCTGCCCAGTGCCCACCCACGCACATAAACACTATGCTATGACTGTGTCACACTCATCCAGGGTCGAATACAATAAAGCTGGCTCAGGCTGCTTGACCACTAAGTGTAGGAAAAGTGCCCACTGCCCAGTGTTCACCCCTACACACAAGCACTACCCATGCAGTGTCTCACACCACCACAGGGTTCATATCAGTCAAACCGGCTCACGCTGTTCATGTTTTAAGTGTAGGAAATGTGCCCGCTGTACAGCGCTCACCCCTGCCCATGAAAACGACTGTATCTGCGCTACGCACACACATACCGCCTCAGCGTATGAACCCAGCACGAGCTGGCAGTGTTTCAAGAGCAGACCACGTGTCTGCCTTTCAGCGCACACACTTTGTGAAAAACTCTGTGCCTCGCGCCGCGAGCTCACATTGCTGTGTCTGTAATGCAGCATCTCCCCGTTCATACGACCGTTTCTTCATGGTTTGGTCCCCGGGTCCCCGAATGTGAGCGACTGGAACCCAGACTTCATTCTACCCGTCAATTCATGCGAAATCATAGGAAATGATACCAGGGGTTTCAGAATGGGTACTAAAGACGGTGAAACAGGGCTACTCGCTGCAATTCGCTTGCAGACCACCGCGCTTCACAGCATGGGTCGAAACATCGGTGAATCAAGCACTGCCCT
This sequence comes from Vimba vimba, assembly GCA_022828995.1. Lineage (NCBI taxonomy): Eukaryota > Metazoa > Chordata > Actinopteri > Cypriniformes > Leuciscidae > Vimba > Vimba vimba. Next base: position 22,942,992 of record CM040832.1, on the reverse strand, counting down.
TGGGACATTAGTATTGGAAATTTCGCACGCACAGCGTTTTATATAAGGTTCCCGTAGCGTAAGCTAAACTTACGCAACACGAGAGTACTCTCATAAGAGAACGACACTCGGTTACTAACGTAACCTCGGTTCTCTCTAGAGAGGGAACGAGTCTTGCATACGCTGCCGTGCTTGTGCTGCATTATGGTTTCGCTTCACTCGACTCAAATCATCATGCAACATCAGCGGTGGGTATTTATAGGCTTGTGGCCACACACATTTTGGATGGTCATGACGTAGCGCGGGAAGGCTTCCCATTGGCGCTGGAGTCATGCCAAGATGCGCTGATAGGTTGAAGCAGTTGCTGCAGAGCAGCCAATAGGCGCGCGAGCCGTCTCGCCTAGGTCTTCCTGCTGCAAGCAAATGCGTTTTGCATTTTGGAAAATTAAGGATAATTTTCTTGCTTCAGTATTCTCGAGAAAAGGAGTTTTCCCGTAGCGTAAGCTAAACTTACGCAACAATCGTTCCCTCTCTAGAGAGAACCGAGGTTACGTTAGTAACCGAGTGTCGTTATTTTGCCTGTTGTTAATATTAATCCTGTTGTTATAAATAAAATGCAACTGGGATTAAGCTGCACTAAAGCAGCAATGTTTTTTTTTTATTCAGGCGGTTTTAGAAATGTTTTATGCTGCTTTTTTTTTAATTTATAGAATTATTTTTACATGTTAAATTCATTACCCGTTTGTTGACCTGATCAAAGATTTCATTTAAAAAAAAGACACTTCAGCGACAGTGCACTATATTTTATTTTTTGCACTCTAGAAGTGTGTTTTGTTGTGTATGCAAGGAGAGAGTGAAATTACAGTATTAAAAATTACAGTATTTAAACAGTTAAGTAAAACCTAATTCAGTTCAGTGCTATTATTGTCAAAAACAGAAATAAAAATAAATTTCAGTTCTGTGTAATAGGTTATCAGGCACATAAACATGCAAATAATTGGTATAGGTAATAAACAAAAATCAATATCGGTCAATCTCTACCTATATGTTTTTTTTATAATCCCAGACACGGTGATCCCAATGCAATGTCCAAAATTGTTGAATTTTACCCATTTTTAATGTTCAAAAACCAAATGTGGGTAACCTTTCAAACTAATACTGCGTTTAAAAAAGAACGTCTGAAGAACAAATAATACTGAAACTAGAAATGTATCTTTATTCCCTCTATCAAAAACAATCGCATACAACATACCTGTCTAAGTACCAAAAATACACTGAAACGGTCAAGTTGAGGCACATTAACTTGCTTTCAAAAGTGCATTTATAAAGAATCTATATATGAATCAGTTTCAGTGATATTTGGAAGAAGGGATTTTGTTCATTTTAACAACTTATGAAGATAGATAGATAGATAGATAGATAGATAGATAGATAGATAGATAGATAGATAGATAGATAGATAGATAGATAGATAGATAGATAGATAGATAGATAGATAGATAGATAGATAGGCTATTTTCATGGCAGAAATTAAATTACAAAAATACAAATATCATATAAATACAATAAAACCAAGCAAACAAACACAACAAGTCATATTATTTAAACAAGTAATAAAAACTCAGTGAGTGTTTTAGCGCAATTTTCTGACGTCATGGGATCACAACACTAAGAGATAATAAATCTTTTCCTGTTTTTTTTTGTTGTTTTTTTTGTGCGTTCCCGAGATTAGATCTTCCTTAACATAATGCCGAAAACCCGAAGTCTCTAGGTGGTCTGGTTGAGGAGGAGATAGAAGTGCAAGATTGGTGCGCACAGACAGAACAGAAATCATGAGTTAACAATCGCAATTTTGTCCGGTGGAAAATTGCGCTAAAAAGAATGTTAATTAACATGATAAAACATTCCGGATGAATTTCATATCTGAAGCTACCAAGAGTTCAAATGTTACTGCATTGACATTCCAATATCTCTGGGATTTAACCAAATAGGAATTAATATTCCAAAAGAGAAGTTTCATATTAGGAACAAGAATCTAAAAAAGATTTACTTATAGAGTTAGACATGCAAACTATGGTGGACATTTTTGGGCACTCAAGAGATGCATATTGTATGCAATTGTTTTCAAAGAGGGAAACACAATACATTTCTAGTATAATTTTAGTATCATAATAATACATTTCCAGTATTATTTGTTCTTCAGACATTTCTTCTTTAAGTCCAATAAAAAGTATCAGCTGCGTAAAAAGTGACCCAGATTTACTTTTTGACCATATAGTAAATTTAACAATTGAACATGGAACTGCACTGAGATCCCCATGTCTATGGGACTGAACCAATTAGGGCCTTAATTTGGATACCAAAAGAAAAGTTTGTTAAAAAAAAAAAGAAAAGAAAAAAAAATCTAAAAGAATATTAAGATATCTTTAATACTTTAGTACTAATAGTAACAGGCATACTAATAGTAACAGGCATGCAAACTTTGGGGGAAAAAGCTCCCATTTTTGAACCGTCTCCATTGGTATATAATGCAGCAAAGATTGCTAAAGTTAACAGATTTTTGTAGTTTTTAGACTAATTTCTGTGTAAAATGCTGCCATCTTTCCAAAGTCATTTAAAGTCAGACTCAGTATCCCCCTGTAACCCCCTATAAATTCTCCAAATTTGTCATTTTGAGCACCTCTGTAAAATAGAATTGATAGCAAAAATATTAAATGTCATGGATGTATAGTTACAGGTAATCCACTATTTAAGTTTGTATTTCTACAGAAAAAAAAAAATATTAACAAAAATCGAAAATTTGAGTCAAGGCAGTTTCTGAAATTTAGCTGATTTGGCACAGAATGACACCATAAAATTAATGGAACACGTCAAATGGTTGACCATTTTCTTTAAAATGGTTTTCTATGGGGAAACGCTTAAAGGGACAGTTCACCCAAAAAAGAAAATTATATCATTATTTACACACCCTTAAGCCATCCAAGGTGACTATCTTCTTTCAGATTAATACAATCGGAGTTATATTTAAGAATATCCCGGCGAGATTTTGAAGCCCCAAAAATGCATCCATCCATCACAAAAAATAATCCATACTGCTCCAGGGGGTTAATAAAGGCCTTCTGAAGCGAAGCGATGGGTTTATGCAAGAAATATTTAAAACTTTATTAGCTATAGGCTAATAACTAGCTACCGGCAGGCGGTTATACACAACGATTTGCGGCGAAAGAGTAAACCCCTGACCCGACGCATGACACAATGACGAACGCAGAAGTGCAGAGGATAGAGAAAATAAAAACACTGGTCGCGAATTAGAAGTCTAAAACGAGAAATTTTAAATAGAAATGTAAGAGGATTTCGATAAAAGAGAAGAGGAGCTTGAGTTTGTTGCACAGACCTATTTGTTTAAACCGCGAGAGGCGTCTAAGCTTATGATACTCTTACATCAAACATCGTGTAATATCGCTTTAATAACGTTTTAAATATTTAAAATGTTTTTCTTACACAAAAGCATTTCTTCGCTTCAGAAGACCTTTATTAACCCCCCAGAGTTTGTGGATTACTTTTATAATGGATGAATGCACTTCAAATTTTGGGCTCCCATTCACTGCCACCAGGACATTTTTTTTTATATAACTCTGATTGTATTCATCTGAAAGAAGAATGTACGCCAAGGATGGCTTGAGGGCGAGTACATCATAGGGTAATTTTCTTTTTTGGGTGACCTAGCCTATCCCTTTAACGAGAAACTGTACGCTATGTTTAAATTCTGGGTTCATCTGATTGCCTGTACAGTATGCATCAATTACACTGAATTTGGTCTTTTAATGTCACTGTCTTACTACATTATATTTAACACAAAACTGTTAAATGGCTGGTGTGACGTCACGTGAAAATAATGAGTTTAAGGGGCTTCTTGAACAAGAAAAAAAATGTAGGAGGGGTCGCGGGACTTGATTTTGTCCATCGGGAATTGATTGGATCTGCAATCTCATGTGAGTGACAAGTTGACCCGCCCTCACGTCGGTGAACACGTCATCGGAAAAGTCGTTGCAAGAGGGTGGGTAAGTAATTTAAATTAAGATTACGAGGGCACATTCATTTTAAAAAAAATTGTCCACGGATAATGCATTGATGATAATCACTTATAAATAAACACTGCCGAATTCATTCAACAACAACAATAACAAAAAAGAAGAAGAAGAATTGAACATTTTGATTTTATGGTGACTTCAAGAAACATGGCGTTAGCATTTCAATTCGTAACTCTCGGTATTAAGACAAGAAATGTGCATGCATGTTGTTGAAACACTAATATCACCACCACAGAACAATGACCCCGTCTGTCTTTCTCCGTGAAACCTTAAATCACAGCGAAGACAGTCTCATGTGATTATGAAATCAGACATCATAGATTTATTGCTATCATTAGATATGATTTGTAAGCAAATATAGCATAGGGATAGTCAACAGATAGCGTTTAGGTTTAATACGGCCGGAGTAAACACGTCCACATGGCGGCCGTCAGACCATGTTGACAACATGGCGCAAAACCTCCAGAACGCCAAGAATTATGATCCTTCCCCACTTGTTTAGTGCCCAAATGACCACAGTTCCAGAAACTGCATAAACTCGTGCGATAACGTTTGCAAAAGTTATGTGATGTTTTCACGCAACATGAACACACAAATGTATACATGCATACCTGCTGGTGTTGCCCCAAAGATCCGCACCACGGGCACTTTCTTGACATCGCTCGCTCTGAACTCAGAGTAACAGGCGTCCAGCTCTCGGATCGGGCTGCTCATGTAATAATCCGCCGTGACGATCCTCAATGAAAACATGGTTGCCCTGCAGAACCGAATCGAACATGAGGTGCTATTGACAAATAAATATAAAGGCAGCAGCCGATCCTAGTTGTTCCAGCTGCGTGAAACAGGCGGCTTTGAGCAGAGCGTGATTTGCAGAAATATGGAGCTCAAACATTCGTTTACCATATGATGCAAATGATTCCCAAAGATCACAGCTTTAATTCCTACCCAAACTCTTCAAATACAACATATATTCCGATTTAAAAGAAAACCTAATGTTCACTCCCCCCTCCTCTGTAATACGATCACGACACTGTTGGGCAACCCTAATCATTCCCATCCAGCCCATATCCACATAGAGTGCACTGCAGCATTCCTTGCAGCCAGCAGCTGGGTCAGCCAGTTCAGCTCACTTCACTTCTGCTGCTGCTGAGAAAGGAAGCTCCACGCTGTCTCTGCCCTAATTGGTCAGAACCAAAGACAAATCGCCTTCTGATTGGCTTACAAGAAGATAAGCGCGCTGATTGGCTCGTGTTAAGCGGAAGTAACAGGGATGTTACAATTCGTTAAAAGCCTCAGATTTTTTTTTTTTTTTTTAAATGAATTCATAAAATAGTCAAACAGACACCGATGACATGAGCTATAAAATAAACGACGGTTCACACCAGATTTTATTTAATTACCTACTCAGGTATGCTGATGCGATCTGAGAAGCATACTACTACTTTTGGTGTAGGCGATTTTTTTCTCTAAACTGCCCCTTGTCGTTTCGGAAAATAGTACAATGGCGAGTGCGTCGACAATAAACACGTAGGGTGCTCGGCTGGCTCGGCTCGGTCGTGTGTTAAGCGAAAGTATAAAGAAGGATTTAGTGATAGTAACTGGTAATGAGAGAAAGAAGCTTTTCGAAATGATTCTCTGTAATGAAGCGCTCGAAACGCGACGCGCTGGCGACGCCTGCTGGTCAGAATTGTGTATATGCAGCGCAAACTCATCCGAAACCACAGCAAAACATGTATAAAAACACCATTTACAGACCTGCGAATGTTTTGTTGAAAGTGTAGTTTATCAAATGTTATTAACAAAAAAAATAATCTAATGCCATTAAAGTGACTTTATAATATATGTTATTTTATTAAAATGTATGGCTTGTTTTGTTTATGGAAAGCATGGTTAATCAGATCAAATACAGCTCATATCATATATACAGCTCTGGAAAAAATTAAGAGACCGCTGCAAAATGATCAGTTTCTCTGGTTTTACTATTTGTGTTTCGGTAAAATTAACATTTTAGTTTTATTCTATAAACTACTGACCACATTTCTCCCAAATTCCAAATAAAAATATTGTCATTTAGAGCATTTATTTGCAGAAAATGACAACTGGTCAAAATAACAAAAAAAGATGCAGAGTTGTCAAACCTTGAATAATGGAAAGAAAATAAGTTCATATTCATTTTTAAACAACACAATACAATAACCCTGATTTTCAATCACAGCTTTCATGCGTCTTGGCATGCTCTCCACCAGTCTTTCACATTGATGTTGGGTGACTTTATGCCACTCCTGGTGTAAAAATTCAGTTCTTTGTTTGATGGCTTGAGACCATCCATCTTCCTCTTGATCACATTCCAGAGGTTTTCAATGGGGTTCAGGTCTGGAGATTAGGCTGGCCACGACAGGGTCTTGATCTGGTGGTCCTCCATCCACACCTTGATTGGCCTGGCTGTGTGGCATGTTTCCTGCTGGAAAAAACAATCCTCAGAGTTGGGGAACATTGTCAGAGCAGAAGGAAGCAAGTTTTCTTCCAGGACAACCTTGTACATGACTTGATTCATGCATCCTTCACAAAGACAAATCTGCCCGATTGCAGCCTTGCTGAAGCACCCCCAGATCATCAATTTTCAGCTTTGTCCAGCACCTGGTCATCTAATGGTTAGACAGAGACCTGGAGAGGCCTACAAGCCACAGTGTCTCGCACCCACTGTGAAATTTGGTGGAGGATCGGTGATGATCTGGGCGTGCTTCAGCATGGCTGGAATCGGGCAGATTTGTCTTTGTGAAGGACGCATGAAACAAGTTGGTCCCTCACATTCATTCTCTGTCCGATCACCGTTGTGTGTTTTATTTTATTTTTATTTAAAAAAATAAATAAATAATAATTCCTGCTTCAGGAATTATTAAACTTTGAATGTTTTGATCTTGATCCTTCTGTCTTTGTCTTCCTGCCTGAATACGAGTGTGACAGATGATTGGACCGCCCAATATGTACAAACAGGCAAAGTTTATCTTCCTGGCTCAGGAGAGCCCTAATTTCTTTTCTTTTTTCAAGAATTTTCTTTGTTTGGCCATCACTAGCTCCCTGGACGACGAGACCCTAAAGAACCTGTTCTGGATCGGGACGAACTTCCACAACACCATCGACCTTCCAAACACCACCAAACACGTTCAAAATGAATATGAACTTATTTTCTTTTCCATTATTCAAGGTTTGACAACTCTGCATCTTTTTTTGTTATTTTGACCAGTTGTCACCAAACACTGAGTTGGAGGGAAGGCGTCGTGAGGTGTCTGGAGAGAGTCGCGCCCTGATTCAGAGCACAGCAGACCCAGAGCCCGTTTCACCACCACGACCACGGAGAAGTCACGGGAGCCCCCCGCAGACCGAGCAGCACGACCCGGTGCGACAAGTGAGCCAGAGCCCAAGGAGAAGAGGACAGAGCTTGCCATCGCCCTGGAAGCAGTGCCCCAGCGTGGATCTGACCAGGGGTGTGAGCCCGAGACATGCATTATCCAAGGAGAACTCTGAGAACTGGGAATTATTTTTTGCTCTATCCTGTGGGAACTGTCATGATTCTTTGTGCTCTCAAGTCATGTTTCATCGGCAGCACCACAGAGCTCAGCCAGTCCTCCAGTCCCATCGCTGCTGGATGCTTGCAGCCCTGTGCCGTCTCTAAGGAGTCCCTGTAATGACGTCGAGCAACCACCAGTAGCGCCTATCCAGGGGGATCCTTCGGCTCCACCTCCGGCCTCGGATCCCTTCGTTCCATCTCGGCCTGTCAGCTACGTCTTGGCTCCTACCACCTTCGGCTCCCCCAGAGACCCTCATCTCACCAGCTCCCCAGTCAGTCGTCACACCACTTCCGCCACGGACTTTCGTCCAGTATCCATATATTTATTTTCTTCACTCTTTTCTGTGCTTGCAAATCCATGAATGGCAGAACTTTCAAAGAGACTCCAGGAAGTGAATTCTGTCCAATATTAACCCATTCTGCCTTCTTATTAATAGGCTACCAAGCCAAGCAGCCATAGCCCTAAGCTGAGCAGCCCAATAATAGTATCTAAAATTAGGAATTGAAATGGGAAGAGACGTCTCATATTTACTATTACTTCCGGGTCACATGGCCAACCTGTCTTTCTTTTAATGTAGATCTTCAAACGGAGAAATGAAAAAAGGAATTTCAAAAAAACAAAATCGGACCATTATTTGAATTTGGTTTAGTCGTTTTTTGTTTTTGGATTCAGAAACCAAAAACGGGAGAACGGCTCTTTTTTTTTTACCGTTTCTTTGTTTTTGGTTTGAAACGACAAACGAAAAAAAGGTGGTTTCTCGTTATTTTGTTTTGTGGTTCAAACGAAAAAACAAACTATCAAAACCGTCTCAGCAATATATTAATAAAAAAAATAAATAAAATAAACTTCTATGAGTAGTGAAAAGCAATTTTTTTCTTAAGGTGTGCTTTTAGCCCATTTGAACCCTACTGTATTAATCACAATGTTTCAAATAAATCATATAGGATTTTGCAAGCAAGGTCATGTCTGGGGCTGTCTTCATGTGGGTGCATGTTGGTAGGGGGCTTGAAAATAAAGGGGGGACAGGTGAAGCGGTCCGTGTACTTTTTCATTCATTCATTATTCTATTTCGGAATGAAAATGAAATTTCAAAAAAGGGTGCAGCTTGGTTTTTTGTTTAAAAGAAAAAAAGCAGAAATGGCTGTATTTTGTTTCCCAAATGTATTGTTGTCATCAAATAATAGTATTAGAAAATTGGAAGACATTTCCGATCGTTTTTTAATTTGTAATATTTATTTGTACGTTTATTGTATTTCATTTGACTGATCCTATCTTTACCCGGAAGTAAATTACACCGTCGTGCGAGTAGATGTCGCCTTGGCTACGGCAGTTCATTGGAACGAATGGAACGAATGCGTCAATATAGCCGCCATCTTGGAACAGGGGAGCCCCTCATCTTTAATGCATCAGCGTCAATGTAGGCAAAGGTCTAACGGAAATAAAATCACCATAAATTTTTTGGTTCGTTCCAAAGGTCAGACATGTATTTATCATTGAGTCCAGAGAAAATGTAAGGTTTTGATATTAAGATAATCTACTTCTTTTTCAAAATATAATGCATAGAGGCCTAAGTTTATTAGTCACATTCTTCCACTTGAGTAAACTTAGAATGAACTATCGCTACTTAATAATATATATATATATATATATATATATATATATATATATATATATATATATATATATATATATATATATATAAAAATGAGCAAAACTTGGCCACTAAATATTTAATGTTCAATTATTTTAATGATCACAATTAAAGTTTTAATTTTATTAAATTGAACGTTGCATTCATATTCTGGGCTCATCTGATTTTTTTGTACATAGTGTGGCGAGGTGATGGATCGGGTAAATTACGGTTACACTTATGAGGAAAAGTATAACTAAATGGAGAGCAGACTACGCCACCCCGTTTCACTGAACGGGGAAATTTATACAAGACACGCTGGTTCGCTACCACAGAGGACAAGAGACGTGGATCTGAATACAAAAATACTTTATTTTCACAATAATAATTATTTTAAATATATAAAAAGCTATTGACTCCAGGGGAGACACAAGTTTTACACCACTTTGGTGTGCATCAAAACAAAAAAAACAAAAAAAGACACTTTCAAGCTGAGGCTTACCAGTAGGGAGCTAGCTGGACAGTGAGTATCCTAAGACCACACCACACTCCACACAAACACTCTCACTCTCACACTTAAGTGAAAGAAACGCAAGTGCCAATGGCAAAACACTCGGTGAAGGAAACACCACCACCAAAAAGGCACAAACAGCTAGCTTCCCTACACCGGGGGCCTTCAGCTTCTGAAAGAAACACAAAAAACACAATATAATTTCACAATTTGCTGCAGGCACATGTATTAACAAATTACAATAGAACAAATAATATTTTTATTTTATTATTTTTTTGCACTCATACGGAAAAAAACGAGCCTATCGCGCCGGCGCGACAGCCGACCTCAGGGGGTTAAATGAATGTGCAGCAATTTGTACAAGAGAGTCTGTATGCCTATACTGTTGTAGCCATTAAATAAGCGCATTTAGTTTCATATTTGTTCAAATATTATAATGTTATTTTTTTCCGTTTATGTTTGTAGAAAATCCTGCTGTGATCTGATTGGCTGACTGAGTCTTGATAAAGAGCACCTGTGGCCCCTTACTAATTATGTTTCAGTCTCCTCTTGTTTGAACCAAAAGCTGTTGTTCAGACATGGCTTGTGTGGAATTGTTGCGTTGTTGACCATGTAAGTTTCCTTTTTGATTGTTTGTTTAGTTTAAAGGATTATGTGTTTGATATATGTTGAATGCTAGTTATGTTTAGTAGCTCTTTAATGTTATACTCATTTGATTGTTAAAGCTGATTTCAGATGTATGATTTAAGATTTGCAATTGTGTTTGTATTTAAGATTTGCAATTGTGTTTGTATTTATTAATGGTTTTGTTTATGGGTTTTAGAAACCAACAGTTACCATCACTGCCATCTGTGAAATGTCTACTCCTATATATCATCACAAATAAACTGGGAAAAGTACTTGATGACTGAATGAGTTTTAATGGACCCACCATTCCAGTAGCAACAGCCAAATCAGCCTAGAATTTCTGCTAAATTTCTACATGGTCCTTCGAGCCGGAGAGGCTACTGGAATGGAGACTGAGGGTGACTATGTGAAACCTAAACGTTCATCAAGGATTGTAAAACCTCAAAGATGGCACAAAGATTATATGATGACTCAGTTAAATCCTTCAATGCATCCAGTTGGACAATTGTCACACCAGCCAGAAGATTTGAGCCATTTGGTTGCATCACAAGGAGCTTCCATTACTGCTACTCAAAATGAGGTGAAGTCTTTGTCTGAGGAGATTAAACAAATGAAAGGAATGTTGTTGGATGTGGGGCACATGATGAAGGATATGCAAAGTAAAAGAAGTTCTTCATTTTCTACTGGTTCTGAATGCAGTTCTATTCAAGCATCCCCTAGGGGTGGTGTGGCGCAATGGATAAGACACATGCCTTTGGTGTGAGAGACCTGGGTTCGAATCCACTGTGAGACACCAATGTGTTCCTGAGCAAGACACTTAACCCCTAGTTGCTCCAGAGGCGTGCGACCTCTGACATATATAGCAATTGTAAGTCGCTTTGGATAAAAGCGTCAGCTAAATGAATAAATGTAAATGTAAATGTAAATGTTCATATCCCCATACAAGCAAACCAGAAAGATAGATGAACGCCAGAGATTCTATTGTGGATGAGTTGAGTTAATGCGACGACATCAAACCAAGCAGGATAATGTGCTTTCTACACCACCAAAAGTTCAGAGACAAAATACTTTGCCCCCATCTCAGTATGTGCCACCTACCTCTTCAATGCCTACTTCCTCAGCAGCCACCACTAGAGGGCCATCAGAGAGACAACACCAGCAGCTTTCTGATCCATGTCCGCCTATTAGGCTCTCAGTTCCACTCCCAGATAACCTCAGGTCACAACCTTTAATGCATCCAAATGTAATGGGTGAAGGCTTAACTCAGCAACAACGTAATGGTCTTTCATCTTCAGTCAGTCATCATCAAATGAATCCCAGTTTTTATCCCAGTGATCAACAAGTAGGAAGGGATCAAAGCCTTTGGCCGCCTGATCAAATGCAGGGAAATGTATTTTGTATGCCTGGTCTTCCATGGATGCCTCCAAGTTGGCCAACCTTCCCTCCAAATGGAGGATTGTTAAGGCTTCCATATCTACCTGATTTTCCTTATCCAGTATTCTATCCATCTCATATCCAAAATGTTCCACCAGTTCCTTCAAGGGTTGCAACATTGCCTCCTAGAGATTTATCAGCTGGATTTACTTATGCTTCTCTTGGTCATTCACATCAAACTTCTTTAGAACAGCAGACAACTAGAACTGTACCGCAGCAAGATAATCCTTCCATTATGTCTCATCAGAATCCTTTGATACCCAGAGTTATAACCACTGCATCAGCACCTCAGGGGCAGCAAAGAGATGTGAATCAAATAACTGCACTTTCCCCAATTGGAATGCAAATGATGGTACCTAACCAGCATATGTCTATTCATTCACCCGTGAATGTGCCCCACACAAGTATGCCAGCTCTACATCCTTCCAGGTCAGCCCGTATTGAACGACTTTCATTTCCATATTTGAAGAGTGATGACCCCCAAGAGTTTGCCATGCTGAATATGGCTTTAAAGAATTTGTTACCCTCAGAGGAAACTGAGCAATACAAGTGTTACGTCCAGAGCCGTAAGGTTCTGTTTGTGTGTGTTCAGCTATGCTGTTTTCTCTTTTTCTCTATCCCTGTCTCTCTTCATAGGAGAAATGGTTCCACCTGGTACAGATAATCAATGGCCTGCTGTGATTGGATGCTAGGAGTATTTAAACTGCAAACACCATCAGAGCTGTGTTGGTGGTGGCTTGACTGTGTGCAGCAGCAGCAATGAGGTCCCTTCTTCAACCCCAGACCTGAGACTTTGTTGAAGCCAGTAATGAACAGTGTATTTCTACCTTATATTGTGTGTACTACTTAGTGAAGTAGTTTTCTCGTTTCACTCCCTGATTGAGACTTTAAAGGCAGAAGTGAGTGTTACCTTTAATAGTTGATCATTGTTTGACTTAATGCATTCTTTTCTCTTGGTTTATTTGAAGCTTGTTACTTAATCACTTATTTCTTTATTTTGTGGGGTTAGTAGGGAGGTGGGTGCCATTTATTTTGAATCATACTTTTTTCTCCTGGTTATGCTAGCAAGGGAGTTAGCTTATTTTGCTGTACTTTTGTTTTCTTTTCTTTTAGTTTAAGTAGTTTGATTAATGAGGAGTAAGATTGGTTATGTTTGTTGTTTTGGCTATACCCCCTCCTGAATTTGATACCTCTCTTTTTCTTTTGCCTAATTTGTAAATAAAACTACTTTCTTGAATGAGATCACTATGTGGTTATTGTGAAACAACTCTGGGTGTGGAGACGGGGTGGCTTCATGCTGTTGCACATTCATTTCACCACCATCCATTTTTACTGTTTCATTCCTCCCCTAAACCAATCAGGAAATCGTAACACAAGTATCATATTCTTCTTGATCATTTGAAGTTGGGGTCAGCTCGACTTCTGGCCTTGGCTTATGCCCATCATTCCCAGCCTTATACTACTGCCTTAAAAGCTCTTCAGAAAAGATATGGGCAACCCCACCAGTTGGTGCTGCGAGAGATTGCTACAATTAAGAACCTACCCACTGTACGTTCAGGAGATTCTGTTGGATTCGGCGACTTTGCTGTACAGGTTCAAGCTCTTGTGGGAATGCTTCAATCCTGGGATCATGAAGAAGGAGCAAAGGAATTATCTTGTGCATCACATGTCCATCAGTTACTCAGTAAACTTCCAGCACATCAGGTTGCTAGTTTTGCAAGATATGTTGCAGTTTGGTTGGAAGAGGAATCAGATTGTCAGAATCTAGCTACCCAAGTGTTTGAACAATCTAAAAGTATGAAAAAGTATCAGGTAAGAGAAGCAAGGCCTACCATGTCCCAATATCACACAGCTACTTTTCTTCATGGCATAAGTCAGGAAGTTAATTCCACTCAAAGAAAGAACACTGAAACTGCAAACCACGAAATTCAGTGACACACCAAGAAGGAGGGCCTTAAACCATCATGTGCAAGCTGTGGCAGTAATGATCATCATCTCAGTCATTGTCCTGTATTTCAGAGCTTCGATACGGCAGCCAAACGGAAATGGATTGTTGACAATCGTTGTTGGCGATGTGGCTGGGCCCATAGATCATCTAAGTGTGACTTAAGAGGAAAATGTCCATTGTGTCAAGATCGTCACTTAGGAGTACTGCATGAAGTAAATGTTCGCAAACCAGATTCTAGGATATTGTATTTGAGCCGATCAAGTGGTCCGAACTCTGTTCTTCTGAAAATTGTGAAGGTAGTTCTGAGCCACAAAGGAAAGACTCTGGAGACGTATGCCATCCTAGATGACGGTTCTGAGAGAACTATGCTCATGTCTTCTGCAGCAGAGAGTTTAGGTCTTAATGGGGCGGCAGAATCATTGGTTCTTCGAACCATTCGGCAAGACACCGAGAAAATTGAAGGTGCAACGGTTTCCTTCACCATATCGCCAGCTTCTCACAAGCAAAGTAAATACCAGATACAAGGTGCACTCAAATGATTGACTTACCTGAACAGACTTATCCTGTGCAAGTCCTACAGAGATGCTACCAACATCTAAGAGGCCTCCCTCTGGAGGAGTTTCAAAGAGTTAAACCTTTGTTGTTTGTAAGTGGGAGCTGATCATCCTCACCTTCTTTGCTCCAAAGAGCGAGTACATTTTGGTCCTCCTGGAAGTCCAGCTGCTTTGCATACTCAACTGGGATGGGCATTACATGGACCTACTTCCTTGGGTGAGAGGACTAATACCACGGCTCAGTGTTTCTTCCAGGCATCTCTCTCCATGGATCAGTTGCATAAAGATGTGGAGAAGTTATGGCAAGTTGACGTAATTCCTTTCTCTCAGACTCCAAAGCATGCTCTGCGGTCTAAACAAGATAAGAAAGCTCTTGAGTCAAATCAGCCTAGAATTTCTGCTAAATTTCTACAATGTTGATTATGAAAAGTGAACAGCAGAAGTAAGATGGAGCGGGTCAGACATGATTTTGACCACTTCACTTCATAAGTTTTGTTTTGTAGAAAACCTTTCTTTAAAGTGAATTTCGTTTTGTATAAATTGTATCTTAATTTTAATCAATTTTTCACCAACCAATTGCCTGGATTTAATAAATAAGAAGCTAATATAACAGACAATATAATCATGGAGGCGCCCGCGCGGTCACTTGCATTGCACGTGAACTGGAGCGCATCTCATCCTAACTTAACAAAACTCAGTGTATGCCTCACACAGACATGAGAAATACGTCAAATACACAAAGCTTGAAATGTCTTTAAAGGAAATAATTCAAAACGAAAAGAAAAAGGCTACTCTTTGATTATGTAATCCATTATGTGAATTTCTCTCTATAGGCGCGTTCACTACGGATATGGCGATCGTCAACTTCATCTTTGCAGCCGAGTCGACACTGTCAGACAACACTAGTTTATTAATAAAAATCAATGCACGCGTCACCGAATTTACAAATGCACATCTTGCTTGTTGCACGCACACATATTATGTCGAAATAACGAGATATTATGTTGAAATAACATTATTATTATTAATAATACATCTTTTAGAATAGGCCTATTTGATTGAATGCTGAATGTTGCGCTTCTTCAATTTAATAAAATTAAAACTTTAATTGTGATCATTAAAATAATTGAATATTAAATATTTAGTAATATTTAGTATTAAATATTTAATATAGGCCTATATATAACGCATTCGTTCCAATGAACTGCCGTAGCCAAGGCGACATCTAGTATAGATATCGTATCTATGACTTCGCACGACGGTGTAATTTACTTCCGGGTAAAGATAGGATCAGTCAAATGAAATACAAAAAACTTGCAAATAAATATTACAAATTAAAAAACGATCGGAAATGTCGTCCAATTTTCTAATACTATTATTTGATGACAACAATACATTTGGAAAACAAAATAGCCTACAGCCATTTCTGCTTTTTTTCTTTTAAACAAAAAACCAAGCTGCACCCTTTTTTAAATTTCATCTTTCATTCCGAAATAGAATAATGAATGAACGAAAAAGTACATATAACTTTATTTTTATAACATTTCTTCTATTTTTTAATGCTATTTTTTGGAGGGTTTTTTTACCTTTGAATGATTATGTTTAATTAATAAATAATAGAATTTAAGCACATTATTCACATTCTTTTAAAATTTAAATTTCAAATTAAATTCAAAATAACTCCAATAGCTTACATGCAACATCCAGCTCAAATCTACGGTGGCCGAGAGAGCTCAACGCGCTGCAAATGAAGAAAATGCATGCAAACAGAAAAAAACGCATGCAAATAGAAAAAAACACATGCAAATAGAAAAAACCCCACCAACGAATAAGAAAACATCTTCATCAGTTTTACAACTCACGTGCGTCCCAACGCTCACAACACAACCAAATACGGAAACGCGCTGCAAAAGTTCACAACACAACCAAATACAGAAACGCGCTGCAAAAGTTCACAACACAACCAAATACAGAAACGCGCTGCAAATAGGACAGAACACAACGGAAATGTTTCCGGGGAACCCAATAAGTGACGGACGGATGGCTCGCGAGCTTTACTAGAGAGACGCGGGCTCTGGCTTTACCTATGCCCTACTCTCTTAAAAGGGCAGACGGCAGAGCCCTTGAATTGGGCACTTTGGAGGGAGCGGGGCACTTGTGTGCCATTATGTTGATGAAGGGAGCAACGAAAGACAACGTAATTTCCTCATTATTTTCACCTGGGATGTTCCCATGACAACGCAGCGCGTGTCCATCAGCTGAATAGCTGTTCTTACCAGAAATATAGTATTAATGCTGTTAACATAACTGTTGCAAATAAATATACATTTTATACAACAAAGTTTTTAAAATATGTGTTATATCTTTGTGTGAGTGTCTCAACTTTAAAACTTGCCGTCTCATATTTGGACCTATAGCTACATTCTAACATTTCTTATGAAACTTATTTTAACATAACATGACAAAATGTGTTCAATGTAACTGATGTATAGATGAATGTCTTTTCCTCGTTCTTTTTCTCTATCTTTTTTATTTATTTATTTATTTTAGTCTTCAGCTCATTGTTCTTTTTAGTATTCTTATGACATTGAACATATCGCAAATACATTTTGTATATTGTATACAAAGTTGTATGTCATAAACGTGTCATCTTTGTATGTTTTGCAAAAAAAAAATAATAATAATAATAATAAAAGTAGACAGCACGTCCTAGCCGTCCGTCCGTCACTTATTGGGTTCCCCGGGAGCATTTCCGTTGTGTTCTGTTCTATTTGCAGCGCGTTTCTGTATTTGGTTGTGTTGTGAACTTTTGCAGCGCGTTTCTGTAATTGCAGCGCGTTTCCGTATTTGGTTGTGTTGTGAGTATTGGGACGCACATGAGTTGTAAAACTGATG
This sequence comes from Vimba vimba, assembly GCA_022828995.1. NCBI lineage: Eukaryota > Metazoa > Chordata > Actinopteri > Cypriniformes > Leuciscidae > Vimba > Vimba vimba. The sequence goes on along the minus strand of CM040832.1, from coordinate 22,925,754 downwards.
AAGATGTTTTTTTATTCGCTGCTGGGGTTTTTTCTATTTGCATGTGTTTTTTTCTGTTTGCATGCGTTTTTTTCTGTTTGCATGTGTTTTCTTCATTTGCAGCGCGTTGAGCTCTCTCAGCCACCGTACAAATCAGCTCAAAATATCTAACATTTTGGTGTCTGTCGACCTCTTGTGGAAATACGTATTCGTGGTTCAAGTGAGACAAAAGTCCTATAGGTCTTGGACCACTGCGTTGAACACCACATTTTTTTTAAATTTCAAAATGACCCGAGGGTAGAGTGAAGGTTAAAACACTTCCACCCATGCAAACATGATGCAATTTGTGTATTTACTAGCCATATCAACACTATATATATATATATATATATATATATATATATATATATATATATATATATATATATATATATATATATAGAAAAAACATTAGCCAAAATTCAAAATCTTTGAAAGATATCGCTGAACATTTATTTAAAAATAGTTTATTCAATCTTCAAGTTTAGATACCTCTTTAATGCTTCTAACAAGCAGACGACTAGCCAGATGTACATCCCAGTTGCACAGGTGGGGCGTGTTGTAACACTGCGTTACTGGCCCGCTATTAAAATGACGTTAGCAACAATAATTCACATTACTTTTGAGAATTTTATTGAGAAACCATGAGAAAGATGTAAATAAAAACTGAGAGTCAATGTTCAGAAATTATTATTTAAAGAAATGTGTTCTGGCTCGACATTGTCATCTCTTCTTGCGAGCTGTGTTCAGTTATGCGTTTTTCTGAATTTCTGAGTGTTTCGTCATCTTGCTTTTGTTCATTGTCAAACTCAAAAGTGAGTCATTTTTAATGATTAAAAATACGATTTTTATATGAAAAATATATAAATGTATTTTATTGACAGACTATTAGTTTATCTTGTGTATTTTTTAAATAGATCAGATATATAACATTTTAAGCTGTCATATGTTACAACCTACAATTTTTAATTTCTCTGTCACTCTCTCTCTCAGCCATTTGACCATCAGCCATTCAATATTTTATGAGTTGTTCCCTCAACATATTGCACACGCTTCTCTGGTGAAAATGTGAAATCCTGCCTAGTTTAGCGTTGGATTTCAGATCGCCCCGTTGTTCTCTAACTTGATTGGATGGCTCAGACTTTTCGCTGCGCAATATTTGCATAAAGAGAACGTAGAATTCCCCCAATTTGCATATAAGTGCACGTTTCCTGAACGAACCGAAAGCAGGTGTGACGCTGTCCAGGAAGAGACACGTATAATCTCTGAACAGGTAAGAAACCGACAACCCTGTAATCATTAAACGAGTCTATTCGTGCATATGTTTGATCTTAAAACTATTGATCTATTTAAAATAAAAAAGTTGCATTGAACTTTAGAGTATTGTAGGCCTATGTGCTTTGACGATTGGTATTGTTTCATAAAGAGGCCTCACGAACTAGGCTAAGTTCACTAGGCTAAGTACAACTAAGTTGTACTTTTTTTTTTAACTTAAAATGCCTTCTATTGATTCATATCTAATTTTCTGAAGCGTGTTGTGTGGTTTTGTGTTATTTACCCCATCAGAAATCACAGTCTGAATTCAAGAATACGGAAAAAGCAATGGAATCTTTTCAAGGTAAATCTGTTTTGAAAAGCTTTGTTTTACACTATTCATTGCAGCAGCATACTGTATCACATGACCAAGCCTGTATTATACTGTATGAATATCCCTAAGCCTTCCAGAACATGCCTGGGTCAAATTTCACCCCAAAATAACAATAAAATATTTTCGATAAAAGAAAACCTGTTTTACAGGAAAATTTGTTTGTTTTACAAATTCTGTGAAACAAAACTGAGCATAATTGGAACTACAAACAAATGTTAAACATTCAAAATAAAACATTAAAACACAATATGGTTTGAATTTGTTGAGAATTTTGAGGCAAAATATTCTTGAATCTTGATCTTTGTATGGTATTGTAACTGAAAGCAGCTTTGTGCAACAAGCCACAGAAGATGTTAGAATCTGGCTCATATTGTAATCGAGATCTCTATGGGACATTGTCGCTTTATGGCATAAAAGGCCAAGCATACTTTATTTCTCCGTTTATTCATGGTGGGGTTAAATTTTCCAGTGGAAGTGATTTTTAGATATAGACATTGCCAATGTTTAATCTCATTTAAAGTCGACATGGAAGAAATAGTATTCTCTTCCCTGGCGAGACTTGATTTTGTCCTTTGGGAATTGATTGGTTTTTAGTTTTTTGTCTTTGTTATTTATATTTATATATAAGATAAATAAAGACCGATAAATAATTGGCCAATAAAATGGTGTGTGTAATGACGTCAAAAAACCCGCATTGTCGCATTTAGGCCAATACTCACATTGAACTCAGTTCTGATTTCAATTTCTGAAAAGCCGCTTTTTGTGGTTTTCCCCAGCACCAATCCTTTGTATCACCCAGCAGATCTTTGAGTGTGTGTGTAGGATGCAAGGTAGAGACTTGCCCAAAGAATTGGCCATCTCTAACTACCCTTATGGAACAGAAATATATGGCAATATACTGCAAAATATAATGCAATATATTACATAATAAATTTCCATATATGGAAAACTAGTGCTTATATTTTTCATATATTAATACATATAAAATATTTATAAATTAAGACAAAAATAGCATCACATGTAATATTCACAAAGTTTTAACCTTTATTGTGTACCTATATTGCACATACATGTTCCCATATACATGTGAATGTATGTACACACATATATGATATATTATATTCACAGAATGAGTTACGGCAGATTGGGATGGGATCTCTTCAGATATGTCTAAATGAGGCATCATCATCATTATCATCATCATCATTATTATTATTGTTGTTATTATATGATCTCTCCTATGTATATTTTTAGTGATTTTTTGTTTTTATAGCACTACTGTATATAAATAGAGGTGACTTGACTTGACGTATCAATCTATTTTGGTCACACATCTTCGTGTGATATGAATTTCACCAAATGATATGAAGTTCACCAAACTTAAACTTTGGAAAGTGAAATTCACATGAGCTTGCATGTCCTGTCTCCTGTATTGGCATATGTATGAATGTAAGTCAGTGGATTGAAAAATGTAGTGTGACTGTAACCACCTCTTGACCACGTCAGGGCACATGCGCAGTGGTGAAAGGGTATGCATTACCTGTGCTTCTGTAATGTAGTCTATTTCTGATATTATATCACACAGGATACACATCCTTTAAAGTTACCAACAAAGTGTATGGAAAGGATTTTCTTTTTTAATGTTGATAAGCCAGTTTATTATGCTATTAACAGTGCATCATTATATGGCAGGTTGCGTATTATTTAGCATAGTTTGTCCCTGTTTTCTGTGACACTAGAACAGACATGTCACCTTTTTAGGTCATGGTGCCACCAGTTGAGAACCACTGCATTACAGTACTTATTAATTCAAATAATTAAACAAGTCAATGCCTCTAAAAGTTATTTGTCTGAATCAACCAACTGTATAGACAACATTATTGCTTACTCCTTTCATTCAACATACATAAACCTCTCTTTTTTTCTCTATTTGTCCAATTGTTTTGTTTTCACAGATCACTGTCCACATCTTAGTATGCCTGTAGAGACGGATGAGTCTATGACCTCGTCTTCTCTCAATCTGGCCTGGCCAACATGCCAGCAGTGCCAGACACACAACTCTAATGAGGCAGGCAAAAGTGGGAGATTCGGCCCTGAGATATGTGTCTGCAATGTAAGCAGGCAGGATTACCCAGATGGTTGCTGTGGGCTTACTCCTAAAGTTTTAAGGGTTAGTCACTTCACCAAACTTTCCATAAGTGATTCACAACGCACAGTGAGTCCTGCAGGCCTGCCCAGTCTCTACTTGCCTCAAAGTTCTGGAAGACACCTTCAGAGAGACTGTAGAACCCACATAGAAGATCTGAGTGAAGATTTCTCAGGTATCAACATTCAAAACCGCTGCAATTCCCCTGTCCTATATTCACATGCCCGAAACCCTGTGAGTGAGGATGAGGAGAGTCTAGAAAAGCCTAGTCCTCTTCGCTCTGACCTGGGTGAAAATTTCTGCAGATATTCTCCACTAAAACAGCCAGGATTTTACGGTATGTCTGTTATTGGTATGATTTAAGGGATCATGATATGAGGAATCAAATTTTCTTTAATCTTTTGACATTTTGACAAGTGGTCATTTTGCTATAAAAATACTATAGGTTTCAGACCTCGAAAATTCCTCTTCTCTCCAAAAAGAGCAAGAGAAACCAAGCTGCTAAAATAACTTATTTTATACTTCCCCACGTTATTCTTCCACACTGTGGTAGACATTTGCATCTGGCCGCCTCCACAACAACACATCAATGCTTACTTTACCTTGTTACTTCTATACCCCATCTAGCAGTGGTGAGTAGTGAGGTGAAAAGGAGAGGGATACAATGTTTGCCAATTATATTATTTATAAACCGTATATATTTACTGATGAGACTGAGGACAGAATGAGGTGGGGAATATTTATGTGTTGCAAAGATAAGCGAATAAACTTGACTAACATTATAATTGAACTTAAAGGAACATATTAAAATATGTCATGACCCCTTTAACACACGTCTGTTTGCATGTAGATCATAAGCATTTTGTTTTCATCAGATATCATCCATCGCCCAAATTCAGTTTTAATGGTTAAATAAAATTTAATCTAAAGACATGCCTTATGAAATATGTTTCCCCCCCCTAAATTATGTTTTCTTTTTTGTAGATTTGTTGTCTTGTTTTTTAATGGTTTAATTCAACTTTAGTAATCCAGCATGCCTAGTGAATTGAATTCATAAAACTTTAAAAACTCAATGATTTATTCAAATGTTTTATATATATATATATATATATATATATATATATATATATATATATATATATATATATATATATATATATATATAGGTAACACTTTATTTTGATAGTCCGTTTGTTGAGACTTTACTAGTTATTAGTAGCCATTCAGTAGCTTGTCAACAGTGCATCAGTTGACATTCAACAACACTGTTTTAACAGACAAGTAACATGTTCAACTTACTGCCTATAGACTATAAGGTACAATTCAAGTGTTAATCTACAGATTTTACAAAAAAGTGCCTGTTGACTGTCAGTGTTATTTTGCAACAGGTTATTAACCAATTGTCAACTAACTTTCAATTGTCAACTAACTTTCTGTAGATTGAGTACCAACAACTCAAGATCAATCTGTCAGTTAAATGTCACCAGTCATGTCAGCATATGAAGTATATGATACTGTATATCCTACTCAAGGGGTCTCATATGCATCAAATTAATAATTATTTTAGCTGATTTAAAACTGTTTTTAAAAAATTGTTAACCATTTGTAGATAATCTGTTGATAGTCAACTAAAGATTAGATCTGTTGCTTGTCAACAAATAAATTGTTTATGATCAGTAGACTATTAATAGACATTCTCAACTAAGCGTTAGTAGATATATTTTAGGACTATCTAATTAAAGTGAAAAACAGTTTATATCAGTAGAAAGTCTATAACCTATCAACAGATTAATATATTGTTTATGATCAGTTGACTTTTAATAGACATTATCCACTAAGTGTTAGTAGATAAATTTTAGGACTATCTAATTAAAGTGAAAAACAGTTTATATCAGTAGAAAGTCTATAACCTATCAACAGATTGTAAACATACTTTTTTGTACGTTTGGATAGATGCTGAAACCTATGATACAGACATGTCTGCAACGTAGAATTATTACGAATTCACAGCTACAAAACGTTTACGAATCATAAAGATATCTGTATCATTTCCCTTATACTGTTTTATAGATAAATGTAAGTTCCCTTAACCCTACTCCCAAACCTTAATATACATTACTAATTTTATACAGAATAAAAAAAGAATAAAACACTTTATGGACAGAGATGTGTAGGGAAATGCCAGTTTTATTAATAGCATTAAAATATATTTCGAGCTACTAACATTAATCCTACTCCTGCCCCTAAACCTACCCATAACCATTTCTTAAAACTATGCAGGCTAAAATTATGAAGAAAAACAACAGATGTGTAATCATAATAATTTATTGCGAAAATGTAAATCGGTACCAAAAGTCGCTCAAATGACGATGTGTTGCAGTCCTCTCTGGCAGTATATAATAGTTTTGTATAAGGGACAGAGCAGAATTTAAGTTATTAATCCATGAAAATGTTAACCCAGCTTCCCTCTGCGTGAAGACGGCGCGCGCGCACGCGCTTCTGCATTTCAATGTTGTTTCAACTGAAACACGGCATGCTGCAATCTGTGACGAAGCAGGCGAGAGCCAATGAACGTTTGATATCACTGCCGTAAAACATGTCGTAACGCTTCTTGAGGGCGCAATTTTTTTATTTAAATTCATCACGAGCGCTGGATTTGACATGTACGGTCGCTGCTGAGAATGGAGATGGAGATCGCTGGATGTGGATGAAGGGCTGAATTTGGATCTGTTTCTTGCTTGCGTATGGATTATAAAGATTTGGATTACATCTAACGTTACGTTAGCTAATAAAAAAATATGTATTTTGTTAATTTATATTGTGTTTTGGTGTATTATGGTTCTATAGGAGAAAACGCCTTTTGTGTCTCACGTAACGTTAAATAAACTAAATGTTACAAAATGGTTAAACGATTAAAGAAGGTATTGTTAAGGGTTTAAACTAATAGTCCTGTCTGTTAATCCTCCGAAGCGAGTTTGCAGCAGGAACAGAGATTATTTCTTAAATGAGTAACTGTTATAACGTTAAACTGCATTTAATAAATGCGATTTTCTGTAAAACTTACTGTCATGAAAGGCTAAATGTATTAATTAATAATTATTGTTATTTGTTGTTTATAACTTTTGATCTTGGCCTCGGGCATTTGATATGATGTAGACTATTGAGAATTTTCTCATTTGGAATGCTCAATATAATTTTTCACATAATCAGATGGTTCAGATGTGATCGTGATATCCTAGTAAATAATGGGTTGTATTATTTTTTTTATTTAATAAAAGTGTTTTTTGTTTTTTTTCTCTGATGTGCTGGCCATAGTGTTTGTTCTACTTCAGTCAGGTTAGGTATGCAATCTGTTGATAGGTTATAGACTTTCTACTGATATAACTGTTTTTCACTTTAATTAGATAGTCCTAAAATATATCTACTAACACTTAGTTGAGAATGTCTATTAATAGTCAACTGATCATAAACAATATATTAATCTGTTGATAGGTTATAGACTTTCTACTGATATAAACTCATTTTCACTCTAATTAGATAGTCCTAAAATATATCTACTAACACTTAGTTGAGAATGTCTATTAATAGTCAACTGATCATAAACAATTTCTTTGTTGACAAGCAACAAATAAGCAACTACATGTAATCTTTAGTTGACTATCAACAGATTTTAAATCAGCTAAAATAATTATTAATTTGATGCATATGAGACCCCTTGAGTAGGATATACAGTATCATATACTTCATATGCTGACATGACTTGACATTTAACTGACAGATTGATCTTGAGTTGTTGGTACTCAATCTACAGAAAGTTAGTTGACAATTGAAAGTTAGTCGCCAATTGGTTAATAACCTGTTGCAAAATAACATTGACAGTCAACAGGCACTTTTTCATAAAATCTGTAATTAACACTTGAATTGTACCTTATAGTCTATAGGCAGTCAGTTGAACGTATGTTACTTGTCAGTTGAAACAGTGTTGTTGAATGTTAACTAATGCACTGTTGACAAGCTACTGAATGGCTACTAATAACTAGTAAAGTCTCAACAAACGGACTATCAAAATAAAGTGTTACCTATATATATATATATATATATATATATATATATATATATACATACACAGAAATTCTATTGTCTGTTTTTTTCTGGATTTATCAAATAAAAGCATAAAACTTTAACAATTAAGTTAAAGTCTTCTAAAATTAAATTTGAACAATTCCTTTTATGGCATAACAAAGTGCTGGATAAAAAGTAAAACATGGAGGATTTTTTTATTATTATTATTATCATCTCTTTGAGAAGTACATTATACTGTGCAATAGTAGCCTAATATATTTCTGTCACAATTTCTTCAAGTTAAACCAAACTTTTATTTTGAAGGGGTTTGTTTTGAAGATCTTTAAGTTATTACTCTAGGTTTTATATTAGAAATAAGGTAAAATAAATCTCCGTTAAAACTTTCTATGAAGTCCAGGCTTATAATGAATTATAGCCCCATTTATTATAAGTATTACTATTCTATAAATATATTTATTAAGACTTATTAAGATTTATACTGCATTATAAGAACAGTTATAGTTACATTTATATTATTTGTTATAATTACTTATAATTCATGCATTTGCAATGTGCATGTTCATAATGCATTATACACTGATTTATAAATGATCAAATATAAAATAGTTCCAGAGACACTTGTTTGCTGTACCAATTAGTTATCAATTATGTCTTTAATGGCTAATGTTTGCCTTAGAGGTCATGCATGATAATTTTGATTTGTTAAAATCTCCTCAGACATATGCATAGTACTACTTATAGCAGTTTTAAAATAAATTGCTTATAGCAGCAACTTTAAATGTATAATGAGCACATCTTCGTGATTTCTTAACATTTGCTTTAGGAAAATTGCATTCAATGTTTTCACTTTACTGAAAGCCATCAATTATGCATTTATAGATAGTAACTATATTATCATACAATAAGTATTTATAAGAACACAACACAGCTATTAATAACAATATATTCACTTATTTGACAAATAAATCTGAATTACTAAAAAAGTCTATGTAACTATAATAGGCAAGGCAAATCAAGTTTATTTTATATAGCACATTTCATACACAATGGCAGTTCAAAGTGCTTTACAGAAAGGAATTAAAATAATCACAAAATAAAAGGTAGGAAAATTAAAACACTTATAAAATAAATTAAATGAGATATATGACTTATAAAATAAATTAAGAGTATAATAGAATATCAGTATGCACATTGAAAAAGCAAATGCATAACTTATTAGTAGTTATAAAAATAATATAAATGTAACTATACATTTTCTTATAATGCAGTATAAGTCTTAATGAGTCTTTATATATAAATATATTTATAGAATAGTAATGTCACAGAATCGCCAAGCTCCACCTTCACTTCATCTCCCACCTGGTCTGTAATCAATCATCTCATTCACCACGCTGCATAAAAGCCTGCACCACACACACCTCCAATGTCTGGTCTTCGTCATAAGATAAACCGCAAAATCCCCAGAGTAAAATTAACTCTGATCAGAGAACATTTGATCCCACTCTAAAGAGTGTTAAAGTAACTGAATCAGAGTTAAAGTTAATTACATAATTTAGTGAATAATTAAGTGATGATTGAGCATTAGTGATGAACACCTGCTGATAACAAGCAGAATAAATGAAGGAAAGAGAAACACAAGAATGACAACTGACTTCCAGCCTCAGTCTTAGATTAAATCAACTGAAGGTAAAGAAGACAATAAATCTCTCAAGATCTCAGCAGAGGAGGATTAAACAACTCCACAAACAGCATTACCAGCAGCTTCACTTATTACAAACCAGATTGTCTTTATTTCTGTCATACGGCAAAATAAGTTTTATTGAGAATTAATAGAGGTTTAGATGTTGATGTTTTATTGAAATGTTTTGGTCACCATAATGGTGATCAGCGTTTCCTTTATGCTGGGTACACACCAAAAGATAATCGGGCTGATTTTGGGCCGATTTCCCCCCTTCTGACAATCCTAGCTATGTCCCGATTATCTGATCAGATTTTCTCTTGGTGTGAGGTGTGTTAAGAGTGTCTGAACCTGCTCGGAAGAACGTTGAAGCCGCCCCGATCGCGAATCGTAAATATTCAACATGTTTAATATTTACGATCAGAAATCCTGATGTGTGGGGGGAACCCCGAGGACAAACACGCGCACGTTCTGGAGATTATTATGTGAAACAAAACAATATCCAATCAGAAAGCGAGATGATGGAAGACACGGTCATTCTTACACACACACACTTGCAGGAAGCTGAGTGTTAAGGGTTCAGTGAGGTTCTATAGAGGGATTAAATAACTTTTTCTAAAGAGACAATAAATCCAATAAAGAATAAATAAAGACAATAAAGAATGAATATATTTCTGTATAAAAGGTTATATATAATGGTGGGTACAATGGTTTTTTTCACATGAATTTTCTGTGAAAATCATTCCAAACACCATCATCGCAATTTCTTCCTGCATATCATACCAAGAGCTGATTCTGTATCAGAGCTGATTTGGTATCAGCATACCAAGAGCTGATTCTGAAGTCTCGGGAGATTTTGCGAGATTTCCTGTGTTCACAGTCGTGACTCTGGTTGAAAATCTGTTCGTGTGTGGTGTGCTGTCTTTGTCACATCATGGCACACCACACACTATAGGAGCAAAACGCTTAAATCTAGGATTTTTTGTCCTCATGTTTGTGGTCTATCACATTTTGAAAATCTTATAAGATGTAAAAAATCTTTTGGTGTGTACCCAGCATTAGTTGGGCAGTTTGACTCTTGGATTTTTATGTGAATTTGTGGTCTTTGTAACAGTGTTTACCAAAACACATAATTTGTTGCAAAGATAGCCAGAAACAAAGATGATTAGGTGATGTAGTTTTCAGCATCGTACAGTAAAATAATTCATAAAAAAGTTTCCTGACCAAAAATGGTTAGGGTTAGCACGTCACCATTGTTGAGATTCATATGCTGATTCGTGTTGTCTGTGGATGTCTTAGAAAACAAATTCCTACAATATATTTAAAAATCTTTTTTCAGGATGTCTGATCTGTGGCGATAAATTATTGATGGTGAATATAATCATTAATAACCACTTTTGGTCAGGGATAAGATAAGTGACTTATTGTTTCCAGCTTTCTTTGCAACAAATTATGTTTTTTTGTAAACACTGTTACAAAAACCACAAACTCACATCAAAAGCCAAGAGTCAAACTGCCAAACTAAAGACACACTGATCACCATAACGGTAACCAAACATTTTCAATAAAACATCAACACCTAAACCTTTTTAATTTTCAATAAGAACTTCTATAACCGTTTGACTGAAACAAAGTCAATCTGGTTAGTAATAAGTGAAGCTGGTAATGCTCTTTGTGGAGTTGTTTAATCCTTCTCTGCTAAGATCTTGAGAGATTGAATGTCTTTTATCTTCAGTTGATTTCATCTAAGGCTGTGGCTGGAAGTCAGTTGTAGTTCTTCTGTTTCTCTTTCCAAATGTTCTCTGAGCAGAGCCAATTTAACTCTGGGGATTGCTGTGTATGTGCTATTTATCTGTGGATACTTACCTCTGTGTCTACCTTTTATCTTCCACTCCTGCGATCTCCATCTCCTGGCTCCGTTATCCTCCGGTTCCTCCTGAATACACCTTTAAGATAAGAGAACAATATCATCACTTGAATATCAACTTGTCCCTTGAATCTGATTGGTTGATTGGAATGTTGTTCCTGGACCAACAAAGATGTTGATCCAGAAACATGTAGTACTTGGTGTAATCACATTCTATATTGACTTATATTGTGGGAAGAGATTGAGAAATTTATCAATGGAAATTTCAGTGTTCAAGATCTCTCACTTTTATGGGATTTCTTTTTCTTTTTTTTTTTTGCTTCACTTAATATTTAAAAAAAGATGAAAAGTGCCTTTATTCGATTAATTTACTTATATTTTTGACCAAATGTCACATTCATAATTACAAGTTTACTGATAAAAGACTCAACTTTATGGCCCTACAAAGTATTTTCATATTTTTATACCCCAATGTACCCTTATGCGGATATTTATATTTTATATTTAGCTTGGCTGATAAGCCAAATATTTAGCAAATACTGAAACCATAGTTAGCTAACAATGAAGAGTGAAATAAAGAAAAATGTCCAGTAGATGTTTGGGGTTTTTTTAATTTAGAAGAAAAAATGTTTGTGTGATTCATCAAGATTTTTCATTTTGGTGGATCAAAATGAGACTATTTTGAAGAGACTATTTTGGAAGAGACTATTTTGAAAGCCTGTATTCTTTTGTTCGGTTTGCCAAAATATTTAACAAAGACTAAATGGGGCAGGGGAGGTGTAGAACTTTTAGAATGACTGGTGTTCCAATTCTATGGAATTCTGCAGAACTCTGTGCACAAAGATTCCAGGTGGGCCTGAATGAGTAGCCTCTGCAGATAATGTAGCCATAACTTAACTGCATAGAAATTGAATTCTGTGTTTTGTCTTTATAGATGAGTACCCACCAGAGGTTTTATATCACTGGCATAAGCAACCTGCAAATTATCCACGGCCCAACTATCCGCTACATCAGCCCCTACCTGAGCATGCAAGATATTATGCTCAGAACAGGTGACTGCATAAATCTTTTTTTATTTTTTATTTAATGTGCCAACTACCAATCAATTCTAGTTTTAAACAACAAAAATTAAAGTAGTCATATCCTAAAGTAGCCAAAACTAATTTGCCTTGCTTTTTTAACATAAAAAAACCTTGATGCAAAAACAACTTGTGGAGTTGGGATGTCAGACAGATGGATACATCAATGCCACTGTTGTCTTTAGCTTGCTCAGCTAGGGTTTAAAAAGACAATTAATATATAATAATATAATTTATATATATATATATATATATATATATATATATATATATATATATACAGGGATGTAGTGGAGGCTAAACGCACGTAAACGCCGTTTACGCACCTCCCAATATTTAAAAATAGCGTTTGCCCACCTCCAAAGTGCGTTTATCCACCTCCAAAGTGCGTTTATCCACCTCTAAAGTGCGTTTATCCACCTCTACATTGCGTTTATCCACCTCTAAATTTCACATTATGTGAGCGGACTTTGCTTTTCCAGTGCGTGACCGCCGATCGGCACATGATTCGAGCATTTGGGCCGTTAACTACAGAGCAGAATGCGCAGCGCGCAAACACGGAGCAGAGAGCACAGCGCGCCGACACACACACACACACACACACACACACACACACACACACACACACACACACACACGGAACAAAGAGAACGGCGCACACACGTAGCAGAAAACCCTAAACAAGCTGCGCGAGAATGAAACTTGATCGCAGCCGCAACAGGAAATCATTAAAATGATGCAAAAAAAGTTTTTTTTTTTTTTTTTTATTCATTACAGGCAGCTGGTTTAATGTAGGGAGCATGTCAAAACCCAACTGTTCAAGAGATTCAGAGGGAATCAAGCCTGCACCAGGTTTAAGACTTTTCCCTCTACAGGGAAACACTGATCCACATTTTTCTGATAGACCAAACAATCAATTAATCGAGGAAATATTCAACAGATTAATCAACTATGAAAATAATGTCAAATCATTATGCACAAGTGCATTGCATTGGAAGCCCTGGATATAAGCCTCTCTCTCAATCTCTCTTAAATATTTTTGTTCTCTCTGTTTTGTCATTTAGTAAACTTCAATTTCAACCATATTATTCCTTTTTGAGTCTCTTTAACAAGAACTTAGATTAATGTATGAATTGAATAGTGATTGTGTGACCTATGATGAGGGAACAACCAGTGATACCCTATAGTACCATCAAATGATAGCCGATGTCATCAGGATACACATACACCGGAAGGCAGTGGTCCACCTTACCGGGTGACCACGTCGTGGTCCACCAGAATTTATAGTTTACCCACCTCTTTTTTTACCACTACACCACTGTATATATATATATATATATATATATATAAAAGCTTAATTTTGCAACATTAAAACTATTATTTTCCTGTTTATTAGTGTGAAGCTGCTTTGAAACAGTCTGTATTATATAAAGCGGAATATAATGTAACGACTGTTGAGGAAGTACCCTGTAAACAAGGCCTGTTTCATACTGTATATGCAAGCAGAGCTTGAGCAGCGCATTTTTTTTCGGCGCACATGATAACAAATTAGAGGATTCATTCCCACTACACACAGAGGCGCACGGCAGGAACAGAGCAGAAGCAGCATTGCCTTCTACATATTAAGGCTGATATATTACGGCATCGCTTCGGTGCACAGTCAATGTTTGCTGCGCTGCTCACTCTGAATTAAAGCCACAGTGCATTGTTTTTGGTCAAAATACACCTGAATTAACACAAAAAATAACAAATTTCACCATAAAATCATATAAGTGAGGTGTTCCGTGTTCCACAGTAACCATGACATTCAGCGCTGTGGAAAGAATACTGAAAACACATTATTGCCAGGAGTTTTTTGTTACAAATGCTTTCTAAATGTACATGCTATAACTCAGAGACAACCACAGTATGTATAGCAATAACATATGTAACATAACGTATGTATAGCAATTACTGTAGCAATAAGTCAGTAAAATAAAAAATATCATTGTCCATTTAATTAAGGAAGCTAAAGCCCTGCCCCGAAAAACCTTTTTTTATTTTATTGTCAATATTTTGACAGTAAGTTAAGTGCATTCATTCTATTTGTGAATATAAAGTTGTACTAATTTAAAACTTGAGTTAATTAACTTTCCCAGAAGGTCACCCATTCACTTGGCTTCACTGGGTAACTGGTCAAGCACTACAGGTTGCCAGCCCTGTGATCGCCATCATCACAAACAAAACAAAAACCTTTAACTTAATATAAATTTACAGGGACAGGTTTATTTAACTCAAAGCAGTAAAACAATTCTGATTACTTAAAATGGATCCGTTTTATAAACTCAAAAGGAATAATAGAAAGTTTGAAATAATCATCACGTTTAATTTAAGTTATGACACACTGAACTGTACATATCTCAACGTTTTGCTTCCCTTTGGAGACCCATCTCTAGACAAGCGGCTGTTGTGAGGCCTCCTCACGTTACATCCCATCAGAGCACAGCTCCTGTGAGAGAGCTCATGTCAGAAGTGTCTGTCCAGCCGTCCCAACCAGCTGCTGTCGGCCACCTTCAAACACTGAAGCGCAACATCAGTCTTCCCGATGACTGCAGTGAGTCATGCTTCAAAGACATATTTTCAGATCACCTTGAACTCTGACATATAACTTTTATGATTTTCAGGAGATGTTTTCATAACATACTCTGTGGACACTGCAGCAGAGTTGATGCCCTTCGTGAGTTTTTTGAATAATCAAGGATTCAGACCGGCTGTAAGATTGCCTACTTTTTGCTTATTTACAGTGTCTATTATTTAAACATTTATTGTTTGTCACATGTGTATACTAGATATAATAAACAACAAAAAACATTTTCTTTTTTTTAGATTGATATATTTGAAGACAGAGTTAGAGAAATGGATATCAACAAATGGATGGACAGTTTTTTAAAAAATGTAAGAATTTATGTATTATTATTATTATTATTATTATTATTATTACAGTGGCAGGAAAAGAGCTGAAATGTTTTTGAAAAGTGATGTGTGTGTAATATAAAAAGAAAAACACAGTATTTACATGTATTTATATATTAAGCTAAGCATTCATAGATTGTTTCTTCCAAAAAGTGTAAACCGTGACTTTTGATGCTATTAAAACATTGTTCTTTTTGTTTAAACATCATTCGTAACTCTACCCCTGGTACTCCACCTTTAATTGAGTTTTTGTTTACTCTGGGTGCTTCATTTAGATTTTAAAACAAGAAAAAAAAAGTTTGAAATTGATTTCTTGAACAACACTGAATGTAGTATTGTAGTCAATCTTGGGCTGTAGTTAAATTGAGCAATATCACCTGTGCAGGAGTGCTGTTATGAAAATTATCACACACATTCTATAAAGAATTAATTAATATTAAGCAATTTCAGGCAAAATTTGCCAGTATGTTTATATTCTCTACTTTCTGTTGGAATCTGATTTTTTTATTATTATTTTTTTTATGCAGAAGTCAGTGCTAATCATTGTAGTGATCAGTCCAAAGTATAAGATGGATGTTGAAGGAGATGGATCTGATCAGCATGGACTACATACCAAATACATACACACTCAGGTGAGAGTTGACAGCTGTCTTTTCAGATACTTCTATATAGATCTGTGTGAAAGCTTCTTAAATTTATTTTATTGATAAGGTTGATCTTGTAAGATCTACAATCTTAGATTGTCAAGATCTACAGAGTTATTGTAGAGACATAAACTTTACATTTTCACACACCTAAACTTGATGCCGAACAAAACGAACCGTGATTGGTTGCTTTACATGTCAGTCAGACTTGGGTGGTCTTTGGCCAGTGAAAGCTGATTTGGAGGATCAGTTAGACATTTCAACGATATGGGACATATTACATAAAGGTGATATAAATAAAGAATTATTGAAATGAGAAGCATTTTGGATTTATAAATTAAAATGACTGGCTCCTTATGGCATAAGTGGCATAAAATTAGATTTTTCTGTTTTCTGATGTAAAGATAGATTACTACATGATTTTTACAAATGTCATACAGCCTATAAATTAAATATTCTAAGTGTGAAGATCAGTGTTGATTAATGACAATGTATTTCTGATGACTTCAATCATTTGATCTTTCACTGAATTTGATGTGGTTACCTGGATTAATGCATATGGTTTTTTAATTTGTCCATGGTTATTTTTTTTATTTTTTTTTATTGTGGGATCCTCTGTTATTGTGCTTAGTGTAAATGTATGTCTTGTGATTCATGAGGATTGTAGGTGAATGTGTTAAACAAGATCATATTGTATGTGGATAATTGCTATTGAACAGCTATAGAGCTGATTTTTTATTAATTGCTATAAAGTGATTTTTAACACTGGTCAATTTTGATTACTTCAGTGTAATTAAGTTTGAGTTTTAAATGAGTTTTAATATGAGTTTAAATAGTGGTTGAAAGGATCGGAGCATTCAACACACTAAAGAAGGCCTGCAAGCCTAAACGTCTGTTGTATTATAACACTGTGAAAAAAAAAATGAAATAAACAAGTGACTAAAAGGATTTCGAATTTTGACTGGGGATCACAGCTATATTCCAATGCCATACAGGCTTGGAACGACTTAAGAGTAAATGATGAGAGAATTTTTATTTTTGGCTGAACTATCCTTTTAAGCCAAGATAAGTCTGCATGTGTAAAATAATATTTTTATATTATAATTTATATTCTTACAGTATATGTAAGATATTTTATACTCTTATAATTTTGGTATCTAATAAATTCACTTCCCCTCTGGGTTCGTTGTGCATGTTTTTGATTGATTCCGGGGTTTTTTTCAGATCCAAAATGAATTTATTCTGCAGAGATGTTTGAACTTCAGATTGGTACCAGTGCTGTTTCCCAATGCTAATCAAGTAAGTCTCCAAAAACAAAATTTATGTGCTAAGGGCATGAGACGAAATACATGTTTGAAAGGAAATAAATATATATAGCATATTATATATATATATATATATATATATATATATGAAGATGGCCGTAAGTTTACAATCTGTTGCTTTCTCTGCAGAGTCATGTTCCACTGTGGCTGCAGAGCACTCGTCTGTACCGGTGGCCTGAAGATGCTAAAGACCTGTTACTGCGTTTACTCAGAGAAGAGAAATACATTGTCCCTCCGCTGGGCAAAGAGCTGACGCTCACTATCAAACCCCTATAAGAGTTTTATCTCATTACAGCATGTTTCACCTCAAAATCAAAAAAAAAAAAAAAAAGGAAAGCCTATTTTAGGACCATCATTTTCATGAGAATTAAGGACATTGTCCCCAAAAAAATATTACAAAAAAGACAAACAAAAAAAATCAAGATCACTCTAAATAATGATTCTTATTACCGCAGTGTAATTTTACTGGATTACAGTGGTTTCTAAACTTCTTCATAAACACATACATGAAGACACTCTCAGACATGACTTTACTTGCAAAAATCCTATAGGATTTCTTTGAAACATTGTAATTAATACAGTACTACAACTAATCAACTTCAGTGGGCTTCTCTTTGTGTTTGTGGTGTGAAGTCTCTTATAAGTGGCGTCTTAACTTGTTTGGCTTCATACTGTCAGAAGCTTTATATTTTGAGGCACACATAAGACTGTGGTCTCTCTTCATTACCCACCGTTGTACTGGTAATCTGATGGTGAGATATGCCTTGTCATATTTTCTTGTCTTTAAAATCATAGTGTCTACACCGGACGCAAGGCTTTCTATACTGGACACAACAGACAGCATAATTTAATTGTGTTCTATTATTTACTTATATGTCAAGTAGCTGCATAAGCAAGATCATTTTGCAGTGGTTTCTTGTATCACCCTGAAGATGTTTCTTTTCCATACCAATCTGCTGACTGTACAGCAGATGACTGTACATTCTCCCCCTTTTTATAACTTTTTTTTAGGTAGGAGCACTACAACTGAAAAGAGTACAGAATGACTGTTAGATCCTATGTTCTGTAGACGCTCTTAATGAATGCTGTAAACGTGGTGAAAAATACACATAGCAGTTAATTAAACATGGCCTACTCCTAGTCATATTTGGACATTTGTAATTGTGTAATTTAGATGAATTGCTCCTGTAGTATTTTTCATTTGTAAAACATTGTTTGGATTAAAGCATCTACTATATGCCAAGCTGTGATGTCTGGTGACTAGATTAAAGTTTTTTTGTTTGTTTTTTTGGTTTGGTCAGAACATCTTTATTCAAAGTTACTTAAACACTCTGTAGAGTGTGACCATATGTACTCTGAGCAGAGTTAATTTAATTTTGCTGGATTTTGCTGTGTATGATTTAATTTGTTGGTTAATGATTTAATACACTGAGCACTGCTGTAGTTTATATCACAACACTCTCCAACAACAGAATGCTACTTTTAATTATAATTAGAATCAAATTAGAATTATATCTTAGTTTTACCAGAAATATATCATTTGTGATTGCATTTTCTAAAGATATGGCCAGATGTGGAGTCTACTAATAACAGCAGTCGATCAGCAGGAGCAGGATTGGGCACCCCTGATATACACATTGGAAATGAAAGATAGACACGGTTTCCACCATCTCTTAATTACAATAGACACGGTTTCCACCATCTCTTAATTACAAATTTTAAACCAGTGTGCTGTTAACTGACCTGCCTACACTCTATCTTTTTGCTCTCAAGGCCCCCCTATAAGGAAATATTCCAGGGCCCACACGAGACTCTTATGGTTCTACATAACACCATTTGACAAAGATTCTGTATAGCACCTTTAGAGATAGATGCTATATAGCACTTAAAAAGTGGTTCCCCTATGATTACAGCCAATGAACCACTTTTAGTGCTATTTAGCACCATTTTTATTTGAGATTACCATTGTGCTGAAGAGCAGAGCCTGTGCTTCAGTCTATGAAAAGAAGAAACACTGATGATATGCTGCATGTTGCTTTATTTAAAGGCATTAACTGTGTAGTTGCTGATGCAGTGATAGTTACATTGGAGTTTTACAGAGAGTGTTTCACAAAATTAATCCAGGAAATTCTAGTAAAATTACTTTTTTTTTTTTTTTGTAAAACGTTAAAAAAATTATAATATAAATTATAGTATTTATATGATATGATATAATCAGCCATGGATTTCAAAAGAAAACCGAACTGGTGGGAGGAGTAAGTGCTACTGCTTGGTGAATTAGTCAAACAGTGAAAACATGTCCCCTCCTTGAACTGCCACCTTACCGTGGTGGAGGGGTTTGAGTACCCGAATGAACCTAGGAGCTATGTTGTCTGGGGCTATATGCCCCTGGTAGGGTCTCCCAAGGCAAACAGGTCCTAGGCGACGGGTCAGACTAAGAGCGGTTCAAAAACCCTTATGATGCCAAAAAAAAAGAGGACCGTGACGTCGCCCGGTATGGCGCAGCCGGGGCCCCACCCTGGAGCCAGGCCCGGGGTCGGGGCTCGTATGCGAGCGCCTGGTGGTCGGGCCTCCCCCCATGGGGTCCGGCCGGGCTCAGCCCGAAGGAGTGACATGGGGCCACCCTCCCGTGGACCCACCACCTGCAGGAGGGACCGTAAGGGGCCGGTGCTAAGTGGATCGGGCGGCAGTCGAAGGCGGGGGCCTAGACAACCCGATCCCTGGACGCGGAATCTAGCTCTAGGGACATGGAATGTCACCTCTCTGGCGGGGAAGGAGCCTGAGGTTGTGCGTGAGGTTCAGAGATTCCGACTAGAGATAGTTGGGATCACCTCTACGCACGGCTTGGGCTCTGGAACCACACTCCTCGAGAAAGGATGGACTCTTCACCACTCTGGAGTTGCCCATGGTGAGAGGCGGCGGGCTGGTGTGGGTTTGCTTATAGCCCCCCAGCTCAGCCGCCATGTGTTGGAGTTCACCCCGGTGAACGAGAGGGTCGCTTCCCTACGCCTTCGGGTCGGGGATAGGTCTCTCACTGTCGTTTGTGCTTACGGGCCGAACGGCAGTGCAGAGTACCCGGCCTTCTTGGAGTCTCTGGGAGGGGTGCTGGAAAGTGCTCCGACTGGAGACTCCGTCGTTCTACTGAGGGACTTCAACGCCCACGTGGGCAACGACAGTGACACCTGGAGGGGCGTGATTGGGAGGAACGGCCCCCCTGATCTGAACCCGAGTGGTGTTCTGTTATTGGACTTCTGTGCTAGTTACAGTTTGTCCATAACCAACACCATGTTCAAGCATAAGGGTGTCCATCAGTGCACATGGCACCAGGACACCCTAGGCCGGAGGTCGATGATCGACTTTGTGGTCGTTTCATCCGACCTCCGGCCGTATGTCTTGGACACTCGGGTGAAGAGAGGGGCGGAGCTGTCAACTGATCACCACCTGGTGGTGAGTTGGATCCGATGGCAGAGGAGGAAGCTGGACAGACTCGGCAGACCCAAACGTACTGTGAGGGTCTGTTGGGAACGTTTGGCCGAATCTCCTGTCAGAGAGATCTTCAACTCCCACCTCCGGCAGAGCTTCGACCAGATCCCGAGGGAGTCTGGAGATATTGAGTCCGAGTGGACCATGTTCTCCACCTCCATTGTCAACGCGGCCACTCGGAGCTGTGGCCGTAAGGTCTCCGGTGCCTGTCGAGGCGGCAATCCCCGAACCCGGTGGTGGACACCGGAAGTAAGGGATGCCGTCAAGCTGAAGAAGGAGTCCTATCGGGCCTGGCTGGCTTGTGGGACTCCTGAGGCAGCTGATGGGTACCGACGGGCCAAGCGGACTGCAGCCCGGGTGGTTGTGGAGGCAAAAACTCGGGCCTGGGAGGAGTTCGGTGAGGCCATGGAGAAGGACTATCGGTCGGCCTCGAAGAGATTCTGGCAAACCGTCCGGCGCCTCAGGAGGGGGAAGCAGTGCCCTACCAACGCTGTTTACAGTGGAGGTGGGCAGCTGTTGACCTCGACTGGGGATATCACCGGACGGTGGAAGGAATACTTCGAGGATCTCCTCAATCCCGCCGTCACGTCTTCCATTGAGGAAGCAGAGGCTGAGGGCTCGGAGGCGGACTCGTCCATCACCCAAGCTGAAGTCACCGAGGTAGTCAAGAAACTCCTCGGTGGCAAGGCACCGGGGGTGGATGAGATCCGCCCTGAGTACCTCAAGTCTCTGGATGTTGTGGGGCTGTCTTGGCTGACACGCCTCTGCAACATCGCGTGGCGGTCGGGGACAGTACCTTTGGACTGGCAGACCGGGGTGGTGGTCCCTCTTTTCAAGAAGGGGGATCGGAGGGTGTGCTCCAACTATAGGGGGATCACACTTCTCAGCCTCCCTGGGAAAGTCTATGCCAGGGTACTGGAGAGGAGAATCCGGCCGATAGTAGAACCTCGGATTCAGGAGGAACAGTGTGGTTTTCGTCCCGGTCGTGGAACACTGGACCAGCTCTATACCCTCTACAGGGTGCTGGAGGGCTCATGGGAGTTTGCCCAACCAATCCACATGTGCTTTGTGGATTTGGAGAAGGCATTCGACTGTGTCCCTCGCGGCGGCCTGTGGAGGGTGCTCCGGGAGTATGGGGTCCGTGGCCCTTTGCTAAGGGCTATCCGGTCCCTGTACGACCGGAGCAGGAGCTTGGTTCGTATTGCCAGCAGTAAGTCAGACTTGTTCCCGGTGCGTGTTGGACTCCGGCAGGGCTGCCCTTTGTCGCCGGTTCTGTTCATAATTTTTATGGACAGAATTTCTAGGCGCAGCCAGGGGCCGGAGGGGGTCAGGTTTGGGGACCACACGATTTCATCTCTGCTCTTTGCGGATGATGTTGTCGTGTTGGCCTCATCAAGCCAGGACCTCCAGCATGCACTGGGACGGTTTGCAGCCGAGTGTGAATCGGCTGGGATGAAAATCAGCACCTCCAAATCCGAGGCCATGGTTCTCAGTCGGAAAAGGGTGGCTTGCCCACTTCAGGTTGGTGGAGAGTTCCTGCCTCAAGTGGAGGAGTTCAAGTATCTTGGGGTCTTGTTCACGAGTGAGGGAAGGATGGAACGGGAGATTGACAGGCGGATCGGTGCAGCTTCTGCAGTAATGCGGTCCCTGTACCGGTCTGTCGTGGTGAAGAAGGAGCTGAGCCGCAAGGCGAAGCTCTCGATTTACCAGTCAATCTACGTTCCTACTCTCACCTATGGTCATGAGCTGTGGGTCATGACCGAAAGGACAAGATCCCGGATACAAGCGGCCGAAATGAGCTTTCTCCGCAGGGTGGCTGGGCGATCCCTTAGAGATAGGGTGAGAAGCTCGGTCACTCGGGAGGAGCTCAGAGTAGAGCCGCTGCTCCTCCACATCGAGAGGGGTCAGTTGAGGTGGCTCGGGCATCTTTTCCGGATGCCTCCTGGACGCCTTCCCGGGAAGGTGTTCCGGGCATGTCCCACC
Organism: Vimba vimba; assembly: GCA_022828995.1. Lineage (NCBI taxonomy): Eukaryota > Metazoa > Chordata > Actinopteri > Cypriniformes > Leuciscidae > Vimba > Vimba vimba. Next base: position 22,902,848 of record CM040832.1, on the reverse strand, counting down.
GGGAGGAGACCCCGGGGAAGACCTAGGACACGCTGGAGAGACTATGTCTCCCGGCTGGCCTGGGAACGCCTCGGTGTCCCCCCGGAAGAGCTGGAGGAAGTGTCTGGGGAGAGGGAAGTCTGGGCATCCCTGCTTAGACTGCTGCCCCCGCGACCCGGCCCCGGATAAGCGGTAGAAGATGGATGGATGGATGGATGGATGGAGTGAAAACATGTTATAAAAGGTTCAGCTCAACATTAACCAGCGCTGACAAAGATGATGCCTGCTCTGTCGTCAAACATTTCAAAAACATTCTTCCTCTCCTGAAATATTCGTGCACATCTCTGATCTCCGGTCCACACAGCACCTTTTCCCATGGCCCGCATGCCTCAAAGACTGACGGCCCTGGAGTGGCAAAACTCTGGATTAAAGACAAGGGTCACATATGGGCCATAACACGTGAGCCTTATCTACACTGTAAAAAAAATAAAATAATTATATATATATATATATATATATATATATATATATATATATATATATATATATATATAAACATCAATGACTACCAAACAAATAAAATATCCTAATTTAAATAAAGTGCAAAGAACCTTTACAGAAATTTTCAATGAATTATTTACAAAAAAACACTATTTTTACAGGTATTTCCTGAATTATTACTAACAAACACATTCACTGTAAAATGCAAATCTCTTGCAGTTAACTACATGCACAAATTAATGCAATTATATGTCACTGCATCAGCAACTTCACAGTTACATCCTCTTAAATAAAGCAACATTCAGCATAACATCAAGGCTTAGATGTTGAAAAAATATCGATTAATTTCACCATTATGGTGATCATTGTTTTGCTTTAGTTGTTCTCTGGACCCTTGACACTTTAACAATTTTTTCTCTAGCTCCTGTAGCTGTGTGTCTCTGATACACATTTGTTATGGTAGAACATTCAAGAGAAACTCTGATCAGGTGTTCTGATCATTGACTCTAACTCTGATCATTTAGTGGCCTGATTCACTGATACCAGTCTAATCTCTGATTTGAATTGTTCAAAATGTGTTGTTAATTTCACATGCCAATACTGCAGAAATTCCTACAAAACCGTGATACTCCGAAAAATTTTATGAAATCATTATGCAGAAAATGTTTTGACAGGATAACGTCGACTCACACAGACATCAAGAATCAGTGTATGAATCTTAACAATGGTGACAATCAAAAAATATTCAGATCAACTCTGAATCTGAACATCACAAAACACGCTTATAAAGTCACAAAAAAGCTTTGTTGATTGTCACCATTGTTGAGATTCATATGTTGATTCTTAATGTTTGTACACTTAATGTTGTTGTTTTTTGCCATAACAAACATGTATCAGAGACACATGGTTATAGCAGCAAAAAAAAAAAAGTAATATTAAAACGTCAAGGGTAAAGAGCCCAACTAAAGCAAACACTGATCACTGATTTTTTAATAAGACATTAGCATCTAAACCTCAAAAAGAACTTTAGTATGAGAGAAATAAAGTCAAACTGGACTGTAATTGAAGGTGCTGACATCTTGAGACATCTGGAGTGTATAATGTTCTGTTGCTGCCAGTCTTTTGAATTAATTAAGGAAAAACCTCTAAAACAACAGTGTTTTTCTATAATACATTTAAGGAAATGTTCTATTAAAGGTTTTTGCACTTTATTTGTTTGCAGCCGCTGCTGTCAGTCATTTGACATTTGACAACCATCTGCACAGCGTTCACGTTGAACGTTCTTCTTGTGTATCCTGCTGGTAGCAAATGAAAATATTATACATCTCAAGCTATAACTTAATACTGAGTATTATATTTTTATTATTTTAAATGGTGCTCACTGCTCACTCATTTCTCGTTTTCTGGAATAGTCTTCCTAACATTGTTTGAGAAGCAGACACACTCTGTCAGTTTAAAGGTGCTGTATGTAACTTTTTTACTCTACTAAAGCATAAAAATACCGTAATATGTTTGCAGATATTTAGTAAACATGCTAAGTTCACATACTCGTTTCTCTAAAAAACACTTCTACAGCCAGTTCCCTTTCGAGAACAGTCACTTCGTATTGCGTAGCTATACGCAGTGGGGAAACTCCTTTTCCTCGATAATACTGAAGCCTAAAATGTAAAACGCATTTGCAGCTTCACAGCTAGCACAGTGAGTGTCTGGCTCACTCATTGGCTGTGCTGCGGCAACTGCACATCCAATGGCGTGGCGCCAAAATAGGGCGTGGCAAGTCTATATTAGGGCCCGAATTCACCACTATAGCAGATTTTTCTCCTTCAGCGACAACTTCACGTCTCTGACTCCTCTGCAAGCCTTTGCCGTTGAATCAAGCCTTTACAGCCTGAGCGAGCTGCTTAACAGCAGACTACGCCTTCAACTGCGCGTGCCTCTACAAACAAACGCCGTTTTCACGGCGACCCAAATAAAGCACAAAAAGAGTATGTTTCAAACACACAACACACGGGTTCACGGTCCCCCTTTGCTAGGTGGCTCCCTCCCAGTTGTTTCACTGACTTTGCCCCAGGCGAAAGCCTTTACAGTCAGCCCAACACTCAGTATGTGCACAAATCACAATATAAGGTCCCCCTGTGTTAGGCGGCCCGTCAAAAAATGTGTCAAACCCTAGCCACACAAGCCTTGGCCTGGCAAGCCATCCCCAGTGTGTCGAGTTGGGTTATAAACACAATAAAGCGAGGCTACTCGCTCCAATTTGCTCGCAGACCCTCAAAGTTTCAGCCGGTTGTCGAGACTTCGGTGAGAAGTGGCGTGTGTCATGTGCTTTGCTCCGAAATACAGAATCTATTAGCAAAAGGGGTGATAGAATTAGTCCCCCCTGCGCTAAAACACTCTGGGTTTTACAGCCGCTATTTTCTAGTACTGAAAAAAGACGGCGGCATCAGACCAATACTAGATTTGAGACATCTGAACAAGGCTCTCATGAGACGGCCATTCAAAATGTTAACTACCAAAACATATCCTCGCGCAAGTTCGCCCGGGGTATTGTTTTTTTTACTGTGGATCTGAAAGATCCATACTTTCACATTCAGATAGCCCCTCATCACAGGCCATTCTTGAGATTCGCCTTCAAGGGGCAGGCTTATCAGTACACCGTTCTGCCGTTCGGTCTGTCCCTAGCACCCCATACGTTTACGAAGTGCATGGACGCGGTGCTTTCTCCTCTGAGGCATCAGGAAGTGCGTGTGCTAAATTATCTCGACGACTGGCTGGTCCTGGCAGTCGAGAACCGACACACTGAGCTTTGATTCTCAGCCGTTTGGAATGCCTGGGTCTCAAAATCAACTTATCCAAGAGCAAACTGAACCCCAGCCAGAGTGTGATCTCTCTGGGCACAGTCATCAACTCTACAATGATGAGAGCACGGCTTACACAAGAGCACGCGCTCTCTATACAGAAGCTGGCAGCCTCTTTCAAGGCAGGCGAGTGCACACCTCTAAAGAAGTTTCAAAAACTTCTCGGTCTCATGGCAGCCGCATCGTCAGTACTCCGTATGGATGTAGTCAGCCGGTTCCGGTCCGTATCCAGATCAAATGGAGGACCTGCACCTAGACACGACCACAACGCATCCCTGAAGTGTCAGCAGAGATTGTGTCAACTACCCAGTGGGCATTTGATGTCAATTTAACATCAATATGACATCAACATTGATGTCAAAATTACGTCACGAAATAGGTCAAAAATGAAAGTCATATTGACGTCAAAGTGTCGATGTCAATTTGATGTCAAGATTTTGACCTCTGCTGATGTCATTTTGATGTTATTTTGATGTCATGCTTTGTTGGCATTTGATGTCAATTCAACATTTATTTGACGTCAAGATGTCATAATGTTGCTGTCATTACAATGTCAAGCTTTGTTAGCATTTGATGTCAATTCTATTTGACGTCAGGATGTCATGATGTTGATGTCATTTTAATGCTGTTTTGATATCATTCAATATCAAGCTTCAATATCAGATTAAATTGACCTTTTATAGAATATGCAATTATAGTGTCTGCTGTCATTTTAAACGTGAACAAAATGTAAATATGCTAGGATTTAAATAAATAAAAACACACATGCAAAATACATAGACCTAGGCCTACAACTTTCAAGATCATTCAGGATAGGTCTTTTAGATGTTGAAAATGAGTCACATTGACTTACAATGAGTAATAAATATACTGATTCAGACATTGTTTTGACATAAATTTCACATCAATTTGACGTCTTATTTCCTGACATCAAATCAACATCGATTTAATGTCAATGATATTGACCTGAGATGTAGGGACCCGAAAAAACATGTCAGATTGATACCTTTGTTGGGCATCTTTACAACCACAAGGAAATAATTACAAAATATAATGAAAATATGCATATTCATGCATGTCATACATGGTGGTCAAAATCTTGACTATTTGTTGATGTCAAATTGACGTCAAGGTGCCCGCTGGGTAGACTCTCCCCTGTGAAGGCCTCATCGACATGACAGCCATCAGCACTGATCCTCCACAAACTCGTCTCCATACTGGCGTGACTCCGATCTTCAACCAGATGGAACTGGATAAACATTCTGAATGTTCCGATCCAATCTGACTTTTGACCTATTATGCTGCCTGAATCATAATCATACACTGTTCGTTCATTAGCCAGGGGAGAACTGAGCAACTGAGCCTGGTTTCTCCCAAGGTTTTTTGCTCCATCCTGCCACCTGATGGAGTTTTGGTTCCTTGCAACTGTCACTTCACAATTATAAACCAGATTTATTTCTGTCATATGTGTACAAAAATCCTTAAAGAGAGATTTAGATGTTGATGATTTATTAAAAATAATAGTTTGATGTTACCATTTGGTTGATTAGTGTAAAACAAACATTTTGAACTAGACACACTGAAACCTCAAGAATCAGCGCATGAATCTCAATAACGGTGATATGCTTCATGCCACAATGCATTCTGGGACCCACTGAGGAGTTTTGTATGATGCACCCAGAATGAACTGCGGCATGAAACATCACCATTATTGAGATTCACGAGATGATTCTTGAGGTTTGTGTTTGTCTCAATGAAGGAATTTAAAACTTATTATACACATATTTTCAAAACCAATACCATCAAATCACCTTTTCTCTTTGTACATCTGGCTGTTTTAACTGAATTACAGCAGCCAAACTAAATCTAAAGTTAAAAATGTAAGGGTCAAAATAGGCATAAATCTAGCTCACACATTTACCAAAATGATTATACGCCTGTTTAACCTAAGCTTACTGTGGTGGGTTTCTCCCATCCCCATACAATGTCACGTCTCTATTCGAGCTGGTCTCCTCGGCTGTGAACCGCTCCTGGTGTGCGCCTGGCAAATCCGCCGTTATAATAGCAATTCGCCATGGAACAAGCACGCCTGCTCTTAAAGGGAATGTGGGATGATGCTCTGATTGGTTTATTTCAAGTTACGCCCAAACCACACCTATGAGTAATGTAGCTACTTCAGACCAACCCATGTTAGATTTGCGTCTGGCGCAAGAGTCATTTATCCCGCCGGTATAATAGCAACAGCGCCCTAGATCCACCCACAAAGTTACTTGCGTTTCGCGTTTGATATTTGCATTTCAGATCATTAAAATAGGGCCCTATGAGTATCTATAGAAAGTTCAAGGACTCTGGCCAGAAATATGTTCAAAAGGTCAAAATTGAACTACTGATGAAACATCAGAAGGAGTTTGAGTATGTATAGACAGTTCAAAATCGAGGACAGCAATGTCTTCAATAGGTCAAATATTGACTAATACAGTACAGTATATGGCCGATGAAGCATCAGGAGGAGTCTATGGGTATGTCTAGAAAGTTCAAGTTCAAGATCGAGGACTCTTTGGCCCGAAATTTATTCAATAGGTCAAATTTTGGAATACTGTATGGCTTTTGTAACATCAAGAGTAAATAATAGGTTCAATAGGTCAAATGTGGACTACTGTCTGTCTGATGTAACATCAGAAGGAGTCTATAAATATGTATAGAAAGTTCGAAATCAAGGACTCTTTGCCCAGAAATGTGTTCAATGGGTCAAATTTGGTCTAATCTATGGTTGATGTAACATCAAAGAAGCTTATGAGAACACATTAAGATAGCCTTTGATGACTCTTGGGCCAGAAATGTGTTCAATAGGTCAAATATGGAATAATGTAAAGTTGATGAAGCATCAGAAGGAGTCTATGAGTAAGTATAAAAAGTTCAAGTTCAAGGACTCTTTGGCCATAAATATGTTCAATAGGTCAAATTTGAATTACTCATGAAACATCAGAAGGAGTCAATATGAAAAATCAGAAGGAGATATGTATCGAAAGCTTAAGATCGAGGACTCTTTGGCCAGAAAATTTTTCAGCAAGTCATATTTGGACTACTGTCTGGCTGATGAAACATCAGGAATCTATGAGTATTGAAAGTTCAAGTTAATAATGAAACATCAGAAGGAGTCTATAAGTATTTATAGAAAGTTCAAAATCGAAGACTCTTTGGCCAGAATTGTGTTCAATAGGTCAAATGTGGTCTAATCTATGGTTGATGTAACATCAAAGAAGCTTGTGAGAACGCATAGTAAGATAGCCTTTGATGACTCATGGGCCAGAAATAAGTTTAAAAGGTCAAATTTGAACTACTGATGAAACATCAGAAGGAGTTTATAAGTACAGTGAGGAAAATAAATATTTAAACACCCTGCTATTTTGCAAGTTCTCCCACTTAGAAATCATGGAGGGGTCTGAAATTGTCATCGTAGGTGCATGTCCACTGTGAGAGACATAATCTAAAAAAAAAATCCAGAAATCACAATGTATGATTTTTTAACTATTTATTTGTATGATACAGCTGCAAATAAGTATTTGAACACCTGAGAAAATCAATATTAATATTTGGTACAGTAGCCTTTGTTTGCAATTACAGAGGTCAAACGTTTCCTGTAGTTTTTCGCCAGGTTTGCACACACTGCAGGAGGGATTTTGGCCCACTCCTCCACACAGATCTTCTCTAGATCAGTCAGGTTTCTGGGCTGTCGCTGAGAAACACAGAGTTTGAGCTCCCTCCAAAGATTCTCTACTGGGTTTAGGTCTGGAGACTGGCTAGGCCACGCCAGAACCTTGATATGCTTCTTACAGAGCCACTCCTTGGTTATCCTGGCTGTGTGCTTCGGGTCATTGTCATGTTGGAAGACCCAGCCTCGACCCATCTTCAATGCTCTAACTGAGGGAAGGAGGTTGTTCCCCAAAATCTCGCAATACATGGCCCTGGTTATCCTCTCCTTAATACAGTGCAGTCGCCCTGTCCCATGTGCAGAAAAACAGCCCCAAAGCATGATGCTACCACCCCCATGCTTCACAGTAGGGATGGTGTTCTTGGGATGGTACTCATCATTCTTTTTCCTCCAAACACGTTTAGTGGAATTATGACCAAAAAGTTCTATTTTGGTCTCATCTGACCACATGACTTTCTCCCATGACTCCTCTGGATCATCCAAATGGTCATTGGCAAACTTAAGATGGGCCTTGACATGTGCTGGTTTAAGCAGGGGAACCTTCCGTGCCATGCATGATTTCAAACCATGACGTCTTAGTGTATTACCAACAGTAACCTTGGAAACGGTGGTCCCAGCTCTTTTCAGGTCATTGACCAGCTCCTCCTGTGTAGTTCTGGGCTGATTTCTCACCTTTCTTAGGATCATTGAGACCCCACGAGGTGAGATCTTGCATGGAGCCCCAGTCCGAGGGAGATTGACAGTCATGTTTAGCTTCTTCCATTTTCTAATGATTGCTCCAACAGTGGACCTTTTTTCACCAAGCTGCTTGGCAATTTCCCCGTAGCCCTTTCCAGCCTTGTGGAGGTGTACAATTTTGTCTCTAGTGTCTTTGGACAGCTCTTTGGTCTTGGCCATGTTAGTAGTTGGATTCTTACTGATTGTATGGGGTGGACAGGTGTCTTTATGCAGCTAACGACCTCAAACAGGTGCATCTAATTTAAGTCAAGTCAAGTCATCTTCATTTATATAGCGCTTTTAACAACGTAGATTGTTTCAAAGCAGCTTCACAGAGATAAGCGTATAATTTAAGGTAACAGAGATTGTTTTGGCTTTATAGCAGAGTTAAGTTATTTTCCATCTAAAGTTAGTTTTGATTGATTTGCTGCCGTCGCAACGATCATTTGTTATTAAATTAGGGGCCGCTAAGACGACACCATTCCCTCTACACAGACTTTAAACGCGAACCTGTGAGAAACGCTGATGGCGTTCACATGCGCATTTAGAATGGGTTCTATAGTTATGTGCATTTGAAAATACGCAGGTTTGGAATTCCCTACAAGCCAAGCCTAAACAAAGTACTTGTCTTTCCTTATAAATTTTAATAAAGAATTTTATTTTATTTTGTTGCTTTGGGGTAGGAACGCGAAACGAATTTTCCCGACAACGCCTTATCTGTAGAGTGATAAAGGGATCCTCCATAGGGAGAGACTAGTTGGCACTTCAGCACTGCGTTGTCATCGGGTCCAGGCGAAGGTCCTTCGTCAGATCTGGATACGGCCTGGATCCGGCAGGCTGCAGGAAAACCTCAGGATAAACACAGACACTAAAATTAGCGTAGATGCCATTCTTCTCATGATGTAACGAGTACATCAGGATTTATGGGAAGTGTTCCCGGTTCCGGCTGACCTAATCTATGCAGCCTAACATTAAATTATAGAAGTCTATAATGTATTATGTGAATGCTAGGTCAAAGAGATGTGTCTTTAATCTGGCTTTGAACTGACAGAGTGTGTCTGCTTCCCGGACAATGGTAGGAAGACTGTTCCAGAGTTTTGGTGCTAAATAGGAAAAGGATCTGCCGCCACCAGTCGATTTTGATATTCTAGGTATTATCAACTGGCCGGAATTTTGAGATCGCAATAGATGAGACGGACTATAATGCGTTAGGAGCTCGCTCAAGTACTGCGGAGCTAAACCATTTAGTGTTTTGTAAGTAATCAGCAATATTTTAAAATTTATGCGATGTTTAATAGGGAACCAATGCAGTTTTGACAGAACTGGGCTAATATGGTCATACTTCCTGGTTCTGGTAAGAACTCGAGCTGCTGCGTTTTGAACTAGCTGTAGTTTGTTTATTAAGCGTGCAGGGCAACCACCCAGTAGAGCATTACAATAATCTAGCCTTGAGGTCATGAACGCATGAACTAATTGTTCCGCATTTGTCAATGAGAGCATATGGCGTAATTTAGATATATTTTTAAGATGGAAAAATGCAGTTTTACAGATACTAGACACGTGACTTTCAAATGAAAGATTGGTATCAAAGAGCACACCCAGGTTCCTAACCGACGACGAAGACTTGACAGAGCAGCCATCAAGTGTTAGACAGTATTCTAGGTTATTACGTGAGGAAGTTTTTTGTCCAATAATTAGAATCTCTGTTTTTTCAGAATTTAGAAGTAGGAAATTACGAGTCATCCAATTTTTTATATCTGCTATGCATTCCGTTAATTTTGTGAATTGATAAGTTTCGTTAGGTTTTGAAGAAATATACAGCTGAGTATCGTCAGCATAACAGTGAAAGCTAATTCCATGTTTCCTAATGATATCTCCTAATGGTAGCATGTACAGAGTGAACAGCAGCGGTCCTAGTACTGAGCCTTGTGGTACGCCATACTGAACTTGTGATCGATGAGACATCTCATCATTTACTGCTACAAACTGATAACGGTCAGATAAGTATGATTTAAACCATGCTAGTGCATTTCCCGTAATGCCAACATAATGTTCTAATCTATTTAAAAGAATGTTGTGGTCAATGGTGTCAAATGCAGCACTAAGATCGAGTAACACTAATAGCGAGATACAACCACGATCGGATGATAAGAGCAAATCATTTGTGACTCTAACGAGAGCCGTCTCGGTACTATGGTACGGTCTAAATCCTGACTGGAAATCCTCGCAGATATCACTTCTTTCAAGAAAGGAACACAGTTGTGAGGATACTGCCTTTTCTAATATCTTTGACAGAAAAGGTAGATTCGAGATCGGCCTTTAATTGACTAATTCTGTAGGATCAAGTTGCGTTTTTTTAACAAGCGGTTTAATCATAGCCAGCTTAAAGTTTTTTGGTACGTATCCTAGAGACAAAGATGAATTAATGATATTAAGTAGAGGATCTAGGACCTCTGGAAGCATCTCTTTCAGTAGCTTAGTTGGTATAGGGTCTAACATACATGTTGTCGATTTAGATGATTTAATGAGTTTAGTAAATTCTTCCTCTCCTATAGCAACGAATTAATCAAATTTTTCCTCAGGGAGGCTACAATGCACTGCCTGATGCGATACTGTAGTAGACGGTTGCATAGTTATAATTTTCTCCCTGATATTATCAATCTTATAAGTGAAGAAGTTCATAAAGTCATTACTGCTGTGTTGCTTGGAAACTTCTGGGCTTGAAGCTTTATTTTTCGTTAGTTTAGCCACCGTTTCAAATAAATACCTAGGATTATGTTTATTTTCTTCTAATAGGGTTGAAAAATAAGCAGATCTAGCAGCTTTTAAAGCCTCTCTGTAAGTAATTGAGCTCTCTTTCCATGAAATGCGAAATACCTCTAGTTTTGTTTTCTTCCAGTTGCGCTCCATTTTTCTGGCTGCTCTCTTAAGGGCCTGAGTGTGCTCGTTGTACCACGGCGTTGGACTATTTTCTTTAATCTTCTTTAAGCGCAACAGAGCAACTGTGTCTAAAGTGCTGGAAAAGAGAGAGTTAAAAGTTTCTGTTGCAATATCGAGTTCTTCTAAGCTATCTGGGATGCTGAGATGATGAAACTGATCAGGAAGATTATTAATAAAGCAATCTTTAGTAGCAGAAGTGATAGGTCTCACATATTTGAAACATGGAGTTGGCTTTGCAGCCTTGGCTAAATGCAAATTACACGAGACTAGATAATGATCTGAGATGTCATCGCTCTGCTGCAGAATTTCAACGGCATCAACATCTATTCCGTGTGATAATATTAGATCTAGAGTGATTACGACGATGAGTAGGTCCTGACACGTGTTGTCTAACTCCAATTGAATTTACAATGTCTTTAAATGCCAATCCCAATGCATCTTTTTCATTATCGATGTGTATATTAAAATCACCAACAATTAGTACTTTATCTGCAGTCAATATTAATTCTGATAGAAAGTCCGCAAATTCTTTGATAAAGTCTGTATGGTGCCCTGGTGGCCTGGATACAGTAGCCAGCACAAATCTCAAACGTGATTTATCGTTTACACTATATATTTTTACATTAAGCACCAATGCTTCAAAAGAATTATATTTAAAACTTGACTTCTTAGTGGTTTTGAAACTATTACTATAAATTACAGCAACACCACCCCCTTTGCATTTCAGACGAGGCTCATGTTTATAACAGTAATCTTGCGGGGTTGATTCATTTAAAGTAATGTAATCGTTTGGTTTTAGCCAGGTTTCTGTCAAACACAGCACATCTAGGTTATTATCTGAAATCATATCATTAACAATGAATGCTTTTGAAGTAAGCGATCGAATATTCAGCAACCCAAGCTTTAGCATTTGCTCATCTGTATTATAGCTGTTTTTTATTTGTTGAACATCAATTAAATTTTTAACCTTAGATGGGTTAAAACGTTTTTTGGATTTCCAAATTTGGGGAACAGACACAGTCTCTATATGATGATAGCTAGGTGAAAGAGGCTCTATGTGATGGGATTTATTTATCTAATTTAGGATAATAAATGGAGTGGAGGTGGACATTTTAAAGGCAGACTAACAGGTCTTTGAGGGTCAGAATTCTAGCTGGTTCTAACAGGTGTTCAAATACTTATTTGCAGCTGTATCATACAAATAAATAGTTAAAAAATCATATATTGTGATTTCTGGATTTTTTTTTTAGATTATGTCTCTCACAGTGGACATGCACCTACGATGACAATTTCAGACCCCTCCATGATTTCCAATTGGGAGAACTTGCAAAATAGCAGGGTGTTCAAATACTTATTTTCCTCACTGTATGTATAGAAAGTTCAAAATCGAGGACTCTTTGGCCAGAAATGTCATTAATAGGTAAAATATTCACTAATATATGGCTGATGAAACATCAGATAGAAATGTATAAATATGAATAGAAATTAAAGTTAATTAAAGGACTCTCTGGACAGAAATATGTTCAAAAGGTCAAATATGGTGTCATATTTAGTTGTTGTAACATCCAAAGAAGTTTATGAGAACACATAGCCCTTTGATGACTCTTTGGACAGAAATATCTGATGATCAGAAGGAGTCTACGAGTATTTAAAGAAAGTCTAATTTCAAGATCAAGCATTCTTTGGCCTGAAATGGGTTCAATAGGTCAAATATGGATTAATATATGGCTGATGAAACATCAGGAGTCTATGAGTATTTATAGAAAGTTCAAGGACTCTCGGGCCAGAAAGATGTTTAGTTGGTCAAGTTTGGACTACTGTCTGGCTAATGTCTGGATGTTACGGATAATGTAACATCTAAGGGAGTCAATATGTATTGAAAGTTAATGTTCAAAGACTCTTTGGCCAAATGTATGTTCAGTAGTTCAAAAAGGAACATCTGTATTGCTGATTTACCATCAGAAGGAGTCTCTAAGTTTAAATAGTTTAAAATCATTTGAGGACCCTTTGTCCAGAAATAAGTTCAATAGGTCGGATATGGACTTAAAGGACAAGTTCGGTATTTTACACTTAAAGCCCTGTTTTCAGATCGTTTCTGATGAAATAGAACGGTTAAGATTGAAATTTGGACACATGTTGCTGGCCCGAGAATTTTCGGTTTCTGTGGTAGCACCCCCCCACCTCCACAATGGTTGCATAGGTGCACTGGAACAATCCTTCCTAAAACGCATTAAACTTTCGTTTACAAAGACGTGAAACTCACCGAGTGGTCAGGGGTGTTCACTGATATGCTCACACAAAAATCGCTGCAAAAGATGCTTTCCAACTGGATTGTTCCAGTGCACCTATGCAGCCATTGTGGAGGTGGGGGGGTGCTACCACAGAAACCGAAAATTCTCGGGCCAGCAGCATGTGTCCAAATTTCAATCTTAACCCTTTATAGGGCACTCATTGAAATACTTGGAAATTCTAAATTTCAACCATAGAGTGTTATTGGAGGATATTATAAGACTTCTAAACATTTGTGAGTTTTTAAAAAAATATATTTTTTTAGGTTGGAAATCAAGGGCAATGAAGTTACCATATATGGTTCCTCGCCAGTCTAGGGTAATGTTTTTCCCTTAAAAAGTGTATATATAAAAATATAATAAAAACACATAAACTTGTTACAAACATAAAAATATTTATTTAGTAACATTTTAAATTATTATTAGGAACATTTGAAATTAAATTATTATTAGGAACATTCATTAAATTAATGAATAGGGTATTCATTTATGGTTTGTGCTCCTAAGAACATCTAATATGATTCATATTTTATAAATGCACATTTGTGCATTTATAAATGTTATAAATAAATGTATACATTTATAAAAGATCTGTACTACTGATCTTTGGTATGGTCAAGTACTGGTGGTACCACTTATTTTAGCAATAATAAGTCTCACAGTAAAAAAAAAAACACCAATACATGGCATTTAACTATGATAAAAACTGTTTCAAGGGCATAAAACTTACACATAAAGGGTAAATATATAATAAGAAGTGCAAAATATCATTATAAGTATTAAAAACTGTTATAAAGGTCATAAAACTGACCAAAACCACACATATTTCAATATCTATAGCAATATAAAATGTCTATAAATGTGTTACGTTTCCCACTGGATCACTTTATAATGTTATTCAAACCTGTGATAACATCCAATGCACTAGTAAATACTATTGTCCTACGTTATAATCATAGACTGTGGTTATAATGCATTATTTGTAGAAAAAATACCCTAGTATGGCTTTTCTATACGCATAGGGCGTATGTCTAAATATGGACATTTGCTAATCTTACGTGAACAGGGCGTATGATCAAATATGGTCTCACCATTTTTCATGACACAAATGTCAATACTTTCAAGAAATCTATGCAAACAAAACCGATCTCAACATGTTGCACAACTATTCAACCATAGAATGTGTGAGTTTCATCAACTCACAATTTTTTGTTTTGAAGTTATTAGCGCTGATGTGGGAGTAGGTAGTAGCGCATAACCTCACTTTCCAATATCCGGAACGACACTGAAGTTTGAAATGCTCTGCGCAACTTCTGATTGGTCAGATGCCATCATGTGACTATCAGTGACGTAGCCTGATCTTCGCTGATTGGCTAGGAGAAATCTATGCGCTCATATGACAACGCAAACAGGCAGGGGAGACTCAGTTTGAATGCACGATTAAGTTACCAAATATGGTTCCTCGCCCGATAAAGGGTTAACCGTTCTATTTCATCAGAAACGATCTGAAAACAGGGCTTTAAGTGTAAAATACCGAACTTGTCCTTTAAATATGGCTTTTGAAGCATCAGAAGGAGTTTATGATTATGTATAGAAAGTTCAATATTGAGGACTCTTTGCCCAGAAATGTGCTCCTTAGGTCAAATATGAACTTCTGTATGGCTGACGTAATATGAGAAGGAGACAACAAGAATGTATAGAAAGTTCAAGTTTCGAATACTCTTCGGCCAGAAATATGTTTAGTAGTTCAAATTTTGACTGCCATCTGGTTGATATAACATCAAAAGAAATCAGTCTGAATGTATAGTGTTAATATTTAAGGAATCTTTGACCAGAAATATTTTCAGTAGGTTAAATGTGGACTTTTGTATGGCTAATGTCTCATCAAAAGGATTCAATATGTACAGAAATTTAATGTTCAAAGACTCTTTGGTTAAAAGTATGTTCAGTAGTTCAAAAAGGAACATCTGTATGGCTGATTTAACATCAGAGGGAGTCAACGAGTATGTATAGAAAGTTCATGTTTCGAGAACTCTTTGTCCAGAAAAATTTTCAGTGTCAAATATGGACTTTTGTCAGGCTGGTATACCATCAGAAGAAATAAATCTGAATGTATAGTTTTAATCTTTAAGGACTCTTAAGGCAGTAATATGTTCAGTAGGTCAAATTTGGAATTCTGTATGGCTGATTTAACATCAGAAACAGTCTCTAAATTTATATAGTTTAAAACCATTTAAGGACCCTTTGACCAGAAACATGGACCTCTATATTGCTTATGAAGAATCAGAAGGAGTCTATAAGTATGTATAAGAAAGTTCAAGATCGAGGATTCTTTGGCCAGAAATATGTTCTTTGGGTCAAATATGAACTTCTGTATGGCTCACGTAAATCAGGAGTCAACAAGTATGTGTAGAAAGTTCAAGTTTTGAGTCCTTTTTGGCAAGAAATATGGACTGCGTATGGCTGATTTAACATTAAAAGGAGTCTTTAAGTTTATAATAGTAGAAACATTTTGAGGACTCTTTTTCAACTAATATGTTCAGTAGGTCAAATATAGACTACAGTCTGCCTGATATAACATTACAACAAGTCTGGCAAGTATGTATAGTGAGTTAATGTTCATGGACTCTGGTTAGAAATATATTTGCTGGGTCAAAAATTTACTTTTGTATGGCTAATTAACATCAAAAGGAGTCAATATGTATAGAAAGTTAATGTTCAAGTTCTCTTTGGCCAAAAATTATTCAGAGGGTTACATATTGACACCTGTTTAGCTGATGTTATCATCAGAAGTCTATGAGTATTTAGTAAGTTAACTTTTGAGGACCCTTTGGCCAAAAAAAAAGTTCAATAGGTCAAATATGGACAATTATCTGGCTGATATAACATCACAAGCAGTCAATCTGTTATGTATAGTAACTTAAAGGTGCAGTGTGTAATTTTTAGCGGCATCTAGTGGTGAGGTTTGCGAATTGCAAACAGCCAGTCACTCACGGCCTATCCCTGAAATTGCAAACTCGAAGGAGAAGCTACGGTGGCCGATGTAGGATCGGAAGATGTCGTCGTCTGAGTCAGCAGAGAGTAGCAAGTGAAGCAATGAGGTTTCTTTATATTATATTTTATATTAAATTATATTTACTTAATTATTCAGTATAACCACGTGTTATTGCAATTGTTATTTTTACTTGTTCATCATTGTGTTAGTCTTTTATTCACTGACTTTACTAGGGATGGGAATTGATAAGATTTTATCAATATCAATGCCACTGATGATTCTGCTTATCGATCCGATTCTTTAACGATTCTCTTATCGATTATTGATAGCACTGTGCGGAAAAATGTAGTCATATGCTTTTCAAAAAAACAAGTGGGTTTATTTATTTTAAAGCTTAAGCTTGAGTAAGCAAACTGTACTTTTTATGTAATTTATATAATAAATAGAACTTTATTGTAAAGTTTTACTGATTAGTTATACACCGATTCAGACGTCTCCTGAGTTCACTGTTGGAAAGATCAGTTGTTTTAACCATTCATTAAAATTAATCGGTTCAAATGAGTCATTAGTTCGCAAATTGGACGTGTCATGTGCGTTCTGTGATTATCCCAGCAGTTAGGACATGGACATCCAAGATTTGTGTCAACACAGAAAACATTTCATCACTGGATAGATTTTTTCGTTTAATTAAAGTGTTGTTTTATGTCAGCTGAATGTCCGGAACGCTTTTCAGAGAAGATAAGGCAACTTATTTAGCACAATTCACACCCAGCGGTAATTCAGGAAAAAAAAAAAGAAAAAAATATCTCTGAATGCTCCACATGAAACTTTGGTCTTCCGACCTTTTACCACCGTGTCGATTTATTTTGATTAATATGTGCAAGGGAGAGAGAGAGAGCAAGACAGCGCTTAGTTTGGAGACGGTGAAGTCTTGTTTACACTTTCGCCTGGCTCCGAAGACAGAGAGTGCGCGTGCGCGCAGTTAAAGTGTAAATTGCAGGTTAAATTTTTCACGAAGATAATGCAATGTGTTTATTAAACAAAGATAAGAACTGCCCACCATTGTTTTTTATACCAAAATGCTGAATATAATATGAAAAGTTGGCACTTTTAACAGTGGTTTTAACCGCTCCCTTCCACTAGATGGGGCGTGACGTCATAGGAGGAACTCACTAGTAGAGTTAACGGCATAGTCAATAGTACGCTAGAAGCTAAATGTAATTACTCATGCATTAAGTATGGTACTCTTCAATGTTGTATTTCTTTGAAAGCTATAGATGCCTTACATAACTACAGAAAAGTTGGTTGTATGTTTTATTTGATAAAAAAATTATGGATAAAATAACTCAGCTGTAAACACACTCGTGTGTGCTGACTTCAAGGGGACCGTGATCCTGCCCGAAATGAGAATAAGCTATTCACAAAACAAACGGGTTCAGGCACCGGGTTCAGGCACGTCAGATCAGCCGGTCGCAGGTCGAGCTGTTCCACTAAACTCCAAAACGCGTTCACCTCACGGCAGCACATACTCTCCACTGCTGATTCAATTGGGTGGCATAGCCCACACAAACACAGTGATGGGGACATCGATCTCTCTTTTTCTTTTCTGACAATAAACATCGCTAATTAAATCGTGAGAAATTGATAAAGCGTGGATTGAGGAAGGATATTACATGACGTTTGATGCGTCGATGAGACTAGCGATTGGTGCCTGTGCAGTGTGTGCATCTCTACAGCTCTGATTTGGACTGACACCATGTAAGTAAAATAATGTCTTCAGTCGTTGTCCCTCCTTGCTATTCTACATGACGGCAAGATTTTGAAAAGACTTGCTTGTTCCCTTATATTATCCTGGTTAAGTTTGCACCAGGCTAGCCTAGACTAGCTCTAACGTAGCTACTCACCAGGACACCTGGCCAACCCTCCACTCATTCTCCTCACACCAAGCATTAATAACTCTTTGAGTACCATGGGTCCTGGCAATTTCCTCCCCTCTCTCACGCCTGACCGGTTAAAAATTGTAGGGCTGTGGTCCATAAAGAATTTGATGGTTTCCCACATCCTCAGTTGTTCTCCAATAGCCATAATACAGTAATAATCTAGCAGAGTATGGGTTGCGAGTTCCTCTTATGACGTCATCACCAGTTACTGAAAAAACACGCTACCTTTGAAGAAACCCAAATAAATGTTATTTTAACGCATTTTAAGACCTAAATAATTAAATATATACATATAGAGCACTTTAATTTACACATTAATTGGCTGTGGTGGTTAACCTGCAACTTACACTTTAAACATGAGCCGTCACAAGCGCAGCAGTTCATCTACATTACTCACCGATCAAATAAGACAAATAAGGCGGGCGCTAAAACAAGTTCAATGCAGGAAAAACCCTGTTATTGCAAACGGCATAATTTGTCTCGTTTAGTAAAATAAAGCCAAGCTTTAGATCGCCTCTTCCTCTCCATGATTACCTCCTCTGCTCAAATCAAATCGAAATAGCTAACGTTATGATGTCCGAGGCATCGTTCAGACAGCATGTTTTTCTCCACGTTTGCAGAGTCAGGGACAACCTGAGTATTCTGCTGCGTCTTTTTCTGCTGCTTCTCATTCAAGTTAGTAACGAAACACGCTCTGTAGCGCTGTTTGTTCGCTGTCGGCTACGGTAGAAACATGACGTCACAATATGTCGACCTTCATAGAAGGGGGGTGCCCGCGGTTATGTAGATATAAATGACTCATTCTAAGGTAATAAAAACATAACGGTTCATTAAGTAAGGTCTTTATACACCACTGAAAACATAGTTATGGATCTTATATTGCATTTCTGTCAACAGATCCTCAGAAATATTACATATTACACATTGCACCTTTAATGGTCATGGACTCTTTGGCTAGAAATATGTTCTGTAGGTCAAAAATGGACTTTTGTGTGGCTGATGTAACATCAAAGGGAGTCTATGAGAATGTATAGAAATCATTGCTTTAGCTGTTGCTTTACAATGCACACAATAAGTAACTCATTCCGTTGTACAACGACAAGATAACATATCTTCTAGGGCTGGGAGAAAAAAAAAAAGATTCACCTAGGTAACGCAATTTTTTTTTAAAGATTTTAAAATCGATTTTTTTTATAACAGAATCTATATTAATTCAAATTAAATTGCTTTATTTTTGCCCTTGCTTATAGATGAGATTGACAGAAGTTAGCCACTTTCGTTCAACAGTGTTGTTATCTTTGATTGTTGAGTGACGTAATGTGAGACTGAATGCAAGTAAAATTTATTTGTATAGCACCTTTCACAGACAGAAGGGTCACAAAGTGCTGCACAGTAATGAAAATAAACAATAAAATAAAATAAAAACAGCACAAGTACAAACCTAGTACAACTCCACAACTGTACTACCATCAGATTCATAAAAATCCACTAATAAACATGTCAAATTGTTAATTAAAAGCTTGTCCAAAAAGATGAGTCTTTAAGTGTTTTTTAAAAGATTCTACAGAACTCATAGTTCTCAGAGCTAAAGGGAGCGATGCATTGAAAAGCTCTCGCACGAAGCGCAGCGCTACTCATATGCTGAGAGAGAGATAAGACAGTAAAGCTGCACGATTCAGCTTTAAGACTGATCTCGAGTCAAACACCCACAAAATCTTCTTCCATTTCGTCTGTCTATTAAACCTTTGACAAAATCATATCGCAACATGCAATGCAAAAATTGCATAGCCTATGTTATTCTTCAATGCACAATGTAGATCATTTGTGCAATGGCAATGCAACAACACGTTTTCTCTTTAATGAACATGGGAATGAGTTATTTCTGGTGTGCAATGCGAAAAGTGCATAACCTATATGTTATTCTTCAGTGCACAACGTTAGATCGTTTGTGCAATGCAACAACACATGTTATCTCTTTAATGGACATGGGATTGAGTTAGTTCTGGTGTGCAATGCAAGTAGTGCATAGCCTATATGTTTTTCTTCAATGATGCACAACGTTAGATCGTTTGTGCAATGCGATTTATTAAAGAGATAACATATATTTTATCTCTTTAATAAACATGGGATTGAGTTAGTTCTGGTTTGCAGTGCAATGCAAGAAGTGCATAGCCTATGTAACCAGAGCGGTATTTTCGATATGATTAAACCCAGATTGTACTAACTACGCCACCTTGGGAATTGCACCCAAGGAAATATGAAAGGAACACAGGTTCGGTGGTGCAGAGAAAAGGCAGAGTCGTGTCATCCAATAAACAAATGAATAATTTTATTTAAAAGGAAGAATATTTCACTGGCATCATTTAATCATGGTATAAATACTGGCATGTTTATTATAACAATATTAGGAGTATCACAATGTTAAAAGAACATTCCTCCAGACCGCTCGATTCAAACACTGAAATCACATCAAACCAAACATGACAAAAGCAAAATACTGTACCGTTCCCACCAAATAAAACAAACAAAAAAAATAATTAATAACAAAAGGAATAGAAACTGCAAGACTAAAGCTTACCTTAGGGGTGCTCAAATGTACTATTTAAATTGAATTGTGTTACCAACGGTTTTTTTTTAATTAAATTTGTATTATATTTACAAATTTTTATATTTTTATATTACATTATTAAGCTACACCGCCCCTGCTCATATAGTAGGGTAGGAAGGGGGGGTTCACCTGCACCCGAAAGGTATATTTTTTTAACCTAGTTTTTTGTAATCCTTAAGGTGTCTAGAAAAGGAATTTTGATGTTCCCCACCCAAATTATTGTCCCATATGTGATTTTTTGTATCATCTTTTGTGTCTGTGCTTGATTTTCGGCTGTGAAAAATGAAAACTTTAAATCTACATAGAATCTGAACAATACATCCTACAGACACAATCCACCCCATTTTCTATTCGTCTTTGCATGAGGAATTGATAGATATGAGGATGTTATGATTAGATGATGTATGGTGCATTAAAACTCAAATAAATGCAAAAAAATGTAAAAAATCTGTGACATTGGATCACTGGAACTCCTCCCCTATGGACCCTATTGATGTATGTTTTCTAACTTTTGTATTTTTATAGTCTTTATGATGTCTAATAAGCAAATGTTGATGATCCCTACTTGAAAAATTGTCACATGTTGGTCCAAATGAACATCTCCCATAATAAGGAGTTACTATTCAAACCGTTATATTGGTATTATATTTATTGAAACAAAACAGAAAACCACTCATATAGTCAAATGTGTGTATATATAGGGTATAACAAATCCCCATTAGAATAAAACTGAAATAGAAAAAAATATTCTAATCAAAGGTCAAAAGGTCAAGGGCAATGATGTCTATTTATCATACAGCAGGCCTTCATAATCGACCTCTTGCTCCTCGTCTTCTTCACCATCTCCATCCATCTACTCGACTGTTTCCTCCAGCAAATCAGTGAGTAAAGTGGGGAAGATAGGTCCACAAGACCACACTGGTTCCAGGGTACCCTCTTCAGTCTTTTCCCAGCCTTGGCCAGGATCATGGGGCTTGGGACACCAGAATATCGGTGTGGCTGCTCTCTTGTAGTTGGCCAGACGGTGGTCGACACGGTTGATGTGTGGGACCAGGTTGTCTCTCCAGGGTGGGAGCCGGGACAAATCCACCTTGAATCTGGTGGTAAGCGTCTCTGTTATGTCCGCTCAGGACGAATTAATCTGTGTTAGTTTGGTAACGCCTTGCTGCATGTTTAGGTTGCAGCTTTTTTGGTCTGAAATGTTTGGTTCCGGTTTGTCCGAAAAGTAAAATGAGTTGCATGCATAAATCTCTCGTCCAGCTTCCTTTTTTATACACAACAATTGGCGACGAGGATGGCTGAATTTTCTCTTCCTCCTCCACCTCCTTTCCTCGCACTTTCCGGTGAGACTACAATACCGTGGAATCGCTGGCATCAGTCTCTTGAAACATACCTACATGCTACGGGACTAGCTGACGTGAGTGCAGTTTGGAAAACAGCATTGCTGAGGCACTGTTTAGGAGTGGAGGGACAACGGGTAGTGGAGACGTTAACTGGCAACGGGACAAATACAGACTTATGCAGGGACAGTGAAACTTTTAAAAGACCAGTTTGCTGCCCCACAGAGTGTTTTATTGAGACGGTTTATGTTTAGACAACGACACCAACTACCAGGGGAGTCCGTCATTGTAAATTCATTGTAAAGCCATTGTAAATTCGGCGCATTGACAGACGAGATGATACGCAATCAACTGATTGAGCACACAACACAGGCTAAAATCAGGGAGACGTTGCTACCCGAATCAGACGACTTAACACTAGCTAAGGCTGTTGCCATTGCATTCCAAATTGAAAGTGCAGCGGAATGTGCAGCTAAATTAACACAGACAGAATCATCATTAAGCCAAGCAGTATGCATAAGAGCACAGTCACATGACCAGCAACAGCAGCAGCCATCTAGCTCTGGTTTGGATGTACCAGACACAGCCCCAGACCCAGTCATGCATCTCACAAGATAAGAAGTGCTGCGTCAGCGTCAAAGGCAGTTTTCCTGCGGTAACTGTGGATCAAACACACATGCCACCAGAGCCTGGCACTGTCCAGCTAATGACCAAACATGCCGTAACTGTGGCAGGAAAAATCACTTTGCAAAAATGTGCCGCTCTGACCCCTCCAGGTCAGATGCACACACTCCCCATGGTTCACCCACCATAATTCACCATAATAACATCGGGGCCCATGCAACTCAAGTCATGTACAGTGAATATAAACACAGTGTGTATTCCCCTGCTGCTAGACAGGTGCAAGTGTCTCCCTTCTGAATGCCAGTACATACCATAAGTTCTTTCATTCCTGTCCATGCCCACTGCTGTCCTACATGGGTATGGTAACTCAAAAATTGACTTGTTGAGGTCCATCACAGTGACTGTTATCTATCACTAGGGTCACTAGGGTCTTGCCCTCCTTTGTCTTCAATATGGCCCGACGAGGGGTGAATTTAATGGGGCTGGATCTGTTCATGGCATTGGGATTTTCACTCATTGACACAGGGGGGGCTGCCATTATGACTGTCGCTGCCGGACCGCATCAGAAGTGGTCATCACTGTTGCAAGGGCTGGGCTGTCTGTCTGCTTTTGCCCATCAACCCCTCATTGACTCCTCGGTGACGCCAGTCGTCCAGCCACTGCGCCGTATTCCACTGGCCCTGAGGGATGTAGTGTCTGTTGAGCTGCAGCGGCTGCTGAATGCCGGTATCATTGAGCCGGTTGATGCTTCACCATGGATTTCAAATTTGGTTGTGGTAAGAAAGAAAACAGGGGCTCTGCGAGTCTTTGTGGACCTCCGCGCAGTAAATAAAGCTGTCATCCCAGACAGATACCCATTGCCCACGTCGGAGGAGCTCACGGCACATTTTCACGGCTCCACTGTCTTTTCGAAACTGGATCTCAGAGAGGGCTATCTCCAGGTGCCCCTCAACCCTGAAAGCAGAAACCTGACGGCCTTCGTTACACACCTCAGTGTTTTCTGCTACACAAGGATGCCGTTTGGCCTTAGCTCTACCCCCTCCTGCTTTCAAAAGGTCATGACCTCAGTACTGGCAGGTATACCAGGTGTTGTTATTTACCTTGATGATGTGGTGGTACATGGTGCTACTACAGCTATCCACGACAGTCGCCTGCAGAGTGTGTTCGAAGCCCTCGCCAAGCACAGTTTAACCCCCTGGGGTCGACGGTATCGCCGGCGATACCAGCTCGCTTTTTTTCAGTTCAGTTCAAAAGAAATTAATTTTGCTCTGTGGACTTTGATATTACAAGCAAGTTTCATACATCAATCGATTCTGTTAAATGTGTATTATTTTTGTGTATACTCACAATAAAAACAAAGTGTTGTGCTTTTTGCCAAATAAAGAAAAATAAACGTGATGCGAGTTCTGCCTTCTCTCTGTCAGTGAAGACCATTCTGAAACGCGTCCGAAAATGAACTAACTCAGCGAATACTCAGTCAAACAGTCATACAGACACACATGCATGAAGTTTTAATTATCTTCTTTTAAATGAGGTAATTTATATAAAAAACAAATATTCTCATCTTGGGAAATCTGTATTAAAAGAGAGCGATCCCAGTCGAGCTCATTAGAGCTAATTCAAATGTAATGTGAACCCGCCCACGGAGAGCGCGTGCTATTCAAACGCAAATTACTGAGGCAATCCAAGCAAACGCCCCCCATATCAGCTCGAAAAAACACAAGTTTAATCATATCATTACACGTGTTCACACCATCTTGCAGCGCTGTGAGGAATAATAAAAATGGAAAATCTACCTCAGAGTGCGGGTATTGCAGGAGAGAGGATCAGAATATGTAGTAAGTTTTTTTTTCCTTCTCAAGTTAATCGCGTTTCTATGTGAATGAATGAACGGCAGCCGCAGAGATGCGCGCTGTTTATCACAGCTCGCAAAAAGACAGTTTAAATTTAAACTGCATATTAAACTGCAAATTAACATTTATATTTCTTATAATAAAAATGAAAGACCTATGTTACAGACATATGAAAGACAACATTTCGTTGATTAGTTTTGGATAGATTATACATTTTTACTGTAAAATATCTGCCACCTCAAATAAGCCATTGTTTGCCAATATTTGCTCATGTTAAATATAGTATGTTTTGTCAAAAATAATCAAATAATCAATCAAATTCTTAACTTTGAAATATGTATGATAAAATGTATACTTTAGTTTTTACAAAGAAAGATTACACTTGAATTGTTGTTGTAATTGTAACTTTTTTAATAAAAAATATATTTACAAGGTAGATGTAAACAAACTATTAAAAGGTAAATATAAGCCTTTTCTTTAAATAATTTTTATTGTGTTTTATTAGTGACAAATTTGGGGAGAGGATAAATATTCCAAAACTGAAAATACAGTATGAGAATTAACTGCACAATTACTAAACATGTTTTCCTTGAATATTATAGGCCAAATTGCAAGCACAATATGTAAAAAAAAAAAAAAAAATTGAGATGCTTCCAACTGTTGCTCTTGCATTCTTGTGGCTCAGTGACTCGCCTGAATGAATGGCTAATTAAGTATGCAGGCCCCATTGTCTCCTCAGGTGTGAACCACTAAATATGCATGATCGTTGACGCCCACTCCGCATATTGCCTTTCCAAACAGAAAGTGCTTTGCAAAATTCAAATCAATGTATTGTGTTATGTGAATGATAAGGCAGTCATTTTCACTTCATTTTGATGAAAAAACACTAGGTGATGATATCCATTAGACAAAAGTCTTATTGGCACATATTTAGTATGTGTTTTATGGCCTTATTTCAGAAACTTTAGTTTTTAGTTTTTTCAATAACCATGCATAAACATTATTCTCTCAAAAATGCAGACATGTACATTCTTGTTGCTCACATTTCATGGTAGCCCTGTTTGTGCTAAATAGTGTGTAATTTTTTTTTTGCCATTAATATGTTTATAAGCAACTGAAAAAAGCACAAATGTCAGGGCATGTCAGAATATCTCAAGGACCCCAAAAACACCTTAGACTCCAGAGGGTTAACCCTCAATGGCAGCAAATGTGTTTTTGCTGTGCCGGCTATTGAATATGTAGGCTTCCGACTTTCCACTGAGGGCATCTCTTCCCTTCAATCTAATGTGGAGGCCATCCTCTCCGTTCCCGAACCGATCTCGGCTGCCCAGCTCACTTCATTCCTGGGCATGACGGGCTATTACATGAAGTTCATGCCTCAGTTTTCAGCCATAACAGCCCCACTGCGCCAGCTGCTTCTGAGAGATGAGCTGTGGGTCTGGTTGTTAGAATGCACCAAGGCAGTGCAAACTCTTAAAGCTCAACCTACCTCACCTCCAGGGTTGGCACATTTTGACATATCCAGTCACACCCTGGTCACCTGTGATGCCTCGGCCATGGCGAAAGGGGCTGTACTGTCACAAGTACAGAATGGCGTGGAGAGGCCTGTTGCATTCCCGAGCTCTGAACCAAACCGAACAAAGATACTCAGTTGGGGAGCGGGAGGCACTCGCTTGTATGTGGGCTTGCGAGAGATGGCACCTCTACCTTTATGGCTGCCAGTTTATGCTGAGAACAGACCACCAGGCCTTGACAGCTCTGCTTTCCTCTACTGGCACCGGGCACAGGTCGCTGAGACTGCATCGTTGGTATGACCGCCTCCGCCAATACAACTATACTCTATAGTTTACCCTGGGCCGGGATAATGTCGTTACAGACCTTCTCAGTTCCTGCCCAGGCCCTGCCTACCAGTGTCAACCACATCGAAAGTGAGATTATTCTCACGCTACACACTCTGCTCGAGTCCACGGTCACGGCAGCCTCAAAACAGGATCCAGTCATCTCCCAGCTCTGCATCTACAATCGTCAGGGATGGCCACGGGAATTACCAGAGGAGCTGTTAGCATTTTCTCTGGTCAAGCAGGAGCTCTCTTGTTGGAATGAGACATGTGTGGCGCGTGGGTTTTGCACCGTGATTCCCTTCACGCCCGTGTGCTGGCCATGGCACATGATGGCCACCTGGGAATAGTGAAACTTAAACAGAGATGCCGCGACCTGGTGTGGTGGCCAGGCATAGACAAAGACATTGAGGCCGTTGTTAATGAATGCCCAGCATGTCTTGTAAGTGGAAAGACTGGTCGTCGACCCCCGCCACCCCTGCAACCCCTGGCCTGGCCCTCAAAACCATGGGAGCATCTGCAATTAGACATATGTGGCGAGATCCACGGTGCCCTCCACTATCAGCGGTTCTTGGTCGTAGTGTATGGTTTATACTCCAAATGGCCTGAGCTGACCACTACTGGTTCCGTCACCTCCCAGGTCATTGTGGACTTTCTGGAGTCTCTCTTCTCCCGCTGGGGCCTTCCACAGACCATTATCACCGACAATGGTCCTCAGTTTTTATCTGTAGAGTTTACTTCATACCTGTAGAACAGGGGGATTTGACACATCCGTACAGCCCTGTATCACCCACAGGCAAACGGCAGGGGGGAACGCTTCCATCAATCCCTAAAAAATGGCATCAGAGCACATCAGGCCCGGGGCTGTTCCTTTAAACAAGCCATACATCTAACACTGCTACACTACCGTTGCTACCCAGCATTCAGCCACAGAGGTTTCCCCAGCCTCGCTCATGCTGGGTAGAGAGTTACACCTACCACTGGACAGGCTCCACCCCACCGCAGTCCAGAACACACTCACACCAGTCAAAGCCTCAGTCACCCGCTGTCAGAAGCGGATGAAACAGTGGTTTGACAAGGGTCAGGATACCAGATATTGCTGTGGCAGACTGAGTGAGAGCTCGCCGACCGCACAGGGAAAACAAGATGGCATCATTTTGGTCCACTCCACAGCAAGTGGTCTGCCGACTGGGACCAGCCACATACCTCCTAGATGATGGCACCTGCTGGCACGCCAGCTGCCTTCAGAAGGTGCCAGCACCTCCTGCAATGTTAACTGCGGGGACATAATGCCACCCAGAGCAGGAGCAGGAGGACTCCATACCACAAGTAGCCGCACAGCCTGAAGATACTCCCTCGTTATCACACCCAGTGCCCCCATCATCATTGTCGCTGCCCCTTTCCCCAGCCTCCTTACCACTGTTCGCCTCACCTTCAGCTGTGGGTTCTCCACGGCCAGTGCGCGCCAGGGCACGGCCCGATTACCTGAAGGACTTTGTGTCTACTTTTCATAGTTGAACCCCCCAGAGAGGGGAAAATGTTATGTCCGCTCAGGACGAATTAATCTGTGTTCGTTTGGTAACACCTCGCTGCATGTTTAGGTTGCAGCTGTTTTGGTCTGAAATGTTTGGTTCCGGTTTGTCCGAAAAAGTAAAGAGAAGTGCATGCATAAATCTCTCGTCCAGCTTCCTTTTTTATACACAACAGTCTCATCCTCTCCAATAATTTTTTTCAGCATGATGCTGCGCACGTTCACAGATTTTTCGTGGGCCTGGCCATACATTACACATGTAAAAGCCTCAATGTCCTCCACCACATCTGGCTCCACAGACCACTGATCACCAAGTTTTCTGAGGACATAAATAATTATAGTATTGCAAAGTCACAATGTATCAATACCTATGTTAAGCATTAATTGCCATTACATGCTACAGGATATCTGACTAAAAATACTCACTTGAAGGCTGCATAGTACTTTGGATTACTCTGCAGATTTTTCAGAGGCCCAACCTTCCCTTTGCCTCTAAAGGTACTTGTAACGTCTTCTCCTGTGAAGACTTAAAGGCAGAGTATTGTTGTGCAGTAGTCTGCCCCCTTACATTCTGCCAGTTCGCTGACATTTAGGATCCGCCTGTGCTTTCCGGTCCCAATGTCGACGTACTAATTATTTATGTCCTCAGAAAACTTGGTGATCAGTGCTCTGTGGAGCCAGATGTGGTGGAGGACATCGAGGTATTTACATGTGTAATGTATGGCCAGGCCCGAGAAAAATCTGTGAACAACGTGTGCAGCATCATGCTGAAAAAAATGATTGGAGAGGATGAGATGCTTACCACCAGATTCAAGGTGGATCTGTCCCGGCTCCCGCCCTGCAGAGACAACCTGGTCCCACACATCAACTGTGTCGACCACCATCTGGCCAACTACAAGAGAGTAGCCACACCGATATTCTGGTGTCCCAAGCCCCATGATCCTGGCCAAGGCTGGAAAAAGACTGAAGAAGGTACCCTGGAACCAGTGTAGTCTTGTGGACCTATCCTCCCCACTTTACTCACTGACTTGCTGGAGGAAACAGTCGAGGAGATGGATGGAGATGGTGAGGAAGACGAGGAGCAAGAGGTCGATTATGAAGACCTGCTGTATGATGAATAGACATTATTGCCCTTGACCTTTTGAACTTTGATTAGAATGACTTTTTTCTATTTCAGTTTATTCTACTGTAATGGGGATTTGCTATACCCTATATATACACACATTTGACTATATGAGTGGTTTTCTGTTTGGTTTCAATAAATATAATACCAATATAACGGTTTGAATAGTAACTCCTTATTATGGGAGATGTTCATTTGGACCAACATGTGACAATTTTTCAAGTATGGATCATCAACATTTGCTTATTAGACATCATAAAGACTATAAAAATACAAAAGTTAGAAAACATAATCAATAGGGTCCATAGGGGAGGAGTTCCAGTGATCCAATGTCACAGATTTTTTACATTTTTTTGCGTTTATTTGAGTTTTAATGCACCATACATCATCTAATCATGACAATCCTCATATCTATCAATTCCTCATGCAAAGACGAAGAGAAAATGGGGTGGATTGTGTCTGTAGGATGTATTGTTCAGATTCTATGTAGATTTAAAGGTTTCGTTTTTCACAGCCGAAAATCAAGCACGGACACAAAAGATGATACAAAAAATCACATATGGGACAATAATTTGCGTAGGGAACATCAAAATTCCTTTTCTAGACACCTTAAGGATTACTAAAAACTAGGTTAAAAAAATATACCTTTCGGGTGCAGGTGGACCTCCCCTTCCTACCAGACTAATAGGCTACTTTTTTTTTTTAAAGAGACCCCCACAAAGATGAAATCATAATTCGAACCTTGCTTACATACCACACGAGAATCACACATATCACGATGTCAGGATGCACTCGCGAATGTTCCAATAAAAACACACAATAAGCCCCATTAAACTAGACTAACACCATAGAAACCACACCACAACACATTGCGATAGCCGACATACTGGGCGATCTCGAAACACTGCTTCATGAAGCTTCGAACCCTAAACGAATCTTGTGGTTCGGAGCGTGTCTCAAACTGCCAAAGTCACGTGATTTCAGTAAACGAGGCGTTGTTACGTCATGGTTCACAGCAGAGCCGTTCAACGGTTCACACGTACACAATACATTTTTCTGGAACATTTTTTGACAGTATTCATTGGAAGAAAGCGGTTATTCCCTGGAAAATACTGTATGTCAAATCTTTGTGTTGCATTCAGAAATGTATTCACTAAAACAAATTTCTTAAGACTTTGCCTAAATTTGATGTCTTTATCGCGGTGATTTCCCTTATTGTAAAATCTCTTAAACTCATTCATTATAATAAGAACAACAAGTTTATTAAGAATTATCAAATTTTTGTTTTTTGAGATGTTATTGTTATTTGTCTGTATTTTTTTCCTTTTCATTTTCATGTTAACATATTCAATGCATGCAGTGCTGTTTCCTTTCTTGCAAAAAAAAAAAGTTTTCATTCGGAATCCCTGAGATCGCCCCCCAGCGGCGAACCATTGAACAAGCGTCTATGGGTTTTACCCTTTTACAGTCTGTGGTTTTACCTAAGCTCTGATCAGTTTTATACATTTGTACAAGTTTAAATTAGACATTAGTATAATTAAAAGGAATAATAGTAGTTAATAGTCTCTTATTGGCCTGTGAGAAATCCATGGAACAAACAAAACAAGCCCTGGAAGTTAATAAAAGAACACATATTACACAGACACTTGGTGTTTAATCTTAATCTGATAGATAAAATCAAATCATTGGAATGTTTGTTAAAGGAATAGTTCACCCAAAAATAGAAATTATCCCACAATTTACTCACCCTCAAGTCATTGGAATATTTGTTAAAGGAATAGTTCACCCAAAAATAGAAATTATCCCACAATTTACTCACCCTCAAGCCATCCTAGGTGTATATGTTTCTTCTTTCAGCCGAAGAAGATCTGAGTTTTATTAAATAATATTCTGGCTCTTCCTAGCTATGTAATGGCATTGAATAGTGCTGGAGTTTTTGCAGCTCCAAAAAAAGTGCATCCATCCATCATAAAATAATCCATACTACTCAGTGGATTAATAAAGGCCTTCTGAAGTGCAGCGTTTGGTTTTTGTAATACAAATATTCCATATTTCAAACTTTATAAACTATAATCACTGGTTTCCAGCAACAGCCGTACGTGTGTTCACAAGGAAGTTGAGTTCCAGAAGGGTGACCTCTGACCTGACGTAGCACATACAGTAGCATAAGCATAAGCTTAGGTGAGAATTGAAGAATGCGGATGCGCAGAGGATAGGGCAAAACAAAACACCTGTTATGAATTAGAAGTCTAAAACGTCCTTTATGTCATACATCAGGTCAAATGTCATCCCTCTGCCGGAACTAAAGTTTGTCTTCATAACCTTTAATCAGTATATTTTCACTGAATATCCTGTTTCACATGGAAATGCATTGCATTACTGGTTACTGGAAATGACACATTTCTTCACGTCTGTGGATTGTTTTTTATACAATTATTCTACAATACAGGGGGAAAAAATAATTTTAAATAATTAAAATAATCAGAACTCTAGAGAGATATATTCCATATATGCTGATGCATGCCATAGATTAATAGATTTAGTCAAATTTACTTTCAATAAAACATTTGCAATGTGTTTGTTTTTATGCATGTTTGGCCTGAATTTTTGTTGCATTTACACTGTTCTGACCAACAGGGGTCACCAGCGTGTGGCGTTTCGAAACAGTGAATCATTTTGTGAAGCAATTGGTTCAATTGATTCGAAGCTTTGAAAAGCTTAATTTCTCCCATCACTACGACATACCTTAAAGCTTTCAATGAGCGCTTGACGCAACTCCCAGGGCACGCCACCGAGACGGCTACAGCAATCACTTCAAAGATAAAAACACATACTCTAAACACTTTTTTTTTTAAAACACACGAGCCGTGCATAACCTCCGTCACTTACCTCGACTATAGTGACACCGGTAACCGGAAGAGGGGCGGGTATGACAAAGCTTACATTCTAGGGCTTCCTGTCTACACACTTAAATACACCGGCCCTAATTACCTCATCCACCCATTCCCATATAAGGGTAACGAACGCAAAAAGGGAAAGGAAAAATCCTTTTAGATCGTTTGTGCAATGCAACAATACATAGCCTATGTTATCTCTTTAATGAACATGGGAAGAATTAGTTCTGGTGTGCAATGCAATGCAAGAAGAGCATAGCCTATGTTATTCTTCAATGCACAACGTTAGATCGTTTGTGCAATGGCAATGCAACAATACATATGTTATCTCTTTAATGAACATGAGTTAGTTCTGGTGTGCAATGCAATGAAATGCGAAAAGTGCATAATCTATATGTTATTCTTCAGTGCACAACATTATAGAGCGTTTGTGCAATGCAATGCAACAACACACGTTATCTCTTTAATGAACATGGGATTGAGTTAGTTTTGGTGTGCAATGAAATGCAATGCAAGAAGTGCATAGCCTATGTTATTCTTCAATGCACAAAGTTAGATCGTTTGTGCAATGCAATGCAACAACACAAGTTATCTCTTTAATGAACATGGGATTGAGTTAGTTTTGGTGTGCAATGAAATGCAATGCAAGAAGTGCATAGCCTATGTTATTCTTCAGTGCACAACGTTAGATCGTTTGTGCAATGCAATGCAACAACACATATGTTATCTCTTTAATGAACATGGGAAGAATTAGTTCTGGTGTGCAATGCAATGCAAGAAGTGCCTACGTTATTCTTCAGTGGACAACGTTAGATCGTTTGTGCAATGGCAATGCAACAACACATATGTTATCTCTTTAATGAACATGGGAATGAGTTAGTTCTGGTGTGCAATGCAATGAAATGCGAAAAGTGCATGATCTATGTTATTCTTCAGAGCACAACGTTAGATCGTTTGTGCAATGCAATGCAACAACACATATGTTATCTCTTTAATGGACATGGGATTGAGTTAGTTCTGGTGTGCAATGCAATGCAATGCAAGATGTGCATAGCCTATATGTTATTCTTCAATGCACAACGTTAGATCGTTTGTGCAATGCAATGCAACAACAAATATGTTATCTCTTTAATGAACATAGGAATGAGTTAGTTCAGGTGTGCAATGCAATGCAAGAAGTGCATAGCCTATATGTTATTCTTCAATGCACAACGTTAGATTGTTTGTGCAATGCAATGCAGCAACACACGTTATCTCTTTAATGAAGATGGGACTGAGTTAGTTCTGGTGTGCAATGAGTTATTTCTGGTTTGCAATGCAATGCAAGAAGTGCACAGCCTATATGTTATTCTTCAATGCACAACGTTAGATCGTTTGTGCAATGCAATAAAACAACACACATGTTATCTCTTTAATGGGATTGAGCCCATTAGATAACCTCTTTAATGAAAGCATTTCAGTAGGTCAAAGAAGCTGAATTAAAATATTGACTCAAGAGTCAAAATTTGACACTTTTGGTCTGATTTATCATCAGAAGGAGTCTATAATATTACATAGTTTAAAAACTTTTGAGGAACCTTTGACCAGAAATAATAATAGGTCATATATGGACATATATATGGCTTATGAAGAATCAGAAGGAGACAATTAGTATGTATAGAAAGTTCAAGATCAATTACTCTTCGGTCAGAAATATGTTCAATATTTCAAATCTGAAATACTGTATGGCTGAAGAAGCATCAGAAAGAGTCTGAGTGTGTTTAGAAAGTTCATTTATGGACTGCTGTCTGGCTGATTAAACATCAGAAGAAGTTAATGATTTTATATAGAAAGTTCAAGATCAAGGACTCTTTTAACAGAAATATTTTCAGCGGGTCAATTATGGACTACTGTCTGGCTGATGAAACTCTAGAAAAAGTCAATGAGCATGTATAGAAAGTTCAAGTTCATAGACTCGTTAGCCAGAAATGTTCAACAGTCAGTATGGACAATTGTCTGGCCGATGTATTATCTGAAAGAGTCTATAAGTATAAATAGAAAGTTCAAGATCAAGGACTCTTCAGTCAGAAATATGTTCAATATGTCAAATCTGAACTACTGTATGGCTGAAGAAACAGCCTAAGGAGTCAATGAGCATGTATAGAATGTTCAAGATTGAGGACTCATTGTCAGAATTGTCATTATGGACAAATATGGACTTCTGTATGGCTGACGTAACATCAGAAAGAGTCAACGAGTATTCCTTGGCCAGAAAAAAAATTCAGTGTGTCAAATATGGACTTTTGTCAGGATGATATAACATCCGAATATATCAGTCTGAATGTAAAGTGTTATTCTTTTAGGACTCTTTGGCCAGAAATATGTTCAGTAGGTCAAAAGGGGACCTCTGAATAGCTGATTTATTATCAGAAAGAGTCTATAACTTTATATCGTTTAAAAACTTTTGAGGACCCTTTGACCAGAAATAAGTTCAATAGGTCAGATATGGATATCTACATGGCTTATGTAGCATTAGAAGGAGTCTATGAGTATGTATAGAAAGTCCAAGATCGCGGACTATTTTGCAATAAATACATTCCTTTGGTCAAATAAGGCTGATTTTACATCAGGAGTCGTCGATAACTTCATATTGTTTGAAAAATGTTCAGGACACTTTGACCAGAAAAAAGTTCAAAAGGTCAGATATGGACATCTATATGGCTTATGAAGCATCAGAAGGAGTCTATGAGTATGTATAGAAAGCCCAAGATCGAGGACTCTTTGGCCAGAAATATGTTTCTTGGGTCCAATATGGACTTCTGTATGGCTGACGTAACATCAGAAAGAGTCAACGAGTATTTATGGAAAGGTCAAGTTTCAAGTACTCCTTGGCCAGAAAAAAATTCAGTGCGTCAAATATGGACTTTTGTCAGGATGATATAACATCTGAATATATCAATCTGAATGTAAAGTGTTATTCTTTTAGGACTCTTTGGCCAGAAATATGTTCAGTAGGTCAAAAGGGGACCTCTGAATAGCTGATTTATCATCAGAAAGTCTATAACTTTATATCGTTTAAAAACTTTTGAGGACCCTTTGACCAGAAATAAGTTCAAATGGTCAGATATGGATATCTACATGGCTTATGTAGCATTAGAAGGAATCTATGAGTATGTATACAAAGTCCAAGATCGAGGACTATATGGCCATAAATATATTCCTTGGGTCAAATAAGGCTGAATTGACATCAGAAGGAGTCGATAACTATATTGTTTGAAAAATGTTCAGGACACTTTGACCAGAAATAAGTTCAAAAGGTTATATATGGACATCTATATGGCTTATGAAGCATCATAAGGAGTCTAGGAGTATGTACAGAATGCCCAAGATCGAGGACGTTTGTCAGGATGATATAACATCCGAATATATCAATCTGAATGTATAGTGTTATTCTTTTATGACTCTTTGGCCAGATATATAATTAGTAGGTCAAAAGGGGACCTCTGTATAGTTGATTTATCATCAGAAAGAGTCTATGAGTATGTATACAAAGTCCAAGATCGAGGAATCTTTGGCCATAAATATATTCCTTGGATCAAATAAGGCTGATCTGACATCAGAAGGAGTCTGATGTCACTTAATATAGTTTGAAAAATGTTCAGGACACTTTGACCAGAAATAAGTTCAAAAGGTTAGATATGGACATCTATATGGCTTATGAAGCATCACAAGGAGTCTAGGAGTATGTACAGAATGCCCAAGATCGAGGACTCTTTGGCCAGAAATATGTTTCTTGGGTCCAATATGGACTTCTGTGTGGCTGACATAACATCAGAAAGAGTCAACGAGTATTTATGGAAAGGTCAAGTTTCAAGTACTCCTTGGCCAGAAAAAAATTCAGTGTGTCAAATATGGACTTTTGTCAGGATGATATAACATCCGAATATATCAATCTGAATGTAAAGTGTTATTCTTTTAGGACTCTTTGGCCAGAAATATGTTCAGTAGGTCAAAAGGGGACCTCTGAATAGCTGACTTATCATCAGAAAGAGTTTATAACTTTATATCGTTTAAAACCTTTTGAGGAACCTTTGACCAGAAATAAGTTCAAAAGGTCAGATATGGATATCTTACATGGCTTATGTTGCATTAGAAGGAGTCTATGAGTATGTATACAAAGTCCAAGATCGAGGACTATATCGCCATAAATATATTCCTTGGGTCAAATAAGGCTGATTTGACATCAGAAGGAGTCGATAACTTTATATTGTTTGAAAAATGTTCAGGACACTTTGATCAGAAATAAGTTCAAAAGATCAGATATGGACATCCATATGGCTTATGAAGCATCAGAAGGAGTCTATGAGTACGTACAGAAAGCCCAAGATCGAGGACTTTTAAGCCAGAAATATGTTCTTTGGGTCACATATTGACTTCTGTATGGCTGACATAACATCAGAATGAGTCAACGAGTATTTATGGAAAGGTCAAGTTTCAAGTACTCCTTGGCCAGAAAAAAATTCAGTATGTCAAATATGGACTTTTGTCAGGATGATATAACATCCGAATATATCAATCTGAATGTATAGTGTTATTCTTTTATGACTCTTTGGCCAGATATATAATTAGTAGGTCAAAAGGGGACCTCTGTATAGTTGATTTATCATCAGAAAGAGTCTATAACTTCATATCGTTTAAAATCTTTTGAGGACACTCTGACCATAAATAAAGTTCACAACGTCAGATATGGATATCTACATGGCTTATGTAGCATTATAAGGAGTCCTTAAGTATAGAAAGTCCAAGGTCGAGGACTCTTCGGCCATAAATATATTCCTTGGGTCAATTATGGACTTCTGTAAGGCTGATTTCACATCAGAAGTCGTCGATAAGTTTATAATAGTAAAAAACATTTTGAAGATTCCTTGGCCAAAAGTATGTTCAACTGGTCTAATATGGACTACAGTGTAGCTGATATAACATCACGAGAAGTCTGTAGTACGAGAAATATGTATAGTAAGATTAAAGTTCAAGGTACATATATACGTTATGCACTTTTCGCATTGCATTGCACACCAGAACTAACTCATTCCCAGATTCATTTACAAAAGAGATATGTTGCATTGCATTTGCACAAACGATCAAAGGTTGTGCATTGAAAAATAACATATAGGCTCTGGACTTCTTGCATTGCACACCAGAACTAACTCCTTCCCATGTTCATTAAAGAGATATGTTGCATTGCATTGCACAAACGATCTAACGTCGTGCATTGAAGAATAATATGAAGGCTAAGCACTTCTTGCATTGAATTGCATTGCACACCAGAACTAAATCAATTCCATGTTCATTATAGAGATAACGTGTTGTTGCAATGCATTATACAAACGATCTAACGTTGTGCATTGAAAAATAACATACAGGTTATGCACTTCTTGCATTGCATTACATTGCACACCAGAAATAACTCAATCCCATGTTCAGTAAAGAGATAACTTTTGTTTGTTGCATTGTGTAGCGGGACCTTGGCCCTTCACACTTGGGGCAAATATAGAAACACTGCCTCTAGCGTCACATGACTACGCCACCCTATTTAATAGGGAACTATAGATGTTACTACTAAGAATTGGTAAAAGATACACAGGAACGTAATTAGCAAGAAAGGGCTAGAGACGTGGATACCAATAATACAAAAGTTTATTTAAATACAATCATTTTTAAAATATATAAAAACTAAGAATCATCAACAGACACATGCAAGAGAGACCATAATCCAAAGGAGGCCGAGGCTTGATGGCAGACACACGCCCAGGGCTTCAATATCACTCTCAACACCCCGTGTACAAGTAACAGCACCCACACTGCAATAAAGTCAAGAAATAAATCACACAGCACTCTGTGACGAGCTCTCTACCACCACGCACAGGCCTACTAGTGGTCTGCCCCCAAAGCCTCAGCTCCTGTAACAAGAGTATAAAATTATTTATGGTCTCAATAAACACCCTCACTCAAACATGCACAAATAATAAACATTTAGATCAACAACAAGAAAATACTACAGAAAATGGAAATATGGAAGTCAAAGTTTGGTGCTGGCATTGGGTATTACTCACTGACCTTCTACCAGCACCTCTTGAAGGAACTCACAAATCAAAATAAATACAACACTGCAAAACACTCAAAATAAACAAATCAGATCACTCAATACACACACACAATTATAAATGAAAATACTGCAAAATTTGAATATATAGTGTGGAAGACACTCGTCGTTTAGAGTGGTTAATACTGGAGAACGGGCGTCACGTTAGGCTGTGCAGTGCGCACACACATACGCACACACACACACACGTGTGTTGGAGAGTAGGGTCTGCCTGCAGAGCCGGAGGCTGCATTTTCAGGACCTCACTTTTAGGACCGCATTTCTAGGACCCTAGGTTTTTAGTGACAGCGCCACCTACCGAATTAGAGGACCAGCGAAGATGGATGACAATCAGAGTGTGAGTATCAAATGCGAATAAATTTTTACAATTGCGATGCATTTAATTGGAAAGTTAACGTAGCAAATGTGATGGTGATTTGCTAAATAAATAGTCTTGAATGCATAGCCATAGTATTTAGCCTCTAATGCTGTAAAATGAATT
The DNA here is from genome assembly GCA_022828995.1 of Vimba vimba. Lineage (NCBI taxonomy): Eukaryota > Metazoa > Chordata > Actinopteri > Cypriniformes > Leuciscidae > Vimba > Vimba vimba. Next base: position 22,864,484 of record CM040832.1, on the reverse strand, counting down.
GTTAGCACGTTCATTTAACGGAACTGTTGCATGCTAAGCCTGTGTTGACTTATTGACAGCACAATAAAACTGTAGCATGTTCGTTCTGAAAGCTTGTTTATTACTCATTGTTCTTCCATTTTAATTCAGTTAAAATAATCTTAATGTTTTCACTGTCACGTGCTCACAGTCAGCCTGTTTAATGTTACCCACAATACATGTTATGTGTAGTATGCGTCTACATGCGTCTCTTCATTTTGACATATATATATATATATATATATATATATATATATATATATATGGTCAGAAAAAAAGTCGTGTCAATGTTATTTCTATTCAGATTTCTCAGTTGAGATGGGCTTTATTGACATGAGTGTTTCTAGAACCTTTGTTCCCACAACATCAAAACCTTTTTTTTTTTTTTCAAATCTTTGAACAGTATGCAATAATAGTATTATGAACATTAATTGATATGTGTGCACTGTTTGGTAACTAAGAAAAAAAATTAGAGAGTAGAACATGTTCAACTAAATGATCCTTATTGAATTAACCTCCCTCTCTCTCTCTCTCTCTCTCTCTCTCTCTCTCTCTCTCTCTCAGGAGTCAGTGATGATGTTGTCCATGAAGTTCTGTTTGTGGTCCACATCATGAACAAATTTGTTTTTGTGTGTGTTCAAGTTCAGTTATGATATTTTGTAAAATATTTTGTGTGTGCAAGTTCAGTTATTATATATTATTTTGTAAAATATTTTGTGTGTTCAAGTTGAGGTGTGATATATTATTTTGTAAAATATACACAATCTACCCCCAGAGTCATCCTTGTCTTCCCTCTATACTTGAAAATGTGGTCGATCTAGTGACTGAAAAGACTATAACATGATTCCTTGTTTATTTTGCTTGAGTTATTATATTATGCTAGACCCAATAATTTCTCAACATTCCTAGGAACCAGGTTTAATTGCAATAAATAAAGTAGTATTTGGGTGTAATAAAACTGTAAAACTCTAATGTAGTTAAAACTGGGTGGGTGGAAATACTGCCTGGCACAACTAGGGTCCTGGAAATGCGTTCCTGAGACTGCGGTTCTCCGAGTCGTTAGGTGGCGCTGTCACAAAAAACTAGGGTCCTAGAAATGCGGTCCTAGAAGTGGGGTCCTGAAAATGCAGCCTCCGGCTCTGCAGGCAGATAATATTGGTGTTGGAGGGAGAGTTTGTTATAAGGATCGTGGGCTAACTTATATTTAAAGCAGCAGCGTCAAATCAGCGTTGCCCACCAGGCGTCACAGAACATCTATTCGTCCTAAGAATAAAAACATCAGCAACTTACAATATATAAAATAATGAGCACTGTACAAAGTGGGCGTTCCACATACCTTTCATTCACAAACTCGGCGTATAGAGGACACGGGACACAACATCCCTCCGAAGCACGGGAATGCAAAGGGAGAGCAGCAGCCACTCAAAACTCAAACCGCGGGCCATCCACGCAGCTATGAATCACACAGTCATTACGACAAATCACATACCTGGGTACTAACTAAGCAGCCAACGCACACACATAAGGTTACCTCAAAGCATATGAGACACGGGACTGCAAGAGGCATGTAACGTGAGAGCCGGAGTCGACAACAGCCGCGGGCCATCCACGCAGCTATAAACAAAACAAGCGTTTACACAAAATACACATCTGTTTTTTACGACCTAGCTCAAACGCACCTACCTCAAGGCGGAAGCGCTGCAGAAACAAGGGGCGGTCCCACAGGCAATGACGCGACGCTCAAACGCCAAGCACACGCAGGAGGTGACTACAGCTGTGTCCCAAAGTGAAGGCTGCATCCTCCGAAGGCCGTATTTGAAGGCCGGAAGGCCGTATATGAAGACCGATTGCGTCACCGCGGCGCAACGAAGGACGTCCCAATTTAAAGGCTGCATCCTTGGAAGGTCGCATTTGAAGGCCGATTGCGTCACCGCGGCGCGATGAAGGCTGTCCCAACTCAATTCTCCATCCTTCGAAGGCCGTATTCGAAGGCCGGTTGCGTCATCGCGCCGCGACAAAGGCTTCCCTGATTCAAAAGCGACGCCAAATGCACCCTTCGTTTCCCCGTGAAAAGAAGGATACATAAATGGACACTTAGCGGCCTATTCTACCCCATAAGTCATTGCGCGCCGTTGAGACAGCATTTATTTATTTATTTTTAAAGGCGGCCAAGACTACAGATCGGTGGTGGACAGCAAATTCACATTTAAATGTTGTATTATGTTTTCATTTACTCAAATAGCTAGCGAAACCAGAGTTAAAATTTCTTATAAACTTATTCTTAACTCCTTCATCACCATTGCATGGCTTCATTTGTCAGGTAGTTTTAGGCAAAACTTGTGGTAATAACGTTATTAGTTTAACGACCTATTTGTAATATTTGCACTTGTGTATTATAAAAAAATATCACTCACCCAATAAAGCCCAAAACAATAAGAAAAGCAGTAGATAAGGCAATGGGGTTTCACTTTTATGTGTTTTTGTAGTGCTGTCATGCAAGCTAAGTGGATTTAACCAAATTTTAGTATACAGAAATATGATTTCTTAAGTATTTTCTATGCATGTCTTGATGTGTCATATTTTGCAGTGTTAACAATGCACTTAAGATTGCTCCTCTGTGTTAAGTACTCTTTTCTGCTTTTTTAGAACAATTCAGGAAAAAATGGGTTTATATATATATATATATATATATATATATACACACACAGTACAGTATATATATATAAAGAAAAGTAATACACACATCTTTGCTGAAATGTATTGTCCTGTTGTTGTTAACAAGCCATGGTTCATTTGCTCTGCCTTTAGGATTGCAAGTGTCCTGGGACAGGAGAGGGTGTGAGTGAGAAACCGACTGCTGAAACTTGGACCTGGTTTATTCTCATGGATGAGGTGTTGGGACAGAGGCATTGCACCAACCCCTGTCCTCATCGCCTCAATCCCTGAGGACACACCAGGGCCGAGTTCAGCAGTGGGTGCCCACGGCGAGGAGGAGCCAGAGGCAGCAGCACCAGCACCACCAGTAGCACCAGCAGGAGCACCACCACCAGCACCAGCACGAAGGCGGCGAGACAGGACGGGTTTTTGGACTTGATCAGAGAAGAAATGCAACTACAGAGGGAGGCAGAGGCCAGGAGTGCACGGGAAAGAAGGGAGAGGATGGACAGGCTGTTTTCTCTTCTTGAGAGAATGATTAAAAAATATATATTCTACATATTCTTGTTTAACTTTTTTCACTTTTATTTTTTAAAAGAAAAAATATGTACATTTATTTTTATGCAACTTTAATTGTGTAAATAAAAGAGAATGAATTGTTCTGGACATTGTTTATTTTTGTAATGACAGTAATACTTTCTGCATGAAAAAAATTCTATACCTTTTTATTTTTTTCAAATAAAATTGGTAAATGAAAATCATTTGTTCTATAGGCTACATTAAAGTACTTTTTCCAACCATTTACAAAATACGTTAAACATATCAAAATCAACATAAACATTTAATTTTAGAAAACATAAAATAAGAAAAAAATGATGTAGACTCTATTAAGCTGAGCTGCTGGACCGGGATGGGCTGCCCCTGGTAAGGCCTCCTGCTGGTGGGACATCATCTGGGACGGTCTCCAGAGCGTTTGAGTGCATATTTCCACTATCCACTGAGTTGTCTACCAACAGGTTTGCAGGGCTGATTCAATCGACGGCTTTTTGAAAAAAAGGACTTTTAAGAACTACTGCATTTATGCTACTACTGCATTACTGCATATGTTGCATTTTACTTCTGTATATTTTCAATATACAGTAATATCTGGTTGTTACATTATATACTTTTGAGTAGTTAAATGTAATCATATTGTGATGTGAGGGGAAAAAAGTACTTCAGTAGGTTACTTCACATTTGTAAGTGAATACTTAACGAAATATGCAGTTCCGAAAATTAAAGTAACAAAATGTAGGCTTATTGTCACAATATTAACAAATTGTTGCTAACTACAGCAGCGTCCCATTTCAAAGGGCGCATCTGAAGCGCTCGGACCGGTCTAGCCTACGAAGGATTGTTCTTGTCCCCTGGCAACCGTGACAGCTGCAGATGACGAGCGCGAGAAATACTGGACTTTTTATATTCAATTGGGTTTTGTATTCAAACAGGGCTAAACTGAAAATACATGATCCGGCAGCGCTGGGGCTAAAAAAATCCTCACCATGTCCTCCAGTAAAATATAAAACATAAAAATGTCAATAGCCAATTCTGGCTCCATAGCTGTTTACTCAGTTATCAAAATGAATGATCAGGATGGCAGCTGGCCTCTCGCACCGTTGCTTGGCGCCAGGAGCGGTGATCGGGAACACCTGGTTGCACAATTAGGAAATCCTAGGAAGGCTGTATGGTGTGTCCTTCAGAGGACGCATAGGCTGCATCCTTGAAGTCTGCGTCCTTCGAAGGATGCAGCCTTCAACATTGGGACACAGCTTGTATGTTCTTTTATACTATCCCGCCCTGCTCGTAATTGGACCTGCACTACCCCAGGCACATTAGTCTAATTATAGCGCCACAATACGTCCCACTACAATTGCATTGCACAAACGATCTAATGTTGTGCATTGAAAAATTACATTGGTTATGCACTTTTTGCATTGCATTGCACACCAGAACTAACTCCTTACCATTTTCATTAAAGATATAACATGTTGCATTGCATTGCACAAATGATCTAACGTTGTGCATTGAAAAATAACATATAGGTTATGCACTTCTTGCATTACATTGCATTGCACACCAGAACTAACTCCTTCCCATGTTCATTAAAGAGATAACATGTTGCATTGCATTGCACAAACGATCTAACGTTGTGCATTGAAAAATAACATATAGGCTAGTGGTGTCAACAATAATCGATTCGGCGATGCATCGCAATGCGGGGCATGCACGATTCAGCATGGATGCGGCAAAGTGCCATAATCGATTATGTCACTGTTTTAGGGGTGTAATGGTACGCGTATTCGTACTAATTAACCGTTCGGTACAAGGCACGCATTTTCAAACCGAACGGTTATTTCAAATGTAAGCGCAACGCGAGCGCGCTCATAATGTAGACGCTGGCGCGACCACAACATCAAATGGCAAACGCAATGTAAGCGGAACGAAACTGAGCTACTCGTGACGGACTGTTTATCAGTTTGGACCAACGCAGCGCGAGCCGATCTTATACTACACAGCGCTAAGAGATCCAGTAAAGAAAGCATTTGAAAGCCACTAAAGTAATAACATCGCTGCGAGATCTAGTGAGAAACATTCACATTTCTCCGTTATTAACGGATCAAACAGCGCTGACGTGGAAACCAGGAAGAAACATTGTGACATGAATGAACTATCCAGTGTCCACATATCTGCAATATTCACCATGGATTTACTGTAGTAACACTAACTGCAACTTTGGAAGTTTGGCAGGAATAGTTGGCTATAATGCTTTCAAGTAACGTTATGTCGGATTTATTTCGAAATTATGAATAACATTGCTGCCCTCAAATGTTAATCTGAACTAAAATAAACATTTGTTTATAAACACAAAATATTACAATTAATTTTTTCCAAGGAGCTGTTTTGTTTTATATGCTCCTAAGAAGAGTCAATTATAGCTCCATCATTGCTCAAAGAAAAAAAATGTCATACTTTATGATGTTAGTTCTAATAAAAAAAGAATAAAAAAAAAAAAAATCAAGGAAATTTCTCTGGGATTTCTTTCTTTTTGCTGTATTGAAAACGTACCGAACCGTGACACAAGTGTATCGTATTGAACCGAACCATGAATTTTGTGAACCGTTACACCCTACACTGTTTATTTTCTGGCCTTGAGTTGGACAATAAAGTTGAAATTTAATTTCAAATGGTTCTCAAGCAGAGAGAAGAGAAACATTTCTCATTCAAAGCACTGAAAGCAGTGATTTATGCTTTCTTTTTCAGGTTTGAAAATGCCATATCCAATACCCCCTGTACCATTCAATTTTATTTTATTTAATGACATTTATGTCAAAGATACAGGAGAGTGATAATACACACATAGCAGCCAATAAAATCTGTTGTTCAATATCTGACTGCTTGTATTGCCTCATGACTGATGAAAATTTTGCCTTGTTGTGTGCAGTAGAATTTTGATGCATCGCAATGCATCGTAGAATCGAATTGAATTGAATCATTACCTGGTGAATCGTAATCGAATCGAATCGTGAGGGCAGTGCCAATGCACACCCCTAATATAGGCTATGCACTTCTTGCATTGCATTGCATTTGCACACCAGAACTAACTCAATCCCATGTTCATTATAGAGATTACGTGTTGTTGCAATGCATTACACAAACGATATAACCTTGTGCATTGAAAAATAACACATAGGCTATGGACTTCTTGCATTGAATTGCATTGCACTGCATTGCACACCAGAACTAACTCAATCTCATTTTCATTATAGAGATAACGTGTTGTTGCAATACACTGCACAAACGATCTAACGTTGTGCATTGAAGAATAACATTGGTTATGCACTTTTTGCATTGCATTGCACACCCGAACTAACTCAATCCCATGTTCATTATAGAGATAACGTGTTGTTGCAATGCATTACACAAAAGATCTAACGTTGTGCATTGAAATATAACATAGGTTATGCACTTTTTGCATTGCATTGCATTGCACACCAGAACTAACTCCTTCCTATGTTAATTAAAGAGATAACATGTTGCATTGCACAAACGATCTAACGTTGTGCATTGAAGAATAACATATAGGCTATGCAATTTTTGCATTGCACTGCACACCAGAACTAACTCCTTCCCATGTTCATTAAAGAGATAACATGTTGCATTGCATTGCATAAACGATCTAACGTTGTGCACTGAAGAATAACTTAGGTCATGCAATTTTTGCATTGCATTGCATTGCACACCAGATCTAACTCCTTCCCATGTTCATTAAAGAGATAACATGTTGCATTGCTTTGCACAAATGATCTAACGTTGTGCATTGAAAAATAACATATAGGCTATGCACTTTTTGCATTGCATTGCATTGCACGCCAGAACTAACTCCTTCCCATGTTCATTAAAGAGATAACATGTCTTGTTGCATTGCATTGCACAAACGATCTAACGTTGTGCATTGAAGAATAATATGAAGGCTAAGCACTTCTTGCATTGAATTGCATTGCACACCAGAACTAAATCAATTCCATGTCCATTATAGAGATAACGTGTTGTTGCAATGCATTATACAAACGATCTAACGTTGTGCATTGAAAAATAACATACAGGTTATGCACTTCTTGCATTGCATTGCATTGCACACCAGAAATAACTCAATCCCATGTTCATTAAAGAGATAACATGTGTTTGTTGCATTGCATTGCACAACGTTGTGCATTGAAAAATAACATTGGTTATGCACTTTTTGCATTTTATTGCATTGCACACCATAACTAACTGCTTCCCATGTTCATTAAAGAGATAACATGTTGCCATGCATTACACAAACGATCTAACGTTGTGCATTGAAAAATAACATACAGGTTATGCACTTCTTGCATTGCACACCAGAAATAACTCAATCCCATGTTCATTAAAGAGATAACATGTGTTTGTTGCATTGCATTGCACAACGTTGTGCATTGAAATATAACATAGCTTATGCACTTTTTGCTTTGCATTGCATTGCACACCAGAACTAACTCCTTCCCATGTTCATTAAAGAGATAACATGTTGCATTGCATTGCACAAACGATCTAACGTTGTGCACTGAAAAATGAAATATAGGCGATGCACTTCTTGCATTGAGTCCATTATAGAGATAACATGTGTTGTTGCATTGCATTGCACAAACTATCTAACGTTGTGCACTGAAGAATAACATATAAGTTATGCACTTCTTGCATTGCATTGCACACCAGAACTAACTCAATACCATGTTCATTAAAGAGAAACATATGTTTGTTGCATTGCACTGCACAAACGATCTAACGTTGTGCATTGAAAAATAACATAGGTTATGCACTTTTTGCATTGCATTGCATTGCACACCAGAACTAACTCCTTCCCATGTTCATTAAAGAGATAACATATGTGTTGTTGCATTGCAGTGCACAAACGATCTAACGTTGTGCATTGAAGAACAACATATAAGGCTATGCATTTCTTGCATTGCATTGCACACTAGAATTAACTCAATCCCATGTTCATTAAAGAGATAACATATGTGTTGTTTCTTTGCATTGCACAAACGACCTAACGTTGTGCATTGAAGAATAACATATAGGCTATGCACTTGCTATACTTGCAACTTTCTATACATTCTCGTAGAATCTTTCTGATACATCAGCCATACAAATGTCCATTTTTGACCTACTGAACAAATTTCTGGACAAAGAGTCCTTGAACATTAACTTACTAAATATATAAGATTCTTATGATGTTATATCAGTTAGACAGTAGTCCATATTTGACTGATTGAACATATTTTTGGCAAAAGAGTCCTCAAAGGTATTTTGTGTACTATTATAAACTTATAGACTTATCTGGTGTTAAATAAGCTATATAGAGGTGCATATTTGAGCTACTGAACATATTCTCGATCTTGAATTTTCCATACATACTCATATACTCCTTCTGATGCTTCATAAGCCTTTTAGAAGTCCATTTCTGCCCTATTGAACTTTTTTGGTCAAAGGATCCTTCTGATGTTACCTCACCCATAAAAAAGAAAAATTTTGACCTACTAAACATATTTCTGCCAAGGAGACCATGAAACTTAACTTAATATACGTACATACTGACTTCTCGTGATGTTAAATCAGGCAAGGAGTAGTCTATATTTGACCGATGTAACATATTTTTGGCCAATGAGTCCTCGAAATGTTTTTTACTATTATAAACTTATAGACTCCTGATGTTAAATCAGCCATACAGAAGTCCATATTTGACCTTCTGAACATATTACTGGCCAGAGACCTCTAACATTTACCTTACTATACATATTTCTCCTACTATACAGACTTCTCGTGATGTTATATCAGCCAGACTGTAGTCCATATTTGACCGATTTAACATATTTTTGGCCAAAGAATCCTCAAAATGTTTTATAATATTATAAACTCAGACTCCTTCTGATGTTAAATCAGCCATACATAAGTCCATATTTGACCCAAGGAACATATTTCTGGCCAAAGAGTCCTCGATATTTGGCTTTCTATACATATTCATAGATTCCTTCTGATGATAAATCAGCTATAGAGAGGTCCCCTTTTGACGTACTGAACATATTTCTGGCCAAAGAGTTCTTGAACATTACCTTGATATACTACAGATTGACTTCTTGTCACGTTATATTAACCAGCCAGTAGTCAGTTTTTCACCCACTGAACATATTTCTGGTCAGAGTCCGAGAAAATTAACTCACTATACATATAGACTGACTTCTCGTAATGTTAAATCAGGCAGACAGAGTAGTCAATATTTGACCGATTGAAAAAAAAAATTGACCAAAGAGTTCTCAAAAGGTTATTGTCTATCATAAACGTATAGACTCCTTCTGATGTTAAATCAGCCATAGAGAAGTCCATATTTGACCTTCTGAACATATTTCTGGCCAGAGACCTTGAACATTTACCTTACTATACATATTTCTCCTACTATACAGACTTCTCGTGATGTTATATCAGCCAGACTGTAGTCCATATTTGACCGATTTAACATATTTTTGGCCAAAGAATCCTCAACATGTATTCTACTCTTAGAAACTCATAGACTCCTTCTGATGTTAGATCAGCCATACAGAAGTCCATATTTGACCTTCTGAACATATTTCTGGACAGTGAACTTGAAACTTTAACCTTACTATATATATTTCTCGTACTATACAGACTTCTCGTGATGTTATATCAGCAAGACTGTAGTCCATATTTGACCAATTGAACATATATTTGGCCAAAGAATCCTTAAAATGTCCAATATAATTTTACTATATCCAATAGTAAAAAATAGTTTTTTGTTATTATAAACTTATCGACTCCTTCTGATGTCAAATCAGCCTTACAGAAGTCCATATTTGACTTCTAAGAGTCCTCGATCTTGGACTTTCTATACATACTCATAGACTCCTTCTAATGCTACATAAGCCATGTAGATATCCATATCTGACCTTTTGAACTTATTTCTGGTCAAAGGGTCCGCAAAAGTTTTTAAACGATATAAAGTTATAGACTCTTTCTAATGATAAATCAGCTATTCAGAGGTCCCATTTTGACCTATTGAACATATATCTGGCCAAAGAGTCCTAAAAGATTGACCCTATACATTCAGATTGATATCTTCGGATGTTATGTCATCCTGACAAAAGTACAAATTTGACATACTGACTTTTTTTCTGGCTAGGAGTACTTGAAACTTGACCTTTCCGTAAATATTCGTTGACTCTTTGTGATGTTACGTCAGCCATACAGAAGTCCATATTTGACCCAAGAAACATATTTCTGGCCACAGAGTCCTCACTTTTGGGCTTTCTATACATACTCATAGACTCCTTCTGATGCTTCATAAGCCATATAGATGTCCACATCTGACCTTTTGAACTTATTTCTGGTCAAAGGGTCCTCAAAAGATTTTAAACGATATAAAGTTATAGACTCTTTCTGATGATAAATCAGCTATTCAGAGGTCCCCTTTTGACCTTCTGAACATATTTCTGGCCAAAGAGTCCTAAAAGATTAACACTATACATTCAGATTGATATCTTCAGATGTTATATCATCCTGACAAAAGTACAAATTTGACATACTGAATTTTTTTCTGGCCGAGTACTCGAAACTTGACCTTTCCATATATACTCGTTGACTCTTTCTGATGTTAAAGTCAGCAATACAAAAGTCCATATTTGACCCAAGGAACATATTTCTGGCCTAAGAGTCCTCGATCTTGGGCTTTCTATACATACTCATAGACTCCTTCTGATGCTTCATAAGCCATATAGATGTCCATATCTGACCTTTTGAACTTATTTCTGCCCAAAGTGTCCTGAACATTTTTCAAACAATATAAAGTTATCGACTCCTGATGTCAATTCATCCTTATTTGACCCAAGGAATATATTTATGGCCAAATAGTCCTCGATCTTGGACTTTCTATACATACTCATAGACTCATTCTGATGCTTCATAAGCCATATAGATGTCCATATCTGACCTTTTGAATTTATTTCTGGTCAAAGTGTCCTCCAATATTTCAAACTATATAAAGTTATAGACTCCTTTTGACGATAAAGCTATACAGAGGTTCCCTTTTGACCTACAGAACATTATACAGACTTCTCTCAATGTTATATCAGCCAGACTGTAGTCCATATTTGACCAATTAAACATATTTTTGGCCAAAGAATCCTCACTTTTTTTTTTACTATTATAAACTTATCAACTCCTTCTGACGTCAAATCAGCCTTAAAGAAGTCCATATTTGACCCAAGGAATATATTTATGACCAAAGAGTCCTCGATCTTGGACTTTCTATACATACTCATAGACTCCTTCTAATGCTACATAAGCCATATATATATAAATCTGACCTTTTGAACTTATTTCTGGTCAAAGGGTCGTCAAAAGTATTGAAACTATATAAAGTTATAGACTCTTTCTGATGATAAATCAGCTATTCAGAGGTCCCCTTTGACCTACTGAACATTTTTCTGGTCAAAGAGTCCTAAAAGATTAACCCTATACATTCAGATTGATATCTTCGGATGTTATATCATCCTGACAAAAGTCCATGTTTGACATACTGAATTTTTTTCTGACCAAGGAGTACTTGAAACTTGACCTTTCCATATACACTCGTTGACTCTTTCTGATGATAAATCAGCTATACAGAGGTCCCCTTTTGGCCTACTGAACATATTTCTGGCCAAAGAGTTCTTGAACATTAACTTGCTATACTACAGATTGACTTCTTGTGATGTTATATTAACCAGCCAGTAGTCTATTTTTGACCTACTGAACATATTTCTGGCCAGAGTCCGTGAACATTAACTCACTATACATACAGACTGACTTGTCATAATGTTAAATCAGGCAGACAGTAGTCCATATTTGACCGATTGAAAAAAAATTTGACCAAAGAGTTCTCAAAAGGATTTTGTCTATCATAAACGTATAGACTCCTTCTGATGTTAAATCAGCCATAGAGAAGTCTATATTTGACCTTCTGCACATATTTCTGGCCAGAGACCTTGAACATTTACCTTATTATACATATTTCTCCTACTATACAGACTTCTCGTGATGTTATATCAGCCAGACTGTAGTCCATATTTGACCGATTTAACATATTTTTGGCCAAAGAATCCTCAAAATGTTTTTTACTATTTGAAACTTATCGACTCCTTCTGATGTCAAATCAGCCTTACAGAAGTCCATATTTGACCCAAGGAATACATTTATGGCTAAAGAGTCCTCGATCTTGGACTTACTATACATACTCGTAGACTCCTTCTAATGCTACATAAGCCATGTAGATATCCATATCTGACCTTTTTGAACTTATTTCTGGTAACTATACTGAACTTATAACTCACTGTACATATAGACTGACTTCTCGTAATCTTAAATCAGGCAGAAAGTAGTCCATATTTGACCGACTGAAAAAATATTTGACCATAGAGTTCTCAAAAGTATTTTGTCTATCATAAACGTATAGACTTCTTCTGATGTTAAATCAGCCATAGAGAAGTCCATATTTGACCTACCGAAAATATTACTGGCCAAAGAGTCCTTAAAGATTAACACTTTACATTCAGATTGATATCTTCGGATGTTATATCATCCTGACAAAAGTCCATATTTGACAAACTGAAATTTTTTCTGGTCAAAGAGTCTAAACATGACTCTTTCTAATGTCACGTCAGCCATACAGAAGTCCATTATTGACCCAAGGAACATATTTCTGGCCAAAGAGTTCTCAATCTTGAACTTTCTATACATACTCATAGACTCTTTCTGGTTCTTCATAAGCTATATGAAGTCCATATCTGTCCATATCTGGCGAATTGAAAATATTTTTGGCAAAAAAGGTCCTCACAAGTTAACTTACTAAATACTCATAGACATCTTCTGATGATACATCACTTTAACAGGTGTCCATATGTGACCCTCTGAATATATTTTTGGCCAAAGAATCATTGAACATTAACGCTCTATACATATTGACTCAAGAGTCAAAATTTGACCCCTTTTGGTCTGATTTATCATCAGAAGGAGTCTATAATTTTACATAATTTAAAAACTTTTGAAGAACCTTTGACCAGAAATAATAATAGGTCATATATGGACATATATATGGCTTATGAAGAATCAGGAGACAATGAGTATGTATAGAAAGTTCAAGATTGAGGACTCTTTGGCCAGAAATATGTTCCTTATGTCAATTATGGACTTCTGTATGGCTGATGTAACATCAGATGGAGTCAACGAGTATGTATAGAAAGGTCAAGTTTCGAGTATGAAATATGTTCAGTAGTTCAAAAAGGGGCCTCTGTCTGGCTGATTTAACATCAGAAGGAGTCTATAAATATGTACAAAAAGTTCAAGATTGAGGACTCTTTGGCCATTAATATGTTCAGTAGGTCAATTCTGGCTCTCTGGCTAATGAAACATCAGGAGTCAATAAGCATGAATAGAAAGTTCAAGATCAATTACTCTTCGGTCAGAAATATGTTCAATCTGAAATACTGTATGGCTGAAGAAACATCAGAAAGAGTCTGAGTGTGTTTAGAAAGTTCACGATCGAGGACTCTTTTGCCAGAAAAATGTTCAATAGGTCATTTATGGACTGCTGTCTGGCTGATTAAACATCAGAAGAAGTTAATGATTTTATATATAAAGTTCAAGTTTATAGACTATTTGGGCAGAAATATTCAGTAGGTCAATTATGGACAATTGTCTGGCTGATGAAACTCTAGAAAAAGTCAATGAGCATGTATAGAAAGTTCAAGATCAAGGACTCTTTTAACAGAAATATTTTCAGCAGGTCAATTATGAACTACTGTCTGGCTGATGAAACTCTAGAAAAAGTCAATGAGCATGTATAGAAAGTTCATAGACTCGTTGGCCAGAAATGTTCAACAGTCAGTATGGACAATTGTATGGCTGATGTATTATCTGAAAGAGTCTATAAGTATGAATAGAAAGTTCAAGATCAAAGACTCTTCAGTCAGAAATATGTTCAACATGTTAAATCTGAACTACTTTATGGCTGAAGAAACAAAATAAGGCATCACTGAGAATGTATAGAAACTTCAAGATCGAGGACTCTTTTATATGTTCAGGAGGTCAATTATTGACTATTGTCTGCTTGATGAAACATTGGAAGGATTCAATGAGCATGTATAGATAGTTCAAGTTCAGAGACTCGTTGGCAAGAAATGTGTTCAATAGTCAATATCTATAATATGATGTTTTATTAAAGTTTGGGAGGAGCAGGTTCAGATAATTAACCAAATTATGCACAGCTGGAGATTAATCAGTAATCAACTCAATGACAGAGTTTAAATTCACAGCAGACCTATCTCTGTTCATTGAAAGTTGTCAGCATCCCTCCTCCACCCCATCTCCTCACTTCCAGTTCCATCTACACTTACCAACTGGGGGGAGTACTCTAGGTTCGGGCCTAACTCCGAGCCCTCCCCCCGGACAGCACGCCAAATACGCATAAACTTATTGTACTAATTATATGTAGATGTGAACTTGTGAATGTCTGGCTGATGTACTATCTGAAAGAGTCTATAAGTATGAATAGAAAGTTCAAGATCGAGGACTCTTCGGTCAGAAATATGTTCATTATGTCATATCAGAACTACTGCATGGCTGATGAAACACCAGAAAGAGTCTATATGAGTATGTTTAAAAAGTTCAAGATCGAGGATTCTTTTGCCAAAAATATGTTCAGTAGGTCAAATATGGACTGCTGTCTGGCTGATAAAACATCAGAAGTCAACAATTATGAATAGAAAGTTCAAGTTCAAAGACTCTTTGGGTAGAAATATGTTCAGTGGGTCAATTATGGACAATTGTCTGGCCGATGTACTATCTGAAAGAGTCTATAATAAGTATAAATAGAAAGAAAAATTCTTCGGTCAGAAATATGTTCAATATATCAAACCTGAAGTACTGTATGGCTAAAGAAACAACATAAGGAGTCACTGAGAATCTATAGAAAGTTCAAGACAGAGGACTTTTTTACTAGAAATATGTTCAGAGGGTCAATTATGGACTATTGTCTGCTTGTGAATCATCAGGAGTCAATGAGCATGTATAGAAAGTTTAAGATCGAGGACTCCTTTGCCAGAAATATATTCAGTAGGTCAAATATGGACTGCAGTCTGGCTGATGAAACATCAGAAGAAGTCAATGATTATGAATAGAAAGTTCAGGTTCATAGACTCTTCAGGCAGCAATATGTTCAGTAGGTCAGTTATGGACAATTGTCTGGCTGATGAATCATCATAAGGAGTCAATGAACATGTACAGAATGTTCAAGTTCATGGACTTGTTGGCCAGAATAACTTAGACTTGGACATGGACTTGTTGTTCAATAATTAATATGGACAATTGTCTGTCCGATGTACTGTCTGAAAGAGTCTATAATTATGAACAGAAAGTTCAAGATCAAGGACTCTTCGGTCAGAAATATGTTCACCATGTCAAATCTGGACTTCTGTATGGCTGAAGAAACATCAGAATAAGTAAATGATTATGTATAGAAAGTTCAGGTTCATGGACTCTTCGGGCAGAAAAATGTTCAGTAGGTCAATTGTGGACAATCATCTGGCTGATGAAAAAATCAGAAGGAGTCAATGAGAAAGAATAAGATCAAGGTCTCTTTGGCCAGAAATATGTTCTCTTGGTCAAATATGGACTACTGTATGGTGGATGTAAAATCAAAAACAGTCTAGGAGAAGGAACAGTAAGTTAAACTTTGATGATTCTTTTGCCAGAAATAAGTTCAATAGGTCAAATATTGAATTACATGTGGTTTATGAACCATCAGAAGGTGTCTAGGAGTGAGAATACAAAGTTCAAGATTGAGGACTCTTTTCCAGAAATATGTTCCTTGGGTCACTTCTGAATGGCTGACGTAACATCAGAAAGAGCCAACGAGTATATATGAAAAGGTCAAGTTTCAAGTACTCCTTGGCCAGAAAAAAATTCAGTATGTCAAATATGGACTTTTGTCAGGATGATATAACATTCAAATATATTAATCTGAATGTATAGTGTTATTCTTTTAGGACTCTTTGGCCAGAAATATATTCAGTAGGTCAAAAGGGGACGTCTGAATACTTGATTTATCATCAGAAAGAGTCTATAACTTTATATCGTTTAAAAACTTTTGAGGACCCTTTGACCAGAAAAAAGTTCAAAAGGTCAGATATGGATATCTACATGGCTTATGTAGCATTAGAAGGAGTCTATGAGTATGTATACAAAGTCCAAGATCGAGGACTATATGGCCATTAATATATTCCTTGGGTCAAATAAGGCTGAATTGACATCAGGAGGAGTCGATAACTTTATATTGTTTGAAAAATGTTCAGGACACTTTGAGCAGAAATAAGTTCAAAAGGTCTGATATGGATATCTACATGGCTTATGTAGCATTAGAAGGAGTCTATGAGTATGTATAGAAAGTCCAAGATCGAGGACTCTTTGGCCATAAATATATTCCTTGGGTCAAATAAGGCTAATTTGACATCAGAAGGAGTCTGATGTCACTTAATATACTTTGAAAAATGTTCAGGACACTTTGACCAGAAATAAGTTTTTAAAGGTTAGATATGGACATCTATATGGCTTATGAAGCATCATAAGGAGTCTAGGAGTATGTACAGAAAGCCCAAGATCGAGGACTCTTTGGCCAGAAATATGTTTCTTGGGTCCAATATGGACTTCTGTATGGCTGACGTAACATCAGAAAGAGCCAACGTGTATATTTGAAAAGGTCAAGTTTCAAGTACTCCTCGGCCAGAAAAAAATTCAGTACGTCAAATATGGACTTTTGTCAGGATGATATAACATCCAAATATATTAACCTGAATGTATAGTGTTATTCTTTTAGGATTCTTTGGCCAGAAATATATTCAGTAGGTCAAAAGAGGACGTCTGAATAGTTGATTTATCATCAGAAAGAGTCTATAACTTTATATCGTTTAAAAACTTTTGAGGACCCTTTGACCAGAAATAAGTTCAAAAGGTCAGATATGGATATCTACATGGCTTATATAGCATTAGAAGGAGTCTATGAGTATGTATAGAAAGTCCAAGATCGAGGACTCTTTGGCCATAAATATATTCCTTGGGTCAAATAAGGCTAATTTGACATCAGAAGGAGTCTGATGTCACTTAATATACTTTGAAAAATATTCAGGACACTTTGACCAGAAATAAGTTCAAAAGGTCAGATATGGATATCTACATGGCTTATGTAGCATTAGAAGGAGTCTATGAGTATGTATAGAAAGCCCAAGATCGAGGACTCTTTGGCCAGAAATATGTTTCTTGGGTCAAATATGGACTTCTGAATGGCTGACGTAACATCAGAAAGAGCCAACGTGTATATATGAAAAGCTCAAGTTTCAAGTACTGCTCGGCCAGAAAAATATTCAGTATGTCAAATATGGACTTTTGTCAGGATGATATAACATCCAAATATATTAATCTGAATGTATAGTGTTATTCGTTTAGGACTCTTTGGCCAAAAATATATTCAGTAGGTCAAAAGGGGATGTCTGAATAGTTGATTTATCATCAGAAAGAGTCTATAACTTTATATCGTTTAAAATCTTTTGAGGACCCTTTGACCAGAAATAAGTTCAAAAGGTCAGATATGGATATCTACATGGCTTATGTAGCATTAGAAGGAGTCTATGAGTATGTATACAAAGTCCAAGATTGAGGACTATATGGCCAGAAATATATTCCTTGGGTCAAATAAGGCTGAATTGACATCAGAAGGAGTCGATAACTTTATATTGTTTGAAAAATGTTCAGGACACTTTGACCAGAAATAAGTTCAAAAGGTCAGATATGGATATCTACATGGCTTATGTAGGCATTAGAAGGAGTCTATGAGTATGTATAGAAAGTCCAAGATGGAGGACTCTTTGGCCATAAATATATTCCTTGGGTCAATTATGGACTTCTGTAAGGCTGATTTCACATCAGAAGGAGTCAATAAGTTTATAATAGTAAAAAACATTTTGAAGATTCTTTGGCCAAAAGTATGTTCAACTGGTCAAATATGGACTACAGTGTAGCTGATATAACATCACGAGAAGTCTGTAGTACGAGAAATATGTATAGTAAGATTAAAGTTCAAGGTCACATATAGGTTATGCACTTTTCGCATTGCATTGCATTGCACACCAGAACTAACTCATTCCCAGATTCATTTACAAAAGAGATAACATGTTGCATTGCATTGCACAAATGATCAAACGTTGTGCATTGAAAAATAACATATAGGCTCTGGACTTCTTGCATTGCATTGCACACAAGAACTGACCCCTTCCCATGTTCATTAAAGAGATAACATTTGTGTTGTTGCATTGCATTGCACAAACAATCTAACGTTGTGCACTGAAGAATAACATAAGCTATGCACTTATCGCATTGCATTGAACATCAGAACTAACTCATTCCTATTTTCATTAAAGAGATAACGTGTGTTTGTTGCATTGCATCTAACATTGTGCATTGAAAAATAACATTGGTTATGCACTTCTGCATTGCATTGCACACCAGAACTAATTCCTTGCCATGTTCGTTAAAGAGATAACATGTTGCAGTGCATTGCACCATCGATCTAACGTTGTGCATTGAAAAATAACATATTGGCTATGCACTTTTTGCATTGCACTGAATTGCACACCAGAACTAACTCCTTCCTATGTTCACTAAAGAGATATGTTGCATTGCATTGCACAAACGATCTAAAGTTGTGCATTGAAGAATAACATAGGTTATGCAATTTTTGCATTGCATTGCACACCAGATCTAACTCCTTCCCATGTTCATTAAACAGATAACATGTTGCATTGCATTGCACAAACGATCTAACGTTGTGCACTGAAGAATAACATTGGTTATGCACTTTTTGCATTGCATTGCAAACCAGAACTAACTCCTTCCCATGTTCATTAAAGGGATAACATGTTGCATTGCATTGCACAAACGATCTAACGTTGTGCATTGAAAAATAACATATAAGCTATGAACTTGTTGCAGTGCATTGCATTTGCACACCAGAACTAACTCCTTCCCATGTTCATTAAAGAGATAACATGTTGCATTGCATTGCACAAACGATCTAACGTTGTGCATTGAAGAATAACATAGGTTATGCACTTCTTGCATTGCATTGCATTGCACTCCAGAACTAACTCCTTCCCATGTTCATTAAAGAGATATGTTGCATTGCATTGCACAAGCGATCTAACGTTGTGCATTGAAAAATAACATATAGGCTATGCACTTGTTGCATTGCATTGCATTGCACAAACGATGTGCAATTGCATTGCATTGCATTGTTCATTAAAGAGATAACATGTCTTGTTGCATTGCATTGCACAAACGATCTAACGTTGTGCATTGAAGAATAATATAAAGGCTAAGCACTTCTTGCATTGAATTGCATTGCACACTAGAACTAAATCAATTCCATGTTCATTATAGAGATAACGTGTTGTTGCAATACATTATACAAACGATCTAACGTTGTGCATTGAAAAATAACATACAGGTTATGCACTTCTTGCATTGCATTGCATTGCACACCAGAAATAACTCAATCCCATGTTCAGTAAAGAGATAACTTGTGTTGTTGCATTGCATTGCACAAACGATCTAACGTTGTGCATTGAAAAATAACATATAGCTATGCACTTTTTGCATTGCATTGCATTGCACACCAGAACTAACTCCTTCCCATGTTCATTAAAGAGATAACATGTTGCATTGCATTGCACAAACAATCTAACGTTGTGCATTGAAGAATAACATTGGTTATGCACTTTTTGCATTGCATTGGACACCAGAACTAACTCCTTCCCATTTTCATTAAAGATATAACATGTTGCATTGAATTGCACAAATGATCTAACGTTGTGCATTGAAAAATAACATAGGTTATGTACTTCTTCCATTACATTGCATTGCACACCAGAACTAACTCAATCCCATGTTCATTAAAGAGATAACATGTTGCATTGCATTGCACAAACGATCTAACGTTGTGCATTGAAAAATAACATATAGGCTATTGTCACGTTCACCGTCTGTTTCTGTCTAATACTACAATTCCCAGAATCCTCTTTTGGCACACCTGCATTCACCCTCCAGTTCATTGATCACCCGCACCTGTTCACCATCAGCAACCTCGTCATCAAGCACTATAAAACTCTCACTGTGATTTCAGTCTGGGTCAAGTCTCCAACAGGAACAGATCATATGCTGTTGTCTCTGTTACCGCTGATGCATCAAGACTCCAAGAAGTATGTATACTTACCTGAAACACTAACCTCTATATCTGGTTGTGCCGTCTTCAGAATTCCTGTCCGATTCCATGCTGTCTGAGATCCTATGTTCCTTTGAGTGTCCAGTGTTTCATCCAAACCTGATTACTGCCAACCGCATCTGAAAGAGAAGAGACAAAGTTACTGAATTGTGATTACTTGACATCAGCTTATCTAAAGTGAACTTGCTTACCTGCTATCTGCCTCACTTCGACTCATCACGAAATCTGCACTTGATTTGAATTAATACTCACCTCGCACTCTGATCATCTGTAAATAAAGCTGTGTTTGATTCACTTACCTCTGTCTCCTGGTCTGTATCCTGACAGAAGACTTGACCATACTGCAATGGATCCAACACAGCCCGCAGACCGCGCTTCCGCGAATACCAATGAATTCACTATGTTTGACCAGAATGGTAGAACTTTGGAGGAATTTGCTAAAGTTTACCTTAACCTTTACCAGGCTGGGAACTGGGATGAGGAATTCCTTCAACAGGAGTTCTGGACCGGATTGAATGATCCACTCGCCCAGATGCTGCTGCTGGATGATCTCGAACTACCTCTCATCAAACTCATTGACCGCACGCTGTGGGTGTGTGGTTCATCACTCACTGTGGAAGACATCCAGTCTGATCTCCACGTCCAATCTGCTTCCCTCATCAACGCAACAAAACCCAGGCATCCAGTCAGCCCAAGCCTGCCCGAAAAGGTAACGGTCCTTCACCGCTCCGGACCCATAGCGGAGATCACCTGGCCTAGGTCACGAAAGCTGGTTTCAAACAGTGCTGATCTGACGTCCAAGTTATTTGACCCCGCTTTAATGTCAGTCCGGGGAGCTCGCAGATCTGCTCTACGTTTCACCAAATCCACCAAACCAGTCCTCTGCCCAGTCGAGCCTGCACTTCACGCCAGTCCAGCCGAGCCTGCACTTCGCGCCAGTCCAGCCGAGCCTGCACTTCACGCCAGTCCAGCCGAGCCTGCCCTTCACGCCAGTCCAGCCGAGTCTGCACTTCACGCCAGTCCAGCCGAGCCTGCGACTGAGAGCGTCATGCTCGCCGAGCCTGCGACTGAGAGCGTCATAAACCCAGAGCCAATGATCGGCACAGATGAGCCGAGTCCGGTTCCGAGCCCGGTTCCGAGTCCGGTTCCAAGTCCAGTCCTCGAGCAAGAGCCAGAGCCAGTCCTCGAGCCAGTCCTCGAGCCAGAGCCAGTCCTCGAGCAAGAGCCAGAGCCAGTCCTCGAGCCAGTCCTCGAGCAAGAGCCAGAGCCAGTCCTCGAGCAAGAGCCAGAGCCAGTCCTCGAGCAAGAGCCAGTTGTCGGCCCAGATGAGCCGAGTCCAGTTCCGAGTCCAGTTCCGAGTCCAGTTCCGAGTCCAGTTCCGAGTCCAGTTCCGAGTCCAGTTCCGAGTCCAGTTCCGAGTCCAGTTCCGAGTCCAGTTCCGAGTCCAGTTCCGAGTCCAGTTCCGGAGCCAGAGCCAGTCTTCGAGCAAGAGCCAGAGCCAGTCTTCGAGCAAGAGCCAGAGCCAGTCTTCCCAAAAGCTCTTCCTTCGCCGCTGGTCCCGCTTAGCTCAAAGCCCTCTTCACCGCTGGTCCTACCCAGCCCAAGACCCTCTTTGCTGCCGGACCCCCACTTTCCTGTCAATTTCCCCATTAAAATTTTGGGGGGGCGCAGTATACCTGCTAGGGGGACCGCGGAGGTCTCTCCGACGAGGTTTCCAGTGTCACCATGGCTACCAGAAAAAACATCTCCGCCATGGCCGCCTGAAGGGTCATCTCCACCATGGCCACCTGAAGGGTCATCTCCACCATGGCCACCTGAAGGGTCATCTCCACCATGGCCACCCGAAAGGTCATCTCCACCATGGCCACCTGAAAGGTCATCTCCACCATGGCCACCCGAAGGGTCATCTCCACCATGGCCACCCGAAAGGTCATCTCCACCATGGCCACCTGAAGGGTCCTCACCGCCTTGGCCACCCGAAGGGTCCTCACCACCATGGCCACCCGAAGGGTCACCACCGCCTTGGCCACCCGAAGGGTCACCACCGCCCTGGAAGTCCGAGGGTCCGACAGCTCCGCCCTGGCCACGCCCACAGCCTGTTCCGCCCTGGTCTCCTGACCAGCCTGCTCCGCCTGGACCGTCCTGGAGTCTAGGATGCCCACCCTCCCACCCCTTTGGATGTTATATGGCGCGAGGACGCGCCTTCGAGGAGGGGGAGGTACTGTCACGTTCACCGTCTGTTTCTGTCTAATACTACAATTCCCAGAATCCTCTTTTGGCACACCTGCATTCACCCTCCAGTTCATTGATCACCCGCACCTGTTCACCATCAGCAACCTCGTCATCAAGCACTATAAAACTCACTGTGATTTCAGTCTGGGTCAAGTCTCCAACAGGAACAGATCATATGCTGTTGTCTCTGTTACCGCTGATGCATCAAGACTCCAAGAAGTATGTATACTTACCTGAAACACTAACCTCTATATCTGGTTGTGCCGTCTTCAGAATTCCTGTCCGATTCCATGCTGTCTGAGATCCTATGTTCCTTTGAGTGTCCAGTGTTTCATCCAAACCTGATTACTGCCAACCGCATCTGAAAGAGAAGAGACAAAGTTACTGAATTGTGATTACTTGACATCAGCTTATCTAAAGTGAACTTGCTTACCTGCTATCTGCCTCACTTCGACTCATCACGAAATCTGCACTTGATTTGAATTAATACTCACCTCGCACTCTGATCATCTGTAAATAAAGCTGTGTTTGATTCACTTACCTCTGTCTCCTGGTCTGTATCCTGACAGCTATGTACTTTTTGCATTGCATTCCATTGCACACCAGAACTAAATCAATTCCATGTTCATTATAGAGATAACGTGTCTTGTTGCATTGCATTGCACAAACGATCTAACGTTGTGCATTGAAGAATTATATAAAGGCTAAGCACTTCTTGCATTGAATTGCATTGCACACCAGAACTAAATCAATTCCATGTTCATTACAGAGATAACGTGTTGTTGCAATGCATTATACAAACGATCTAACGTTGTGCATTGATAAATAACATATAGGAAATTGCATTGCATTGCACACCAGAAATAACTCACTCCCATGTTCATTAAAGAGATAACTTGTGTTTGTTGCATTGCAGTGCACAAACGATCTAACGTTGTGCATTGAAAAATAACATAGGTTATGCACTTCTTGCATTGCATTGCACACCAGAACTAACTCCTTTCCATGTTCATTAAAGAGATAACATGTTGCATTGCAGTGCACAAACGATCTAACGTTGTGCATTGAAAAATAACATAGGTTATGCACTTCTTGCATTGCATTGCACACCAGAACTAACTCCTTTCCATGTTCATTAAAGAGATAACATGTTGCATTGCATTGCACAAACGATCTAACGTTGTGCAATGAAGAATAACATTGTTTATGCACTTTTTGCATTGCATTGCACACCAGAACTAACTCCTTCCCATTTTCATTAAAGATATAACATGTTGCATTGCATTGCACAAATTATCTAACGTTGTGCATTGAAAAAGAACATATAGGTTATGGGTCCGTGTACTTTTTGATCATTTAATTTCCTGTTTGGTATGGAATAACGAGAAATGAAAACCAGTTCGTTTATTCGTTTTTTAGTTTAGTTTAAAAAACGAAAAATTTGATTTTGGCTCGGTTTTTCATTTTTCGTTTGTGGTTTACAAATCGGTTTATGGGTTCGATATTTCATTTGTACACGTGGGCGGTGCTGAAACGCCCCTTTCATCTGATCAAAACGCTCCGCCTTCAGTAAGCTACGAGCCTGTCTTCTGTCAGGCAGAATAAGAGTCAGTACGCGTGCGGCACTGACAAATGTACTTTAATAAAATAATGTCTGAAACCACCACTCACTGTTAACTACGCAGTCTACGCACAATATTTGAAGCAGAAATATGTTGCTGGTCACGTAATTCGTGCTGCTGCTACTTGCAAGCGACCCCAATAATGTGAGCCACAGTATATGACAGATTATTTTAGCATGATGTATTTCCCATTGATAAATACAGTGCAAATAGTTCAAATATTTCTTTGGATAAAAGGGAAGTGGAAATAAAAATCACTAATAAGCTGAACTGTACCATGGTAATATGTCCGTAACATTAGATGGCCGTAGATGACCTACCCATAACTGTTTCATTAGAGTTAGGGGATAACACAGTTTGTACAGTATAAAAATCATTATGTCTAAAGTTCCCATTAAACATGAAAACCCAACAACCCAATGGGAATATATCCTTGTTGTGTAAAACATCCAGAGGTGGACAGTAACAAAGTACATTTTCTTGAGTACTGTACTTAAGTACACTTTTTGAGTACTTTACTTGATTTTACTGTACTTGAAACTGATTTTTATTTTCAACGTTGGGTTTGGTCTTCTAAATGCGAATTTTGTCATTGTTTTGGAGCACACTAGCTTATAGATAACAGTAAGGCTAACATATTCATACTAAAAGCCAAAAAACTTTAAATATGGCACTATTTGAGGGAACAGCCATTTGGGTGTCCGAAACCATTGTGGACGTTATTGAGTGACTTATTCAATCTCACATTCAATCCCACTACTGGAACTGTGTTCTAGAAATAAATGTGATATTGATATGAGGGTAGGAAGGCAGGCATAGATTCAGAGGCATAAGGTACTGTAAGTATTACACACAACAATGCAACAATAATAAAACAATGCATTGACATTTACTTTTGATACTCAAGTACTTTTAAAAACGAGTACTTCTGTAAAAATCTTTACTTCTGTAAAAATCTTTTAAAAAAATGTACTTCAGTAAAAATCAGTCTTTACAACTTTCTTGTAACGGAGTAATATTTGACCAGTAGTATCTGTACTTTCACTCAAGTAATGTTGTTTGTCCAGCTCTGAAAACATCTGTTCATAATCTGTGATTACACAATTCCAATACGAACAGCACCGGGAGGCGTCTGCAAGGCTGGATTAGTACCCCCAGGGGCCCCTGGGCACTGAAGCTCATGGGCCCTCCTCCCCTACCTGACAACCACACCCTCCAAAGGAACACACACACACAGGTGGCCCACCAGGTGTGGGATTTAACATGCCAATCACTATTGATCAAAAGCTGAATGACTAGTTCACAAGACAATGATACAAAATACATTTTTCTGAAAAGTAGGGCTGCACGATTTGGGGAAAATGTCATATTGTGATTATTGAGGTCAATATTGCGATAATAGTAAACAAATGGTTTCATGAGTTAACTTGCTTATTTCTCAAGTAAAATGCACACACAGATTAGTGACAATGCTGAAATGTGTAGCCTATTTCTCAACTCAAACTAGAAACAACAACTAAATGCACTGTGTTTTCAAATTAAAATAATATTTTTTTAAAAATTAAATATTGTTATTTGTCTCAATAATACAAGAGATAAAAATAAATGTCATATTTACCTGTGCCTGTCTAACAGGTAGACCTAGGACATATACCGAAATTGAATAAAGTTATCAAACTGCACTGCATAAATTATAAATTAAATATAGACTCATCCTTATTATAGCAAAAAAAAAAAAAAAAACTTTAGTCAACAGCAGTGAGTCATTTTCTCTGTTCTTTTTGTTCTTTGATTAACTTTACTGACAGAAAGCTTTATTGGCTGCTGTCTCTTTAAGACCAGCTGATGGAGACGCGGATCTCACACGCGCCTCATTCTCTCACAACTCTTCACGTTCATCATAAGACAGCTCTTATATTATGAAGATACTCGACAAAACGGACATTTTGGCATAATTGTGTGTGTTATTGTAAGTTCAAGCACAAAAGATAACTGTATTCTGGCGTGCTGTCTGTGCGCACGGTACTGGCGTGCGCGCGCGTCTTTCTGTGTGTGTCACAGTCACACTTTTGTCTTGTCGCACATGAATTGTTTAAAAGCATTTGCATGAATAAGAGATCATATAATTTAATATATACTTTTTTTTCAATTCTGATTGGATAATTATCAAGATCGAGGCCAAGCCTTGTGTATACTATTTTTATGTAGCAACGTACATGGCGAAAAAAAAAAAAAAAACCTCCGATCACGGAGGGCCCCTCTCTGCGCAAGGGCCCCTGGGCACGTGCCCAGATTGCCCGTATGGTAGATCCGGCCCTGGGCGTCTGGAATAACTCTGCACTGATCAATCCGCATTTTTAAGCCAGCTAATTTTACAGTAGGCTCATATTCAAAATGTCCTTCTCATATAACGCCAACGACCGCACAAATGGGCTTCCTTTGTGAAATATAGCAGACCACCGTTTTAAATAACAGTTTAAAAAAGGTGGTCTGCTATTTTTCTCAAAGGAAGCTCAGACAGATAGATAGATAGATAGATAGATAGATAGATAGATAGATAGATAGATAGATAGATAGATAGATAGATAGATAGATAGATAGATAGATAGATAGATAGATAGATAGATAGATAGATAGATAGATAGATGACAAATAAAAGTTCCAGATGGACAAACATTAAATCCAGTGTGAATAACAATATCTTAAAATAATCTAGAGAGTGGATACACAGATATGGCCTATTTATGAATGAAATTCATGCATTTATTTGTCATTTAAACTGATGCAAACAGGGAAAGAGAGTAGAAAACACTTATTATCCTGTCGCCCCCTCTAGTGGACAGCATTAACTATTACGGCCTTCATTGCTCAGATAACGCAAGTCAATGGCTTTTTTGGAAAGTAAGTCTGACCAGTCAGAAAAGATATAAGCGAGTCAGACCAGTCTGAAGGTCTGAGCTGAGTTTGGTGAAGCATTAAAGTTCAAGGCGGAGTCAATTTCTCATAATAATAATAAATAATAATAATAATAATAATAATGTTCAAATATGCTGGCTTTCTTAAGCCAACATAATAAAGAAAACTCAGAGAAACATCGACCAATTCAGTATGTAATAAAATTGTATTAGTTTTATAATAAAACTAATAACATTTTAAAGGTATGTCGTGCTCTTCAACCGACATTATTTTAATTAATCTCAAACCTGGTAATTTTGTAAGTATTAATGTACGTTCACTGATTCTAGCTCTATTCTCTCTTTTCTGTCTCTTTCTTTTCATGTGAACTGAGTAGGCTACACATGCTTACATTCATAAATATAAACTTTATTTCTATTCAATTTTCTAAATTATTTATAGCTTACATATGTCACACGCCTACCTGCCTTTTGATGTAAATAAAAGACGAGAGTGGTAAATGTTACGGACATATTACCATGGTACAGTTCAGCCTATTATTGATTTTTATTTCCGCTTCCCTTTTATCCAAAGAGACGGAACTATTTGCACTGTATTTATCAATGGAAAATACATCATGCTAAAATAATCTGTCATATACTGTGGCTCACATTATTGGGGTCGCTTGCAAGTCGCAGCAGCACGAATTAGGTGACCAGCAACATATTTCTGCTTCAAATATTGTGCGTAGTTAACAGTGAGTGGTGGTTTCAGACATTATTTTATTAAAGTACATTTGTCAGTGCCGCACGCGTACTGACTCTTATTCTGCCTAACAGAAGAAAGGCTCGTAGCTTACTGAAGGAGGAGCGTTATGACCAATCAGATGAAAGGGGCGTTTCAGCACCGCCCACGTGTGCAAATGAAATATCGAACCCATAAACCGATTTGTAAACCACAAACGAAAAATGAAAAACCGAGCCAAAATCTCATTTTTCGTTTTTTAAACTAAACTAAAAAACGAATAAACGAACTGGTTTTCATTTCTCGTTATTCCATTCCAAACAGGAAATGAAATGATCAAAAAGTACACGGACCAAAATGGTCGGTCCGTGTACTTTTGCGTCCATTCCTTTTTCCTTTTTTAACCCGTAACTGAAAAACTAAAAATGACCGGTTGTTGTATTTTTAAAACGCAGTTGAACACCAAAATTTCAATTTGAACTGTACACACCAAATGCTGCGCAAAAATATATAAATATTGATGTATTTTCGGATTTTTGTTTATGACTTTTTGCCCCTTTATTAAACATTTAAAATATTCACAAATTAATATATATAAAAAAAAATCGATTTTACTGGTTATCTAAGGCCAAATTAGAACCCGGAAATTATATTTTTCCCGCAGTGCTGAATGAGAGCCATATCTGGAACAGAGAGGGGATTTAGGCTAATGATAATAAATGTGTCTGAAAAAATAAGGAGGCATTTTAATTGTTTATTAATAAACTAGTGTTTTCTAAATCAGTGTCAGCTGCAAACATATTTATATATATATATATATATACTATATATTGATATTGATATTGATATATATCTCCATCTCCGCTGTAAAGTTACATAATCAGACGGTATTTGCTTTCTATTCGAATTTGTTCGTTTAAAAGTGGACATTTCAAGCTTTATATAGGTATAGGCTATCTTTTGTTTCAGTTCATTTTTGAGGCCCGCTCCAGTTCACGGAGATCATGAATGCACGTCTGATTGTTTTCTTTTATTTTACAAAAGCACAATGTTTTCTTGTTATTGTGAGTTCACATAAATAAAATTAGTTGCGAATGATGTATTATTCTTTTCTGTATGACCAGAAATGATAGAGTATTTTAAGTTGTTTCCACTGTTGATAGGAAAATGCAAGAGTTCGCGCCGGCGCCTCCGTGCGCTCCACACTCCGCACAAACCCAAGGATATGCGTCAAAATCTTGTGTTTATTTGTGATAATCTTAGCCCTGTATTATTATTGTCTAACCTACTGACATTTGACAAATTGCTTTGTTCCTTTTTTGGATAAAAGCGTCTTCAAATATGTAGCCTAAATGTAATAGCCTAATAATAATGATAGTAATTATTATTATTTGCGTTTATAACTATAAATGAGTTGACTTAAGACAGTAATATGTTTATCATAAAATGATTTATGATTTATGTTTATAACCTAAGCTTTTACAGGCTAACAAGTCTTTTTTTGTTTATTCTATTATAGGCATACTGAGCTTGTTCCTCCCAAAAAAATGGACTTTAAAGATACAAGTAAATGTCGTTTTTTAGAAAATTCACGAAATTATCCATTTAAAAAAAATAAGTTTAAACACAATGCAATATGCATCCCGCACCTAAACAGGTGGCCTGGTTGAATCAGCCGGCACAGACTGGGGGAAGGGCCACAAATCTTGAGTACAGTTTACAAACCCGTGGGAACGGATTGTGAAAGTGTGGGCACGGTTTATGAAATTGTGGTACAGATTGCAAAAACGGAAGGCACGCTTTACAAATCTGAGAGCGCGGATTAGGAACTCGTGGGTACGGTTTATTAATCCGTGGCCACGATTTGTTAAACCGAGGGCACAGTTTAAGAATTTGTGAGTAGGCCTATAATATAGGCTATGTGACTTGTGGTGTTATCTCGACAAAGCTGTATGCATCACGGTAGTCATTGTCATTTTCAGGTGTGACATGTCCCTACCAAATGCAACTCTCATGAATTGAATTAATTAATTACATAAAATCATTATCCAGAAGTTAGAAATAGCCTATATAGGCCTATAGCTTACTGTATATCAGCAGTTGATGCTGTGCTTTTGCGACATATTTTTCTCATGAGATAGCCATGGGTATGCATTTTAATGTTTCTGCTTTGAGTCTTATAAATTGCAAAAATCTAATTTTTAGCGCGAAAAATAAAATAAAAATTAAACGTGAATAATGATCATTAATGTGTATTTGACTCGGAAAATGGCTTAAACAACATACACTGCTGGGTGGCAGATTTAAACAAATCTGATTACACCGTAGAGCACGCAGACGTTGGTATCTCGCATATTATTTTGTTCACAATGACAGTTAAATGCGGTAGCATTCAAAGATCTGCCTCTGCTTAAAAACACTGATTGAACCAACTCCGCTGAGAACTAGGCTTGTCTGTTGTAGTCCATATACCCCCGGTTTCACAGATAAGGCTTAAGATAGTCCCAGATTAAAATGCATGTTTTAACTGAAAGAAACTTGCACTGAGATATCTTAAATTAAGTCAGATAGAGACTTGAGATATTTTGTCTCAAGATGTACACCTTTTTTTTTTTTCTTTCTTTCTCAAAGGCACGTTTAAAAAAGCTACTTACATGTCCTAATTGAACTAAGGCCTAATCTTGGCTTATTCTAAGCCCTGTCTGTGAAACCAGGCCATTGTGTTCCAG
The DNA here is from genome assembly GCA_022828995.1 of Vimba vimba. NCBI lineage: Eukaryota > Metazoa > Chordata > Actinopteri > Cypriniformes > Leuciscidae > Vimba > Vimba vimba. The sequence continues at coordinate 22,833,651 of CM040832.1, read as the reverse complement.
TTAATTTGTTTCACCACTCTACAGGCAGGACCAACCTCGTAAGTTGATGACCGGTTAATTGGCAGCAAAGGGAATTCGAGCCGCAGAAAGTCTGGTTGGACGAGCCCTCCGGACAATACATCGACCATACCATGAAATGAGCAAATAAAATGCAGAAATAAAATTTTGCATTGTTGTAAAACGGAAAAAAAAAATTGTATGTCAATTATTTGATTTTCAATTATATAAGCATTGTATATAGCCTAAGGAAAATAAGTTTGTAAGTGAATATTTTTTCACCAGTCTAAAAACGAATAAAGAAGAAAGCATGTTTTTCGTTTTTCAATTACGAGTTAAAAAAGGAAAAAGGAATGGACGCAAAAGTACACGGACCATGGTGGTCCGTGTACTTTTTGATCATTTCATTTCCTGTTTGGAATGGAATAACGAGAAATGAAAACCAGCTCGTTTATTCGTTTTTTAGTTTAGTTTAAAAAACGAAAAATTTGATTTTGGCTCGGTTTTTCATTTTTCGTTTGTGGTTTACAAATCGGTTTATGGGTTCGATATTTCATTTGCACAGGTGGGCGGTGCTGAAACGCCCCTTTCATCTGATTGGTCAAAACGCTCCGCCTTCAGTAAGCTACGAGCCTTTCTTCTGTCAGGCAGAATAAGAGTCAGTACGCGTGCGGCACTGACAAATGTACTTTAATAAAATAATGTCTGAAACCACCACTCACTGTTAACTACGCACAATATTTGAAGCAGAAATATGTTGCTGGTCACGTAATTCGTGCTGCTGCAACTTGCAAGCGACCCCAATAATGTGAGCCACAGTATATGACAGATTATTTTAGCATGATGTATTTCCCATTGATAAATACAGTGCAAATATTTCTTTGGATAAAAGGGAAGTGGAAATAAAAATCAATAATAAGCTGAACTGTACCATGGTAATATGTCCGTAACATTAGATGGCCGTAGATGACCTACCCATAACTGTTTCATTAGAGTTAGGGGATTACACAGTTTGTACAGTATAAAAATCATTATGTCTAAAGTTCCCATTAAACATGAAAACCCAACAACCCAATGGGAATATATCCTTGTTGTGTAAAACATCCAGAGGTGGACAGTAACAAAGTACATTTACTTGAGTACTGTACTTAAGTACACTTTTTGAGTATCTGTACTTTACTTGATTTTACTGTACTTGAAACTGATTTTCATTTTCAACGTTGGGTTTGGTCTTCTAAATGCGAATTTTGTCATTGTTTTGGAGCACACTAGCTTATAGATAACAGTAAGGCTAACATATTCATACTAAAAGCCAAAAAACTTTAAATATGGCACTATTTGAGGGAACAGCCATTTGGGTGTCCGAAACCATTGTGGACGTTATTGAGTGACTTATTCAATCTCACATTCAATCCCACTACTGGAACTGTGTTCTAGAAATAAATGTGATATTGATATGAGGGTAGGAAGGCAAGGCATAGATTCAGAGGCATAAGGTACTGTAAGTATTACACACAACAATGCAACAATAATAAAACAATGCATTGACATTTACTTTTGATACTCAAGTACTTTTAAAAACGAGTACTTCTGTAAAAATCTTTACTTCTGTAAAAATCTTTAAAAAAAAATTACTTCAGTAAAAATCAGTCTTTACAACTTTTTTGTAACGGAGTAATATTTGACCAGTAGTATCTGTACTTTCACTCAAGTAAGGAAGTTGTTTGTCCAGCTCTGAAAACATCTGTTCATAATCTGTGATTACACAATTCCAATACGAACAGCACCGGGAGGCGTCTGGAATAACTCTGCACTGATCAATCCGCATTTTTAAGCCAGCTAATTTTACAGTAGGCTCATATTCAAAATGTCCTTCTCATATAACGCCAACGACCGCACAAATGGGTTTCCTTTGTGAAATATAGCAGACCACCGTTTTAAATAACAGTTTAAAAAAGGTGGTCTGCTATATTTCTCAAAGGAAGCTCAGACAGACAGACAGACAGACAGACAGATGACAAATAAAAGTTCCAGATGAACAAACATTAAATCCAGTGTGAATAACAATATCTTAAAATAAACTAGAGAGTGGATACACAGATATGGCCTATGAATGAAATTCATGCAATTATTTGTCATTTAAACTGATGCAAACAGGGAAAGAGAGTAGAAAACACTTATTATCCTGTCCCCCCCTCTAGTGGACAGCATTAAGTATTACGGCCTTCATTGCTCAGATAACGCAAGTCAATGGATTTTTTGGAAAGTAAGTCTGACCAGTTAGAAAAGATATAAGCAAGTCAGACCAGTCTGAAGGTCTGAGCTGAGTTTGGTGAAGCATTACATTTCAAGGCGGAGTCAATTTCTCATAATAATAATAAATAATAATAATAATGTTCAAATATGCTGACTTTCTTAAGCCAACATAATAAAGAAAACTCAGAGAACCAATTCAGTATGTAATAAAATTGTATTAGTTTTATAATAAAACTAATAACATTTTAAAGGTATGCCGTGCTCTTCAACCGACATGATTTTAATTAATCTCAAACCTGGTAATTTTGTAAGTATTAATGTACGTTCACTGATTCTAGCTTCTCTCTTTTCTGTCTCTTTCTTTTCATGTGAACTGAGTAGGCTACACATGCTTACATTCATAAATATAAACTTTATTTCTATTCAATTTTCAAAATTATTTATAGCCTACATATGTCACACGCCTACCTGCCTTTTGATGTAAATAAAAGACCAGAGTGGTAAATGTTACGGACATATTACCATGGTACAGTTCAGCCTATTATTGAATTTTATTTCCGCTTCCCTTTTATCCAAAGAGACGGAACTATTTGCACTGTATTTATCAATGGGAAATACATCATGCTAAAATAATCTGTCATATACTGTGGCTCACATTATTGGGGTCGCTTGCACGAATTATGTGACCAGCAACATATTTCTGCTTCAAATATTGTGCGTAGTTAACAGTGAGTGGTGGTTTCAGACATTATTTTATTAAAGTACATTTGTCAGTGCCGCACTCGTACTGACTCTTATTCTGCCTAAAAGAAGAAAGGCTCGTAGCTTACTGAAGGCAGAGCGTTTTGACCAATCAGATGAAAGGGGCGTTTCAGCACCGCCCACGTGTGCAAATGAAATATCGAACCCATAAACCGATTTGTAAACCACAAACGAAAAATGAAAAACCATTTTTCGTTTTTTAAACTAAACTAAAAAACGAATAAACGAACTGGTTTTCATTTCTCGTTATTCCATTCCAAACAGGAAATGAAATGATCAAAAAGTACACGGACCTATCTCTCTCTCTAACATGGGATTGAGTTAGTTCTGGTGTGCAATGCAATGCGAAAAGTGCATATGTTATTCTTCAGTGCACAACGTTAGATCGTTAGTGCAATGCAATGCAATGCAATGCAATGCAATGCAATGCAATGCAATACAATGCAATGCACCAACACACGTTATCTCTTTAATGAACATGGGAATGATTTATTTCTGGTGTGCAAAAAGTGCATAACCTGTATATTATTCTTCAGTGCACAACGTTAGATCGCTATGCAATGCAATGCAACAACACACATATTATCTATATAATGAACTTGGGAATGATTTTGTTCTGGTGTGCATTGCAATGCAATGCGAAAAGTACATAACCTATATGTTATTCTTCAGTGCACAACGTTAGATCGTTAGTGCAATGCCCAACACTCATGTCATGTCTTTAATGAACATGGGATTGATTTAGTTCTGGTGTGCAATGCAATGCAATGCGAAAAGTCCATATGTTATTCTTCAGTGCACAACGTTAGATCGTTAGTGCAGTGCGATTCAATGCAATGCAATGCAATGTAATGTAATGTAATGAAATGCAATGCAATGCAACAACACACATATCATCTCTATAATGAACATGGGAATGATTTTGTTCTGGTGTGCAGTGCAATGCAATGCGAAAAGTGCATATGTTATTCTTCAGTGCACAACATAACATTAGATCGTTAGTGCAATGCAATGCACAAATGCAATGCAACAATGCAACAACACACGTTATGTCTTTAATCAACATGGGAATGAGGTAGTTCTAGTGTGCAATGCATTGCAATGCAAAAAGTGCATAACCTATGTTATTCTTCAGTGCTCAACGTTAGATCGTTAGTGCAATGCAATGCAATGCAATGCCATGCAAAGCAATGCAAATCAATGCAATGCAAAGCAATGCAATGCAATACAATGCAATGCAACAACACAGATCGTTAGATCGTTAGTGCAATGCAATGCACAAATGCAATGCAACAATGCAACAACACACGTTATGTCTTTAATCAACATGGGAATGAGGTAGTTCTGGTGTGCAATGCAATGCAAAAAGTGCATAACATATATGTTATTGTTCAGTGCACAACGTTAGATCGTTAGTGCAATGCAATGCACAATGCAATGCAATGCAATGCAACACACATATCATCTCTATAATGAACATTGGAATGATTTTGTTCTGGTGTGCAATGCAATCCAACGCGAAAAGTGCATAACCTATATGTTATTCTTCAGTGCACAACGTTAGATCGTTAGTGCAATGCAATGCAATGCAATGCAATACAATGCAACAACACACGTTATGTCTTTAATGAACATGGGAATGATTTAGTTCTGGTGTGCAATGCAATGAAATGCAAAAAGTGCATAACCTATATGTTACTCTTCACTGCACAACGTTAGATCGTTAGTGCAATGCAATGCAGTGCAATACAATGCACCAACAAACGTTATCTCTTTAATGAACATGGGAATGATTTAGTTCAGGTGTGCAATGCAATTAAATGCAAAAAGTGCATAACCTATATGTTATTCTTCAGTGCACAACGTTAGATCGTTAGTGCAATGCAGTGCAGTGCAAATCAATGCAAATCAATGCAATACAATGCAATGCAACAACACACGTTTTGTCTTTAATGAACATGGGAATGATTTAGTTCTGGTGTGCAATGCAATGCAAAAATTGCATAACCTAAATGTTATTCTTCAGTGCACAACGTTAGATCGTTAGTGCAAATGCAGTGCAATGTAATGCAAATAAAAGCAATGCAATGCAATGCAAATAAATGCAATGCAATGCAATGCAAATAAAAGCAAATGCAATGCAGTGCAATGCAAATAAATGCAATGCAATGCAATGCAATGCAATGCAATGCAATACAATGCAATGCAAAGCAAAAACACACGTTATGTCTTTAATCAACATGGGAATGAGGTAGTTCTGGTGTGCAATGCAATGCAAAAAGTGCATAACATATGTTATTCTTCAGTGCACAACGTTAGATCGTTAGTGCAATGCAATGCAGTGCAAATCAATGCAAATCAATGCAATGCAATGAAATGAAATGCAACAACACACGTTATGTCTTTAATCAACATGGGAATGAGGTAGTTCTGGTGTGCAATGCAAAGCGAAAAGTGCATAACCTATATGTTATTCTTCAGTACACAACGTTAGATCGTTAGTGCAATGCAATGCAATGCAATGCAATGCAACAACACACGTTATGTCTTTAATCAACATGGGAATGAGGTAGTTCTGGTGTGCAATGCAATGCAGTGCAAAAAGTGCATAACATATGTTATTCTTCAGTGCACAGCGTTAAATCGTTAGTGCAATGCAATTCAATGCAATGCAATGCAATGCAATGCAATGCAACAACACACATATCATCTCTATAATGAACTTGGGAATGATTTTGTTCTGGTGTGCAATGCAATGCGAAAAGAGCATAACCTATATGTTATTCTTCAGTGCACAACGTTAGATCGTTAGTGCAATGCAATGCAATGCAATGCAATGCAGTGCAGTGCAGTGCAATGCAATGCAATGCAATGCAATGCAATGCAAATAAAAGCAATGCAATGCAGTGCAATGCAATGCAGTTCAATGCAATGCAATGCAGTTCAATGCAATGCAAATAAAAGCAATGCAATGCAGTGCAATGCAATGCTAATAAATGCAATGCAATGCAATGCAATGCAATGCAATACAATGCAATGCAAAAACACACGTTATGTCTTTAATCAACATGGGAATGAGGTAGTTCTGGTGTGCAATGCAATGCAAAAAGTGGTTATGGTTTTATGATGTATGTTCATCACTTTATAGATACTTTTACACATTCCCTTTATTAGCAGGTTTTATGTGTATTGCATTACTGATGGTCTGTGTTGACTGCCCATCAGTGAAAGGAATATGTCTGGGAAATTATGCCTTTGTTGACCAGTGCAAGTATTTTTATGTTATTCTTCAGTGCACAACGTTAGATCGTTAGTGCAATGCAGTGCAAATCAATGCAAATCAATGCAATGCAATGCAACAACACACGTTATGTCTTTAATCAACATGGGAATGAGGTTTTTATGGTGTGCAATGCAATGCAAAAAGTGCATAACATATGTTATTCTTCAGTGCACAACTTTAGATCGTTAGTGCAATGCAATTCAATGCAATGCAATGCAACAACAGACATCTCTATAATGAACTTGGGAATGATTTTGTTCTGGTGTGCAATGCAATGCGAAAAGAGCATAACCTATATGTTATTCTTCAGTGCACAACGTTAGATCTTTAGTGCAATGCAGTGCAATGCAATGCAATGCAATGCAATGCAGTGCAAAGCAATGCAAATCAATATAGTGCAATACAATGCAATGCAAAAACACTCGTTATGTCTTTAATCAACATGGGAATGAGGTAGTTCTGGTGTGCAATGCAATGCAAAAAGTGCATAACATATGTTAATTCTTCAGTGCACAACGTTAGATCGTTAGTGCAATGCAATGCAATGCAATGCAATACAGTGCAATGCAAAGCAATGCAATGCAACAACACACGTTATGTCTTTAATCAACATGGGAATGAGGTAGTTCTGGTGTGCAATGCAATGCAATACGTGCACAACGTTAGATCGTTAGTGCAATGCAATGCAGTGCAAAGCAATGCAAGTCAATGCAATGCAGTGCAATGCAGTGCAATGCAGTGCAATGCAACAACACACGTTTTGTCTTTAATGAACATGGGAATGATTTAGTTCTGGTGTGCAATGCAATGCAAAAAGTGCATAACCTATATGTTATTCTTCAGTGCACAACGTTAGATCGTTAGTGCAATGCAATGCAAATGCAATGCAATACAGTGCAATGCAATGCAGTGCAATGCAATGCAAATAAGTGCAATGCAATGCAATGCAGTGCAGTGCAGTGCAATGCAATGCAATGCAATGCAATGCAATGCAGTGCAACGCAATGCAGTGCAACGCAATGCAGTGCAGTGCAATGCAATGCAAATAAATGCAATGCAATGCAATGCAATGCAACAACACACGTTATGTCTTTAATGAACATGGGAATGATTTAGTTCTGGTGTGCAATGCAATGCAATGCAAAAAGTGCATAACCTATATGTTATTCTTCAGTGCACAACGTTAGAGCGTTAGTGTAATGCAATGCAATGGTGTGCAATGCAATGCAAAAAGTGCATAACATATGTTATTCTTCAGTGCACAACGTTAAATCGTTAGTGCAATGCAATTCAATGCAATGCAATGCAATGCAACAACACACATATCATCTTTATAATGAACTTGGGAATGATTTTGTTCTGGTGTGCAATGCAATGCGAAAAGAGCATAACCTATATGTTATTCTTCAGTGCACAACGTTAGATCGTTAGTGCAATGCAATGCAAAGCAGTGCAAAGCAAAGCAAATGGGTGCAAAGCAACCCATGCATTGCAAAGCAAAGCAAAGCAAAGCAATGCAAATCAATGCAATGCAATGCAATGCAATGCAATGCAACAACACACGTTATGTCTTTAATGAACATGGGAATGATTTAGTTCTGGTGTGCAATGCAATGCAATGCAAAAAGTGCATAACCTATATGTTATTCTTCAGTGCACAACGTTAGATCGTTAGTGCAATGTAGTGCAATTTAATGCAATGCAATGCAATGCAATGCAATGCAAAGCAAAGCAAAGCAAAGCAAAGGAAAAGAAAGCAATGCAATGCAATGCAATGCAACAACACACATATCATTTCTATAATGAACATGGGAATGATTTTGTTCTGGTGTGCAATGCAATGCAATGCAAAAAGTGCATAACCTAAATGTCATTCTTCAGTGCACAACGTTAGATCGTTAGTGCAATGTAATGCAACAACACACGTTATGTCTTTAATCAACATGGGAATGAGGTAGTTCTGGTGTGCAATGCAATGCAATGCAAAAAGTGCATAAACTATATGTTATTCTTCAGTGCACAACGTTAGATCGTTAGTGCAATGCAATGCAATGCAATGCAATGCAGAGCAATGCAAATCAATGCAATGCAATGCAATGCAATGCAATGCAATGCAATGCAATGCAATGCAATGCAATACAATGCAATGCAACAACACACGTTATGTTTTTAATGAACATGGGAATGATTTAGTTCTGGTGTGCAATGCAATGCAAAAAGTGCATAACCTAAATGTTATTCTTCAGTGCACAACGTTAGATCGTTAGTGCAATGTAGTGCAATGTAATGCAATGCAATGCAAAGCAAAGCAATGCAATGCAACAACACACATATCATCTCTATAATGAACATGGGAATGATTTTGTTCTGGTGTGCAATGCTATGCAATGCAAAAAGTGCATAACCTAAATGTCATTCTTCAGTGCACAACGTTACTAACGATCGTTAGTGCAATGCAATGTAATGCAACAACACACGTTATATCTTTAATCAACATGGGAATGAGGTACTTCTGGTGTACAATACAATGCAAAAAGTGCATAACCTATATGTTATTCTTCAGTGCACAACGTTAGATCGTTAGTGCAATGCAATTCAATGCAATGCAATGCATCAACACACATATTATCTCTATAAGGAACATGGGAATGATTTAGTTCTGGTGTGCAATGCAATGCAAAGCGAAATATGCATAACCTATAAGTTATTCTTCAGTGCACAACGTTAGATCGTTTGTGCAATGCAATTGCAACAACACATATGTTATCTCTTTAATGAACAATGGAATGAGTTAGTTCTGGTGTGCAATGCAATGCGACAAGTGCATAACATATGTTATTCTTCAGTGCACAAAGTTAGATCGTTAGTGCAATGCAATGCAATGCAATGCAATGTAATGCAACAACACACGTTATGTCTTTAAACAACATGGGAATGAGGTAGTTCAGTTGTACAATGCAATGCGACAAGTGCATAACATATGTTATTCTTCAGTGCGCAACGTTAGATCGTTAGTGCAATACAATTCAATGCAATGCAATGCAATGCAATGCATCAACACACATATCATCTCTATAATGAACATGGGAATGATTTAGTGCAATGCAATGCGAGATATGCATAACCTATAAGTTATTCTTCAGTGCACAACGTTAGATCGTTTGTGCAATGCAATTGCAACAACACATATGTTATCTCTTTAATGAACATGGGAATGAGTTAGTTCTGGTGTGCAATGCAATACAAGTAGAGCACAGACAATAATGTTATTCTTCAATGCATAACGTTAGACAGTTTGTGCAAAGCAACAACACATATGTTATCTCTCTAATGAACATGGCATTGAGTTAGTTTTGGTGTGCAATGCAATGCAATGCACGAAGTGCATAACCTATGTTTCTTTAATGATGCTCAACGTTAGATCGTTTGTGCAAAGCACATAATGTTATAACAATGAGCTATACATAGGTACGCTTTTGACCTACTGAACATATTTCTGGACAAAGAGTCCTTAAAAATGTTATATCATTCTGACAAAGGTCCAAATTTGACATACTGAATTTTTTTCTGGCCAAGGAGTACTCGAAACTTGACCTTTCCATTTATACTCGTTGACTTTTTCTGATGTTACGTCAGCCATACAGAAGTCCATATTTGACCCAAGGAACATTTTTTTTGGCCAAAGAGTCCTCGATCTTGGGCTTTCTATTCATATAGTCCAACTCCTTCTGATGCTTCATAAGCCATATAGATGTCCATATCTGACCTTTTGAACTTATTTGTGGTCAAAGTGTCCTAACATTTTTTCAAACTGTAGAAAGTTATAAACTCCTTTTGATGATAAATCAGCTATACAGAGGTCCCCTTTTGACCTCCTGAACATATTTCTGGCCAAAGAGTCCTCGATCTTGGGCTTTCTATACATACTCATAGACTCCTACTGATGCTTCATAAGCCATATAGATGTCCATATCTGACCTTTTGAACTTATTTGTGGTCAAAGTGTCCTCAAAAGTTAACAAACTATATAAAGTTATAGACTCCTTTTGATGATAAGTCAGGTATACAGAGGTCCCCTTTTGACCTCCTGAACATATTTCTGGCCAAAGAGTCCTTGATCTTGGGCTTTCTATACCTACTCATAGACTCCTTCTGATGCTTCATAAGCCATATAGATGTCCATATCTGACCTTTTGAACTTATTTGTGGTCAAAGTGTCCTAAAAAAATTTCAAGCTGTATAAAGTTATAGACTCCTTTTGATGATAAATCAGCTATACAGAGGTCCCCTTTTGACCTCCAGAACATATTTCTGGCCAAAGAGTCCTCAATCTTGGGCTTTCTATACATACTCATAGACTCCTTCTGATACTTCATAAGCCATATAGATGTCCATATCTGACCTTTTGAACTTATTTGTGGTCAAAGTGTCCTAATATTTTTTCAAACTATATAAAGTTATAGACTCCTTTTGATGATAAATCAGCTATACAGAGGTCCCCTGTTGACCTCCAGAACATATTTCTGGCCAAAGAGTCCTCGATCTTGGGCTTTCTGTACATAATCATAGACTCCTTCTGATGCTTCATAAGCCATATAGATTTCCATATCTGACCTTTTGAACTTATTTGTGGTCAAAGTGTCCTAACATTTTTTCAAACTATATAAAGTTATAGACTCCTTTTGATGATAAATCAGCTATACAGAGGTCCCCTTTTGACCTCCAGAACATATTTCTGGCCAAAGAGTCCTCAATCTTGGGCTTTCTATACATACTCATAGACTCCTTCTGATACTTCATAAGCCATATAGATGTCCATATCTGACCTTTTGAACTTATTTGTGGTCAACGTGTCCTCAAAATTTTTCAAACTATAGAAAGTTACAGACTCCTTTTGATGATAAATCAGCTATACAGAGGTCCCCTTTTGACCTCCTGAACATATTTCTGGCCAAATAGTCCTCGATCTTGGGCTTTCTATACATACTCATAGACTCCTTCTGATGCTTCATAAGCCATATAGATGTCCATATCTGACATTTTGAACTTATTTGTGGTCAAAGTGTCCTTAAATTTTTCAAACTATATAAAGTTATAGACTCCTTTTAAAGATAAATCAGCTATACAGAGGGCCCCTTTTGACCTACTGAACATATTTCTGGCCAAAGAGTCCTCGATCTTGCGTTTTCGATACATACTCATAGACTCTTTCTGATGCTTCATAAGCCATATAGATGTCCATATCTGACCTTTTGAACTTATTTGTGGTCAAAGTGTCCTAAAATTTTTCAAACTATATAAAGTTATAGACTCCTTTTGATGATAAATCAGCTATACAGAGGTCCCCTTTTGACCTCCAGAACATATTTCTGGCCAAAGAGTCCTCGATCTTGGGCTTTCTATACATACTCATAGACTCCTTCTGATGCTTCATAAGCCATATAGATTTCCATATCTGACCTTTTGAACTTATTTGTGGTCAAAGTGTCCTCAACATTTTTCAAACTATAGAAAGTTATAGACTCCTTTTGATGATAAATCAGCTATACAGAGGTCCCTTTTTGACCTCCTGGACATGTTTCTGGCCAAAGAGTCCTCAATCTTGGGCTTCCTATACATACTCATAGATTCCTTCTGATGCTTCATAAGCCATATAGATGTCCATATCTGACCTTTTGAACTTATTTGTGGTCAAAGTGTCCTAACATTTTTTCAAACTATAGAAAGTTATAGACTCCTTTTGATGATAAATCAGCTATACAGAGGGCCCCTTCTGACCTACTGAACATATTTCTTGCCAAAGAGTCTTCGATCTTGCGTTTTCAATACATACTCATAGACTCCTTCTGATGCTTCATAAGCCATATAGATGTCCATATCTGACCTTTTGAACTTATTTGTGGTCAAAGTGTCCTAACATTTTTTCAAACTATAGAAAGTTATAGACTCCTTTTGATGATAAATCAGCTACACAGAGGGCCCCTTCTGACCTACTGAACATATTTCTGGCCAAAGAGTCTTCGATCTTGCGTTTTCAATACATACTCATAGACTCCTTCTGATGCTTCATAAGCCATATAGATGTCCATATCTGACCTTTTGAACTTATTTGTGGTCAAAGTGTCCTCAAAATTTTTCAAACTATAGAAAGTTATAGACTCCTTTTGATGATAAATCAGCTATACAGAGGGCCCCTTCTGACCTACTGAACATATTTCTGGCCAAAGAGTCTTCGATCTTGCGTTTTCAATACATACTCATAGACTCCTTCTGATGCTTCATAAGCCATATAGATGTCCATATCTGACCTTTTGAACTTATTTGTGGTCAAAGTGTCCTCAAAATTTTTCAAACTATAGAAAGTTATAGACTCTTTTTGATGATAAATCATCTATACAGAGGTCCCTTTTGACCTCCTGAACATATTTCTGGCCAAAGAGTCTTCGATCTTGCGTTTTCAATACATACTCATAGACTCCTTCTGATGCTTCATAAGCCATATAGATGTCCATATCTGACCTTTTGAACTTATTTGTGGTCAAAGTGTCCTCAAAATTTTTCAAACTATAGAAAGTTATAGTCTCCTTCTGATGATAAATCAGCTATACAGAGGGCCCCTTTTGACCTATACTGAACATATTTCTGGCCAAAGAGTCCTAAAAGATTAACACTATACATTCAGACTGATATCTTCGGATGTTATATCGTCCTGACAAAAGTCCATATTTGACCTACCAAATTTTTTTCTGGCCAAGGAGTGAGTACTCGAAACTTGACCTTTTCATATATACTTGTTTACTCTTTCTGATGTTACGTCAGACATACATAAGTCTATACTTGACCCAAGGAACATATTTCTTGCCAAAGAGTCCTCGATCTTGGGCTTTCTATACATACTCATAGACTCCTTCTGATGCTTCATAAGCCATATAGATGTCCATATCTATCCTTTTGAACTTATTTCTGGTCAAAGTGTCCTCAAAATTTTTCAAACTATATAAAGTTATAGTTTCCTTCTGATAAACGATCCTATCCTTCTGATAAAAAAGAGTCCTCAATCTTGAACTTTGCATTCTCACTCCTAGACTCCTTCTGATGGTTCATAAGCCACATATAGAATTCCATATTTGACCTATTGAACTTATTTCTGGTCAAATGGTCCTCAAAGTGTTTCTTATTATGTTCATTCAGCCATACAGAGGTTCCTATTTGAACTACTGAACACATTTTTGGCCAAAGAGTCTTTGAACATTAGCTTTCTCTGCTTATTGACTTCTCTTAATAATACATTAGCCATACAAAAGTCCATATTTGACATACTAATATATTTCTGGTCAAAGAGTCCCTGATCTTGACCTTTCTGTACATGCTCATTGACAGCTTCTGATGTTTCATCAGCCTGAAAGATGTCCATACTTGACCCATTGAATATATTTCTGACCATAGAGTCTTCTATCTTGAACTTTCTAAACATACTTGTAGACTTGTTAATTAATTATCTGCTATCCAATGTATTTGAACAGTAGTTCAAATTTTATATTTTGAACATATATCTAGACATGAGACCTTGAACTTTAAATTTCTAGACTAATTGCTTTTACAATCCTTCTGATGTTTCATCAGCCATACAGTATAGTTCAAATTTGACCTATTGAACATTTCTATAACCAAAGTGTCCTCGATCTTGATCGTTCTATACATAATCATAGGCTTGTTCTGATGTTTCGTCATTGAGACAGAAGTCAGTTATTGACCTACTGAACATATTTCTGGCAAAAGAATCATCAAAGTTTAACTTACTGTTCCTTCTCCTAGACTATTTTTGATTTTACATCCACCATACAGTAGTCCATATTTGACCAAGAGAACATATTTCTGGCCAAAAGAGTCGTCAAAAGGTATGTTTATATGCATTCTCATCGACTACTTTTGATGTTAAATCAACCATATTGTTAGTCCAAATTTGACCCATTGAACATATATCTGGCCAAAGAGACCTAGAACTTTAATTATCTATACATAATTACTATCTCCTTCTGATTTTTCATCACCCAGGCTATTATCCATATTTGACAATTGAACATATTTCTGTCTGGAAGAGTCCTTGATCTTTCTATACGTACTCATAGACGCTTTCAGATAGTACTTCAGCCCAAAAATGATCCATAATTGACTACTAAACTCATTTCTGAGCGATGGGTTTATAATCTTGATTTCTCTATACACTGACTCCTTCTGATGTTACAATAGCAAAACATTATTGTATTGTATTGTATCAATATGACCTATTAAACCTATTTCTGACCAGTGAGTCTATGAACATTTTTCAATACATAATGACTCCTGATTTTACAACAGCAATATAGTATTTCAAAATTTGATCAATTGAACATATTTCTGGCCAAAGAGACCTTGATCTTATTCTTTCTATACATACTCCTTCTGATGTTTCATCAGCCAGATAATTGTCCACAATTGACCTACTGAACATTGTTCTGCCCGAAGAGTCTATGAACTTGAACTTTCTATACATAATCATTTACTTCTGATGTTTCTTAAGCCATACAGAAGTCCAGATTTGACATGTTGAACATATTTCTGACCAAAGAGATTTTGATCTTGAACTTTCTATTCATAATTATAGACTCTTTCAGAAAGTTACATCGGACAGACAATTGTCCATATTAATTATTAAACATATTTCTGGCCAACAAGTCATGAACTTGAACATTCTGTACATGCTAATTGACTCCTTTTAGTGTTTCATCAGCCAGACATTAGTCCATAATTGACCTACTGAACATATTGCTGCCCGAAGAGTCTTGAACTTGAACTTTCTATATAGGCTCATTGACTCCTTCTGATGTTTCACAAGCAGACAATAGTCCATAATTGACCCTCTGAACATATTTATAGTAAAAGAGTCCTCTGTCTTGAACTTTCTATAGATTCTCAGTGACTCCATATAGATAATTGACCCACTGAACATATTTCTACCTGAAGAGTCTTTGAACTTGAACTTTCTATTCATAATCTTCTTCCTCAATCTTCACTGACTTCTGATTCATCAGCCAGACAGCAGTCCATATTTGACCCACTAAACATATTTCTGGCAAAAGAGTCCTCGATCTTGAACCTTTTAAACATACTCATAGACTCTTTCTGGTGTTTCATCAGCCATGCAGTAGTTCTGATTTGACATAATGAACATATTTCTGACCGAAGAGTCCTCGATCTTGAACTTTCTATTCATACTTATAGACTCTTTCAGATAGTACATCGGCCAGACAATTGTAGATATTGACTATTGAAGTAAAAGAGTTCTCGATCTTGAACTTTCTATACATTCTCAGTGATGCCTTATTTTGTTTCTTTAGCCATACAGAAGTCCAGATTTGACATGTTGAACATATTTCTGACATGAAAATTTTGTACATGCTAATTGACTCCTTTTAGTGTTTCATCAGCCAGACAGTAGTCAATAATGGACCTACTGAAAATATTTCTGGTATAGATATAGATATTTCTATACATACTCATAGTCTCCTTCTGATTCTTCATCAGCCATATTTATGTTCATATTTATGACCTATTATTATTTCTGGTCAAAGGTTCCTCAAATGTTTTTAAACTATGTAAAATTATAGACTCCATCTGATGATAAATCAGACCAAAAGAGGTCAAATTTTGACTCTTGAGTCAATATGTATAGAGAGTTAATGTTCAATGATTCTTTGGCCAAAAATATATTCAGAGGGTCACATACCTGATAAAGTGATGTATCATCAGAAGAAGTCTATGAGTATTTAGTAAGTTAACTTGTGAGGACCTTTTTGCCAAAAATATTTTCAATTCGCCAGATATGGACATCTATATAGCTAATGCCACTGTTGCCTTTGCTTGCTCAGTTGGGGATATTTTGGGGATATTTTATTTTATTTTATCAATCAATAAATTCCACTAGAAACAAACCTTGTTATATTATTTTATTTTAATTTAATACTGTGAAGCTGCTTTGATACAATCTGTATTGTGAAAAGCGCTATACAAATATACTTGATTTGATTTGATTTAATGAAGAATCAGAAAGAGTCAATGAGTATATATAGAATGGTCAAGTTGAGACTCTTTGACCAGAAAAAATTTCACTATGTCAAATATGGACTTTTGTCATGATGATATAACATCCGAAGATATCAGTCTGAATGTATAGTGTTAATCTTTAAGGACTCTTTGGCCAGTAATATTTTCGGACATCAGAAGGAGTCTATAGATTATGATAGACGAAATCCTTTTGAGAACTCTTTGGTCAAATTTTTTTTCAATCGGTCATATATGGACTACTGCCTGCTTGGTTTGGCATTGCAAGAAGTCAGTCTATATTGTATAGTGAGTTAATGTTCACGGACTCTTTGGCCAGAAATATTTTCAGTAGGTCAAAAATAGACTACTGGCTGGTTAATATAACATCACAAGAAGTCAATCTGTAGTATAGCAAGATAATGTTCAAGAACTCTTTGGCCAGAAATATGTTCAGAAGGTCAAAAGGTGACCTTTGTATATCTGATTTATTATCAGAAGGAGACTATAACTTTATATAATTTGAAAAATTTTGAGGACACTTTGACCAGAAATAAGTTCAAAAGGTCAGATATGGACATCTATATGGCTTATGAAGCATCAGAAGGAGTCTATGAGTATGTATAGAAAGGTCAAGATCGAGGACTCTTTGGCAAGAAATATGTTCCTTGGGTCAAATATGGAATTCTGTATGTCTGACGTAACATCAGAAAGAGTCAACAAGTATATATGGAAAGGTCAAGTTTCGAGTACTCACTCCTTGGCTAGAAAAAAATTCGGTAGGTCAAATATGGACTTTTGTCAGGATGATATAACATCCGAAGATATCAGTCTGAATGTATAGTGTTAATCTTTTAGGACTCATTGGCCAGAAATATGTTCAGTAGGTCAAAAGGGGACCTCTGTATAGCTGATTTATCATCAGAAGGAGACTATAACTTTATATAGTTTGAAAAATTTTGAGGACACTTTGACCAGAAATAAGTTATTAATAAATATATTCCTTGGGTCAAATATGGACTTCTGTTATGGCTGATTTAACATCAGAAGGAGTCTATGAGTTTCTAAGAGTATAAAACATTTTGAGGATTCTTTGGCCAAAAACATGTTAATTCAGTCAAATATGGCTACAGTCTGGCTGACATAACATCACGAGAAGTCTTTATGGTAGGAGAAATATAAATAGTAAGGTAAATGTTCAAGGTCTCTGGCCAGAAATATATTATGGCTGTTTTAACATTAGAAGGAGTGTATACATATACGATAGACAAAATCCTTTTGAGAACTCTTTGGTCAATTTTTTTTTCAATCAGTCAAATATGGACTACTGTCTGCCTGATTTTACATTACGAGAAGTCAGTCTATATGTATAGTGAGTTGATGTTCACAGACTCTGGCCAGAAATATGTTAAGTAGGTCAAAAATAGACTACTGATTTGGTTAATATAACATCACAAGAAGTCAATCTGTAGGCAAGACAATGTTCAAGAACTCTTTGGCCAGAAATATGTTAAGAAGGTCAAAAGGTGACCTTTGTATAGCTGATTTATTATCAAAAGGAGTCTATAACTTTATATAGTTTGAAAAATTTTGAGGACATTTGACCAGAAATAAGTTCAAAAGGACAGATGACATCTATATGGCTTATGAAGCATCAGAAGGAGTCTATGAGTATGTATAGAAAGTCCAAGATCGAGGACTCTTTGGCAAGAAATATGTTCCTTGGGTCAAATATTGACTTCTGTATGGCTGACGTAACATCAGAAAAAGTCAACGAGTATATATGGAAAGGTCAAGTTTCGAGTACTCCTTGGCTATAAAAAAATTCAGTATGTCAAATATGGACTTTTGTCGGGATGATATAACATCCGAAGATATCAGTCTGAATGTATAGTGTTAATCATTTAGGACTCTTTGGCCAGAAATATGTTCAGTAGGTCAAAAGGGGACCTCTGAATAGCTGATTTATCATCAAAAGGAGTCTATAACTTTATATAGTTTGAAAAATATTTAGGACACTTTGACCACAAATAAGTTCAAAAGGACAGATATGGACATCTATATGGCATATGAAGCATCAGAAGGCGTCTATGAGTATGTATAGAAAGCCCAAGACCAAGGACTCTTTGGCCAGAAATATGTTCAGGAGGTCAAAATGGAACCTCTGTATAGCTGATTTATCTTCAAAAGGATTCTATAACTTATATAGTTTGAATTTTTTTAGAACACTTTGACCACAAATAAGTTCAAAAGGTCAGATATGGAAATCTATATGGCTTATGAAGCATCAGAAGGAGTCTAGAAGTATGTATAGAAAGCCCAAGATCGAGGACTCTTTGGCCAGAAATATGTTCTGGAGGTCAAAAGGGGACCTCTGTTTAGCTGATTTATCATCAAAAGCAGTCTATAACTTTATATAGTTAGAAAAAATTTTGTGGA
The DNA here is from genome assembly GCA_022828995.1 of Vimba vimba. Lineage (NCBI taxonomy): Eukaryota > Metazoa > Chordata > Actinopteri > Cypriniformes > Leuciscidae > Vimba > Vimba vimba. The sequence goes on along the minus strand of CM040832.1, from coordinate 22,814,834 downwards.
CACTTTGACCACAAATAAGTTCAAAAGGTCAGATATGGACATCTATATGGCTCATGAAGCATCAGAAGGCGTCTATGAGTATGTATAGAAAGTCCACGACCAAGGACTCTTTGGCCAGAAATATGTTCAGGAGGTCAAAATGGAACCTCTGTATAGCTGATTTATCATCAAAAGGATTCTATAACTTAGTTTGAATTTTTTTTAGGACACTTTGACCACAAATAAGTTCAAAAGGTCAGATATGGACATCTATATGGCTTATGAAGCATCAGAAGGAGTCTATGAGTATGTATAGAAAGCCCAAGACCAAGGACTCTTTGGCCAGAAATATGTTCAGGAGGTCAAAATGGAACCTCTGTATAGCTGATTTATCTTCAAAAGGATTCTATAACTTATATAGTTTGAATTTTTTTAGAACACTTTGACCACAAATAAGTTCAAAAGGTCAGATATGGAAATCTATATGGCTTATGAAGCATCAGAAGGAGTCTAGAAGTATGTATAGAAAGCCCAAGATCGAGGACTCTTTGGCCAGAAATATGTTCTGGAGGTCAAAAGGGGACCTCTGTTTAGCTGATTTATCATCAAAAGCAGTCTATAACTTTATATAGTTAGAAAAAATTTTGAGGACACTTTGACCACAAATAAGTTCAAAAGGTCAGATATGGACATCTATATGGCTCATGAAGCATCAGAAGGCGTCTATGAGTATGTATAGAAAGTCCACGACCAAGGACTCTTTGGCCAGAAATATGTTCAGGAGGTCAAAATGGAACCTCTGTATAGCTGATTTATCATCAAAAGGATTCTATAACTTAGTTTGAATTTTTTTTTAGGACACTTTGACCACAAATAAGTTCAAAAGGTCAGATATGGACATCTATATGGCTTATGAAGCATCAGAAGGAGTCTATGAGTATGTATAGAAAGCCCAATATTGAGGACTCTTTGGCCATAAACATGTTCAGGAGGTCAAAAGGGGACCTCTGTATAGCTGATTTATCATCAAAAGGAATCTATAACTTTATATAGTTTAAATTTTTTTTTAGGACACTTTGACCACAAATAAGTTCAAAAGGTCAGATATGGAAATATATATGGCTTATGAAGCATCAGAAGGAGTCTATGAGTATGTATAGAAAGCCCAAAATCGAGGACTCTTTGGCCAGAAATATGTTCATGAGGTCAAAAGGGGCCATCTGTATAGCTGATTTATCATCAAAAGGAGTCTATAAATTTATATAGTTTGAATTTTTATTAGGACAATTTGACCACAAATAAGTTCAAAATGTCAGATATGGACATCTATATGGCTTATGAAGCACCAGAAGGAGTCCTATGAGTATGTATAGAAAGCCCAAGATCGAGGACTCTTTGGCCAGAAATATGTTCAGGAGGTCAAAATGGGCCCTCTGTATAGCTGATTTATCATCAAAAGGAGTCTATAACTTTCTATAGTTTGAAAAAATGTTAGGACACTTTGACCACAAATAAGTTCAAAAGGTCAGAAATGGACATCTATTATGGCTTATGAAGCATCAGAAGGAGTCTATGAGTATGTATAGAAAGCCCAAGATCGAGGACTCTTTGGCCAGAAACATATTCAGGAGGTCAACAGGGGACCTCTGTATAGCTGATTTATCATCATATAAATTATGCACTTTTTGCATTGCATTGTACAACTGAACTATCTCATTCCCATGTTGATTAAAGACATAACGTTTGTTGGTTCACTTTTTGCTAACGATCTAACGTTGTGCACTGAAGAATAACATATAGGTTATGCACTTTCTGCATTGCATTGCATTGCACACCAGAACTAAATCATTCCCATGTTCATTAAAGACATAACATGTGTTGTTGCATTGCATTGTATTGCATTGCATTGATTTGCATTGCTTTGCACTGCATTGCATTGCACTAACGATCTAACGTTGTGCACTGAAGAATAACATATAGGTTATGCACTTTTTGCATTGCATTGCACACCAGAACTACCTCATTCCCATGTTGATTAAAGACATAACGAGTGTTTTTGCATTGCATTGTATTGCATTATATTGATTTGCATTGCTTTGTATTGCATTGCACTAACGATCTAACGTTGTGCACTGAAGAATAACATATAGGTTATGCACTTTCTGCATTGCATTGCATTGCACACCAGAACTAAATCATTCCCATGTTCATTAAAGACATAACATGTGTTGTTGCATTGCATTGTATTGCATTGCATTGATTTGCATTGCTTTGCACTGCATTGCATTGCACTAACGATCTAACGTTGTGCACTGAAGAATAACATATAGGTTATGCACTTTTTGCATTGCATTGCACACCAGAACTACCTCATTCCCATGTTGATTAAAGACATAACGAGTGTTTTTGCATTGCATTGTATTGCATTATATTGATTTGCATTGCTTTGTATTGCATTGCACTAACGATCTAACGTTGTGCACTGAAGAATAACATATAGGTTATGTACTTTTTGCATTGTATTGCATTGCACACCAGAACTAAATCATTCGCATGTTCATTAAACACATAACGTGTGTTGTTGCATTGCATTGTATTGCATTGCATTGCATTTATTTGCATTGCTTTGCAGTGCATTGCATTGCATTGCATTGCATTGCACTAACGATCTAACGTTGTGCACTGAAGAATAACATATAGGTTATGCACTTTTTCGCATTGCATTGCACACCAGAACTACCTCATTCCCATGTTGATTAAAGAAATAACGAGTGTTTTTGCATTGCATTGTATTGCACTATATTGATTTGCATTGCTTTGCACTGCATTGCATTGCATTACACTAACGCTCTAACGTTGTGCACTGAAGAATAACATATAGGTTATGCACTTTTTGCATTGCATTGCACACCAGAACTAAATCATTCCCATGTTGATTAAAGACATAACGTTTGTTGTTGCATTGCATTGTATTGCACTATATTGATTTGCATTTCTTTGCACTGCATTGCATTGCACTAAAGATCTAACGTTGTGCACTGTAGAATAACATATAGGTTATGCTCATTTCGCATTGCATTGTATACCGGAACAAAATCATTCCCAAGTTCATTATAGAGATGATATGTGTGTTGTTGCATTGCATTGCCTTGCATTGCATTGCATAGAATTGCATTGCACTAACGATCTAACGTTGTTCACTGAAGAATAACATATAGGTTATGAACTTTTCGCATTGCATTGCACACCAGAATAAAATGCATTTATTGCATTGCTTTGCCTTGCATTGCATTGCACTAACGATCTAACGTTGTGCACTGAAGAATAACATATAGGTTATGCACTTTTTGCATTGCATTGCACACCAGAACTAAATCATTCCCATGTTCATTAAAGACATAACGTGTGTTGTTGCATTGCATTGTATTGCATTGCATTGCATTGCCATGTATTTGCATTGCATTTCATTGCTTTGCATTGCTTTGCACTGCATTGCATTGCACTAACGATCTAAGGTTGTGCACTGAAGAATAACATATAGGTTATGCTCTTTTCGCATTGCATTGCACACCAGAACAAAATCATTCCCAAGTTCATTATAGAGATGATATGTGTGTTGTTGCATTGCATTGCATTGCATTGCATTGCATTGAATTGAATTGCATTGCACTAACGACGTTGTGCACTGAAGAATAACATATGTTATGCACTTTTTGCATTCCATTGCATTGCACACCAGAACTACCTCATTCCCATGTTGATTAAAGACATAACGTGTGTTGTTGCATTGCATTGCATTGCATTGCATTGATTTGCAATGCTTTGCACTGCATTGCATTGCATTGCATTGCACTAACGATCTAACTTTGTGCACTAAAGAATAACATATAGGTTATGCACTTTTTGCATTTCATTGCATTGCACAACAGACCTAAATCATTCCCATGTTCATTAAAGAGATAACGTTTGTTGGTGCACTTTTTGCTAACGATCTAACGTTGTGCACTGAAGAATAACATATGTTATGCACTTTTTGCATTCCATTGCATTGCACACCAGAACTACCTCATTCCCATGTTGATTAAAGACATAACGTGTGTTGTTGCATTGCATTGCATTTCATTGCATTGCATTTATTTGCATTGCATTGCATTGCATTGCATTGCATTGCATTGCACTAACGATCTAACGTTGTGCACTGAAGAATAACATATAGGTTATGCACTTTTCGCATTGCATTGCACACCAGAACTAAATCATTCGCATGTTCATTAAAGACATAACGTGTGTTGTTGCATTGCATTGTATTGCATTGCATTGATTTGCATTGCTTTGCCCTGCATTGCATTGCACTAAAGATCTAACGTTGTGCACGTATTGCATTGCATTGCACACCAGAACTAAATCATTCCCATGTTCATTAAAGACATAACGTGTGTTGTTGCATTGCATAGTATTGCATTGCATTACACTGATTTGAATTGCTTTGCACTGCATTGCATTGCACTGACGATCTAATGTTGTGCACTGAAGTATAACATATGTTATGCACTTTTTGCATTGCATTGCATTGCACACCAGAACTACCTCATTCCCATGTTGATTAAAGACATAACGTGAGTTGTTGCATTGCATTGCATTGCATTGCATTGCATTGCATTGCATTGCTTTTATTTGCATTGCTTTGCACTGCATTGCATTGCACTAACGATCTAACGTTGTGCACGTATTGTATTGCATTGCACACTAGAACTAAATCATTCCCATGTTCATTAAAGACATAACGTGTGTTGTTGCATTCCATTGCATTGTATTGCATTGCATTGCATTGCATTGCATTGCATTGCCATGTATTGCAATGCAATGTATTGCATTGCATTACATTACATTGCTTTGCACTGCATTGCATTGCACTAACGATCTAACGTTGTGCACTGAAGAATAACATATAGGTTATGCGCCTTTTCGCATTGCATTGCACACCAGAACTAAATCATTCCCATGTTCATTAAAGAGATAATGTTTGTTGTTGCATTGCATTGCATTGCATTGCACAAACAATCTAACGTTGTGCTCTGAAGAATAACATATAGGTTATGCACTTTTCGCATTGCATTGCACACCAGAACTAAATCATTCCCATGTTCTTTAAAGAGATGATATGTGTGTTGTGGCATTGCATTGCACTAGCGATGTAACGTTGTGCACTGAAGAATAACATATCGGTTATACACTTTTTGCATTGCATTGCATTGCACACTAGAACTTAACCATTCCCATGTTCATTAAAGAGATAATATATGTGTTGTTGCATTGCATTGCACACTAGAACTTAACCATTCCCATGTTCATTAAAGAGATGACGTGTGCTGTTGCATTGCATTGCACTAACGATCTAACGTTGTGCATTGAAGAATAACATATAGGCTATGCACTTCTTGCATTGCATTACACACCAGAAGTAACTCATTCCCAAACTACATTGCGTTTTGCTTTGAGGAAATACAATATGTGCTATTGCATTGCATTTCACACAAGATCAAACTTTGTGCATTGAAGAATAACATATAAGCTATGTCACAAACATACAATAACTATCTCAACTATCTACATTCCACTGCATAAAATATCTAACTGATATAGTTAGATATAATAATAATAATACATTATTATTCAACGCTAATTCTTAGATCGTTTGTGCAATGCAACACTCATGTTATGTTTTCATTGCACATGAGGTATGAAGTAGTTTATTCTATGCATTGTAATGCAAGAGGTAAATGCAATAATTTCCCTTAAAAGAATAAATGAATAAGTTAGTTATTGTGCAATGCCAATGCACATATGTCATGTGTCAAATCAGGCCTACAGAGGTCCCTCTTTGATATACAGAACATATTTTCTGTCCAAAGAGTTCTTACTGACTTCTTACTTACTGACTTCTTGTGATGTTGTTTTAGCAAGACAGTAGTCCATGTTTGATCTACTGCACATATTTCTGACCCAAGAGTAATCGATCTTAAACTTTCTATACATTCTCGTAGAATCTTTATGATGTTACATCAGAAAGGTCCATTTTTGATCTACTGAACACATTTCTGGATAAAGAGTCCTTGAATATTAACTTACTAAACATACAAGACTGACTTCTTGTGATGTTATATAAGCCAGACAGTAGTCCATATTTGACTGATTGAACATATTTTTGGCAAAAGAGTCCTCAAAAAGTATTTTGTGTATATTATAAACTTATAGACTCCTTCTGATGTTAAATCAGCCATATAGAGGTGTATATTTGACCTTCTGAACATATTTCTGGCCAGAGACCTTGCACATTTACCTTACTATTTATATTTCTCCTACCATAAAGACTTCTCGTGATGTTATGTCAGCCAGACTGTAGCCATATTTGACTGATTTAACATGTTTTTGGCCAAAGAATCCTCAAAATGTTTTTTACTCTTAGAAACTCATAGACTCCTTCTGATGTTAAATCAGCCATACAGAAGTCCATATTTGACCCAAGGAATATATTTATGGCAATAGAGTTCTCGATCTTGACCTTTCTATACATACTCATAGACTCCTTCTAATGTTACATACGCCATATAGATATCCATATCTGACCTTTTGAACTTATTTCTGGTCATCAAAAGTTTTTAAACTATATAAAGTTATAGACTCTTTCTGATGATAAATCAGCTATTCAGAGGTCCCCTTTTGACCTACTGAACAAATTTCTGGCCAAAGAGTCCTAAATGATTAACACTATACATTCAGATTGATATCTTCGGATGTTATATCTTCCTGACAAAAGTCCATATTTGACACACTGAATTTTTTTCTGGCCAAGGAGTACTCGAAACTTGACCTTTCCATACAGACTTGTTGACTCTTTCTGATGTTACGTCAGACATACAGAATTCCATATTTGACCCAAGGAACATATTTCTTGCCAAAGAGTCCTCGATCTTGGGCTTTCTATACATACTCATAGACTCCTTCTGATGCTTCATAAGCCATATAGATGTCCATATCTGACCTTTTGAACTTATTTCTGGTCATCAAAAGTTTTTAAACTATATAAAGTTATAGACTCCTTTTGATGATAAATCAGCTATACAGAGGGCCCCTTTTGACCTCCAGAACATATTTCTGGCCAAAGAGTCCTCGATCTTCTGCTTTCTATACATACTCATAGACTCCTTCTGATGCCTCATAAGCCATATAGATGTCCATATCTGACCTTTTGAACTTATTTGTGGTCAAAGTGTCCTAAAAAAAATTCAAACTATATAAAGTTATAGACTCCTTTTGATGACAAATCAGCTATACAGAGGTCCCCTTTTGACCTACTGAACATATTTCTTACCAAAGAGTCCTTGATCTTGGGGCTTTCTATACATACTCATAGACTCCTTCTGATGCTTCATAAGCCATATATAGATGTCCATATCTGACCTTTTGAACTTATTTGTGGTCAAAGTGTCATAAAAAAATTCAAACTATATAAAGTTATAGACTCCTTTTGATGACAAATCAGCTATAAAGAGGTCCCCTTTTGACCTACTGAACATACTTCTTACCAAAGAGTCCTTGATTTTGGGGCTTTCTATACATACTCATAGACTCCTTCTGATGCTTCATAAGCCATATATAGATGTCCATATCTGACCTTTTGAACTTATTTGTGGTCAAAGTGTCCTAAAAAAAATTCAAACTATATAAAGTTATAGACTCCTTTTGATTATAAATCAGCTATACAGAGGTCCCCTTTTGACCTACTGAACATATTTCTGGCCAAAGAGTCCTTGGTCTTGGGGCTTTCTATACATATTCATAGAATCCTTCTGATGCTTCATAAGCCATATAGATGTCCATATCTGACCTTTTGAACTTATTTGTGGTCAAAGTGTCCTAAAAAAAAATTCAAACTATATAAAGTTATAGACTCCTTTTGATTATAAATCAGCTATACAGAGGTCCCCTTTTGACCTCCTGAACATGTTTCTGGCCAAAGAGTCCTCGATCTTGGGATTTCTATACATACTCATAGACTCCTTCTGGTGCTTCATAAGCCATATAGATGTCCATATCTGACATTTTGAACTTATTTGTGGTCAAAGTGTCCTAAAAAAAAATTCAAACTATATAAAGTTATAGACTCCTTTTGATGATAAATCATCTATACAGAGGGCCCCTTTTGAACTACTGAACATATTTCTGACCAAAGAGTCCTCGATCTTGGGCTTTCTATACATACTCATAGACTCCTTCTGATGCCTCATAAGCCATATAGATGTCCATATCTGACCTTTTGAACTTATTTGTGGTCAAAGTGTCCTAAAAAAAATTCAAACTATATAAAGTTATAGACTCCTTTTGATGATAAGTCAGCTATACAGAGGGCCCCTTTAGACCTCCTGAACATGTTTCTGGCCAAAGAGTCCTCAATCTTGGGATTTCTATACATACTCATAGACTCCTTCTGGTGCTTTATAAGCCATATAGATGTCCATATCTGACCTTTTGAACTTATTTGTGGTCAAAGTGTCCTAACATTTTTTCAAACTATAGAAAGTTATAGACTCCTTTTGATGATAAATCAGCTATACAGAGGGCCCCTGTTGACCTCCTGAACATATTTCTGGCCAAAGAGTCCTCGATCTTATGCTTTCTATACATACTCATAGACTCCTTCTGGTGCTTCATAAGCCATATAGATGTCCATATCTGACGTTTTGAACTTATTTGTGGTCAAAGTGTCCTAACATTTTTTCAAACTATAGAAAGTTATAGACTCCTTTTGATGATAAATCAGCTATACAGAGGGCCCCTTTTGAACTACTGAACATATTTCTGGCCAAAGAGTCCTCGATCTTATGCTTTCTATACATACTCATAGAGTCCTTCTGATGCCTCATAAGCCATATAGATGTCCATATCTGACCTTTTGAACTTATTTGTGGTCAAAGTTTCCTAAAAAAAATTCAAACTATATTAAGTTATAGACTCCTTTTAATGATAAATTAGCTATACAGAGGTCCCCTTTTGACCTACTGAACATATTTCTGTCCAAAAGAGTCCTTGATCTTGGGGCTTTCTATACATACTCATAGACTCCTTCTGATGCTTCATAAGCCATATAGATGTCCATATCTGACCTTTTGAACTTATTTGTGGTCAAAGTGTCATAAAAAAATTCAAACTATATAAAGTTATAGACTCCTTTTGATGATAAGTCAGCTATACAGAGGGCCCCTTTTGACCTCCTGAACATGTTTCTGGCCAAAGAGTCCTCGATATTGGGATTTCTATACATACTCATAGACTCCTTCTGGTGCTTCATAAGCCATATAGATGTCCATATCTGACATTTTGAACTTATTTGTGGTCAAAGTGTCCTAAAAAAAAAATTCAAACTATATAAAGTTATAGACTCCTTTTGATGATAAATCAGCTATACAGAGGGCCCCTTTTGACCTCCTGAACATGTTTCTGGCCAAAGAGTCCTCGATCTTGGGATTTCTATACATACTCATAGACTCCTTCTGGTGCTTCATAAGCCATATAGATGTCCATATCTGACCTTTTGAACTTATTTGTGGTCAAAGTGTCCTAAAAAAAATTCAAACTATATAAAGTTATAGACTCCTTTTGATTATAAATCAGCTATACAGAGGTCCCCTTTTGACCTCCTGAACATGTTTCTGGCCAAAGAGTCCTCGATCTTGGGATTTCTATACATACTCATAGACTCCTTCTGGTGCTTCATAAGACATATAGATGTCCATATCTGACATTTTGAACTTATTTGTGGTCAAAGTGTCCTAAAAAAAATTCAAACCATATAAAGATATAGACTCCTTTTGATGATAAATCAGCTATACAGAGGGCCCCTTTTGAACTACTGAACATATTTCTGGTCAAAGAGTCCTCGATCTTATGCTTTCTATACATACTCATAGACTCCTTCTGGTGCTTCATAAGCCATATAGATGTCCATATCTGACCTTTTGAACTTATTTGTGGTCAAAGTGTCCTAAAAAAAAATTCAAACTATATAAAGTTATAGACTCCTTTTGATTATAAATCAGCTATACAGAGGTCCCCTTTTGACCTCCTGAACATGTTTCTGGCCAAAGAGTCCTCGATCTTGGGATTTCTATACATACTCATAGACTCCTTCTGGTGCTTCATAAGCCATATAGATGTCCATATCTGACCTTTTGAACTTATTTGTGGTCAAAGTGTCCTAATAAAAATTCAAACTATATAAAGTTATAGACTCCTTTTGATTATAAATCAGCTATACAGAGGTCCCCTTTTGACCTCCTGAACATGTTTCTGGCCAAAGAGTCCTCGATCTTGGGATTTCTATACATACTCATAGACTCCTTCTGGTGCTTCATAAGCCATATAGATGTCCATATCTGACATTTTGAACTTATTTGTGGTCAAAGTGTCCTAAAAAAAAATTCAAACCATATAAAGTTATAGACTCCTTTTGATTATAAATCAGCTATACAGAGGTCCCCTTTTGACCTACTGAACATATTTCTGGCCAAAGAGTCCTTGATCTTGGGGCTTTTTCTACATACTCATAGACTTCTTCTGATGCTTCATAAGCCATATAGATGTCCATATCTGACCTTTTGAACTTATTTGTGGTCAAAGTGTCCTAAAAAAATTCAAACTATATAAAGTTATAGACTCCTTTTGATGATGTCAGCTATACAGAGGGCCCCTTTTGACCTCCTGAACATGTTTCTGGCCAAAGAGTCCTCGATATTGGGATTTCTATACATACTCATAGACTCCTTCTGTTGCTTCATAAGCCATATAGATGTCCATATCTGACATTTTGAACTTATTTGTGGTCAAAGTGTCCTAAAAAAAATTCAAACTATATAAAGTTATAGACTCCTTTTGATGATAAATCAGCTATACAGAGGGCCCCTTTTGAACTACTGAACATATTTCTGGTCAAAGAGTCCTCGATCTTATGCTTTCTATACATACTCATAGACTCCTTCTGATGCTTCATAAGCCATATAGATGTCCATATCTGACCTTTTGAACTTATTTGTGGTCAAAGTGTCCTAAAAAAAAATTCAAACTATATAAAGTTATAGACTCCTTTTGATGATAAATCAGCTATACAGAGGGCCCCTTTTGAACTACTGAACATATTTCTGGCCAAAGAGTCCTCGATCTTATGCTTTCTATACATACTCATAGACTCCTTCTGGTGCTTCATAAGCCATATAGATGTCCATATCTGACCTTTTGAACTTATTTGTGGTCAAAGTGTCCTAAAAAAAATTCAAACTATATAAAGTTATAGACTCCTTTTGATGATAAGTCAGCTATACAGAGGTCCCCTTTTGACCTCCTGAACATGTTTCTGGCCAAAGAGTCCTCGATATTTGGATTTCTATACATACTCATAGACTCCTTCTGGTGCTTCATAAGCCATATAGATGTCCATATCTGACATTTTGAACTTATTTGTGGTCAAAGTGTCCTAAAAAAAATTCAAACTACATAAAGTTATAGACTCCTTTTTATGATAAATCAGCTATACAGAGGTCCCCTTTTGACCTACTGAACATATTTCTGGCCAAAGAGTCCTTGATCTTGGGGCTTTCTATACATACTCATAGACTCCTTCTGATGCTTCATAAGCCATATAGATGTCCATATCTGACCTTTTGAACTTATTTGTGGTCAAAGTGTCATAAAAAAATTCAAACTATATAAAGTTATAGACTCCTTTTGATGATGTCATCTATACAGAGGTCCCCTTTTGACCTCCTGAACGTTTCTGGCCAAAGAGTCCTCGATATTGGGATTTCTATACATACTCATAGACTCCTTCTGGTGCTTCATAAGCCATATAGATGTCCATATCTGACATTTTGAACTTATTTGTGGTCAAAGTGTCCTAAAAAAAAATTAAAACTATATAAAGTTATAGACTCCTTTTGATGATAAATCATCTATACAGAGGGCCCCTTTTGAACTACTGAACATATTTCTGGCCAAAGAGTCCTCGATCTTATGCTTTCTATACATACTCATAGAGTCCTTCTGATGCCTCATAAGCCATATAGATGTCCATATCTGACCTTTTGAACTTATTTGTGGTCAAAGTTTCCTAACATTTTTTCAAACTATATAAAGTTATAGACTCCTTTTGATGATAAATCAGCTATACAGAGGTCCCCTTTTGACCTACTGAACATATTTCTGTCCAAAGAGTCCTTGATCTTGGGGCTTTCTATACATACTCATAGACTCCTTCTGATGCTTCATAAGCCATATAGATGTCCATATCTGACCTTTTGAACTTATTTGTGGTCAAAGTGTCATAAAAAAATTCAAACTATATAAAGTTATAGACTCCTTTTGATGATAAGTCAGCTATACAGAGGGCCCCTTTTGACCTCCTGAACATGTTTCTGGCCAAAGAGTCCTCGATATTGGGATTTCTATACATACTCATAGACTCCTTCTGGTGCTTCATAAGCCATATAGATGTCCATATCTGACATTTTGAACTTATTTGTGGTCAAAGTGTCCTAAAAAAAAAATTCAAACTATATAAAGTTATAGACTCCTTTTGATGATAAATCAGCTATACAGAGGGCCCCTTTTGAACTACTGAACATATTTCTGGTCAAAGAGTCCTCGATCTTATGCTTTCTATACATACTCATAGACTCCTTCTGGTGCTTCTTAAGCCATATAGATGTCCATATCTGACCTTTTGAACTTATTTGTGGTCAAAGTGTCCTAAAAAAAATTCAAACTATATAAAGTTATAGACTCCTTTTGATTATAAATCAGCTATTTTGACCTCCTGAACATGTTTCTGGCCAAAGAGTCCTCGATCTTGGGATTTCTATACATACTCATAGACTCCTTCTGGTGCTTCATAAGCCATATAGATGTCCATATCTGACCTTTTGAACTTATTTGTGGTCAAAGTGTCCTAAAAAAAATTCAAACTATATAAAGTTATAGACTCCTTTTGATTATAAATCAGCTATACAGAGGTCCCCTTTTGACCTCCTGAACATGTTTCTGGCCAAAGAGTCCTCGATCTTGGGATTTCTATACATACTCATAGACTCCTTCTGGTGCTTCATAAGCCATATAGATGTCCATATCTGACCTTTTGAACTTATTTGTGGTCAAAGTGTCCTAAAAAAAATTCAAACTATATAAAGTTATAGACTCCTTTTGATTATAAATCAGCTATACAGAGGTCCCCTTTTGACCTCCTGAACATGTTTCTGGCCAAAGAGTCCTCGATCTTGGGATTTCTATACATACTCATAGACTCCTTCTGGTGCTTCATAAGCCATATAGATGTCCATATCTGACCTTTTTAACTTATTTGTGGTCAAAGTGTCCTAAAAAAAATTCAAACTATATAAAGTTATAGACTCCTTTTGATTATAAATCAGCTATACAGAGGTCCCCTTTTGACCTCCTGAACATGTTTCTGGCCAAAGAGTCCTCGATCTTGGGATTTCTATACATACTCATAGACTCCTTCTGGTGCTTCATAAGCCATATAGATGTCCATATCTGACATTTTGAACTTATTTGTGGTCAAAGTGTCCTAAAAAAAAATTCAAACCATATAAAGTTATAGACTCCTTTTGATTATAAATCAGCTATACAGAGGTCCCCTTTTGACCTACTGAACATATTTCTGGCCAAAGAGTCCTTGATCTTGGGGCTTTCTCTACATACTCATAGACTTCTTCTGATGCTTCATAAGCCATATAGATGTCCATATCTGACCTTTTGAACTTATTTGTGGTCAAAGTGTCCTAAAAAAATTCAAACTATATAAAGTTATAGACTCCTTTTGATGATGTCAGCTATACAGAGGGCCCCTTTTGACCTCCTGAACATGTTTCTGGCCAAAGAGTCCTCGATATTGGTATTTCTATACATACTCATAGACTCCTTCTGTTGCTTCATAAGCCATATAGATGTTCATATCTGACATTTTGAACTTATTTGTGGTCAAAGTGTCCTAAAAAAAAATTCAAACTATATAAAGTTATAGACTCCTTTTGATGATAAATCAGCTATACAGAGGGCCCCTTTTGAACTACTGAACATATTTCTGGTCAAAGAGTCCTCGATCTTATGCTTTCTATACATACTCATAGACTCCTTCTGATGCTTCATAAGCCATATAGATGTCCATATCTGACCTTTTGAACTTATTTGTGGTCAAAGTGTCCTAAAAAAAAATTCAAACTATATAAAGTTATAGACTCCTTTTGATGATAAATCAGCTATACAGAGGGCCCCTTTTGAACTACTGAACATATTTCTGGCCAAAGAGTCCTCGATCTTATGCTTTCTATACATACTCATAGACTCCTTCTGGTGCTTCATAAGCCATATAGATGTCCATATCTGACCTTTTGAACTTATTTGTGGTCAAAGTGTCCTAAAAAAAATTCAAACTATATAAAGTTATAGACTTCTTTTGATGATAAGTCAGCTATACAGAGGTCCCCTTTTGACCTCCTGAACATGTTTCTGGCCAAAGAGTCCTCGATATTTGGATTTCTATACATACTCATAGACTCCTTCTGGTGCTTCATAAGCCATATAGATGTCCATATCTGACATTTTGAACTTATTTGTGGTCAAAGTGTCCTAAAAAAAATTCAAACTACATAAAGTTATAGACTCCTTTTTATGATAAATCAGCTATACAGAGGGCCCCTTTTGAACTACTGAACATATTTCTGGCCAAAGAGTCCTCGATCTTGGGCTTTCTATACATACTCATAGACTCCTTCTGATGCCTCATAAGCCATATAGATGTCCATATCTGACCTTTTGAACTTATTTGTGGTCAAAGTTTCCTCACATTTTTTCAAACTATATAAAGTTATAGACTCCTTTTGATGATAAATCAGCTATACAGAGGTCCCCTTTTGACCTACTGAACATATTTCTGGCCAAAGAGTCCTTGATCTTGGGGCTTTCTATACATACTCATAGACTCCTTCTGATGCTTCATAAGCCATATAGATGTCCATATCTGACCTTTTGAACTTATTTGTGGTCAAAGTGTCATAAAAAAATTCAAACTATATAAAGTTATAGACTCCTTTTGATGATGTCATCTATACAGAGGTCCCCTTTTGACCTCCTGAACATGTTTCTGGCCAAAGAGTCCTCGATATTGGGATTTCTATACATACTCATAGACTCCTTCTGGTGCTTCATAAGCCATATAGATGTCCATATCTGACATTTTGAACTTATTTGTGGTCAAAGTGTCCTAAAAAAAAATTAAAACTATATAAAGTTATAGACTCCTTTTGATTATAAATCATCTATACAGAGGGCCCCTTTTGAACTACTGAACATATTTCTGGCCAAAGAGTCCTCGATCTTGGGCTTTCTATACATACTCATAGACTCCTTCTGATGCCTCATAAGCCTCAGAAGCATCAGAAGGAGTCTATGAGTATGTATAGAAAGCCCAAGATCGAGGACTCTTTGGCCAGAAATATGTACAGGAGGTCAAAAGGGGACCTCTGTATAGCTGATTTATCATCAAAAGGAGTATAACTTTCTATTGTTTGAAATATTTTGAGGACACTTTGACCACAAATAAGTTCAAAAGGTCAGATATGGACATCTATATGGCTTATGAAGCATCAGAAGGAATCTATGAGTATGTATAGAAAGCATAAGATCAAGGACTCCTTGGCTAGAAATATGTTCAGGAGGTCAAAAGGGGACCTCTGTATAGCTGACTTATCATCAAAAGGAGTCTATAACTTTATATAGTTTGAATTTTTTTTTAGGACACTTTGACCACAAATAAGTTCAAAATGTCAGATATGGACATCTATATGGCTTATGAAGCATCAGAAGGAGTCTATGAGTATGTATAGAAAGCCCCAAGATCAAGGACTCTTTGGCCAGAAATATGTTCAGTAGGTCAAAAGGGGCCCTCTGTATAGCTGATTTATCTTTAAAAGGAGTCTATAACTTTATATAGTTTGAAAAATTTTAGGACACTTTGACCACAAATGAGTTCAAAATGTCAGATATAGAAATCTATATGGCTTATGAAGCATCAGAAGGAGTCTATGAGTATGTATAGAAAGCCCAAGATCGAGGACTCTTTGGCCAGAAATATGTTCAGGAGGTCAAAGGGGGACCTCTGTATAGCTGATTTATAATCAAAAGGAGTCTATAACTTTATATAGTTTGAATTTTTTTTTAGGACACTTTGACCACAAATAAGTTCAAAAGGTCAGATATGGACATCTATATGGCTTATGAAGCATCAGAAGGAGTCTAGGAGTATGTATAGAAAGCATAAAATCGAGGATTCTTTGGCCAGAAATATGTTCAGGAGGTCAAAAGGGGACCTCTGTATTTATCATCAAAAGGAGTCTATAACTTTCTATAGTTTGAAAAATTTTGAGGACACTTTGACCACAAATAAGTTCAAAAGGTCAGATATGAACATCTATATGGCTTATGAAGCACCAGAAGGAGTCTATTAGTATGTATAGAAAGCCCAAGATCGATGACTCTTTGGCCAGAAATATGTTCAGGAGGTCAAAAGGGGACCTCTGTATAGCTGATTTATCATCAAAAGGAGTCTATAACTTTCTATAGTTTGAAAAATTTTGAGGACACTTTGACCACAAATAAGTTCAAAAGGTCAGATATGGACATCTTATGAAGCATCAGAAGGAATCTATGAGTATGTATAGAAAGCCCAAGATTGAGGACTCTTTGGCCAGAAATATGTTCAAGAGGTCAAGAGGGGACCTCTCTATAGCTGATTTATCATCAAATGGAGTCTATAACTTTCTATAGTTTGAAAAATTTTGAGGACACTTTGACCACAAATAAGTTCAAAAGGTCAGATATGGACATCTATATGGCTTATGAAGCATCAGAAGGAGTCTATGAGTATGTATCGAAAAAGCAAAATCGAGGACTCTTTGGCCAGAAATATGTTCAGTAGGTCAAAAGGGGCCCTCTGTATAGCTGATTTATCTTTAAAAGGAGTCTATAACTTTATATGGTTTGAAAAATGTTAGGACACTTTGACCACAAAAAAGTTCAAAAGGTCAAATATGGACATCTATATGGCTTATGAAGCACCAGATGGAGTCTATGAGCATGTATAGAAAGCCCAAGATCAAGGACTCTTTGGCCAGAAATATGCACAGGAGGTCAAAAGGGGACCTCTGTATAGCTGATTTATCATCAAAAGGAGTCTATAACTTTCTATAGTTTGAAAACTTTTTGAGGACACTTTGACCACAAATAAGTTCAAAAGGTCAGATATGGACATCTTATGAAGCATCAGAAGGAATCTATGAGTATGTATAGAAAGCCCAAGATTGAGGACTCTTTGGCCAGAAATATGTTCAGGAGGTCAAAAGGGGCCCTCTCTATAGCTGATTTATCATCAAAAGGAGTCTATAACTTTCTATAGTTTGAAAAATTTTGAGGACACTTTGACCACAAATAAGTTCAAAAGGTCAGATATGGAAATCTATATGGCTTATGAAGCATCAGAAGGAATCTATGAGTATGTATATAAAGCATAGAATCGAGGACTCTGGCCAGAATCATGTTCAGGAGGTCAAAAGGGCACCTCTGTATAGCTGATTTATCATCAAATGGAGTCTTTAACTTTCTATAGTTTGAAAAATTTTGAGGACACTTTGACCACAAATAAGTTCAAAAGGTCAGATATGGACATCTATTTGGCTTATGAAGCATCAGAAGGAGTCTATGAGTATGTATAGAAAGCCCAAAATCGAGGACTCTGGCCAGAAATATGTTCAGGAGGTCAAAGGGGGACCTCTGTAGAGCTGATTTATCATCAAAAGGAGTCTATAACTTTCTATAGTTTGAATTTTTATTAGGACACTTTGACAAGAAATATGTTCAAAAGGATAGATATGGATATCTATATGGCTTATGAAGCATCAGAAGGAGTCTATGAGTATGTATAGAAAGCCCAAGATAGAGCACTCTTTGGCCAGAAATATATTCCTTGGGTCAAATATGGAATTCTGTATGTCTGACGTAACATCAGAAAGAGTCAAGAAGTATATATGGAAAGATCAAGTTTCGAGTACTCACTCCATGGCCAGAAAAAAATTAGGTAGGTCAAATATGGACTTTTGTCAGGATGATATAACATCCGAAGATATCAGTCTGAATGTATAGTGTTAACTTTTAGGACTATTTGGCCAGAAATATTTTCAGTAGGTCAAAAGTATAGCTGATTTATCATCAGAAGGAGACTATAACTTTATATAGTTTGAAAAATTTTGAGGACACTTTGACCAGAAATAAGTTCAAAAGGTCAGATATGGACATCTATATGGCTTATGAAGCATCAGAAGGAGTTGGACTATATGAATTGAAAGCCCAAGATCGAGGACTCTTTGGCCAAAAATATGTTCCTTGAGTCAAATATGGACGTCTTTATGGCTGACGTAACATCAGAAAAAGTCAACGAGTATAAATGGTAAGGTCAAGTTTCGAGTATTCCTTGGACAGAAAAAAATTCAGTATGTCAAATTTGGACCTTTGTCAGGATGATATAACATCTTTAAGGACTCTTTGGCCAGAAATATGTTCAGCAGATCAAAAGCGTACCTATATATAGCTCATTCTTGTGCTTTGCACAAACGATCTAACGTTGACCATCATTAAAGAAACACAGGTTAAGCACTTCGTGCATTGCATTGCATTGCACACCAAAACTAACTCAATGCCATGTTCATTAGAGAGATAACATATGTGTTGTTGCTTTGCACAAACTGTCTAACGTTGTGCATTGAAGAATAACATATAGTCGTGCACTACTTGCATTGCATTGCACAACAGAACTACTCGATCCCATGTTCATTACAAAGATAACATGTGTGTTGTTGCATTGCATTGCATTGCACACACGATCTAACGTCGTGCATTGAAGAATAACATAGGCTATGCACTTCTTGCATTGCATTGCATTGCACACCAGAACTAATAATTCCCATGTTCATTAAAGAGATAACATATGTGTTGTTGCAATTGCATTGCACAAACGATCTAACGTTGTGCACTGAAGAATAACATATAGGTCATGCACTTTTTGCATTGCATTGCATTGCATACCAGAACTAAATCATTCCAATGTTCATTAAAGACATAATGTGTGTTGTTGCATTGCATTGTATTGCATTGCTTTGCACTGCATTGCATTGCACTAAAGATCTAACTTTGTGCACTGAAGAATAACATATAGGTTATGCTCTTTTCGCATTGCATTGCACACCAGAACAAAATCATTCCCAAGTTCATTATAGAGATGATATGTGTGTTGTTGCATTGCATTGCATTGCATTGCATTGCATTGCATTGCATTGCATTGAATTGCATTGCACTAACGATCTAACGTTGTGCACTGAAGAATAACATGTTATGCACTTTCTTGCATGGCATTGCACATCAGAACTACCTCATTCCCATGTTGATTAAAGACATAACATATGTTATGCACTTTTTGCTTTGCATTGCACTGCACACCAGAACTACCTCATTCCCATGTTGATTAAAGACATAACGAGTGGTTTTCATTGCATTGTATTGCACTATATTGATTTGCATTGCTTTGCACTGCATTGCATTGCATTGCATTGCATTGCATTGCATTGCATTGCATTGCATTACACTAACGCTCTAACGTTGTGCACTGAAGAATAACATATAGGTTATGCACTTTTTGCATTTCATTGCACACCAGAACTAAATCATTCCCATGTTCATTAAAGACATAACGTGTGTTGTTGCATTGCATTGTATTGCATTGCATTGATTTGCATTGCTTTACATTACTTTGCATTGCTTTGCATTACTTTGCACTGCATTGCATTGCTCTAAAGATCTAACGTTGTGCACTGAAGAATAACATATAGGTTATGCTCTTTTCGCATTGCATTACACACCAGAACAAAATCATTCCCAAGTTCATTATAGAGATGATATGTGTGTTGTTGCATTGCATTGTATTGCACTATATTGATTTGCATTGCTTTGCACTGCATTGCATTGCATTGCATTACACTAACGCTCTAACGTTGTGCACTGAAGAATAACATATAGGTTATGCACTTTTTGCATTGCATTGCACACCAGAACTAAATCATTCCCATGTTCATTAAAGACATAACGTGTGTTGTTGCATTGCATTGCATTGTATTGCATTGCATTGATTTGCATTGCTTTACATTACCTTTGCATTGCTTTGCATTACTTTGCACTGCATTGCATTGCACTAACGATCTAACGTTGTGCACTGAAGAATAACATATAGGTTTTCACTTTTCGCATTGCATTGCATTGCATACCAGAACTAAATCATTCCCATGTTCATTAAAGACATAACGTTTTTTTGTTGCATTGCATTGTATTGCATTGCATTGCATTGCATTGCATTGCATTGCATTGCATTGATTTGCATTGCTTTGCACTGCATTGCATTGCACTAAAGATCTAACGTTGTGCACTGAAGAATAACATATAGGTTATGCTCTTTTCGCATTGCATTGCACACCAGAACAAAATCATTCCCAAGTTCATTATAGAGATGATATGTGTGTTGTTGTTCATTGCATTGCATTGCATTGCATTTATTTGCATTCCTTTGCACTGCATTGCATTGCATTGCATTGCATTGCACTAATGATCTAACGTTTTGCACTGAAGAATAACATATAGGTTATGCACTTTTCGCATTGCATTGCACACCAGAACTACCTCATTCCCATGTTGATTAAAGACATAACGAGTGTTTTTCATTGCATTGTGTTGCACTATATTGATCTGCATTGCTTTGCATTGCATTGCATTACACTAACGCTCTAACGATGTGCACTGAAGAATAACATATAGGTTATGCACGTATTGCATTGCATTGCACACCTGAACTAAATCATTCCCATGTTCATTAAAGACATAACGTGTGTTGTTGCATTGCATTGCTTTATATTGCATTGCATTGCATTGCATTGCATTGCATTGCATTGCATTGCATTGATTTGCATTGCTTTGCACTGCATTGCATTGCACTAAAGATCTAACGTTGTGCACTGAAGAATAACATATAGGTTATGCTCTTTTCGCATTGCATTGCACACCAGAACAAAATCATTCCCAAGTTCATTATAGAGATGATATGTGTGTTGTTGTTCATTGCATTGCATTGCATTGCATTTATTTGCATTCCTTTGCACTGCATTGCATTGCATTGCATTGCATTGCATTGCACTAATGATCTAACGTTTTGCACTGAAGAATAACATATAGGTTATGCACTTTTCGCATTGCATTGCACACCAGAACTACCTCATTCCCATGTTGATTAAAGACATAACGAGTGTTTTTCATTGCATTGTATTGCACTATATTGATCTGCATTGCTTTGCATTGCATTGCATTACACTAACGCTCTAACGATGTGCACTGAAGAATAACATATAGGTTATGCACGTATTGCATTGCATTGCACACCTGAACTAAATCATTCCCATGTTCATTAAAGACATAACGTGTGTTGTTGCATTGCATTGCTTTATATTGCATTGCATTGCTTTGCATTGCTTTGCATTGCTTTGCATTGCTTTGCATTGCTTTGCATTGCATTGCATTGCTTTGCACTGCATTGCTTTGCACTGGATTGCATTGCACTAACGATCTAACTTTGTGCACTGAAGAATAACCTATATGTTATGCTCTTTTCGCATTGCATTGCACACCAGAACAAAATCATTCCCAAGTTCATTATAGAGATGATATGTGTGTTGTTGCATTGCATTGCATTGATTTGCAATGCTTTGCACTGCATTGCATTGCATTGCATTGCATTGCATTGCATTGCACTAACGATCTAACTTTGTTCACGAAAGAATAACATATAGGTTATGCACTTTTTGCATTTCATTGCACACCAGACCTAAATCATTCCCATGTTCATTAAAGAGATAACGTGTGTTGTTGCAATTGCATTGTATTGCATTTTATTGCACAAACGATCTAACGTTGTGCACTGAAGAATAACATATAGGTTATGCACTTTTTGCATTGCATTGCACACTAGAACTTAACCATTCCCATGTTCATTAAAGAGATGGTATGTGTTTTGTTGCATTGCATTGCACTAACGATCTAACGTTGTGCACTGAAGAATAACATATAGGTTATGCACTTTTTGCATTGCATTGCACACTAGAACTTAACCATTCCCATGTTCATTAAAGAGATGGTATGTGTTTTGTTGCATTGCATTGCACTAACGATCTAACGTTGTGCATTGAAGAATAACATATAGGCTATGCACTTCTTGCATTGCATTCCACACCAGAAGTAACTCATTCCCAAACTACATTGCGTTTTGCTTTGAGGAAATACAATATGTGCTATTGCATTGCATTTCACACAAGATCAAACTTTGTGCATTGAAGAATAACATATAAGCTATGAGTGCATCACAAACATACAATAACTATCTGAACTATCTACATTCCACTGCATAAAATATTTAACTGTTATAGTTAGATATAATAATAATACATTATTATTCAACGCTAATTCTTAGATAGTTTTGCAATGCAACACTCATGTTATGTTTTCATTGCACATGAGGTATGAAGTAGTTTATTCTATGCATTGTAATGCAAGAGGTAAATGCAATAATTTCCCTTAAAAGCATAAATTAGTTATTGTGCAATGCCAATGCACATATGTCATGTGTCAAATCAGGCCTACAGAGGTCCCTCTTTGACCTACAGAACATATTTTCTGTCCAAAGAGTTCTTACTGACTTCTTACTTACTGACTTCTTGTGATGTTGTATTAGCAAGACAGTAGTCCATGTTTGACCTACTGCACATATTTCTGACCCAAGAGTAATCGATCTTAAACTTTCTATACATTCTCGTAGAATCTTTCTGATGTTACATCAGCCATACAGAAGTCCATTTTTGATCTACTGAACACATTTCTGGATAAAGAGTCCTTGAATATTAACTTACTAAACATACAAGACTGACTTCTTGTGATGTTATATAAGCCAGACAGTAGTCCATATTTGACTGATTGAACATATTTTTGGCAAAAGAGTCCTCAAAAGGTATTTTGTGTATATTATAAACTTATAGACTCCTTCTGATGTTAAATCAGCCATATAGAGGTGCATATTTGACCTATTGAACTTATTTCTGGTCAAAGGGTCCTCAAAGGTTTTTAAACAAACTTATAGACTCCTTCTGATGTTACATCACCCATAAAAATAAAAAAAGTAAATTTTTGACCTACTAAACATATTTCTGCCAAGAGACCATGAAACTTAACTTACTATACATACATACTGACTTCTCGTGATGTTAACTCAGGCAAGGAGTAGTCGATATTTGACCGATTGAACACATTTTTGGCCAAAGAGGCCTCGAAATGTTTTTTGTTTTTTACTCTTATAAATTTATAGACTCCTGATGTTAAATCAGCCATATTTCAACTACTGGGAAAAAGAGTACTCGATCTTGAACTTTCTGTACATACTCTAGACATCTTCTGATGCTTCATAAGCCATTTAGAAGTCCATATCTGACCTGTTAAACTTATTTCTGGTCAATGGGTCCTTAAAAGGTTAAATATATATAATCTTATATAATACTTAAGCTATATAATCTTATAGACTAATTCTGATGTTAAATCAGCCATACAGAGGTCACTTTTTTTACCTACTAAACATAATTCGGGCCAAAGAGTACTCAAACTTGAACTTTCTATACATACTTGTTGACTCCTTCTGATGTTACGTCAGCAATGAAGTAGTCCATATGTGACCCAAAGAACATATTTCTAATATATAATACCTAAGCTATATAAAGTTATAGACTCCTTCTGATAATAAATCAGCTATACAAAGGTCACCTTTTGACCTTCTGAACATAATTCTGGCCAAAGAGTTCTTGAACATAGTCTTGCTATACTACAGAATTACTTCTTGTGATGTTATATTAACCAGCCAGTGGTCTATTTTTGACCTACTGTACATATTTATGGCCAGAGTCCGTGAACATCAACTCACTATACATATATACTGACTTCTCGTAATGTAAAATCAGGCAGACAGCAGTCCATATTTGACTCATTGAAAAAAAAATTGACCAAAGAGTTCTCAAAAGGATTTTGTCTAAATGTATAAACTCCTTCTGATGTTAAATCAGCCATACAGAAGTCCATATTTGACCTTCTGAACATATTTCTGGCCAGAGACCTTGAACATTTACCTTACTATTTATATTTCTCCTACCATAAAGACTTCTCGTGATGTTATGTCAGCCAGACTGTAGCCATATTTGACTGATTTAACATGTTTTTGGCCAAAGAATCCTCAAAATGTTTTTTACTCTTAGAAACTCATAGACTCCTTCTGATGTTAAATCAGCCATACAGAAGTCCATATTTGACCCAAGGAATATATTTATGGCCATAGAGTTCTCGATCTTGACCTTTCTTTACATACTCATAGACTCCTTCTAATGTTACATAAGCCATATAGATATCCATATCTGACCTTTTGAACTTATAAAATCCAACTCCTCCCACCTTACATACCTAAACCTACCAATCTCCACCCCCTGATCCCTAAACCCACCCCTAAACCTACCCATCTCCACCCCTAAACCTACCAATCTCCACCCCTTATATAAAATCCGACTCCTCCCCTCGGATCTTGTGTACTGCATTGAGGTGCTACTGCCTTTTGAACTTATTTCTGGTCATCAAATTTTTTAAACTATATAAAGTTATAGACTCTTTCTGATGATAAATCAGCTATTCAGAGGTCCCCTTTTGACCTACTGAACATATTTCTGGCCAAAGAGTCCTAAATGATTAAGACTATACATTCAGACTGATATCTTCGGATGTTATATCATCCTGACAAAAGTCCATATTTGACATATTGAATTTTTTTTTGGCCAAGGAGTACTCGAAACTTGACCTTTCCATATATACTCGTTGACCTTTTCTGATGTTACGTCAGCCATACAGAAGTCCATATTTGACCTAAAGAACATATTGTTGGCCAAAGAGTCCTCGATCTTGGGCTTTCTATACATACTCATAGACTCCTTATGATGCTTCATAAGCCATATAGATGTCTATATCTGACCTTTTGAACTTATTTCTGGTCAAAGTGTCCTCAAAATTTTTCAAACTATATAAAGTTATAGACTCCTTCTGATAATAAATCAGCTATACAAAGGTTACCTTTTGACCTTCTGAACATATTTCTGGCCATAGAGTTCTTGAACATTATCTTGCTATACTACAGATTGACTTGTTGTGATGTTATATTAACCAGCCAGTAGTCTATTTTTGACCTACTGAACATATTTCTGGCCAGAGTCCGTGAACATCAACTCACTATACATATAGACTGACTTCTCGTAATGTAAAATCAGGCAGACAGTAGTCCATATTTGACTGATTGAAAAAAAAATTGACCAAAGAGTTCTCTAAAGGATTTTGTCTATCATAAATGTATAGACTCCTTCTGATGTTAAATCAGCCATATTTGACCTTCTGAACATATTTCTGGCCAGAGACCTTGAACATTTACCTTACTATTTATATTTCTCCTACCATAAAGACTTCTCGTGATGTTATGTCAGCCAGACTGTAGCCATATTTGACTGATTTAACATGTTTTTGGCCAAAGAATCCTCAAAATGTTTTTTACTCTTAGAAACTCATAGACTCCTTTTGATGTTAAATCGGCCATACAGAAGTCCATATTTGACCCAAGGAATATATTTATGGCCATAGAGTTCTCGATCTTGACCTTTCTATACATACTCATAGACTCCTTCTAATGTTACATAAGCCATATAGATATCCATATCTGACCTTTTGAAGTTATTTCTGGTCATCAAAAGTTTTTAAACTATATAAAGTTATAGACTCTTTGTGATGATAAATCAGCTATACAAAGGTCACCTTTTGACCTTTTGAACATATTTCTGGCCAAAGAGTTCTTGAACATTATCTTGCTTGAACTTTTGACTTTTGACTACAGATTGACTTGTTGTGATGTTATATTAACCAGCCAGTAGTCTATTTTTGACCTACTAAAAATATTTCTGGCCAGAGTCCATGAACATTAACTCACTATACAATATAGACTTACTTCTTGCAATGCCAAACCAGGCAGGCAGTAGTCCATATTTGACCGATTGAAAAAAAAATTGACCAAAGAGTTCTCAAAAGGATTTTGTCTGTCATAATCTATAGACTCCTTCTGATGTCCGAAAATATTACTGGCCAAAGAGTCCTTAAAGATTAACACTATACATTCAGATTGATATCTTCGGATGTTATATCATCATGACAAAAGTCCATATTTGACATACTGAATTTTTTTCTGGTCAAAGAGTCTCAACTTGACCATTCTATATATACTCATTGACTCTTTCTGATTCTTCATTAGCTATATAGATGTCCATATCTGGCGAATTGAAAATATTTTTGGCAAAAAGGTCCTCACAAGTTAACTTAGTAAATACTCATAGACTTCTTCTGATGATACATCACTTTAACAGGTATGTGACCCTCTGAATATATTTTTGGCCAAAGAATCATTGAACATTAACTCTCTATACATATTGACTCAAGAGTCAAAATTTGACCTCTTTTGGTCTGATTTATCATCAGATGGAGTCTATAATTTTACATAGTTTAAAAACTTTTGAGGAACCTTTGACCAGAAATAATAATAAGTCATAAATATGGACATAAATATGGCTTGTGAAGAATCAGAAGGAGACTATGAGTATGTATAGAAAGTTCAAGATTGGCCACAAATATGTCCCTTGGGTCAATTATGGACTTCTTTATGGCTGATGTAACATCAGATGGAGTAAACGACTATGTGTAGAAAGAAACAGCATAAGGAGTCAATGAGCATGTATAGAATGTTCAAGATCGAGGACTCTTTTACTAGAAATATGTTCAGTAGGTAAATTATGGAGTACTCTCTGGCTGATGAAGCACTAAAAGGAGTCAATGAGCATGTATAGAAAGTTCAAGTACATAGACTCGTTGGCCAGAAAAAAAAAGAAAAAAAAGTCATTATGGACAGTTGTCTGGCCGATGTACTATCTGAAGGAGTCTATAAGTGTGAATAGAAAGTTCAAGATCAAGGACTCTTCAGTCAGAAATATGTTCAACATGTTAAATCTGAACTACTTTATGGCTAAAGAAACAAAATAAGGCGTCACTGAGAATGTATAGAAAGTTCAAAAGCGAGGACTCTTTTACCAGAAATATTTTCAGTAGGTCCATTATTGACTACTGTCTGGCTGATGAAACACTAAAAGGAGTCAATTGGCATGTACAAAATTTTCAAGTCAGAAATATGTTCAACATGTCAAATCTGGACTTCTGTATGGCTAAAGAAACAAAATAAGGCATCACTGAGAATGTATAGAAAGTTCAAGATCGAGAACTCTTTTACTTCAATAGTCAATATCTACAATTGTCTGGCCGATATACTATCTGAAAGAGTCTATAAGTATGAATAGAAAGTTCAAGATCGAGGACTCTTCGGTCAGAAATATGTTCATGATGTCAAATCAGAACTACTGCATGGCTGATGAAACACCAGAAAGAGTCTATGAGTATGTTTAAAAGGTTCAAGATCGAGGACTCTTTTGCCAGAAATATGTTTAGTGGGTCAAATATGGACTGCTGTCTGGCTGATGAATCAGAAGTCAATGAAGATTGAGGAAGAAGATTATGAATAGAAAGTTCAAGTTCAAAGACTCTTCAGGTAGAAATATGTTCAGTGGGTCAATTATCTATATGGAGTCACTGAGAATCTATAGAAAGTTCAAGACAGAGGACTCTTTTACTATAAATATGTTCAGAGGGTCAATTATGGACTATTGTCTGCTTGTGAAACATCAGAAGGAGTCAATGAGCCTCTATAGAAAGTTCAAGTTCAAGACTCTTCGGGCAGCAATATGTTCAGTAGGTCAATTATGGACTAATGTCTGGCTGATGAAACACTAAAAGGAGTCAATTAGCATGTACAGAATGTTCAAGTTCATGGACTTGTTGGCCAGAAATATATTTAATAATTAATATGGACAATTGTCTGTCCGATGTAACTTTCTGAAAGAGAATAATTATGAATAGAAAGTTCAAGTTCATAGACTCTTCGGGCAGAAAAATGTTCAGTAGGTCAATTGTGGACAATTATCTGGCTGATGAAACATCAGAAGGAGTATGTATAGAAAGAATAAGATCAAGGTCTCTTTGGCCAGAAATATGTTCAATTGATCAAATTTTGAAATACTATATTGCTGTTGTAAAATCAGGAGTCATTGAGTATGTATTGAAAAATGTTCATAGACTCATTGGTCAGAAATAGGTTTAATATGTCATATTGATACAATACAATACAATAATGTTTTGCTATTGTAACATCAGAAGGAGTCAAATTATAAACCCATCGCTCAGAAATGAGTTTAGTAGTCAATTATGGATCATTTTTTGGCTGAAGTACTATCTGAAAGTGTCTATGAGTACGTATAGAAAGATCAAGGACTCTTCCAGCCAGAAATATGTTCAATTGTCAAATATGGATAATAGCCTGGGTGATGAAAAATCAGAAGGAGATAGTAATTATGTATAGATAATTAAAGTTCTAGGTCTCTTTGGCCAGAAGGAACAGTAAGTTAAACTTTGATGATTCTTTTGCCAGAAATATGTTCAGTAGGTCAATAACTGACCTGTCTCAATGATGAAACATCAGAACAAGCCTATGATTATGTATAGAACGATCAAGATCGAGGACACTTTGGTTATAGAAATGTTCAATAGGTCAAATTTGAACTATACTGTATGGCTGATGAAACATCAGAAGGATTGTAAAAGCAATTAGTCTAGAAATTTAAAGTTCAAGGTCTCATGTCTAGAAATATGTTCAAAATATAAAATTTGAACTACTGTTCAAATACATTGGATAGCAGATAATTAATTAACAAGTCTACAAGTATGTTTAGAAAGTTCAAGATCGAGGACTCTATGGTCAGAAATATATTCAATGGGTCAAGTATGGACATCTTTCAGGCTGATGAAACATCAGAAGCTGTCAATGAGCATGTACAGAAAGGTCAAGATCAGGGACTCTTTGACCAGAAATATTTTAGTAGGTCAAATATGGACTTTTGTATGGCTAATGTATTATTAAGAGAAGTCAATAAGCAGAGAAAGTTAATGTTCAAAGATTCTTTGGCCAAAAATGTGTTCAGTAGTTCAAAAAGGAACCTCTGTATGGCTGAATTAACATAATAAGAAACCCTTTGAGGACCATTTGACCAGAAATAAGTTCAATAGGTCAAATATGGAATTCTATATGTGGCTTATGAACCATCAGAAGAAGTCTAGGAGTGGAATGCAAAGTTCAAGATTGAGGACTCTTTTTTTATCAGAAGGAGTCTATAACTTTATATAGTTTGAAAAATTTTGAGGACATTTTGACCAGAAATAAGTTCAAAAGGATAGATATGGACATCTATATGGCTTATGAAGCATCAGAAAGAGTCTATGAGTATGTATAGAAAGCCCAAGATCGAGGACTCTTTGGCCAGAAATATGTTCTGGAGGTCAAAAGGGGACCTCTGTATAGCTGATTTATCATCAAAAGGAGTCTATAACTTTATATAGTTTGAAAAAATTTTGAGGACACTTTGACCACAAATAAGTTCAAAAGGTCAGATATGGACATCTATATGGCTTATGAAGCATCAGAAGGTGTCTATGAGTATGTATAGAAAGCCCAAGATCAAGAACTCTTTGGCCAGAAATAAGTTCAGGAGGTCAAAATGGGACCTCTGTATAGCTGATTTATCATCAAAAGGAGTCTATAACTTTCTATAGTTTGAATTTTTTTTAGGACACTTTGACCACAAATACGTTCAAAAGGTCAGATATGGACATCTATATGGCTTATGAAGCATCAGAAGGAATCTATGAGTATGTATAGAAAGCCCAAGATCGAGGACTCTTTGGCCAGAAATATGTTCTGGAGGTCAAAAGGGGACCTCTGTATAGCTGATTTATCATCAAAAGGAGTCTATAACTTTCTATAGTTTGAAAACTTTTGAGGACACTTTGACCACAAATAAGTTCAAAAGGTCAGATATGGAAATCTATATGGCTTATGAAGCATCAGAAGGCATCTATGAGTATATATAGAAAGACCAAGATCGAGGACTCTTTGGCCAGAAATATGTTCTGGAGGTCAAAAGGGGACCTCTGTATAGCTGATTTATCATCAAAAGGAGTCTATAACTTTATATAGTTTGAAAAAATGTTAGGACACTTTGACCACAAATAAGTTCAAAAGGTCAGATATGGACATCTATATGGCTTATGAAGCATCAGAAGGAGTCTATGAGTATGTATCGAAAGCCCAAGATCGAGGACTCTTTGGCCAGAAATATGTTCTGGAGGTCAAAAGGGGACCTCTGTATAGCTGATTTATCATCAAAAGGAGTCTATAACTTTATATAGTTTGAAAAAATTTTGAGGACACTTTGACCACAAATAAGTTCAAAAGGTCAGATATGGACATCTATATGGCTTATGAAGCATCAGAAGGCGTCTATGAGTATGTATAGAAAGCCCAAGATCAAGGACTCTTTGGTAAGAAATATGTTCAGGAGGTCAAAATGGGACCTCTGTATAGCTGATTTATCATCAAAAGGATTCTATAACTTACATAGTTTACATTTTTTTGAGGACACTTTGACCACAAATAAGTTCAAAAGGTCAGATATGGACATCTATTTGGCTTATGAAGCATCAGAAGGAGTCTATGAGTATGTATATATAGCCCAAGATCGAGGACTCTTTTGACAGAAATATGTTCAGGAGGTCAAAAGGGGCCCTCTGTATAGCTGATTTATCATCAAAAGGAGTCTATAACTTTCTATAGTTTGAAAAATTTTGAGGACACTTTGACCACAAATAAGTTCAAAAGGTCAGATATGGAAATCTATATGGCTCATGAACCATCAGAAGGAGTCTATGAGTATGTATAGAAAGCCCAAGATCGAGGACTCTTTGGCCAGAAATATGTTCTGGAGGTCAAAAGGGGACCTCTGTATAGCTGATTTATCATCAAAAGGAGTCTATAACTTTAATAGTTTGAAAAAATGTGAGGACACTTTGACCACAAATAAGTTCAAAAGGTCAGATATGGACATCTTATGAAGCATCAGAAGGAATCTATGAGTATGTATAGAAAGCCCAAGATCGAGGACTCTGGCCAGAAATATGTTCAGGAGGTCAAAGGGGGACCTCTGTAGAGCTGATTTATCATCAAAAGGAGTCTATAACTTTCTATAGTTTGAAAACTTTTGAGGACACTTTGACCACAAATAAGTTCAAAAGGTCAGATATGGACATCTTATGAAGCATCAGAAGGAATCTATGAGTATGTATAGAAAGCCCAAGATCGAGGACTCTTTGGTCAGAAATATGTTCTGGAGGTCAAAAGGGGACCTCTGTATAGCTGATTTATCATCAAAAGGAGTCTATAACTTTATATAGTTTGAAAAAATATTAGGACACTTTGACCACAAATAAGTTCAAAAGGTCAGATATGAACATCCGTATGGCTTATGAAGCACCAGAAGGAGTCTATGAGTGTGTATAGAAAGCCCAAGATCGAGGACTCTTTGGCCAGAAATATGTTCAGGAGGTCAAAAGGGGCCCTCTGTATAGCTGATTTATCATCAAAAGGAGTCTATAACTTTCTATAGTTTGAAAAATTTTGAGGACACTTTGACCACAAATAAGTTCAAAAGGTCAGATAGGACATCTATATGGCTTATGAAGCATCAGAAGGCGTCTATGAGTATGTATAGAACGCCCAAGATCAAGGACTCTTTGGTAAGAAATATGTTCAGGAGGTCAAAATGGGACCTCTGTATAGCTGATTTATCATCAAAAGGATTCTATAACTTACATAGTTTACATTTTTTTGAGGACACTTTGACCACAAATAAGTTCAAAAGGTCAGATATGGACATCTATTTGGCTTATGAAGCATCAGAAGGAGTCTATGAGTATGTATAGATAGCCCAAGATCGAGGACTCTTTTGACAGAAATATGTTCTGGAGGTCAAAAGGGGCCCTCTGTATAGCTGATTTATCATCAAAAGGAGTCTATAACTTTCTATAGTTTGAAAAATTTTGAGGACACTTTGACCACAAATAAGTTCAAAAGGTCAGATATGGAA
This sequence comes from Vimba vimba, assembly GCA_022828995.1. Taxonomy (NCBI): domain Eukaryota; kingdom Metazoa; phylum Chordata; class Actinopteri; order Cypriniformes; family Leuciscidae; genus Vimba; species Vimba vimba. Next base: position 22,782,453 of record CM040832.1, on the reverse strand, counting down.
ATCTATATGGCTTATGAACCATCAGAAGGAGTCTATGAGTATGTATAGAAAGCCCAAGATCGAGGACTCTTTGGCCAGAAATATGTTCTGGAGGTCAAAAGGGGACCTCTGTATAGCTGATTTATCATCAAAATGAGTCTATAACTTTAATAGTTTGAAAAAATGTGAGGACACTTTGACCACAAATAAGTTCAAAAGGTCAGATATGGACATCTATATGGCTTATGAAGCATCAGAAGGAGTCTATGAGTATGTATAGAAAGCTAAAGATCAAGGACTCTTTGGCCAGAAATATGTTCTGGAGGTCAAAAGGGGACCTCTGTATAGCTGATTTATCATCAAAAGGAGTCTATAACTTTCTATAGTTTGAAAAATTTTGAGGACACTTTGACCACAAATAAGTTCAAAAGGTCAGATATGGACATCTATTTGGCTTATGAAGCATCAGAAGGAGTCTATGAGTATGTATAGAAAGCCCAAGATCGAGGACTCTGGCCAGAAATATGTTCAGGAGGTCAAAGGGGGACCTCTGTAGAGCTGATTTATCATCAAAAGGAGTCTATAACTTTCTATAGTTTGAAAACTTTTGAGGACACTTTGACCACAAATAAGTTCAAAAGGTCAGATATGGACATCTTATGAAGCATCAGAAGGAATCTATGAGTATGTATAGAAAGCCCAAGATCGAGGACTCTTTGGCCAGAAATATTTTCAGGAGGTCAAAGGGGACCTTTGTATAGCTGATTTATCATCAAAAGGAGTCTATAACTTTCTATAGTTTGAAAAATTTTGAGGACACTTTGACCACAAATAAGTTCAAAAGGTCAGATATGAACATCCGTATGGCTTATGAAGCACCAGAAGGAGTCTATGAGTGTGTATAGAAAGCCCAAGATCGAGGACTCTTTGGCCAGAAATATGTTCAGGAGGTCAAAAGGGGACCTCTGTATACCTGATTTATCATCAAAAGGAGTCTATAACTTTCTATAGTTTGAAAAATTTGGAGGACACTTTGACCACAAATAAGTTCAAAAGGTCAGATATGGACATCTTATGAAGCATCAGAAGGAATCTATGAGTATGTATAGAAAGCCCAAGATTGAGGACTCTTTGGCCAGAAATATGTTCAGGAGGTCAAAAGGGGCCCTCTGTATAGCTGATTTATCATCAAAAGGAGTCTATAACTTTCTATAGTTTGAAAAATTTTGAGGACACTTTGACCACAAATAAGTTCAAAAGGTCAGATATAGACATCTATATGGCTTATGAAGCATCAGAAGGAGTCTATGAGTATGTATAGAAAGCCCAAGATCGAGGACTCTTTGGCCAGAAATATATTCAGTAGGTCAAAATGGGCCCTCTGTATAGCTGATTTATCATCAAAAGGAGTCTATAACTTTATATAGTTTGAAAACTTTTGAGGACACTTTGACCACAAATAAGTTCAAAAGGTCAGATATGGACATCTATATGGCTTATGAAGCATCAGAAGGAGTTGGACTATATGAATTGAAAGCCCAAGATTGAGGACTCTTTGGCCAAAAATATGTTCCTTGAGTCAAATATGGACTTCTTTATGGCTGACGTAACATCAGAAAAAGTCAACGAGTATAAATGGTAAGGTCAAGTTTCGAGTACTCCTTGGACAGAAAAAAATTCAGTATGTCAAATTTGGACCTTTGTCAGGATGATATAACATCTTTAAGGACTCTTTGGCCAGAAATATGTTCAGCAGGTCAAAAGCGTACCTATATATAGCTCATTCTTGTGCTTTGCACAAACGATCTAACGTTGAGCATCATTAAAGAAACATAGGTTAAGCACTTCGTGCATTGCATTGCATTGCACACCAAAACTAACTCAATGCCATGTTCATTAGAGAGATAACATATGTGTTGTTGCTTTGCACAAACTGTCTAACGTTGTGCATTGAAGAATAACATATAGTCGTGCACTACTTGCATTGCATTGCACAACTGAACTACTCGATCCCATGTTCATTACAAAGATAACATGTGTGTTGTTGCATTGCATTGCATTGCACACACGATCTAACGTCGTGCATTGAAGAATAACATAGGCTATGCACTTCTTGCATTGCATTGCATTGCACACCAGAACTAACTCATTCCCATGTTCATTAAAGAGATAACATATGTGTTGTTGCAATTGCATTGCACAAACGATCTAACGTTGTACACTGAAGAATAACTTATAGGTTATGCATATTTCGCATTGCATTGCACACCAGAACTACCTCATTCCCATGTTGATTATAGACATAACGTTTGTTGTTGCATTACATTGTATTGCATTGCATTGATTTGCATTGATTTGCATTGATTTGCATTGATTTGCATTGCTTTGCACTGCATTGCACTGCATTGCTTTGCACTGCATTGCATTGCTTTGCATTGACGATCTAACGTTGTGCACTGAAGAATAACATATAGGTATGTACTTTTTGCACTGCATTGCATTGCACACCAGAACTAAATCATTCCCATGTTCATTAAAGACATAACACGTGTCAACAGCATTGTATTGCATTGCATTGATTTGCATTGCTTTGCATTGCTTTGCATTGCATTGCTTTGCTTTGCATTGCTTTGCATTGCTTTGCATTGCTTTGCATTGCTTTGCATTGCTTTGCACTGCATTGCACTGCATTGCACTGCATTGCTTTGCACTGCATTGCATTGCTTTGCATTGCATTGCACTAACGATCTAACGTTGTGCACTGAAGAATAACATATAGGTCATGCACTTTTTGCATTGCATTGCATTGCATACCAGAACTAAATCATTCCAATGTTCATTAAAGACATAATGTGTGTTGTTGCATTGCATTGTATTGCATTGCATTGCACTGCATTGCATTGCACTAAAGATCTAACGTTGTGCACTGAAGAATAACATATAGGTTATGCTCTTTTCGCATTGCATTGCACACCAGAACAAAATCATTCCCAAGTTCATTATAGAGATGATATGTGTGTTGTTGCATTGCATTGCATTGCATTGCATTGAATTGCATTGCACTAACGATCTAACGTTGTGCACTGAAGAATAACATGTTATGCACTTTCTTGCATGGCATTGCACATCAGAACTACCTCATTCCCATGTTGATTAAAGACATAACGTGTGTTGTTGCATTGCATTGTATTGCACTATATTGATTTGCATTGCTTTGCACTGCATTGTATTGTATTACACTAACGCTCTAACGTTGTGCACTGAAGAATAACATATGTTATGCACTTTTTGCTTTGCATTGCACTGCACACCAGAACTACCTCATTCCCATGTTGATTAAAAACATAACGTGTGTTGTTGCATTGCATTGCACTGCATTGCATTACATTACATTGCATTGTATTGCATTGTATTGCACTAACGATCTAACGTTGTGCACTGAAGAATAACATATAGGTTATGCACTTTTCGCATTGCATTGCACACCAGCACTACCTCATTCCCATGTTGATTAAAGACATAACGAGTGGTTTTCATTGCATTGTATTGCACTATATTGATTTCCATTGCTTTGCACTGCATTGCATTGCATTGCATTACATTGCATTGCATTGCATTGCATTACACTAACGCTCTAACGTTGTGCACTGAAGAATAACATATAGGTTAGGCACTTTTTGCATTTCATTGCACACCAGAACTAAATCATTCCCATGTTCATTAAAGACATAACGTGTGTTGTTGCATTGCATTGTATTGCATTGCATTGATTTGCATTGCTTTGCATTACTTTGCATTGCTTTGCATTACTTTGCACTGCATTGCATTGCACTAAAGATCCTAACGTTGTGCACTGAAGAATAACATATAGGTTATGCTCTTTTCGCATTGAATTGCACACCAGAACAAAATCATTCCCAAGTTCATTATAGAGATGATATGTGTGTTGTTGCATTGCATTGTATTGCACTATATTGATTTGCATTGCTTTGCACTGCATTGCATTGCATTGCATTACATTACACTAACGCTCTAACTTTGTGCACTGAAGACTAACATATAGGTTATGCACTTTTTGCATTGCATTGCACACCAGAACTAAATCATTCCCATGTTCATTAAAGACATAACGTGTGTTGTTGCATTGCATTGCATTGTATTGCATTGCATTGATTTGCATTGCTTTACATTACTTTGCATTGCTTTGCATTACTTTGCACTGCATTGCATTGCACTAACGATCTAACGTTGTGCACTGAAGAATAACATATAGGTTATGCACTTTTCGCATTGCATTGCATTGCATACCAGAACTAAATCATTCCCATGTTCATTAAAGACATAACGTTTTTTTGTTGCATTGCATTGTATTGCATTGCTTTGCACTGCATTGCATTGCACTAAAGATCTAACGTTGTGCACTGAAGAATAACATATAGGTTATGCTCTTTTCGCATTACATTGCACACCAGAACAAAATCATTCCCAAGTTCATTATAGAGATGATATGTGTGTTGTTGTTCATTGCATTGCATTGCATTGCATTTATTTGCATTCCTTTGCACTGCATTGCATTGCATTGCATTGCATTGCATTGCATTGCACTAATGATCTAACGTTTTGCACTGAAGAATAACATATAGGTTATGCACTTTTCGCATTGCATTGCACACCAGAACTACCTCATTCCCATGTTGATTAAAGACATAACGAGTGTTTTTCATTGCATTGTGTTGCACTATATTGATTTGCATTGCTTTGCATTGCATTGCATTACACTAACGCTCTAACGATGTGCACTGAAGAATAACATATAGGTTATGCACGTATTGCATTGCATTGCACACCTGAACTAAATCATTCCCATGTTCATTAAAGACATAACGTGTGTTGTTGCATTGCATTGTGTTGCATTGCTTTATATTGCATTGATTTGCATTGCTTTGCATTGCTTTGCATTGCTTTGCATTGCTTTGCATTGCTTTGCATTGCATTGCTTTGCACTGCATTGCATTGCTTTGCACTGGATTGCATTGCACTAACGATCTAACGTTGTGCACTGAAGAATAACCTATATGTTATGCTCTTTTCGCATTGCATTGCACACCAGAACAAAATCATTCCCAAGTTCATTATAGAGATGATATGTGTGTTGTTGCATTGCATTGCATTGATTTGCAATGCTTTGCACTGCATTGCATTGCATTGCATTGCACTAACGATCTAACTTTGTTCACGAAAGAATAACATATAGGTTATGCACTTTTTGCATTTCATTGCACACCAGACCTAAATCATCCCATGTTCATTAAAGAGATAACGTGTGTTGTTGCAATTGCATTGTATTGCATTTTATTGCACAAACGATCTAACGTTGTGCACTGAAGAAAAACATATAGGTTATGCACTTTTTGCATTGCATTGCATTGCACACCAGAACTAAATCATTCCCATGTTCATTAAAGAGATAATGTTTGTTGTTGCATTGCATTGCATTGCACAAACGATCTAACGTTGTGCTCTGAAGAATAACATATAGGTTATGCACTTTTCGCATTGCATTGCACACCAGAACTAAATCATTCCCATGTTCTTTAAAGAGATGATATGTGTGTTGTTGCATTGCAACTAGCGATGTAACGTTGTGCACTGAAGAATAACATATAGGTTATGCACTTTTTGCATTGCATTGCACACTAGAACTTAACCATTCCCATGTTCATTAAAGAGATGGTATGTGTTTTGTTGCATTGCATTGCACTAACGATCTAACGTTGTGCACTGAAGAATAACATATAGGTTTTACACTTTTTGCATTGCATTGCACACTAGAACTTAACCATTCCCATGTTCATTAAAGAGATAACATGTGTGTTGTTGCATTGCATTGCACTAACGATCTAACGTTGTGCATTGAAGAATAACATATAGGCTATGCACTTCTTGCATTGCATTCCACACCAGAAGTAACTCATTCCCAAACTACATTGCGTTTTGCTTTGAGGAAATACAATATGTGCTATTGCATTGCATTTCACACAAGATCAAACTTTGTGCATTAACATATAAGCTATGAGTGCATCACAAACATACAATAACTATCTGAACTATCTACATTCCACTGCATAAAATATTTAACTGTTATAGTTAGATATAATAATAATACATTATTATTCAACGCTAATTCTTAGATAGTTTTGCAATGCAACACTCATGTTATGTTTTCATTGCACATGAGGTATGAAGTAGTTTATTCTATGCATTGTAATGCAAGAGGTAAATGCAATAATTTCCCTTAAAAGCATAAATTAGTTATTGTGCAATGCCAATGCACATATGTCATGTGTCAAATCAGGCCTACAGAGGTCCCTCTTTGACCTACAGAACATATTTTCTGTCCAAAGAGTTCTTACTGACTTCTTACTTACTGACTTCTTGTGATGTTGTATTAGCAAGACAGTAGTCCATGTTTGACCTACTGCACATATTTCTGACCCAAGAGTAATCGATCTTAAACTTTCTATACATTCTCGTAGAATCTTTCTGATGTTACATCAGCCATACAGAAGTCCATTTTTGATCTACTGAACACATTTCTGGATAAAGAGTCCTTGAATATTAACTTACTAAACATACAAGACTGACTTCTTGTGATGTTATATAAGCCAGACAGTAGTCCATATTTGACTGATTGAACATATTTTTGGCAAAAGAGTCCTCAAAAGGTATTTTGTGTATATTATAAACTTATAGACTCCTTCTGATGTTAAATCAGCCATATAGAACTAGTGCATTAGTCCATAATTGACCTACTGAACATATTGCTGCCCGAAGAGTCTTGAACTTGAACTTTCTATAGAGGCTCATTGACTCCTTCTGATGTTTCACAAGCAGACAATAGTCCATAATTGACCCTCTGAACATATTTATAGTAAAAGAGTCCTCTGTCTTGAACTTTCTATAGATTCTCAGTGACTCCATATAGATAATTGACCCACTGAACATATTTCTACCTGAAGAGTCTTTGAACTTGAACTTTCTATTCATAATCTTCTTCCTCAATCTTCATTGACTTCTGATTCATCAGCCAGACAGCAGTCCATATTTGGCCCACTAAACATATTTCTGGCAAAAGAGTCCTCGATCTTGAACCTTTTAAACATACTCATAGACTCTTTCTGGTGTTTCATCAGCCATGCAGTAGTTCTGATTTGACATCATGAACATATTTCTGACCGAAGAGTCCTCGATCTTGAACTTTCTATTCATACTTATAGACTCTTTCAGATAGTATATCGGCCAGACAATTGTAGATATTGACTATTGAAGTAAAAGAGTTCTCGATCTTGAACTTTCTATACATTCTCAGTGATGCCTTATTTTGTTTCTTTAGCCATACAGAAGTCCAGATTTGACATGTTGAACATATTTCTGACTTGAAAATTTTGTACATGCCAATTGACTCCTTTTAGTGTTTCATCAGCCAGACAGTAGTCAATAATGGACCTACTGAAAATATTTCTGGTAAAAGAGTCCTCGCTTTTGAACTTTCTATACATTCTCAGTGACGCCTTATTTTGTTTCTTTAGCCATAAAGTAGTTCAGATTTAACATGTTGAACATATTTCTGACTGAAGAGTCCTTGATCTTGAACTTTCTATTCACACTTATAGACTCCTTCAGATAGTACATCGGCCAGACAACTGTCCATAATGACTTTTTTTTCTTTTTTTTTCTGGCCAACGAGTCTATGTACTTGAACTTTCTATACATGCTCATTGACTCCTTTTAGTGCTTCATCAGCCAGAGAGTACTCCATAATTTACCTACTGAACATATTTCTAGTAAAAGAGTCCTCGATCTTGAACATTCTATACATACTCCTTATGCTGTTTCTTTCTACACATAGTCGTTTACTCCATCTGATGTTACATCAGCCATAAAGAAGTCCATAATTGACCCAAGGGACATATTTGTGGCCAATCTTGAACTTTCTATACATACTCATAGTCTCCTTCTGATTCTTCATAAGCCATATTTATGTCCATATTTATGACTTATTATTATTTCTGGTCAAAGGTTCCTCAAAAGTTTTTAAACTATGTAAAATTATAGACTCCATCTGATGATAAATCAGACCAAAAGAGGTCAAATTTTGACTCTTGAGTCAATATGTATAGAGAGTTAATGTTCAATGATTCTTTGGCCAAAAATATATTCAGAGGGTCACATACCTGTTAAAGTGATGTATCATCAGAAGAAGTCTATGAGTATTTAGTAAGTTAACTTGTGAGGACCTTTTTGCCAAAAATATTTTCAATTCGCCAGATATGGACATCTATATAGCTAATGAAGAATCAGAAAGAGTCAATGAGTATATATAGAATGGTCAAGTTGAGACTATTTGACCAGAAAAAAATTCAGTATGTCAAATATGGACTTTTGTCATGATGATATAACATCCGAAGATATCAATCTGAATGTATAGTGTTAATCTTTAAGGACTCTTTGGCCAGTAATATTTTCGGACATCAGAAGGAGTCTATAGATTATGACAGACAAAATCCTTTTGAGAACTCTTTGGTCAATTTTTTTTTCAATCGGTCAAATATGGACTACTGCCTGCCTGGTTTGGCATTACAAGAAGTCAATCTATATTGTATAGTGAGTTAATGTTCATGGACTCTGGCCAGAAATATTTTTAGTAGGTCAAAAATAGACTACTGGCTGGTTAATATAACATCACAACAAGTCAATCTGTAGTCAAAAGTCAAAAGTTCAAGCAAGATAATGTTCAAGAACTCTTTGGCCAGAAATATGTTCAAAAGGTCAAAAGGTGACCTTTGTATAGCTGATTTATCATCACAAAGAGTCTATAACTTTATATAGTTTAAAAACTTTTGATGACCAGAAATAAGTTCAAAAGGTCAGATATGGATATCTATATGGCTTATGTAACATTAGAAGGAGTCTATGAGTATGTATAGAAAGGTCAAGATCGAGAACTCTATGGCCATAAATATATTCCTTGGGTCAAATATGGACTTCTGTATGGCCGATTTAACATCAAAAGGAGTCTATGAGTTTCTAAGAGTAAAAAACATTTTGAGGATTCTTTGGCCAAAAACATGTTAAATCAGTCAAATATGGCTACAGTCTGGCTGACATAACATCACGAGAAGTCTTTATGGTAGGAGAAATATAAATAGTAAGGTAAATGTTCAAGGTCTCTGGCCAGAAATATGTTCAGAAGGTCAAATATGGACTTCTGTATGGCTGATTTAACATCAGAAGGAGTCTATACATTTATGATAGACAAAATCCTTTAGAGAACTCTTTGGTCAATTTTTTTTTCAATCAGTCAAATATGGACTACTGTCTGCCTGATTTTACATTACGAGAAGTCAGTCTATATGTATAGTGAGTTGATGTTCACGGACTCTGGCCAGAAATATGTTCAGTAGGTCAAAAATAGACTACTGGCTGGTTAATATAACATCACAACAAGTCAATCTGTAGTATAGCAAGATAATGTTCAAGAACTCTTTGGCCAGAAATATGTTCAGAAGGTCAAAAGGTAACCTTTGTATAGCTGATTTATTATCAGAAGGAGTCTATAACTTTATATAGTTTGAAAAATTTTGAGGACACTTTGATCAGAAATAAGTTCAAAAGGTCAGATATAGACATCTATATGGCTTATGAAGCATCAGAAGGAGTCTATGAGTATGTATAGAAAGCCCAAGATCGAGGACTCTTTGGCCAACAATATGTTCCTTGGGTCAAATATGGAATTCTGTATGTCTGACGTAACATCAGAAAGAGTCAACAATATGGAAAGGTCAAGTTTCGAGTACTCACTCCTTGGCCAGAAAAAAATTCGGTAGGGCAAATAGGGACTTTTGTCAGGATGATATAACATCCAAAGATATCAGTCTGAATGTATAGTGTTAATCTTTTAGGACTCTTTGGCCAGAAATATGTTCAGTAGGTCAAAAGGGGACCTCTGTATAGCTGATTTATCATCAGAAGGAGACTATAACTTTACATAGTTTGAAAAATTTGAAGACACTTTGACCAGAAATAAGTTCAAAAGGTCAGATATGGACATCTATATGGCTTATGAAGCATCAGAAGGAGTTGGACTATGAGTATGTATAGAAAGCCCAAGATCGAGGAATCTTTGGCCAACAATATGTTCTTTAGGTCAAATATGGACTTCTGTATGGCTGACGTAACATCAGAAAAGGTCAACGAGTATATATGGAAAGGTCAAGTTTCGAGTACTCCTTGGCCAAAAAAAAATTCAATATGTCAAATATGGACTTTTGTCAGGATGATATAACATCCGAAGATATCAGTCTGAATGTATAGTCTTAATCATTTAGGACTCTTTGGCCAGAAATATGTTCAGTAGGTCAAAAGGGGACCTCTGAATAGCTGATTTATCATCAGAAAGAGTCTATAACTTTATATAGTTTAAAAAATTTGATGACCAGAAATAAGTTCAAAAGGTCAGATATGGACATTTATATGGCTTATGAAGCATCAGAAGGAGTCTATGAGTATTTATAGAAAGCCCAAGATCGAGGACTCTTTGGCCAGAAATATGTTCAGTAGGTCAAAAGGGGCCCTCTGTATAGCTGATTTATCATCAAAAGGAGTCTATAACTTTCTATAGTTTGAAAAAATGTTAGGACACTTTGACCACAAATAAGTTCAAAAGGTCAGATATGGAAATCTATATGGTTTATGAAGCATCAGAAGGTGTCTATGAGTATATATAGAAAGACCAAGATCGAGGACTCTTTGGCCAGAAATATGTTCTGGAGGTCAAAAGGGGACCTCTGTATAGCTGATTTATCATCAAAAGGAGTCTATAACTTTATATAGTTTGAAAAAATGTTAGGACACTTTGACCACAAATAAGTTCAAAAGGTCAGATATGGACATCTATATGGCTTATGAAGCATCAGAAGGAGTCTATGAGTATGTATCGAAAGCCCAAGATCGAGGATTCTTTGGCCAGTAATATGTTCTGGAGGTCAAAAGGGGACCTCTGTATAGCTGATTTATCATCAAAAGGAGTCTATAACTTTATATAGTGTGAAAAAATTTTGAGGACACTTTGACCACAAATAAGTTCAAAAGGTCAGATATGGACATCTATATGGCTTATGAAGCATCAGAAGGCATCTATGAGTATGTATAGAAAGCCCAAGATCAAGGACTCTTTGGTAAGAAATATGTTCAGGAGGTCAAAATGGGACCTCTGTATAGCTAATTTATCATCAAAAGGATTCTATAACTTACATAGTTTGAATTTTTTTTAGGACACTTTGACCACAAATAAGTTCAAAAGGTCAGATATGGACATCTATATGGCTTATGAAGCATCAGAAGGAGTCTATGAGTATGTATAAAAGGCTAAAGATCAAGGACTCTTTGGCCAGAAATATGTTCTGGAGGTCAAAAGGGGACCTCTGTATAGCTGATTTATCATCAAAAGGAGTCTATAACTTTATATAGTTTGAAAAAATGTTAGGACACTTTGACCACAAATAAGTTCAAAAGGTCAGATATGGAAATCTATATGGCTTATGAAGCATCAGAAGGCGTCTATGAGTATGTATAGAAAGCCCAAGATCAAGGACTCTTTGGCCAGAAATATGTTCTGGAGGTCAAAAGGGGACCTCTGTATAGATGATTTATCATCAAAAGGAGTCTATAACTTTATATAGTTTGAAAAAATTTTGAGGAAACTTTGACCACAAATAAGTTCAAAAGGTCAGATATGGACATCTATATGGCTTATGAAGCATCAGAAGGCGTCTATGAGTATGTATAGAAAGCCCAAGATCAAGGACTCTTTGGCCAGAAATATGTTCTGGAGGTCAAAAGGGGCCCTCTGTATAACTGATTTATCATCAAAAGGAGTCTATAACTTTCTATAGTTTGAAAAAATGTTAGGACACTTTGACCACAAATAAGTTCAAAAGGTCAGATATAGAAATCTATATGGCTTATGAAGCATCAGAAGGAGTCTATGAGTATGTATAGAAAGCCCAAGATCGAGGACTCTTTGGCCAGAAATATGTTCAGGAGGTCAAAGGGGGACCTTTGTATAGCTGATTTATCATCAAAAGGAGTCTATAACTTTATATAGTTTACATTTTTTTTAGGACACTTTGACCACAAATAAGTTCAAAATGTCAGATATGGAAATCTATATGGCTTATGAAGCATCAGAAGGAGTCTATGAGTATGTATAGAAAGCCCAAGATCGAGGACTATTTGGCCAGAAATATGTTCAGGAGGTCAAAAGGGGACCTCTGTATAGCTGATTTATCATCAAAAGGAGTCTATAACTTTCTATAGTTTGAAAAATTTTGAGGACATCTTTGACCACAAATAAGTTCAAAAGTTCAGATATGGACATCTATTTGGCTTATGAAGCATCAGAAGGAGTCTATGAGTATGTATAGATAGCCCAAGATCGAGGACTCTTTGGCCAGAAATATGTTCAGGAGGTCAAAAGGGGCCCTCTGTATAGCTGATTTATCATCAAAAGGAGTCTATAACTTTCTATAGTTTGAAAAATTTTGAGGACACTTTGACCACAAATAAGTTCAAAAGGTCAGATATGGAAATCTATATGGCTTATGAACCATCAGAAGGAGTCTATGAGTATGTATAGAAAGCCCAAGATCGAGGACTCTTTGGCCAGAAATATGTTCTGGAGGTCAAAAGGGGACCTCTGTAAAGCTGATTTATCATCAAAAGGAGTCTATAACTTTATATAGTTTGAAAAAATGTGAGGACACTTTGACCACAAATAAGTTCAAAAGGTCAGATATGGACATCTATATGGCTTATGAAGCATCAGAAGGCGTCTATGAGTATGTATAGAAAGCCCAAGATCAAGGACTCTTTGGCCAGAAATATGTTCTGGAGGTCAAAAGGGGACCTCTGTATAGCTGATTTATCATCAAAAGGAGTCTATAACTTTATATAGTTTGAAAAAATGTTAGGACACTTTGACCACAAATAAGTTCAAAAGGTCAGATATGGACATCTATATGGCTTATGAAGCATCAGAAATAGTCTATGAGTATGTATAGAAAGCCCAAGATCGAGGACTCTTTGGTCAGAAATATGTTCTGGAGGTCAAAAGGGGACCTCTGTATAGCTGATTTATCATCAAAAGGAGTCTATAACTTTATATAGTTTGAAAAAATTTTGAGGACACTTTGACCACAAATAAGTTCAAAAGGTCAGATATGGACATCTATATGGCTTATGAAGCATCAGAAGGCGTCTATGAGTATGTATAGAAAGCCCAAGATCAAGGACTCTTTGGCCAGAAATATGTTCTGGAGGTCAAAAGGGGACCTCTGTATAACTGATTTATCATCAAAAGGAGTCTATAACTTACTATAGTTTTAAAAAATGTTAGGACACTTTGACCACAAATAAGTTCAAAAGGTCAGAAATGGACATCTATATGGCTTATGAAGCATCAGAAGGAGTCTATGAGTATGTATAGAAAGCCCAAGATCGAGGACTCTTTGGCCAGAAACATGTTCAGGAGGTCAAAAAGGGACCTCTGTATAGCTGATTTATCATCAAAAGGAGTCTATAACTTTCTATAGTTTGAATTTTTTTTAGGACACTTTGACCACAAATAAGTTCAAAAGGTCAGATATGTAAATCTATATGGCTTATGAAGCATCAGAAGGAGTCTATGAGTATGTATAGAAAGCCCAAGATCGAGGACTCTTTGGCCAGAAATATGTTCTGGAGGTCAAAAGGGGACCTCTGTATAGCTGATTTATCATCAAAAGGAGTCTATAACTTTATATAGTTTGAAAAAATGTTAGGACACTGTGACCACAAATAAGTTCAAAAGGTCAGATATGGACATCTATATGGCTTATGAAGCATCAGAAAGAGTCTATGAGTATGTATAGAAAGCCCAAGATCGAGGACTCTTTGGCCAGAAATATGTTCTGGAGGTCAAAAGGGGACCTCTGTATAGCTGATTTATCATCAAAAGGATTCTATAACTTTATATAGTTTGAAAAAATTTTGAGGACACTTTGACCACAAATAAGTTCAAAAGGTCAGATATGGAAATCTATATGGCTTATGAAGCATCAGAAGGCGTCTATGAGTATATATAGAAAGACCAAGATCGAGGACTCTTTGGCCAGAAATATGTTCTGGAGGTCAAAAGGGGACCTCTGTATAGCTGATTTATCATCAAAAGGAGTCTATAACTTTATATAGTTTGAAAAAATGTTAGGACACTTTGACCACAAATAAGTTCAAAAGGTCAGATATGGACATCTATATGGCTTATGAAGCATCAGAAGGAGTCTATGAGTATGTATAGAAAGCCCAAGATCGAGGACTCTTTGGCCAGAAATATGTTCTGGAGGTCAAAAGGGGACCTCTGTATAGCTGATTTATCATCAAAAGGAGTCTATAACTTTATATAGTTTGAAAAAATTTTGAGGACACTTTGACCACAAATAAGTTCAAAAGGTCAGATATGGACATCTATATGGCTTATGAAGCATCAGAAGGCATCTATGAGTATGTATAGAAAGCCCAAGATCAAGGACTCTTTGGTAAGAAATATGTTCAGGAGGTCAAAATGGAACCTCTGTATAGCTGATTTATCATCAAAAGGAGTCTATAACTTTATATAGTTTGAAAAAATTTTGAGGACACTTTGACCACAAATAAGTTCAAAAGGTCAGATATGGACATCTATATGGCTTATGAAGCATCAGAAGGCATCTATGAGTATGTATAGAAAGCCCAAGATCAAGGACTCTTTGGTAAGAAATATGTTCAGGAGGTCAAAATGGAACCTCTGTATAGCTGATTTATCATCAAAAGGAGTCTATAACTTTATATAGTTTGAAAAAATGTTAGGACACTTTGACCACAAATAAGTTCAAAAGGTCAGATATGGAAATCTATATGGCTTATGAAGCATCAGAAGGCGTGTATGAGTATGTATAGAAAGCCCAAGATCGAGGACTCTTTGGCCAGATATATGTTCTGGAGGTCAAAAGGGGACCTCTGTATAGCTGATTTATCATCAAAAGGAGTCTATAACTTTGTATAGTTTGAAAAAATGTTAGGACACTTTGACCACAAATAAGTTCAAAAGGTCAGATATGGAAATCTATATCGCTTATGAAGCATCAGAAGGCGTCTATGAGTATGTATAGAAAGCCCAAGATCGAGGACTCTTTGGCCAGAAATATGTTCTGGAGGTCAAAAGGGGACCTCTGTATAGCTGATTTATCATGAAAAGGAGTCTATAACTTTATATAGTTTGAAAAAATGTTAGGACACTTTGACCACAAATAAGTTCAAAAGGTCAGATATAGAAATCTATATAGCTTATGAAGCATCAGAAGGAGTCTATGAGTATGTATAGAAAGCCCAAGATCGAGGACTCTTTGGCCAGAAATATGTTCTGGAGGTCAAAGGGGGACCTCTGTATAGCTGATTTATCATCAAAAGGAGTCTATAACTTTATATAGTTTACATTTTTTTTAGGACACTTTGACCACAAATAAGTTCAAAATGTCAGATATGGAAATCTATATGGCTTATGAAGCATCAGAAGGAGTCTATGAGTATGTATAGAAAGCCCAAGATCGAGGACTATTTGGCCAGAAATATGTTCAGGAGGTCAAAAGGGGACCTCTGTATAGCTGATTTATCATCAAAAGGAGTCTATAACTTTCTATAGTTTGAAAAATTTTGAGGACATCTTTGACCACAAATAAGTTCAAAAGGTCAGATATGGACATCTATTTGGCTTATGAAGCATCAGAAGGAGTCTATGAGTATGTATAGATAGCCCAAGATCGAGGACTCTTTTGACAGAAATATGTTCAGGAGGTCAAAAGGGGCCCTCTATATAGCTGATTTATCATCAAAAGGAGTCTATAACTTTCTATAGTTTGAAAAATTTTGAGGACACTTTGACCACAAATAAGTTCAAAAGGTCAGATATGGAAATCTATATGGCTTATGAAGCATCAGAAGGCGTCTATGAGTATGTATAGAAAGCCCAAGATCGAGGACTCTTTGGCCAGATATATGTTCTGGAGGTCAAAAGGGGACCTCTGTATAGCTGATTTATCATCAAAAGGAGTCTATAACTTTGTATAGTTTGAAAAAATGTTAGGACACTTTGACCACAAATAAGTTCAAAAGGTCAGATATGGAAATCTATATCGCTTATGAAGCATCAGAAGGAATCTATGAGTATGTATAGAAAGCCCAAGATCGAGGACTCTGGCCAGAAATATGTTCAGGAGGTCAAAGGGGGACCTCTGTATACCTGATTTATCATCAAAAGGAGTCTATAACTTTCTATAGTTTGAAAAATTTTGAGGACACTTTGACCACAAATAAGTTCAAAAGGTCAGATATGGACATCTATATGGCTTATGAAGCATCAGAAGGAATCTATGAGTATGTATTTAAAGCATAGAATCGAGGACTCTTTGGCCAGAAACATGTTCAGGAGATCAAAAGGGGCCCTCTGTATAACTGATTTATCATCAAAAGGAGTCTATAACTTACTATAGTTTGAAAAAATGTTAGGACACTTTGACCACAAATAAGTTCAAAAGGTCAGATATGGACATCTTATGAAGCATCAGAAGGAATCTATGAGTATGTATAGAAAGCCCAAGATCGAGGACTCTTTGGTCAGAAATATGTTCTGGAGGTCAAAAGGGGCCCTCTGTATAGCTGATTTATCATCAAAAGGAGTCTATAACTTTATATAGTTTGAAGAAATGTTAGGACACTTTGACCACAAATAAGTTCAAAAGGTCAGATATGGACATCTTATGAAGCATCAGAAGGAATCTATGAGTATGTATAGAAAGCCCAAGATTGAGGACTCTTTGGCCAGAAATATGTTCAAGAGGTCAAAAGGGGACCTCTGTATAGCTGATTTATCATCAAATGGAGTCTATAACTTTCTATAGTTTGAAAAAATTTGAGGACACTTTGACCACAAATAAGTTCAAAAGGTCAGATATGGACATCTATATGGCTTATGAAGCATCAGAAGGCGTCTATGAGTATGTGTAGAAAGCCCAAGATCGAGGACTCTTTGGCCAGAAATATGTTCAGGAGGTCAGAAGGGGCCCTCTGTATAGCTGATTTATCATCAAAAGGAGTCTATAACTTTATATGGTTTGAAAAATTTTAGGACACTTTGACCACAAATAAGTTCTAAAGGTCAGATATGGACATCTATATGGCTTATGAAGCACCAGAAGGAGTCTATGAGTATGTATAGAAAGCCCAAGATCAAGGACTCTTTGGCCAGAAATATGCTCAGGAGGTCAAAAGGGGACCTCTGTATAGCTGATTTATCATCAAAAGGAGTCTATAACTTTCTATAGTTTGAAAACTTTTGAGGACACTTTGACCACAAATATGTTCAAAAGGTCAGATATGGACATCTTATGAAGCATCAGAAGGAATCTATGAGTATGTATAGAAAGCCCAAGATCGAGGACTCTTTGGTCAGAAATATGTTCTGGAGGTCAAAAGGGGACCTCTGTATAGCTGATTTATCATCAAAAGGAGTCTATAACTTTATATAGTTTGAAAAAATGTTAGGACACTTTGACCACAAATAAGTTCAAAAGGTCAGATATGAACATCTGTATGGCTTATGAAGCACCAGAAGGAGTCTATGAGTATGTATAGAAAGCCCAAGATCGATGACTCTTTGGCCAGAAATATGTTCAGGAGGTCAAAAGGGGACCTCTGTATACCTGATTTATCATCAAAAGGAGTCTATAACTTTATATTGTTTGAAAAAATGTTAGGACACTTTGACCACAAATAAGTTCAAAAGGTCAGATATGAACATCTATATGGCTTATGAAGCACCAGAAGGAGTCTATGAGTATGTATAGAAAGCCCAAGATCGAGGACTCTTTGGCCAGAAATATGTTCAGGAGGTCAAAGGGGACCTCTGTATAGCTGATTTATCATCAAAAGGAGTCTATAACTTTCTATAGTTTGAAAAATTTTGAGGACACTTTGACCACAAATAAGTTCAAAAGGTCAGATATGGACATCTATTTGGCTTATGAAGCATCAGAAGGAGTCTATGAGTATGTATAGAAAGCCCAAGATCGAGGACTCTGGCCAGAAATATGTTCAGGAGGTCAAAGGGGGACCTCTGTAGAGCTGATTTATCATCAAAAGGAGTCTATAACTTTCTATAGTTTGAAAAAATGTTAGGACACTTTGACCACAAATAAGTTCAAAAGGTCAGATATGGACATCTATATGGCTTATGAAGCATCAGAATTAGTCTATGAGTATGTATAGAAAGCCCAAGATCGAGGACTCTTTGGCCAGAAATATGTTCTGGAGGTCAAAAGGGGACCTCTGTATAGCTGATTTATCATCAAAAGGAGTCTATAACTTTATATAGTTTACATTTTTTTTAGGACACTTTGACCACAAATAAGTTCAAAATGTCAGATATGGAAATCTATATGGCTTATGAAGCATCAGAAGGAGTCTATGA
Organism: Vimba vimba; assembly: GCA_022828995.1. Taxonomy (NCBI): domain Eukaryota; kingdom Metazoa; phylum Chordata; class Actinopteri; order Cypriniformes; family Leuciscidae; genus Vimba; species Vimba vimba. The sequence goes on along the minus strand of CM040832.1, from coordinate 22,763,876 downwards.
GTATGTATAGAAAGCTAAAGATCAAGGACTCTTTGGCCAGAAATATGTTCTGGAGGTCAAAAGGGGACCTCTGTATAGCTGATTTATCATCAAAAGGAGTCTATAACTTTATATAGTTTACATTTTTTTTAGGACACTTTGACCACAAATAAGTTCAAAATGTCAGATATGGAAATCTATATGGCTTATGAAGCATCAGAAGGAGTCTATGAGTATGTATAGAAAGCTAAAGATCAAGGACTCTTTGGCCAGAAATATGTTCTGGAGGTCAAAAGGGGACCTCTGTATAGCTGATTTATCATCAAAAGGAGTCTATAACTTTCTATAGTTTGAAAAAATGTTAGGACACTTTGACCACAAATAAGTTCAAAAGGTCAGATATGGACATCTATGTGGCTTATGAAGCATCAGAATTAGTCTATGAGTATGTATAGAAAGCCCAAGATCGAGGACTCTGGCCAGAAATATGTTCTGGAGGTCAAAAGGGGACCTCTGTATAGATGATTTATCATCAAAAGGAGTCTATAACTTTATATAGTTTGAAAAAATTTTGAGGAAACTTTGACCACAAATAAGTTCAAAAGGTCAGATATGGACATCTATATGGCTTATGAAGCATCAGAAGGCGTCTATGAGTATGTATAGAAAGCCCAAGATCAAGGACTCTTTGGCCAGAAATATGTTCTGGAGGTCAAAAGGGGCCCTCTGTATAACTGATTTATCATCAAAAGGAGTCTATAACTTACTATAGTTTGAAAAAATGTTAGGACACTTTGACCACAAATAAGTTCAAAAGGTCAGATATGGACATCTATATGGCTTATGAAGCATCAGAATTAGTCTATGAGTATGTATAGAAAGCCCAAGATCGAGGACTCTTTGGCCAGAAATATGTTCTGGAGGTCAAAAGGGGACCTCTGTATAGCTGATTTATCATCAAAAGGAGTCTATAACTTTATATAGTTTACATTTTTTTTAGGACACTTTGACCACAAATAAGTTCAAAATGTCAGATATGGAAATCTATATGGCTTATGAAGCATCAGAAGGAGTCTATGAGTATGTATAGAAAGCTAAAGATCAAGGACTCTTTGGCCAGAAATATGTTCTGGAGGTCAAAAGGGGACCTCTGTATAGCTGATTTATCATCAAAAGGAGTCTATAACTTTATATAGTTTACATTTTTTTAGGACACTTTGACCACAAATAAGTTCAAAATGTCAGATATGGAAATCTATATGGCTTATGAAGCATCAGAAGGAATCTATGAGTATGTGTAGAAAGCCCAAGATCAAGGACTCTTTGGTAAGAAATATGTTCAGGAGGTCAAAATGGGACCTCTGTATAGCTGATTTATCATCAAAAGGATTCTATAACTTATATAGTTTGAATTTTTTTTAGGACACTTTGACCACAAATAAGTTCAAAAGGTCAGATATGGACATCTATATGGCTTATGAAGCATCAGAAGGAGTCTATGAGTATGTATAGAAAGCCCAAGATCGAGGACTCTTTGGCCAGAAATATGTTCTGGAGGTCAAAAGGGGACCTCTGTATAGCTGATTTATCATCAAAAGGAGTCTATAACTTTCTATAGTTTGAAAACTTTTGAGGACACTTTGACCACAAATAAGTTCAAAAGGTCAGATATGGACATCTATATGGATTATGAAGCATCAGAAGGAGTCTATGAGTATGTATAGAAAGCCCAAGATCGAGGACTCTTTGGCCAGAAATATGTTCTGGAGGTCAAAAGGGGACCTCTGTATAGCTGATTTATCATCAAAAGGAGTCTATAACTTTCTATAGTTTGAAAAAATGTTAGGACACTTTGACCACAAATAAGTTCAAAAGGTCAGATATGGACATCTATATGGCTTATGAAGCATCAGAAAGAGTCTATGAGTATGTATAGAAAGCCCAAGATCGAGGACTCTTTGGCCAGAAATATGTTCTGGAGGTCAAAAGGGGACCTCTGTATAGCTGATTTATCATCAAAAGGAGTCTATAACTTTATATAGTTTGAAAAAATTTTGAGGACACTTTGACCACAAATAAGTTCAAAAGGTCAGATATGGACATCTATATGGCTTATGAAGCATCAGAAGGCGTCTATGAGTATGTATAGAAAGCCCAAGATCAAGGACTCTTTGGTAAGAAATATGTTCAGGAGGTCAAAATGGGACCTCTGTATAGCTGATTTATCATCAAAAGGATTCTATAACTTACATAGTTTGAATTTTTTTTAGGACACTTTGACCACAAATAAGTTCAAAAGGTCAGATATGGACATCTATATGGCTTATGAAGCATCAGAAGGAGTCTATGAGTATGTATAGAAAGCCCAAGATCGAGGACTCTTTGGCCAGAAACATGTTCAGGAGGTCAAAAAGGGACCTCTGTATAGCTGATTTATCATCAAAAGGAGTCTATAACTTTCTATAGTTTGAATTTTTTTTAGGACACTTTGACCACAAATAAGTTCAAAAGGTCAGATATGGAAATCTATATGGCTTATGAAGCATCAGAAGGAGTCTATGAGTATGTATAGAAAGCCCAAGATCGAGGACTCTTTGGCCAGAAATATGTTCTGGAGGTCAAAAGGGGACCTCTGTATAGCTGATTTATCATCAAAAGGAGTCTATAACTTTCTATAGTTTGAAAACTTTTGAGGACACTTTGACCACAAATAAGTTCAAAAGGTCAGATATGGACGTCTATGTGGCTTATGAAGCATCAGAAGGAGTCTATGAGTATGTATAGAAAGCCCAAGATCGAGGACTCTTTGGCCAGAAATATGTTCAGTAGGTCAAAAGGGGTCCTCTGTATAGCTGATTTATCATCAAAAGGAGTCTATAACTTATATAGTTTGAAAAAATGTTAAGACACTTTGACCGCAAATAAGTTCAAAAGGTCAGATATGGAAATCTATATGGCTTATGAAGCATCAGAAGGCATCTATGAGTATATATAGAAAGACCAAGATCGAGGACTCTTTGGCCAGAAATATGTTCTGGAGGTCAAAAGGGGACCTCTGTATAGCTGATTTATCATCAAAAGGAGTCTATAACTTTATATAGTTTGAAAAAATGTTAGGACACTTTGACCACAAATAAGTTCAAAAGGTCAGATATGGACATCTATATGGCTTATGAAGCATCAGAAGGAGTCTATGAGTATGTATCGAAAGCCCAAGATCGAGGACTCTTTGGCCAGAAATTTGTTCTGGAGGTCAAAAGGGGACCTCTGTATAGCTGATTTATCATCAAAAGGAGTCTATAACTTTATATAGTTTGAAAAAATGTTAGGACACTTTGACCACAAATAAGTTCAAAAGGTCAGATATGGACATCTATATGGCTTATGAAGCATCAGAAAGAGTCTATGAGTATGTATAGAAAGCCCAAGATCGAGGACTCTTTGGCCAGAAATATGTTCTGGAGGTCAAAAGGGGACCTCTGTATAGCTGATTTATCATCAAAAGGAGTCTATAACTTTATATAGTTTGAAAAAATTTTGAGGACACTTTGACCACAAATAAGTTCAAAAGGTCAGATATGGAAATCTATATGGCTTATGAAGCATCAGAAGGCATCTATGAGTATATATAGAAAGACCAAGATCGAGGACTCTTTGGCCAGAAATATGTTCTGGAGGTCAAAAGGGGACCTCTGTATAGCTGATTTATCATCAAAAGGAGTCTATAACTTTATATAGTTTGAAAAAATGTTAGGACACTTTGACCACAAATAAGTTCAAAAGGTCAGATATGGACATCTATATGGCTTATGAAGCATCAGAAGGAGTCTATGAGTATGTATCGAAAGCCCAAGATCGAGGACTCTTTGGCCAGAAATATGTTCTGGAGGTCAAAAGGGGACCTCTGTATAGCTGATTTATCATCAAAAGGAGTCTATAACTTTCTATAGTTTGAAAAAATGTTAGGACACTTTGACCACAAATAAGTTCAAAAGGTCAGATATGGACATCTATATGGCTTATGAAGCATCAGAATTAGTCTATGAGTATGTATAGAAAGCCCAAGATCGAGGACTCTGGCCAGAAATATGTTCTGGAGGTCAAAAGGGGACCTCTGTATAGATGATTTATCATCAAAAGGAGTCTATAACTTTATATAGTTTGAAAAAATTTTGAGGACACTTTGACCACAAATAAGTTCAAAAGGTCAGATATGGACATCTATATGGCTTATGAAGCATCAGAAGGCGTCTATGAGTATGTATAGAAAGCCCAAGATCAAGGACTCTTTGGCCAGAAATATGTTCTGGAGGTCAAAAGGGGCCCTCTGTATAACTGATTTATCATCAAAAGGAGTCTATAACTTACTATAGTTTGAAAAAATGTTAGGACACTTTGACCACAAATAAGTTCAAAAGGTCAGATATGGACATCTTATGAAGCATCAGAAGGAATCTATGAGTATGTATAGAAAGCCCAAGATCGAGGACTCTTTGGTCAGAAATATGTTCTGGAGGTCAAAAGGGGCCCTCTGTATAGCTGATTTATCATCAAAAGGAGTCTATAACTTTATATAGTTTGAAGAAATGTTAGGACACTTTGACCACAAATAAGTTCAAAAGGTCAGATATGAACATCTATATGGCTTATGAAGCACCAAAAGGAGTCTATGAGTATGTATAGAAAGCCCAAGATCGAGGACTCTTTGGCCAGAAATATGTTCACGAGGTCAAATGGGGACCTCTGTATAGCTGATTTATCATCAAAAGGAGTCTATAACTTTATATAGTTTGAAAAATTTTGAGGACACTTTGACCACAAATAAGTTCAAAAGGTCAGATATGGACATCTTATGAAATATCAGAAGGAATCTATGAGTATGTATAGAAAGCCCAAGATTGAGGACTCTTTGGCCAGAAATATGTTCAAGAGGTCAAAAGGGGACCTCTGTATAGCTGATTTATCATCAAATGGAGTCTATAACTTTCTATAGTTTGAAAAATTTTGAGGACACTTTGACCACAAATAAGTTCAAAAGGTCAGATATGGACATCTATATGGCTTATGAAGCATCAGAAGGCGTCTATGAGTATGTGTAGAAAGCCCAAGATCGAGGACTTTTTGGCCAGAAATATGTTCAGGAGGTCAGAAGGGGCCCTCTGTATAGCTGATTTATCATCAAAAGGAGTCTATAACTTTATATGGTTTGAAAAATTTTAGGACACTTTGACCACAAATAAGTTCAAAAGGTCAGATATGGACATCTATATGGCTTATGAAGCACCAGAAGGAGTCTATGAGCATGTATAGAAAGCCCAAGATCAAGGACTCTTTGGCCAGAAATATGCTCAGGAGGTCAAAAGGGGACCTCTGTATAGCTGATTTATCATCAAAAGGAGTCTATAACTTTCTATAATTTGAAAACTTTTGAGGACACTTTGACCACAAATATGTTCAAAAGGTCAGATATGGACATCTTATGAAGCATCAGAAGGAATCTATGAGTATGTATAGAAAGCCCAAGATCGAGGACTCTTTGGTCAGAAATATGTTCTGGAGGTCAAAAGGGGACCTCTGTATAGCTGATTTATCATCAAAAGGAGTCTATAACTTTATATAGTTTGAAAAAATGTTAGGACACTTTGACCACAAATAAGTTCAAAAGGTCAGATATGAACATCTGTATGGCTTATGAAGCACCAGAAGGAGTCTATGAGTATGTATAGAAAGCCCAAGATCGAGGACTCTTTGGCCAGAAATATGTTCAGGAGGTCAAAAGGGGACCTCTGTATACCTGATTTATCATCAAAAGGAGTCTATAACTTTATATTGTTTGAAAAAATGTTAGGACACTTTGACCACAAATAAGTTCAAAAGGTCAGATATGAACATCTATATGGCTTATGAAGCACCAGAAGGAGTCTATGAGTATGTATAGAAAGCCCAAGATCGAGGACTCTTTGGCCAGAAATATGTTCAGGAGGTCAAAGGGGACCTCTGTATAGCTGATTTATCATCAAAAGGAGTCTATAACTTTCTATAGTTTGAAAAATTTTGAGGACACTTTGACCACAAATAAGTTCAAAAGATCAGATATGGACATCTATATGGCTTATGAAGCATCAGAAGGCGTCTATGAGTATGTATAGAAAGCCCAAGATCAAGGACTCTTTGGTAAGAAATATGTTCAGGAGGTCAAAATGGGACCTCTGTATAGCTGATTTATCATCAAAAGGATTCTATAACTTATATAGTTTGAATTTTTTTTAGGACACTTTGACCACAAATAAGTTCAAAAGGTCAGATATGGACATCTATATGGCTTATGAAGCATCAGAAGGAGTCTATGAGTATGTATAGAAAGCCCAAGATCGAGGACTCTTTGGCCAGAAATATGTTCTGGAGGTCAAAAGGGGACCTCTGTATAGCTGATTTATCATCAAAAGGAGTCTATAACTTTCTATAGTTTGAAAACTTTTGAGGACACTTTGACCACAAATAAGTTCAAAAGGTCAGATATGGACATCTATATGGATTATGAAGCATCAGAAGGAGTCTATGAGTATGTATAGAAAGCCCAAGATCGAGGACTCTTTGGCCAGAAATATGTTCTGGAGGTCAAAAGGGGACCTCTGTATAGCTGATTTATCATCAAAAGGAGTCTATAACTTTCTATAGTTTGAAAACTTTTGAGGACACTTTGACCACAAATAAGTTCAAAAGGTCAGATATGGACATCTATATGGCTTATGAAGCATCAGAAGGAGTCTATGAGTATGTATCGAAAACGCAAGATCGAGGACTCTTTGGCCAGAAATATGTTCAGTAGGTCAAAAGGGGCCCTCTGTATAGCTGATTTATCTTTAAAATGAGTCTATAACTTTATATAGTTTGAAAAATTTTAGGACACTTTGACCACAAATGAGTTGAAAATGTCAGATATAGAAATCTATATGGCTTATGAAGCATCAGAAGGAGTCTATGAGTATGTATAGAAAGCCCAAGATCGAGGACTCTTTGGCCAGAAATATGTTCTGGAGGTCAAAAGGGGACCTCTGTATAGCTGATTTATCATCAAAAGGAGTCTATAACTTTCTATAGTTTGAAAAAATGTTAGGACACTTTGACCACAAATAAGTTCAAAAGGTCAGATATGGACATCTATATGGCTTATGAAGCATCAGAAAGAGTCTATGAGTATGTATAGAAAGCCCAAGATCGAGGACTCTTTGGCCAGAAATATGTTCTGGAGGTCAAAAGGGGACCTCTGTATAGCTGATTTATCATCAAAAGGAGTCTATAACTTTATATAGTTTGAAAAAATTTTGAGGACACTTTGACCACAAATAAGTTCAAAAGGTCAGATATGGACATCTATATGGCTTATGAAGCATCAGAAGGCGTCTATGAGTATGTATAGAAAGCCCAAGATCAAGGACTCTTTGGTAAGAAATATGTTCAGGAGGTCAAAATGGGACCTCTGTATAGCTGATTTATCATCAAAAGGATTCTATAACTTACATAGTTTGAATTTTTTTTAGGACACTTTGACCACAAATAAGTTCAAAAGGTCAGATATGGACATCTATATGGCTTATGAAGCATCAGAAGGAGTCTATGAGTATGTATAGAAAGCCCAAGATCGAGGACTCTTTGGCCAGAAACATGTTCAGGAGGTCAAAAAGGGACCTCTGTATAGCTGATTTATCATCAAAAGGAGTCTATAACTTTCTATAGTTTGAATTTTTTTTAGGACACTTTGACCACAAATAAGTTCAAAAGGTCAGATATGGAAATCTATATGGCTTATGAAGCATCAGAAGGAGTCTATGAGTATGTATAGAAAGCCCAAGATCGAGGACTCTTTGGCCAGAAATATGTTCTGGAGGTCAAAAGGGGACCTCTGTATAGCTGATTTATCATCAAAAGGAGTCTATAACTTTCTATAGTTTGAAAACTTTTGAGGACACTTTGACCACAAATAAGTTCAAAAGGTCAGATATGGACGTCTATGTGGCTTATGAAGCATCAGAAGGAGTCTATGAGTATGTATAGAAAGCCCAAGATCGAGGACTCTTTGGCCAGAAATATGTTCAGTAGGTCAAAAGGGGTCCTCTGTATAGCTGATTTATCATCAAAAGGAGTCTATAACTTATATAGTTTGAAAAAATGTTAAGACACTTTGACCACAAATAAGTTCAAAAGGTCAGATATGGAAATCTATATGGCTTATGAAGCATCAGAAGGCATCTATGAGTATATATAGAAAGACCAAGATCGAGGACTCTTTGGCCAGAAATATGTTCTGGAGGTCAAAAGGGGACCTCTGTATAGCTGATTTATCATCAAAAGGAGTCTATAACTTTATATAGTTTGAAAAAATGTTAGGACACTTTGACCACAAATAAGTTCAAAAGGTCAGATATGGACATCTATATGGCTTATGAAGCATCAGAAGGAGTCTATGAGTATGTATCGAAAGCCCAAGATCGAGGACTCTTTGGCCAGAAATATGTTCTGGAGGTCAAAAGGGGACCTCTGTATAGCTGATTTATCATCAAAAGGAGTCTATAACTTTATATAGTTTGAAAAAATGTTAGGACACTTTGACCACAAATAAGTTCAAAAGGTCAGATATGGACATCTATATGGCTTATGAAGCATCAGAAAGAGTCTATGAGTATGTATAGAAAGCCCAAGATCGAGGACTCTTTGGCCAGAAATATGTTCTGGAGGTCAAAAGGGGACCTCTGTATAGCTGATTTATCATCAAAAGGAGTCTATAACTTTATATAGTTTGAAAAAATTTTGAGGACACTTTGACCACAAATAAGTTCAAAAGGTCAGATATGGAAATCTATATGGCTTATGAAGCATCAGAAGGCATCTATGAGTATATATAGAAAGACCAAGATCGAGGACTCTTTGGCCAGAAATATGTTCTGGAGGTCAAAAGGGGACCTCTGTATAGCTGATTTATCATCAAAAGGAGTCTATAACTTTATATAGTTTGAAAAAATGTTAGGACACTTTGACCACAAATAAGTTCAAAAGGTCAGATATGGACATCTATATGGCTTATGAAGCATCAGAAGGAGTCTATGAGTATGTATCGAAAGCCCAAGATCGAGGACTCTTTGGCCAGAAATATGTTCTGGAGGTCAAAAGGGGACCTCTGTATAGCTGATTTATCATCAAAAGGAGTCTATAACTTTCTATAGTTTGAAAAATTTTGAGGACACTTTGACCACAAATAAGTTCAAAAGGTCAGATATGGAAATCTATATGGCTTATGAACCATCAGAAGGAGTCTATGAGTATGTATAGAAAGCCCAAGATCGAGGACTCTTTGGCCAGAAATATGTTCTGGAGGTCAAAAGGGGACCTCTGTATAGCTGATTTATCATCAAAAGGAGTCTATAACTTTAATAGTTTGAAAAAATGTGAGGACACTTTGACCACAAATAAGTTCAAAAGGTCAGATATGGACATCTATATGGCTTATGAAGCATCAGAAGGAGTCTATGAGTATGTATAGAAAGCTAAAGATCAAGGACTCTTTGGCCAGAAATATGTTCTGGAGGTCAAAAGGGGACCTCTGTATAGCTGATTTATCATCAAAAGGAGTCTATAACTTTCTATAGTTTGAAAAATTTTGAGGACACTTTGACCACAAATAAGTTCAAAAGGTCAGATATGGACATCTATTTGGCTTATGAAGCATCAGAAGGAGTCAATGAGTATGTATAGAAAGCCCAAGATTGAGGACTCTGGCCAGAAATATGTTCAGGAGGTCAAAGGGGGACCTCTGTAGAGCTGATTTATCATCAAAAGGAGTCTATAACTTTCTATAGTTTGAAAACTTTTGAGGACACTTTGACCACAAATAAGTTCAAAAGGTCAGATATGGACATCTTATGAAGCATCAGAAGGAATCTATGAGTATGTATAGAAAGCCCAAGATCGAGGACTCTTTGGCCAGAAATATTTTCAGGAGGTCAAAGGGGACCTCTGTATAGCTGATTTATCATCAAAAGGAGTCTATAACTTTCTATAGTTTGAAAAATTTTGAGGACACTTTGACCACAAATAAGTTCAAAAGGTCAGATATGGAAATCTATATGGCTTATGAAGCATCAGAAGGAGTCTATGAGTATGTATAGAAAGCTAAAGATCAAGGACTCTTTGGCCAGAAATATGTTCTGGAGGTCAAAAGGGGACCTCTGTATAGCTGATTTATCATCAAAAGGAGTCTATAACTTTCTATAGTTTGAAAAAATGTTAGGACACTTTGACCACAAATAAGTTCAAAAGGTCAGATATGGACATCTATGTGGCTTATGAAGCATCAGAATTAGTCTATGAGTATGTATAGAAAGCCCAAGATCGAGGACTCTGGCCAGAAATATGTTCTGGAGGTCAAAAGGGGACCTCTGTATAGATGATTTATCATCAAAAGGAGTCTATAACTTTATATAGTTTGAAAAAATTTTGAGGAAACTTTGACCACAAATAAGTTCAAAAGGTCAGATATGGACATCTATATGGCTTATGAAGCATCAGAAGGCGTCTATGAGTATGTATAGAAAGCCCAAGATCAAGGACTCTTTGGCCAGAAATATGTTCTGGAGGTCAAAAGGGGCCCTCTGTATAACTGATTTATCATCAAAAGGAGTCTATAACTTACTATAGTTTGAAAAAATGTTAGGACACTTTGACCACAAATAAGTTCAAAAGGTCAGATATGGACATCTATATGGCTTATGAAGCATCAGAATTAGTCTATGAGTATGTATAGAAAGCCCAAGATCGAGGACTCTTTGGCCAGAAATATGTTCTGGAGGTCAAAAGGGGACCTCTGTATAGCTGATTTATCATCAAAAGGAGTCTATAACTTTATATAGTTTACATTTTTTTTAGGACACTTTGACCACAAATAAGTTCAAAATGTCAGATATGGAAATCTATATGGCTTATGAAGCATCAGAAGGAGTCTATGAGTATGTATAGAAAGCTAAAGATCAAGGACTCTTTGGCCAGAAATATGTTCTGGAGGTCAAAAGGGGACCTCTGTATAGCTGATTTATCATCAAAAGGAGTCTATAACTTTATATAGTTTACATTTTTTTAGGACACTTTGACCACAAATAAGTTCAAAATGTCAGATATGGAAATCTATATGGCTTATGAAGCATCAGAAGGAATCTATGAGTATGTGTAGAAAGCCCAAGATCAAGGACTCTTTGGTAAGAAATATGTTCAGGAGGTCAAAATGGGACCTCTGTATAGCTGATTTATCATCAAAAGGATTCTATAACTTATATAGTTTGAATTTTTTTTAGGACACTTTGACCACAAATAAGTTCAAAAGGTCAGATATGGACATCTATATGGCTTATGAAGCATCAGAAGGAGTCTATGAGTATGTATAGAAAGCCCAAGATCGAGGACTCTTTGGCCAGAAATATGTTCTGGAGGTCAAAAGGGGACCTCTGTATAGCTGATTTATCATCAAAAGGAGTCTATAACTTTCTATAGTTTGAAAACTTTTGAGGACACTTTGACCACAAATAAGTTCAAAAGGTCAGATATGGACATCTATATGGATTATGAAGCATCAGAAGGAGTCTATGAGTATGTATAGAAAGCCCAAGATCGAGGACTCTTTGGCCAGAAATATGTTCTGGAGGTCAAAAGGGGACCTCTGTATAGCTGATTTATCATCAAAAGGAGTCTATAACTTTCTATAGTTTGAAAAAATGTTAGGACACTTTGACCACAAATAAGTTCAAAAGGTCAGATATGGACATCTATATGGCTTATGAAGCATCAGAAAGAGTCTATGAGTATGTATAGAAAGCCCAAGATCGAGGACTCTTTGGCCAGAAATATGTTCTGGAGGTCAAAAGGGGACCTCTGTATAGCTGATTTATCATCAAAAGGAGTCTATAACTTTATATAGTTTGAAAAAATTTTGAGGACACTTTGACCACAAATAAGTTCAAAAGGTCAGATATGGACATCTATATGGCTTATGAAGCATCAGAAGGCGTCTATGAGTATGTATAGAAAGCCCAAGATCAAGGACTCTTTGGTAAGAAATATGTTCAGGAGGTCAAAATGGGACCTCTGTATAGCTGATTTATCATCAAAAGGATTCTATAACTTACATAGTTTGAATTTTTTTTAGGACACTTTGACCACAAATAAGTTCAAAAGGTCAGATATGGACATCTATATGGCTTATGAAGCATCAGAAGGAGTCTATGAGTATGTATAGAAAGCCCAAGATCGAGGACTCTTTGGCCAGAAACATGTTCAGGAGGTCAAAAAGGGACCTCTGTATAGCTGATTTATCATCAAAAGGAGTCTATAACTTTCTATAGTTTGAATTTTTTTTAGGACACTTTGACCACAAATAAGTTCAAAAGGTCAGATATGGAAATCTATATGGCTTATGAAGCATCAGAAGGAGTCTATGAGTATGTATAGAAAGCCCAAGATCGAGGACTCTTTGGCCAGAAATATGTTCTGGAGGTCAAAAGGGGACCTCTGTATAGCTGATTTATCATCAAAAGGAGTCTATAACTTTCTATAGTTTGAAAACTTTTGAGGACACTTTGACCACAAATAAGTTCAAAAGGTCAGATATGGACGTCTATGTGGCTTATGAAGCATCAGAAGGAGTCTATGAGTATGTATAGAAAGCCCAAGATCGAGGACTCTTTGGCCAGAAATATGTTCAGTAGGTCAAAAGGGGTCCTCTGTATAGCTGATTTATCATCAAAAGGAGTCTATAACTTATATAGTTTGAAAAAATGTTAAGACACTTTGACCGCAAATAAGTTCAAAAGGTCAGATATGGAAATCTATATGGCTTATGAAGCATCAGAAGGCATCTATGAGTATATATAGAAAGACCAAGATCGAGGACTCTTTGGCCAGAAATATGTTCTGGAGGTCAAAAGGGGACCTCTGTATAGCTGATTTATCATCAAAAGGAGTCTATAACTTTATATAGTTTGAAAAAATGTTAGGACACTTTGACCACAAATAAGTTCAAAAGGTCAGATATGGACATCTATATGGCTTATGAAGCATCAGAAGGAGTCTATGAGTATGTATCGAAAGCCCAAGATCGAGGACTCTTTGGCCAGAAATTTGTTCTGGAGGTCAAAAGGGGACCTCTGTATAGCTGATTTATCATCAAAAGGAGTCTATAACTTTATATAGTTTGAAAAAATGTTAGGACACTTTGACCACAAATAAGTTCAAAAGGTCAGATATGGACATCTATATGGCTTATGAAGCATCAGAAAGAGTCTATGAGTATGTATAGAAAGCCCAAGATCGAGGACTCTTTGGCCAGAAATATGTTCTGGAGGTCAAAAGGGGACCTCTGTATAGCTGATTTATCATCAAAAGGAGTCTATAACTTTATATAGTTTGAAAAAATTTTGAGGACACTTTGACCACAAATAAGTTCAAAAGGTCAGATATGGAAATCTATATGGCTTATGAAGCATCAGAAGGCATCTATGAGTATATATAGAAAGACCAAGATCGAGGACTCTTTGGCCAGAAATATGTTCTGGAGGTCAAAAGGGGACCTCTGTATAGCTGATTTATCATCAAAAGGAGTCTATAACTTTATATAGTTTGAAAAAATGTTAGGACACTTTGACCACAAATAAGTTCAAAAGGTCAGATATGGACATCTATATGGCTTATGAAGCATCAGAAGGAGTCTATGAGTATGTATCGAAAGCCCAAGATCGAGGACTCTTTGGCCAGAAATATGTTCTGGAGGTCAAAAGGGGACCTCTGTATAGCTGATTTATCATCAAAAGGAGTCTATAACTTTCTATAGTTTGAAAAAATGTTAGGACACTTTGACCACAAATAAGTTCAAAAGGTCAGATATGGACATCTATATGGCTTATGAAGCATCAGAATTAGTCTATGAGTATGTATAGAAAGCCCAAGATCGAGGACTCTGGCCAGAAATATGTTCTGGAGGTCAAAAGGGGACCTCTGTATAGATGATTTATCATCAAAAGGAGTCTATAACTTTATATAGTTTGAAAAAATTTTGAGGACACTTTGACCACAAATAAGTTCAAAAGGTCAGATATGGACATCTATATGGCTTATGAAGCATCAGAAGGCGTCTATGAGTATGTATAGAAAGCCCAAGATCAAGGACTCTTTGGCCAGAAATATGTTCTGGAGGTCAAAAGGGGCCCTCTGTATAACTGATTTATCATCAAAAGGAGTCTATAACTTACTATAGTTTGAAAAAATGTTAGGACACTTTGACCACAAATAAGTTCAAAAGGTCAGATATGGACATCTTATGAAGCATCAGAAGGAATCTATGAGTATGTATAGAAAGCCCAAGATCGAGGACTCTTTGGTCAGAAATATGTTCTGGAGGTCAAAAGGGGCCCTCTGTATAGCTGATTTATCATCAAAAGGAGTCTATAACTTTATATAGTTTGAAGAAATGTTAGGACACTTTGACCACAAATAAGTTCAAAAGGTCAGATATGAACATCTATATGGCTTATGAAGCACCAAAAGGAGTCTATGAGTATGTATAGAAAGCCCAAGATCGAGGACTCTTTGGCCAGAAATATGTTCACGAGGTCAAATGGGGACCTCTGTATAGCTGATTTATCATCAAAAGGAGTCTATAACTTTATATAGTTTGAAAAATTTTGAGGACACTTTGACCACAAATAAGTTCAAAAGGTCAGATATGGACATCTTATGAAATATCAGAAGGAATCTATGAGTATGTATAGAAAGCCCAAGATTGAGGACTCTTTGGCCAGAAATATGTTCAAGAGGTCAAAAGGGGACCTCTGTATAGCTGATTTATCATCAAATGGAGTCTATAACTTTCTATAGTTTGAAAAATTTTGAGGACACTTTGACCACAAATAAGTTCAAAAGGTCAGATATGGACATCTATATGGCTTATGAAGCATCAGAAGGCGTCTATGAGTATGTGTAGAAAGCCCAAGATCGAGGACTTTTTGGCCAGAAATATGTTCAGGAGGTCAGAAGGGGCCCTCTGTATAGCTGATTTATCATCAAAAGGAGTCTATAACTTTATATGGTTTGAAAAATTTTAGGACACTTTGACCACAAATAAGTTCAAAAGGTCAGATATGGACATCTATATGGCTTATGAAGCACCAGAAGGAGTCTATGAGCATGTATAGAAAGCCCAAGATCAAGGACTCTTTGGCCAGAAATATGCTCAGGAGGTCAAAAGGGGACCTCTGTATAGCTGATTTATCATCAAAAGGAGTCTATAACTTTCTATAATTTGAAAACTTTTGAGGACACTTTGACCACAAATATGTTCAAAAGGTCAGATATGGACATCTTATGAAGCATCAGAAGGAATCTATGAGTATGTATAGAAAGCCCAAGATCGAGGACTCTTTGGTCAGAAATATGTTCTGGAGGTCAAAAGGGGACCTCTGTATAGCTGATTTATCATCAAAAGGAGTCTATAACTTTATATAGTTTGAAAAAATGTTAGGACACTTTGACCACAAATAAGTTCAAAAGGTCAGATATGAACATCTGTATGGCTTATGAAGCACCAGAAGGAGTCTATGAGTATGTATAGAAAGCCCAAGATCGAGGACTCTTTGGCCAGAAATATGTTCAGGAGGTCAAAAGGGGACCTCTGTATACCTGATTTATCATCAAAAGGAGTCTATAACTTTATATTGTTTGAAAAAATGTTAGGACACTTTGACCACAAATAAGTTCAAAAGGTCAGATATGAACATCTATATGGCTTATGAAGCACCAGAAGGAGTCTATGAGTATGTATAGAAAGCCCAAGATCGAGGACTCTTTGGCCAGAAATATGTTCAGGAGGTCAAAGGGGACCTCTGTATAGCTGATTTATCATCAAAAGGAGTCTATAACTTTCTACAGTTTGAAAAATTTTGAGGACACTTTGACCACAAATAAGTTCAAAAGATCAGATATGGACATCTATATGGCTTATGAAGCATCAGAAGGCGTCTATGAGTATGTATAGAAAGCCCAAGATCAAGGACTCTTTGGTAAGAAATATGTTCAGGAGGTCAAAATGGGACCTCTGTATAGCTGATTTATCATCAAAAGGATTCTATAACTTATATAGTTTGAATTTTTTTTAGGACACTTTGACCACAAATAAGTTCAAAAGGTCAGATATGGACATCTATATGGCTTATGAAGCATCAGAAGGAGTCTATGAGTATGTATAGAAAGCCCAAGATCGAGGACTCTTTGGCCAGAAATATGTTCTGGAGGTCAAAAGGGGACCTCTGTATAGCTGATTTATCATCAAAAGGAGTCTATAACTTTCTATAGTTTGAAAACTTTTGAGGACACTTTGACCACAAATAAGTTCAAAAGGTCAGATATGGACATCTATATGGATTATGAAGCATCAGAAGGAGTCTATGAGTATGTATAGAAAGCCCAAGATCGAGGACTCTTTGGCCAGAAATATGTTCTGGAGGTCAAAAGGGGACCTCTGTATAGCTGATTTATCATCAAAAGGAGTCTATAACTTTCTATAGTTTGAAAACTTTTGAGGACACTTTGACCACAAATAAGTTCAAAAGGTCAGATATGGACATCTATATGGCTTATGAAGCATCAGAAGGAGTCTATGAGTATGTATCGAAAACGCAAGATCGAGGACTCTTTGGCCAGAAATATGTTCAGTAGGTCAAAAGGGGCCCTCTGTATAGCTGATTTATCTTTAAAATGAGTCTATAACTTTATATAGTTTGAAAAATTTTAGGACACTTTGACCACAAATGAGTTCAAAATGTCAGATATAGAAATCTATATGGCTTATGAAGCATCAGAAGGAGTCTATGAGTATGTATAGAAAGCCCAAGATCGAGGACTCTTTGGCCAGAAATATGTTCTGGAGGTCAAAAGGGGACCTCTGTATAGCTGATTTATCATCAAAAGGAGTCTATAACTTTCTATAGTTTGAAAAAATGTTAGGACACTTTGACCACAAATAAGTTCAAAAGGTCAGATATGGACATCTATATGGCTTATGAAGCATCAGAAAGAGTCTATGAGTATGTATAGAAAGCCCAAGATCGAGGACTCTTTGGCCAGAAATATGTTCTGGAGGTCAAAAGGGGACCTCTGTATAGCTGATTTATCATCAAAAGGAGTCTATAACTTTATATAGTTTGAAAAAATTTTGAGGACACTTTGACCACAAATAAGTTCAAAAGGTCAGATATGGACATCTATATGGCTTATGAAGCATCAGAAGGCGTCTATGAGTATGTATAGAAAGCCCAAGATCAAGGACTCTTTGGTAAGAAATATGTTCAGGAGGTCAAAATGGGACCTCTGTATAGCTGATTTATCATCAAAAGGAGTCTATAACTTTCTATAGTTTGAATTTTTTTTAGGACACTTTGACCACAAATAAGTTCAAAAGGTCAGATATGGAAATCTATATGGCTTATGAAGCATCAGAAGGAGTCTATGAGTATGTATAGAAAGCCCAAGATCGAGGACTCTTTGGCCAGAAATATGTTCTGGAGGTCAAAAGGGGACCTCTGTATAGCTGATTTATCATCAAAAGGAGTCTATAACTTTCTATAGTTTGAAAACTTTTGAGGACACTTTGACCACAAATAAGTTCAAAAGGTCAGATATGGACGTCTATGTGGCTTATGAAGCATCAGAAGGAGTCTATGAGTATGTATAGAAAGCCCAAGATCGAGGACTCTTTGGCCAGAAATATGTTCAGTAGGTCAAAAGGGGTCCTCTGTATAGCTGATTTATCATCAAAAGGAGTCTATAACTTATATAGTTTGAAAAAATGTTAAGACACTTTGACCACAAATAAGTTCAAAAGGTCAGATATGGAAATCTATATGGCTTATGAAGCATCAGAAGGCATCTATGAGTATATATAGAAAGACCAAGATCGAGGACTCTTTGGCCAGAAATATGTTCTGGAGGTCAAAAGGGGACCTCTGTATAGCTGATTTATCATCAAAAGGAGTCTATAACTTTATATAGTTTGAAAAAATGTTAGGACACTTTGACCACAAATAAGTTCAAAAGGTCAGATATGGACATCTATATGGCTTATGAAGCATCAGAAGGAGTCTATGAGTATGTATCGAAAGCCCAAGATCGAGGACTCTTTGGCCAGAAATATGTTCTGGAGGTCAAAAGGGGACCTCTGTATAGCTGATTTATCATCAAAAGGAGTCTATAACTTTATATAGTTTGAAAAAATGTTAGGACACTTTGACCACAAATAAGTTCAAAAGGTCAGATATGGACATCTATATGGCTTATGAAGCATCAGAAAGAGTCTATGAGTATGTATAGAAAGCCCAAGATCGAGGACTCTTTGGCCAGAAATATGTTCTGGAGGTCAAAAGGGGACCTCTGTATAGCTGATTTATCATCAAAAGGAGTCTATAACTTTATATAGTTTGAAAAAATTTTGAGGACACTTTGACCACAAATAAGTTCAAAAGGTCAGATATGGACATCTATATGGCTTATGAAGCATCAGAAGGCATCTATGAGTATATATAGAAAGACCAAGATCGAGGACTCTTTGGCCAGAAATATGTTCTGGAGGTCAAAAGGGGACCTCTGTATAGCTGATTTATCATCAAAAGGAGTCTATAACTTTATATAGTTTGAAAAAATGTTAGGACACTTTGACCACAAATAAGTTCAAAAGGTCAGATATGGACATCTATATGGCTTATGAAGCATCAGAAGGAGTCTATGAGTATGTATCGAAAGCCCAAGATCGAGGACTCTTTGGCCAGAAATATGTTCTGGAGGTCAAAAGGGGACCTCTGTATAGCTGATTTATCATCAAAAGGAGTCTATAACTTTCTATAGTTTGAAAAATTTTGAGGACACTTTGACCACAAATAAGTTCAAAAGGTCAGATATGGAAATCTATATGGCTTATGAACCATCAGAAGGAGTCTATGAGTATGTATAGAAAGCCCAAGATCGAGGACTCTTTGGCCAGAAATATGTTCTGGAGGTCAAAAGGGGACCTCTGTATAGCTGATTTATCATCAAAAGGAGTCTATAACTTTAATAGTTTGAAAAAATGTGAGGACACTTTGACCACAAATAAGTTCAAAAGGTCAGATATGGACATCTATATGGCTTATGAAGCATCAGAAGGAGTCTATGAGTATGTATAGAAAGCTAAAGATCAAGGACTCTTTGGCCAGAAATATGTTCTGGAGGTCAAAAGGGGACCTCTGTATAGCTGATTTATCATCAAAAGGAGTCTATAACTTTCTATAGTTTGAAAAATTTTGAGGACACTTTGACCACAAATAAGTTCAAAAGGTCAGATATGGACATCTATTTGGCTTATGAAGCATCAGAAGGAGTCAATGAGTATGTATAGAAAGCCCAAGATTGAGGACTCTGGCCAGAAATATATTCAGGAGGTCAAAGGGGGACCTCTGTAGAGCTGATTTATCATCAAAAGGAGTCTATAACTTTCTATAGTTTGAAAACTTTTGAGGACACTTTGACCACAAATAAGTTCAAAAGGTCAGATATGGACATCTTATGAAGCATCAGAAGGAATCTATGAGTATGTATAGAAAGCCCAAGATCGAGGACTCTTTGGCCAGAAATATTTTCAGGAGGTCAAAGGGGACCTCTGTATAGCTGATTTATCATCAAAAGGAGTCTATAACTTTCTATAGTTTGAAAAATTTTGAGGACACTTTGACCACAAATAAGTTCAAAAGGTCAGATATGGACATCTATTTGGCTTATGAAGCATCAGAAGGAGTCTATGAGTATGTATAGAAAGCCCAAGATCGAGGACTCTGGCCAGAAATATGTTCAGGAGGTCAAAGGGGGACCTCTGTAGAGCTGATTTATCATCAAAAGGAGTCTATAACTTTCTATAGTTTGAAAACTTTTGAGGACACTTTGACCACAAATAAGTTCAAAAGGTCAGATATGGACATCTTATGAAGCATCAGAAGGAATCTATGAGTATGTATAGAAAGCCCAAGATCGAGGACTCTTTGGCCAGAAATATTTTCAGGAGGTCAAAGGGGACCTCTGTATAGCTGATTTATCATCAAAAGGAGTCTATAACTTTCTATAGTTTGAAAAATTTTGAGGACACTTTGACCACAAATAAGTTCAAAAGGTCAGATATGGACATCTATTTGGCTTATGAAGCATCAGAAGGAGTCTATGAGTATGTATAGAAAGCCCAAGATCGAGGACTCTGGCCAGAAATATGTTCAGGAGGTCAAAGGGGGACCTCTGTAGAGCTGATTTATCATCAAAAGGAGTCTATAACTTTCTATAGTTTGAAAACTTTTGAGGACACTTTGACCACAAATAAGTTCAAAAGGTCAGATATGGACATCTTATGAAGCATCAGAAGGAATCTATGAGTATGTATAGAAAGCCCAAGATCGAGGACTCTTTGGTCAGAAATATGTTCTGGAGGTCAAAAGGGGACCTCTGTATAGCTGATTTATCATCAAAAGGAGTCTATAACTTTCTATAGTTTGAAACATTTTGAGGACACTTTGACCACAAATAAGTTCAAAAGGTCAGATATGGACATCTATATGGCTTATGAAGCATCAGAAGGAATCTATGAGTATGTATATAAAGCATAGAATCGAGAACTCTTTGGCCAGAAACATGTTCAGGAGGTCAAAAGGGGCCCTCTGTATAGCTGATTTATCATCAAAAGAAGTCTATAACTTACTACAGTTTGAAAAAATGTTAGGACACTTTGACCACAAATAAGTTCAAAAGGTCAGATATGGACATCTATATGGCTTATGTAGCATCAGAAGGAGTCTATGAGTATGTATCGAAAGCCCAAGATCGAGGACTCTTTGGCCAGAAATATGTTCTGGAGGTCAAAAGGGGACCTCTGTATAGCTGATTTATCATCAAAAGGAGTCTATAACTTTCTATAGTTTGAAAAATTTTGAGGACACTTTGACCACAAATAAGTTCAAAAGGTCAGATATGGACATCTTATGAAGCATCAGAAGGAATCTATGAGTATGTATAGAAAGCCCAAGATTGAGGACTCTTTGGCCAGAAATATGTTCAGGAGGTCAAAAGGGGCCCTCTGTATAGCTGATTTATCATCAAAAGGAGTCTATAACTTTCTATAGTTTGAAAAATTTTGAGGACACTTTGACCACAAATAAGTTCAAAAGGTCAGATATGGACATCTATATGGCTTATGAAGCATCAGAAGGAGTCTATGAGTATGTATAGAAAGCCCAAGATCGAGGACTCTTTGGCCAGAAATATGTTCAGTAGATCAAAATGGGCCCTCTGTATAGCTGATTTATCATCAAAAGGAGTTTATAACTTTATATAGTTTGAAAACTTTTGAGGACACTTTGACCACAAATAAGTTCAAAAGGTCAGACATGGACATCTATATGGCTTATGAAGCACCAAGAAGGAGTCTATGAGTATGTATAGAAAGCCCAAGATCGAGGACTCTTTGGCCAGAAATATGTTCAGGAGGTCAGAAGGGGCCCTCTGTATAGCTGATTTATCATCAAAAGGAGTCTATAACTTTATATAGTTTGAAAAAATGTTAGGACACTTTGACCACAAATAAGTTCAAAAGGTCAGATATGGACATCTATATGGCTTATGAAGCATCAGAAGGAGTCTATGAGTATGTATCGAAAGCCCAAGATCGAGGACTCTTTGGCCAGAAATATGTTCTGGAGGTCAAAAGGGGACCTCTGTATAGCTGATTTATCATCAAAAGGAGTCTATAACTTTATATAGTTTGAAAAAATGTTAGGACACTTTGACCACAAATAAGTTCAAAAGGTCAGATATGGACATCTATATGGCTTATGAAGCATCAGAAAGAGTCTATGAGTATGTATAGAAAGCCCAAGATCGAGGACTCTTTGGCCAGAAATATGTTCTGGAGGTCAAAAGGGGACCTCTGTATAGCTGATTTATCATCAAAAGGAGTCTATAACTTTATATAGTTTGAAAAAATTTTGAGGACACTTTGACCACAAATAAGTTCAAAAGGTCAGATATGGACATCTATATGGCTTATGAAGCATCAGAAGGCGTCTATGAGTATGTATAGAAAGCCCAAGATCAAGGACTCTTTGGTAAGAAATATGTTCAGGAGGTCAAAATGGGACCTCTGTATAGCTGATTTATCATCAAAAGGATTCTATAACTTACATAGTTTACATTTTTTTGAGGACACTTTGACCACAAATAAGTTCAAAAGGTCAGATATGGACATCTATTTGGCTTATGAAGCATCAGAAGGAGTCTATGAGTATGTATATATAGCCCAAGATCGAGGACTCTTTTGACAGAAATATGTTCAGGAGGTCAAAAGGGGCCCTCTGTATAGCTGATTTATCATCAAAAGGAGTCTATAACTTTCTATAGTTTGAAAAATTTTGAGGACACTTTGACCACAAATAAGTTCAAAAGGTCAGATATGGAAATCTATATGGCTCATGAACCATCAGAAGGAGTCTATGAGTATGTATAGAAAGCCCAAGATCGAGGACTCTTTGGCCAGAAATATGTTCTGGAGGTCAAAAGGGGACCTCTGTATAGCTGATTTATCATCAAAAGGAGTCTATAACTTTAATAGTTTGAAAAAATGTGAGGACACTTTGACCACAAATAAGTTCAAAAGGTCAGATATGGACATCTATATGGCTTATGAAGCATCAGAAGGAGTCTATGAGTATGTATAGAAAGCTAAAGATCAAGGACTCTTTGGCCAGAAATATGTTCTGGAGGTCAAAAGGGGACCTCTGTATAGCTGATTTATCATCAAAAGGAGTCTATAACTTTCTATAGTTTGAATTTTTTTTAGGACACTTTGACCACAAATAAGTTCAAAAGGTCAGATATGGAAATCTATATGGCTTATGAAGCATCAGAAGGAGTCTATGAGTATGTATAGAAAGCCCAAGATCGAGGACTCTTTGGCCAGAAATATGTTCTGGAGGTCAAAAGGGGACCTCTGTATAGCTGATTTATCATCAAAAGGAGTCTATAACTTTCTATAGTTTGAAAACTTTTGAGGACACTTTGACCACAAATAAGTTCAAAAGGTCAGATATGGACGTCTATGTGGCTTATGAAGCATCAGAAGGAGTCTATGAGTATGTATAGAAAGCCCAAGATCGAGGACTCTTTGGCCAGAAATATGTTCAGTAGGTCAAAAGGGGTCCTCTGTATAGCTGATTTATCATCAAAAGGAGTCTATAACTTATATAGTTTGAAAAAATGTTAAGACACTTTGACCACAAATAAGTTCAAAAGGTCAGATATGGAAATCTATATGGCTTATGAAGCATCAGAAGGCATCTATGAGTATATATAGAAAGACCAAGATCGAGGACTCTTTGGCCAGAAATATGTTCTGGAGGTCAAAAGGGGACCTCTGTATAGCTGATTTATCATCAAAAGGAGTCTATAACTTTATATAGTTTGAAAAAATGTTAGGACACTTTGACCACAAATAAGTTCAAAAGGTCAGATATGGACATCTATATGGCTTATGAAGCATCAGAAGGAGTCTATGAGTATGTATCGAAAGCCCAAGATCGAGGACTCTTTGGCCAGAAATATGTTCTGGAGGTCAAAAGGGGACCTCTGTATAGCTGATTTATCATCAAAAGGAGTCTATAACTTTATATAGTTTGAAAAAATGTTAGGACACTTTGACCACAAATAAGTTCAAAAGGTCAGATATGGACATCTATATGGCTTATGAAGCATCAGAAAGAGTCTATGAGTATGTATAGAAAGCCCAAGATCGAGGACTCTTTGGCCAGAAATATGTTCTGGAGGTCAAAAGGGGACCTCTGTATAGCTGATTTATCATCAAAAGGAGTCTATAACTTTATATAGTTTGAAAAAATTTTGAGGACACTTTGACCACAAATAAGTTCAAAAGGTCAGATATGGACATCTATATGGCTTATGAAGCATCAGAAGGCATCTATGAGTATATATAGAAAGACCAAGATCGAGGACTCTTTGGCCAGAAATATGTTCTGGAGGTCAAAAGGGGACCTCTGTATAGCTGATTTATCATCAAAAGGAGTCTATAACTTTATATAGTTTGAAAAAATGTTAGGACACTTTGACCACAAATAAGTTCAAAAGGTCAGATATGGACATCTATATGGCTTATGAAGCATCAGAAGGAGTCTATGAGTATGTATCGAAAGCCCAAGATCGAGGACTCTTTGGCCAGAAATATGTTCTGGAGGTCAAAAGGGGACCTCTGTATAGCTGATTTATCATCAAAAGGAGTCTATAACTTTCTATAGTTTGAAAAATTTTGAGGACACTTTGACCACAAATAAGTTCAAAAGGTCAGATATGGAAATCTATATGGCTTATGAACCATCAGAAGGAGTCTATGAGTATGTATAGAAAGCCCAAGATCGAGGACTCTTTGGCCAGAAATATGTTCTGGAGGTCAAAAGGGGACCTCTGTATAGCTGATTTATCATCAAAAGGAGTCTATAACTTTAATAGTTTGAAAAAATGTGAGGACACTTTGACCACAAATAAGTTCAAAAGGTCAGATATGGACATCTATATGGCTTATGAAGCATCAGAAGGAGTCTATGAGTATGTATAGAAAGCTAAAGATCAAGGACTCTTTGGCCAGAAATATGTTCTGGAGGTCAAAAGGGGACCTCTGTATAGCTGATTTATCATCAAAAGGAGTCTATAACTTTCTATAGTTTGAAAAATTTTGAGGACACTTTGACCACAAATAAGTTCAAAAGGTCAGATATGGACATCTATTTGGCTTATGAAGCATCAGAAGGAGTCAATGAGTATGTATAGAAAGCCCAAGATTGAGGACTCTGGCCAGAAATATATTCAGGAGGTCAAAGGGGGACCTCTGTAGAGCTGATTTATCATCAAAAGGAGTCTATAACTTTCTATAGTTTGAAAACTTTTGAGGACACTTTGACCACAAATAAGTTCAAAAGGTCAGATATGGACATCTTATGAAGCATCAGAAGGAATCTATGAGTATGTATAGAAAGCCCAAGATCGAGGACTCTTTGGCCAGAAATATTTTCAGGAGGTCAAAGGGGACCTCTGTATAGCTGATTTATCATCAAAAGGAGTCTATAACTTTCTATAGTTTGAAAAATTTTGAGGACACTTTGACCACAAATAAGTTCAAAAGGTCAGATATGGACATCTATTTGGCTTATGAAGCATCAGAAGGAGTCTATGAGTATGTATAGAAAGCCCAAGATCGAGGACTCTGGCCAGAAATATGTTCAGGAGGTCAAAGGGGGACCTCTGTAGAGCTGATTTATCATCAAAAGGAGTCTATAACTTTCTATAGTTTGAAAACTTTTGAGGACACTTTGACCACAAATAAGTTCAAAAGGTCAGATATGGACATCTTATGAAGCATCAGAAGGAATCTATGAGTATGTATAGAAAGCCCAAGATCGAGGACTCTTTGGCCAGAAATATTTTCAGGAGGTCAAAGGGGACCTCTGTATAGCTGATTTATCATCAAAAGGAGTCTATAACTTTCTATAGTTTGAAAAATTTTGAGGACACTTTGACCACAAATAAGTTCAAAAGGTCAGATATGGACATCTATTTGGCTTATGAAGCATCAGAAGGAGTCTATGAGTATGTATAGAAAGCCCAAGATCGAGGACTCTGGCCAGAAATATGTTCAGGAGGTCAAAGGGGGACCTCTGTAGAGCTGATTTATCATCAAAAGGAGTCTATAACTTTCTATAGTTTGAAAACTTTTGAGGACACTTTGACCACAAATAAGTTCAAAAGGTCAGATATGGACATCTTATGAAGCATCAGAAGGAATCTATGAGTATGTATAGAAAGCCCAAGATCGAGGACTCTTTGGTCAGAAATATGTTCTGGAGGTCAAAAGGGGACCTCTGTATAGCTGATTTATCATCAAAAGGAGTCTATAACTTTCTATAGTTTGAAACATTTTGAGGACACTTTGACCACAAATAAGTTCAAAAGGTCAGATATGGACATCTATATGGCTTATGAAGCATCAGAAGGAATCTATGAGTATGTATATAAAGCATAGAATCGAGAACTCTTTGGCCAGAAACATGTTCAGGAGGTCAAAAGGGGCCCTCTGTATAGCTGATTTATCATCAAAAGAAGTCTATAACTTACTACAGTTTGAAAAAATGTTAGGACACTTTGACCACAAATAAGTTCAAAAGGTCAGATATGGACATCTATATGGCTTATGTAGCATCAGAAGGAGTCTATGAGTATGTATCGAAAGCCCAAGATCGAGGACTCTTTGGCCAGAAATATGTTCTGGAGGTCAAAAGGGGACCTCTGTATAGCTGATTTATCATCAAAAGGAGTCTATAACTTTCTATAGTTTGAAAAATTTTGAGGACACTTTGACCACAAATAAGTTCAAAAGGTCAGATATGGACATCTTATGAAGCATCAGAAGGAATCTATGAGTATGTATAGAAAGCCCAAGATTGAGGACTCTTTGGCCAGAAATATGTTCAGGAGGTCAAAAGGGGCCCTCTGTATAGCTGATTTATCATCAAAAGGAGTCTATAACTTTCTATAGTTTGAAAAATTTTGAGGACACTTTGACCACAAATAAGTTCAAAAGGTCAGATATGGACATCTATATGGCTTATGAAGCATCAGAAGGAGTCTATGAGTATGTATAGAAAGCCCAAGATCGAGGACTCTTTGGCCAGAAATATGTTCAGTAGATCAAAATGGGCCCTCTGTATAGCTGATTTATCATCAAAAGGAGTTTATAACTTTATATAGTTTGAAAACTTTTGAGGACACTTTGACCACAAATAAGTTCAAAAGGTCAGACATGGACATCTATATGGCTTATGAAGCACCAAGAAGGAGTCTATGAGTATGTATAGAAAGCCCAAGATCGAGGACTCTTTGGCCAGAAATATGTTCAGGAGGTCAGAAGGGGCCCTCTGTATAGCTGATTTATCATCAAAAGGAGTCTATAACTTTATATAGTTTGAAAAAATGTTAGGACACTTTGACCACAAATAAGTTCAAAAGGTCAGATATGGACATCTATATGGCTTATGAAGCATCAGAAGGAGTCTATGAGTATGTATCGAAAGCCCAAGATCGAGGACTCTTTGGCCAGAAATATGTTCTGGAGGTCAAAAGGGGACCTCTGTATAGCTGATTTATCATCAAAAGGAGTCTATAACTTTATATAGTTTGAAAAAATGTTAGGACACTTTGACCACAAATAAGTTCAAAAGGTCAGATATGGACATCTATATGGCTTATGAAGCATCAGAAAGAGTCTATGAGTATGTATAGAAAGCCCAAGATCGAGGACTCTTTGGCCAGAAATATGTTCTGGAGGTCAAAAGGGGACCTCTGTATAGCTGATTTATCATCAAAAGGAGTCTATAACTTTATATAGTTTGAAAAAATTTTGAGGACACTTTGACCACAAATAAGTTCAAAAGGTCAGATATGGACATCTATATGGCTTATGAAGCATCAGAAGGCGTCTATGAGTATGTATAGAAAGCCCAAGATCAAGGACTCTTTGGTAAGAAATATGTTCAGGAGGTCAAAATGGGACCTCTGTATAGCTGATTTATCATCAAAAGGATTCTATAACTTACATAGTTTACATTTTTTTGAGGACACTTTGACCACAAATAAGTTCAAAAGGTCAGATATGGACATCTATTTGGCTTATGAAGCATCAGAAGGAGTCTATGAGTATGTATATATAGCCCAAGATCGAGGACTCTTTTGACAGAAATATGTTCAGGAGGTCAAAAGGGGCCCTCTGTATAGCTGATTTATCATCAAAAGGAGTCTATAACTTTCTATAGTTTGAAAAATTTTGAGGACACTTTGACCACAAATAAGTTCAAAAGGTCAGATATGGAAATCTATATGGCTCATGAACCATCAGAAGGAGTCTATGAGTATGTATAGAAAGCCCAAGATCGAGGACTCTTTGGCCAGAAATATGTTCTGGAGGTCAAAAGGGGACCTCTGTATAGCTGATTTATCATCAAAAGGAGTCTATAACTTTAATAGTTTGAAAAAATGTGAGGACACTTTGACCACAAATAAGTTCAAAAGGTCAGATATGGACATCTATATGGCTTATGAAGCATCAGAAGGAGTCTATGAGTATGTATAGAAAGCTAAAGATCAAGGACTCTTTGGCCAGAAATATGTTCTGGAGGTCAAAAGGGGACCTCTGTATAGCTGATTTATCATCAAAAGGAGTCTATAACTTTCTATAGTTTGAAAAATTTTGAGGACACTTTGACCACAAATAAGTTCAAAAGGTCAGCTATGGACATCTTATGAAGCATCAGAAGGAATCTATGAGTATGTATAGAAAGCCCAAGATTGAGGACTCTTTGGCCAGAAATATGTTCAGGAGGTCAAAAGGGGCCCTCTGTATAGCTGATTTATCATCAAAAGGAGTCTATAACTTTCTATAGTTTGAAAAATTTTGAGGACACTTTGACCACAAATAAGTTCAAAAGGTCAGATATGGACATCTATATGGCTTATGAAGCATCAGAAGGAGTCTATGAGTATGTATAGAAAGCCCAAGATCGAGGACTCTTTGGCCAGAAATATGTTCAGTAGATCAAAATGGGCCCTCTGTATAGCTGATTTATCATCAAAAGGAGTTTATAACTTTATATAGTTTGAAAACTTTTGAGGACACTTTGACCACAAATAAGTTCAAAAGTTCAGACATGGACATCTATATGGCTTATGAAGCACCAGAAGGAGTCTATGAGTATGTATAGAAAGCCCAAGATCGAGGACTCTTTGGCCAGAAATATGTTCAGGAGGTCAGAAGGGGCCCTCTGTATAGCTGATTTATCATCAAAAGGAGTCTATAACTTTTTATAGTTTGAAAAATTTTGAGGACACTTTGACCACAAATAAGTTCAAAAGGTCAGATATGGACATATATATGGCTTATGAAGCATCAGAAGGAATCTATGAGTATGTATATAAAGCATAGAATCGAGGACTCTTTGGCCAGAAATATGTTCAGGAGGTCAAAAGGGGCCCTCTGTATAGCTGATTTATCATCAAAAGGAGTCTAAAACTTTCTATAGTTTGAAAAATTTTGAGGACACTTTGACCACAAATAAGTTCAAAAGGTCAGATATGGACATCTATATGGCTTATGAAGCATCAGAAGGAGTCTATGAGTATGTATAGAAAGCCCAAGATCGAGGACTCTTTGGCCAGAATTATATTCAGGAGGTCAAAAGGGGACCTCTGTATAGCTGATTTATCATCAAAAGGAGTCTATAACTTTTTATAGTTTGAATTTTTTTTCAGGACACTTTGACCACAAATAAGTTCAAAATGACAGATATGGAAATCTATATGGCTTATGAAGCACCAGAAGGAGTCTATGAGTATGTATAGAAAGCCCAGGATCGAGGACTATTTGGCCAGAAATATGTTCAGGAGGTCAAAAGGGGACCTCTGTATAGCTGATTTATCATCAAAAGGAGTCTATAACTTTCTATAGTTTGAAAAATTTTGAGGACACTTTGACCACAAATAAGTTCAAAAGGTCAGATATGGACATCTATATGGCTTATGAAGCATCAGAAGGCGTTTATGAGTATGTATAGAAAGCCCAAGATCAAGGACTCTTTGGCCAGAAATATGTTCAGGAGGTCAAAATGGGACCTCTGTATAGCTGATTTATCATCAAAAGGAGTCTATAACTTTCTATAGTTTGAATTTTTTTTAGGACACTTTGACCACAAATACGTTCAAAAGGTCAGATATGGAAATCTATATGGCTTATGAAGCATCAGAAGGAGTCTATGAGTATGTATAGAAAGCCCAAGATCGAGGACTCTTTGGCCAGAAATATGTTCTGGAGGTCAAAAGGGGACCTCTGTATAGCTGATTTATCATCAAAAGGAGTCTATAACTTTCTATAGTTTGAAAACTTTTGAGGACACTTTGACCACAAATAAGTTCAAAAGGTCAGATATGGACGTCTATGTGGCTTATGAAGCATCAGAAGGAGTCTATGAGTATGTATAGAAAGCCCAAGATCGAGGACTCTTTGGCCAGAAATATGTTCAGTAGGTCAAAAGGGGTCCTCTGTATAGCTGATTTATCATCAAAAGGAGTCTATAACTTATATAGTTTGAAAAAATGTTAAGACACTTTGACCACAAATAAGTTCAAAAGGTCAGATATGGAAATCTATATGGCTTATGAAGCATCAGAAGGCATCTATGAGTATATATAGAAAGACCAAGATCGAGGACTCTTTGGCCAGAAATATGTTCTGGAGGTCAAAAGGGGACCTCTGTATAGCTGATTTATCATCAAAAGGAGTCTATAACTTTATATAGTTTGAAAAAATGTTAGGACACTTTGACCACAAATAAGTTCAAAAGGTCAGATATGGACATCTATATGGCTTATGAAGCATCAGAAGGAGTCTATGAGTATGTATCGAAAGCCCAAGATCGAGGACTCTTTGGCCAGAAATATGTTCTGGAGGTCAAAAGGGGACCTCTGTATAGCTGATTTATCATCAAAAGGAGTCTATAACTTTATATAGTTTGAAAAAATGTTAGGACACTTTGACCACAAATAAGTTCAAAAGGTCAGATATGGACATCTATATGGCTTATGAAGCATCAGAAAGAGTCTATGAGTATGTATAGAAAGCCCAAGATCGAGGACTCTTTGGCCAGAAATATGTTCTGGAGGTCAAAAGGGGACCTCTGTATAGCTGATTTATCATCAAAAGGAGTCTATAACTTTATATAGTTTGAAAAAATTTTGAGGACACTTTGACCACAAATAAGTTCAAAAGGTCAGATATGGAAATCTATATGGCTTATGAAGCATCAGAAGGCATCTATGAGTATATATAGAAAGACCAAGATCGAGGACTCTTTGGCCAGAAATATGTTCTGGAGGTCAAAAGGGGACCTCTGTATAGCTGATTTATCATCAAAAGGAGTCTATAACTTTATATAGTTTGAAAAAATGTTAGGACACTTTGACCACAAATAAGTTCAAAAGGTCAGATATGGACATCTATATGGCTTATGAAGCATCAGAAGGAGTCTATGAGTATGTATAGAAAGCTAAAGATCAAGGACTCTTTGGCCAGAAATATGTTCTGGAGGTCAAAAGGGGACCTCTGTATAGCTGATTTATCATCAAAAGGAGTCTATAACTTTCTATAGTTTGAAAAATTTTGAGGACACTTTGACCACAAATAAGTTCAAAAGGTCAGATATGGACATCTATTTGGCTTATG
The DNA here is from genome assembly GCA_022828995.1 of Vimba vimba. NCBI lineage: Eukaryota > Metazoa > Chordata > Actinopteri > Cypriniformes > Leuciscidae > Vimba > Vimba vimba. The sequence continues at coordinate 22,732,474 of CM040832.1, read as the reverse complement.
AAGCATCAGAAGGAGTCAATGAGTATGTATAGAAAGCCCAAGATTGAGGACTCTGGCCAGAAATATGTTCAGGAGGTCAAAGGGGGACCTCTGTAGAGCTGATTTATCATCAAAAGGAGTCTATAACTTTCTATAGTTTGAAAACTTTTGAGGACACTTTGACCACAAATAAGTTCAAAAGGTCAGATATGGACATCTTATGAAGCATCAGAAGGAATCTATGAGTATGTATAGAAAGCCCAAGATCGAGGACTCTTTGGCCAGAAATATTTTCAGGAGGTCAAAGGGGACCTCTGTATAGCTGATTTATCATCAAAAGGAGTCTATAACTTTCTATAGTTTGAAAAATTTTGAGGACACTTTGACCACAAATAAGTTCAAAAGGTCAGATATGGACATCTATTTGGCTTATGAAGCATCAGAAGGAGTCTATGAGTATGTATAGAAAGCCCAAGATCGAGGACTCTGGCCAGAAATATGTTCAGGAGGTCAAAGGGGGACCTCTGTAGAGCTGATTTATCATCAAAAGGAGTCTATAACTTTCTATAGTTTGAAAACTTTTGAGGACACTTTGACCACAAATAAGTTCAAAAGGTCAGATATGGACATCTTATGAAGCATCAGAAGGAATCTATGAGTATGTATAGAAAGCCCAAGATCGAGGACTCTTTGGCCAGAAATATTTTCAGGAGGTCAAAGGGGACCTCTGTATAGCTGATTTATCATCAAAAGGAGTCTATAACTTTCTATAGTTTGAAAAATTTTGAGGACACTTTGACCACAAATAAGTTCAAAAGGTCAGATATGGACATCTATTTGGCTTATGAAGCATCAGAAGGAGTCTATGAGTATGTATAGAAAGCCCAAGATCGAGGACTCTGGCCAGAAATATGTTCAGGAGGTCAAAGGGGGACCTCTGTAGAGCTGATTTATCATCAAAAGGAGTCTATAACTTTCTATAGTTTGAAAACTTTTGAGGACACTTTGACCACAAATAAGTTCAAAAGGTCAGATATGGACATCTTATGAAGCATCAGAAGGAATCTATGAGTATGTATAGAAAGCCCAAGATCGAGGACTCTTTGGTCAGAAATATGTTCTGGAGGTCAAAAGGGGACCTCTGTATAGCTGATTTATCATCAAAAGGAGTCTATAACTTTCTATAGTTTGAAACATTTTGAGGACACTTTGACCACAAATAAGTTCAAAAGGTCAGATATGGACATCTATATGGCTTATGAAGCATCAGAAGGAATCTATGAGTATGTATATAAAGCATAGAATCGAGAACTCTTTGGCCAGAAACATGTTCAGGAGGTCAAAAGGGGCCCTCTGTATAGCTGATTTATCATCAAAAGAAGTCTATAACTTACTACAGTTTGAAAAAATGTTAGGACACTTTGACCACAAATAAGTTCAAAAGGTCAGATATGGACATCTATATGGCTTATGTAGCATCAGAAGGAGTCTATGAGTATGTATCGAAAGCCCAAGATCGAGGACTCTTTGGCCAGAAATATGTTCTGGAGGTCAAAAGGGGACCTCTGTATAGCTGATTTATCATCAAAAGGAGTCTATAACTTTCTATAGTTTGAAAAATTTTGAGGACACTTTGACCACAAATAAGTTCAAAAGGTCAGATATGGACATCTTATGAAGCATCAGAAGGAATCTATGAGTATGTATAGAAAGCCCAAGATTGAGGACTCTTTGGCCAGAAATATGTTCAGGAGGTCAAAAGGGGCCCTCTGTATAGCTGATTTATCATCAAAAGGAGTCTATAACTTTCTATAGTTTGAAAAATTTTGAGGACACTTTGACCACAAATAAGTTCAAAAGGTCAGATATGGACATCTATATGGCTTATGAAGCATCAGAAGGAGTCTATGAGTATGTATAGAAAGCCCAAGATCGAGGACTCTTTGGCCAGAAATATGTTCAGTAGATCAAAATGGGCCCTCTGTATAGCTGATTTATCATCAAAAGGAGTTTATAACTTTATATAGTTTGAAAACTTTTGAGGACACTTTGACCACAAATAAGTTCAAAAGGTCAGACATGGACATCTATATGGCTTATGAAGCACCAAGAAGGAGTCTATGAGTATGTATAGAAAGCCCAAGATCGAGGACTCTTTGGCCAGAAATATGTTCAGGAGGTCAGAAGGGGCCCTCTGTATAGCTGATTTATCATCAAAAGGAGTCTATAACTTTATATAGTTTGAAAAAATGTTAGGACACTTTGACCACAAATAAGTTCAAAAGGTCAGATATGGACATCTATATGGCTTATGAAGCATCAGAAGGAGTCTATGAGTATGTATCGAAAGCCCAAGATCGAGGACTCTTTGGCCAGAAATATGTTCTGGAGGTCAAAAGGGGACCTCTGTATAGCTGATTTATCATCAAAAGGAGTCTATAACTTTATATAGTTTGAAAAAATGTTAGGACACTTTGACCACAAATAAGTTCAAAAGGTCAGATATGGACATCTATATGGCTTATGAAGCATCAGAAAGAGTCTATGAGTATGTATAGAAAGCCCAAGATCGAGGACTCTTTGGCCAGAAATATGTTCTGGAGGTCAAAAGGGGACCTCTGTATAGCTGATTTATCATCAAAAGGAGTCTATAACTTTATATAGTTTGAAAAAATTTTGAGGACACTTTGACCACAAATAAGTTCAAAAGGTCAGATATGGACATCTATATGGCTTATGAAGCATCAGAAGGCGTCTATGAGTATGTATAGAAAGCCCAAGATCAAGGACTCTTTGGTAAGAAATATGTTCAGGAGGTCAAAATGGGACCTCTGTATAGCTGATTTATCATCAAAAGGATTCTATAACTTACATAGTTTACATTTTTTTGAGGACACTTTGACCTCAAAGAAGTTCAAAAGGTCAGATATGGACATCTATTTGGCTTATGAAGCATCAGAAGGAGTCTATGAGTATGTATATATAGCCCAAGATCGAGGACTCTTTTGACAGAAATATGTTCAGGAGGTCAAAAGGGGCCCTCTGTATAGCTGATTTATCATCAAAAGGAGTCTATAACTTTCTATAGTTTGAAAAATTTTGAGGACACTTTGACCACAAATAAGTTCAAAAGGTCAGATATGGAAATCTATATGGCTCATGAACCATCAGAAGGAGTCTATGAGTATGTATAGAAAGCCCAAGATCGAGGACTCTTTGGCCAGAAATATGTTCTGGAGGTCAAAAGGGGACCTCTGTATAGCTGATTTATCATCAAAAGGAGTCTATAACTTTAATAGTTTGAAAAAATGTGAGGACACTTTGACCACAAATAAGTTCAAAAGGTCAGATATGGACATCTATATGGCTTATGAAGCATCAGAAGGAGTCTATGAGTATGTATCGAAAGCCCAAGATCGAGGACTCTTTGGCCAGAAATATGTTCTGGAGGTCAAAAGGGGACCTCTGTATAGCTGATTTATCATCAAAAGGAGTCTATAACTTTATATAGTTTGAAAAATTTTGAGGACACTTTGACCACAAATAAGTTCAAAAGGTCAGATATGGACATCTTATGAAGCATCAGAAGGAATCTATGAGTATGTATAGAAAGCCCAAGATTGAGGACTCTTTGGCCAGAAATATGTTCAGGAGGTCAAAAGGGGCCCTCTGTATAGCTGATTTATCATCAAAAGGAGTCTATAACTTTCTATAGTTTGAAAAATTTTGAGGACACTTTGACCACAAATAAGTTCAAAAGGTCAGATATGGACATCTATATGGCTTATGAAGCATCAGAAGGAGTCTATGAGTATGTATAGAAAGCCCAAGATCGAGGACTCTTTGGCCAGAAATATGTTCAGTAGATCAAAATGGGCCCTCTGTATAGCTGATTTATCATCAAAAGGAGTTTATAACTTTATATAGTTTGAAAACTTTTGAGGACACTTTGACCACAAATAAGTTCAAAAGGTCAGACATGGACATCTATATGGCTTATGAAGCACCAGAAGGAGTCTATGAGTATGTATAGAAAGCCCAAGATCGAGGACTCTTTGGCCAGAAATATGTTCAGGAGGTCAGAAGGGGCCCTCTGTATAGCTGATTTATCATCAAAAGGAGTCTATAACTTTTTATAGTTTGAAAAATTTTGAGGACACTTTGACCACAAATAAGTTCAAAAGGTCAGATATGGACATATATATGGCTTATGAAGCATCAGAAGGAATCTATGAGTATGTATATAAAGCATAGAATCGAGGACTCTTTGGCCAGAAATATGTTCAGGAGGTCAAAAGGGGCCCTCTGTATAGCTGATTTATCATCAAAAGGAGTCTAAAACTTTCTATAGTTTGAAAAATTTTGAGGACACTTTGACCACAAATAAGTTCAAAAGGTCAGATATGGACATCTATTTGGCTTATGAAGCATCAGAAGCAGTCTATGAGTATGTATAGAAAGCCCAAGATCGAGGACTCTGGCCAGAAATATGTTCAGGAGGTCAAAGGGGGACCTCTGTAGAGCTGTTTTATCATCAAAAGGAGTCTATAACTTTCTATAGTTTGAAAACTTTTGAGGACACTTTGACCACAAATAAGTTCAAAAGGTCAGATATGGACATCTTATGAAGCATCAGAAGGAATCTATGAGTATGTATAGAAAGCCCAAGATCGAGGACTCTGGCCAGAAATATGTTCAGGAGGTCAAAGGGGGACCTCTGTAGAGCTGTTTTATCATCAAAAGGAGTCTATAACTTTCTATAGTTTGAAAACTTTTGAGGACACTTTGACCACAAATAAGTTCAAAAGGTCAGATATGGACATCTTATGAAGCATCAGAAGGAATCTATGAGTATGTATAGAAAGCCCAAGATCGAGGACTCTTTGGTCAGAAATATGTTCTGGAGGTCAAAAGGGGACCTCTGTATAGCTGATTTATCATCAAAAGGAGTCTATAACTTTATATAGTTTGAAAAAATGTTAGGACACTTTGACCACAAATAAGTTCAAAAGGTCAGATATGAACATCCGTATGGCTTATGAAGCACCAGAAGGAGTCTATGAGTGTGTATAGAAAGCCCAAGATCGAGGACTCTTTGGCCAGAAATATGTTCAGGAGGTCAAAAGTTCTGTATAGCTGATTTATCATCAAAAGGAGTCTATAACTTTCTATAGTTTGAAAAATTTTGAGGACACTTTGACCACAAATAAGTTCAAAAGGTCAGATATGGAAATCTATATGGCTTATGAAGCATCAGAAGGAATCTATGAGTATGTATATAAAGCATAGAATCGAGGACTCTTTGGCCAGAAACATGTTCAGGAGGTCAAAAGGGGCCCTCTGTATAGCTGATTTATCATCAAAAGGAGTCTATAACTTACTATAGTTTGAAAAACTGTTAGGACACTTTGACCACAAATAAGTTCAAAAGGTCAGATATGGACATCTATATGGCTTATGAAGCATCAGAAGGTGTCTATGAGTATGTATAGAAAGCCCAAGATCAAGGACTCTTTGGCCAGAAATATGTTCAGGAGGTCAAAATGGGACCTCTGTATAGCTGATTTATCATCAAAAGGAGTCTATAACTTTCTATAGTTTGAATTTTTTTTAGGACACTTTGACCACAAATACGTTCAAAAGGTCAGATATGGACATCTATATGGCTTATGAAGCATCAGAAGGAATCTATGAGTATGTATAGAAAGCCCAAGATCGAGGACTCTTTGGCCAGAAATATGTTCTGGAGGTCAAAAGGGGACCTCTGTATAGCTGATTTATCATCAAAAGGAGTCTATAACTTTCTATAGTTTGAAAAGTTTTGAGGACACTTTGACCACAAATAAGTTCAAAAGGTCAGATATGGACATCTATATGGCTTATGAAGCATCAGAAGGAGTCTATGAGTATGTATAGAAAGCCCAAGATCGAGGACTCTTTGGCCAGAAATATGTTCTGGAGGTCAAAAGGGGACCTCTGTATAGCTGATTTATCATCAAAAGGAGTCTATAACTTTCTATAGTTTGAAAACTTTTGAGGACACTTTGACCATAAATAAGTTTAAAAGGTCAGATATGGACATCTATATGGCTTATGAAGCATCAGAAGGAGTCTATGAGTATGTATAGAAAGCCCAAGATCGAGGACTCTTTGGCCAGAATTATATTCAGGAGGTCAAAAGGGGACCTCTGTATAGCTGATTTATCATCAAAAGGAGTCTATAACTTTTTATAGTTTGAATTTTTTTTCAGGACACTTTGACCACAAATAAGTTCAAAATGACAGATATGGAAATCTATATGGCTTATGAAGCACCAGAAGGAGTCTATGAGTATGTATAGAAAGCCCAGGATCGAGGACTATTTGGCCAGAAATATGTTCAGGAGGTCAAAAGGGGACCTCTGTATAGCTGATTTATCATCAAAAGGAGTCTATAACTTTCTATAGTTTGAAAAATTTTGAGGACACTTTGACCACAAATAAGTTCAAAAGGTCAGATATGGACATCTATATGGCTTATGAAGCATCAGAAGGCGTCTATGAGTATGTATAGAAAGCCCAAGATCAAGGACTCTTTGGCCAGAAATATGTTCAGGAGGTCAAAATGGGACCTCTGTATAGCTGATTTATCATCAAAAGGAGTCTATAACTTTCTATAGTTTGAATTTTTTTTAGGACACTTTGACCACAAATACGTTCAAAAGGTCAGATATGGAAATCTATATGGCTTATGAAGCATCAGAAGGAGTCTATGAGTATGTATAGAAAGCCCAAGATCGAGGACTCTTTGGCCAGAAATATGTTCTGGAGGTCAAAAGGGGACCTCTGTATAGCTGATTTATCATCAAAAGGAGTCTATAACTTTCTATAGTTTGAAAACTTTTGAGGACACTTTGACCACAAATAAGTTCAAAAGGTCAGATATGGACATCTATGTGGCTTATGAAGCATCAGAAGGAGTCTATGAGTATGTATAGAAAGCCCAAGATCGAGGACTCTTTGGCCAGAAATATGTTCAGTAGGTCAAAAGGGGTCCTCTGTATAGCTGATTTATCATCAAAAGGAGTCTATAACTTATATAGTTTGAAAAAATGTTAAGACACTTTGACCACAAATAAGTTCAAAAGGTCAGATATGGAAATCTATATGGCTTATGAAGCATCAGAAGGCATCTATGAGTATATATAGAAAGACCAAGATCGAGGACTCTTTGGCCAGAAATATGTTCTGGAGGTCAAAAGGGGACCTCTGTATAGCTGATTTATCATCAAAAGGAGTCTATAACTTTATATAGTTTGAAAAAATGTTAGGACACTTTGACCACAAATAAGTTCAAAAGGTCAGATATGGACATCTATATGGCTTATGAAGCATCAGAAGGAGTCTATGAGTATGTATCGAAAGCCCAAGATCGAGGACTCTTTGGCCAGAAATATGTTCTGGAGGTCAAAAGGGGACCTCTGTATAGCTGATTTATCATCAAAAGGAGTCTATAACTTTATATAGTTTGAAAAAATGTTAGGACACTTTGACCACAAATAAGTTCAAAAGGTCAGATATGGACATCTATATGGCTTATGAAGCATCAGAAAGAGTCTATGAGTATGTATAGAAAGCCCAAGATCGAGGACTCTTTGGCCAGAAATATGTTCTGGAGGTCAAAAGGGGACCTCTGTATAGCTGATTTATCATCAAAAGGAGTCTATAACTTTATATAGTTTGAAAAAATTTTGAGGACACTTTGACCACAAATAAGTTCAAAAGGTCAGATATGGAAATCTATATGGCTTATGAAGCATCAGAAGGCATCTATGAGTATATATAGAAAGACCAAGATCGAGGACTCTTTGGCCAGAAATATGTTCTGGAGGTCAAAAGGGGACCTCTGTATAGCTGATTTATCATCAAAAGGAGTCTATAACTTTATATAGTTTGAAAAAATGTTAGGACACTTTGACCACAAATAAGTTCAAAAGGTCAGATATGGACATCTATATGGCTTATGAAGCATCAGAAGGAGTCTATGAGTATGTATCGAAAGCCCAAGATCGAGGACTCTTTGGCCAGAAATATGTTCTGGAGGTCAAAAGGGGACCTCTGTATAGCTGATTTATCATCAAAAGGAGTCTATAACTTTCTATAGTTTGAAAAATTTTGAGGACACTTTGACCACAAATAAGTTCAAAAGGTCAGATATGGAAATCTATATGGCTTATGAACCATCAGAAGGAGTCTATGAGTATGTATAGAAAGCCCAAGATCGAGGACTCTTTGGCCAGAAATATGTTCTGGAGGTCAAAAGGGGACCTCTGTATAGCTGATTTATCATCAAAAGGAGTCTATAACTTTAATAGTTTGAAAAAATGTGAGGACACTTTGACCACAAATAAGTTCAAAAGGTCAGATATGGACATCTATATGGCTTATGAAGCATCAGAAGGAGTCTATGAGTATGTATAGAAAGCTAAAGATCAAGGACTCTTTGGCCAGAAATATGTTCTGGAGGTCAAAAGGGGACCTCTGTATAGCTGATTTATCATCAAAAGGAGTCTATAACTTTCTATAGTTTGAAAAATTTTGAGGACACTTTGACCACAAATAAGTTCAAAAGGTCAGATATGGACATCTATTTGGCTTATGAAGCATCAGAAGGAGTCAATGAGTATGTATAGAAAGCCCAAGATTGAGGACTCTGGCCAGAAATATGTTCAGGAGGTCAAAGGGGGACCTCTGTAGAGCTGATTTATCATCAAAAGGAGTCTATAACTTTCTATAGTTTGAAAACTTTTGAGGACACTTTGACCACAAATAAGTTCAAAAGGTCAGATATGGACATCTTATGAAGCATCAGAAGGAATCTATGAGTATGTATAGAAAGCCCAAGATCGAGGACTCTTTGGCCAGAAATATTTTCAGGAGGTCAAAGGGGACCTCTGTATAGCTGATTTATCATCAAAAGGAGTCTATAACTTTCTATAGTTTGAAAAATTTTGAGGACACTTTGACCACAAATAAGTTCAAAAGGTCAGATATGGACATCTATTTGGCTTATGAAGCATCAGAAGGAGTCTATGAGTATGTATAGAAAGCCCAAGATCGAGGACTCTGGCCAGAAATATGTTCAGGAGGTCAAAGGGGGACCTCTGTAGAGCTGATTTATCATCAAAAGGAGTCTATAACTTTCTATAGTTTGAAAACTTTTGAGGACACTTTGACCACAAATAAGTTCAAAAGGTCAGATATGGACATCTTATGAAGCATCAGAAGGAATCTATGAGTATGTATAGAAAGCCCAAGATCGAGGACTCTTTGGCCAGAAATATTTTCAGGAGGTCAAAGGGGACCTCTGTATAGCTGATTTATCATCAAAAGGAGTCTATAACTTTCTATAGTTTGAAAAATTTTGAGGACACTTTGACCACAAATAAGTTCAAAAGGTCAGATATGGACATCTATTTGGCTTATGAAGCATCAGAAGGAGTCTATGAGTATGTATAGAAAGCCCAAGATCGAGGACTCTGGCCAGAAATATGTTCAGGAGGTCAAAGGGGGACCTCTGTAGAGCTGATTTATCATCAAAAGGAGTCTATAACTTTCTATAGTTTGAAAACTTTTGAGGACACTTTGACCACAAATAAGTTCAAAAGGTCAGATATGGACATCTTATGAAGCATCAGAAGGAATCTATGAGTATGTATAGAAAGCCCAAGATCGAGGACTCTTTGGTCAGAAATATGTTCTGGAGGTCAAAAGGGGACCTCTGTATAGCTGATTTATCATCAAAAGGAGTCTATAACTTTCTATAGTTTGAAACATTTTGAGGACACTTTGACCACAAATAAGTTCAAAAGGTCAGATATGGACATCTATATGGCTTATGAAGCATCAGAAGGAATCTATGAGTATGTATATAAAGCATAGAATCGAGAACTCTTTGGCCAGAAACATGTTCAGGAGGTCAAAAGGGGCCCTCTGTATAGCTGATTTATCATCAAAAGAAGTCTATAACTTACTACAGTTTGAAAAAATGTTAGGACACTTTGACCACAAATAAGTTCAAAAGGTCAGATATGGACATCTATATGGCTTATGTAGCATCAGAAGGAGTCTATGAGTATGTATCGAAAGCCCAAGATCGAGGACTCTTTGGCCAGAAATATGTTCTGGAGGTCAAAAGGGGACCTCTGTATAGCTGATTTATCATCAAAAGGAGTCTATAACTTTCTATAGTTTGAAAAATTTTGAGGACACTTTGACCACAAATAAGTTCAAAAGGTCAGATATGGACATCTTATGAAGCATCAGAAGGAATCTATGAGTATGTATAGAAAGCCCAAGATTGAGGACTCTTTGGCCAGAAATATGTTCAGGAGGTCAAAAGGGGCCCTCTGTATAGCTGATTTATCATCAAAAGGAGTCTATAACTTTCTATAGTTTGAAAAATTTTGAGGACACTTTGACCACAAATAAGTTCAAAAGGTCAGATATGGACATCTATATGGCTTATGAAGCATCAGAAGGAGTCTATGAGTATGTATAGAAAGCCCAAGATCGAGGACTCTTTGGCCAGAAATATGTTCAGTAGATCAAAATGGGCCCTCTGTATAGCTGATTTATCATCAAAAGGAGTTTATAACTTTATATAGTTTGAAAACTTTTGAGGACACTTTGACCACAAATAAGTTCAAAAGGTCAGACATGGACATCTATATGGCTTATGAAGCACCAAGAAGGAGTCTATGAGTATGTATAGAAAGCCCAAGATCGAGGACTCTTTGGCCAGAAATATGTTCAGGAGGTCAGAAGGGGCCCTCTGTATAGCTGATTTATCATCAAAAGGAGTCTATAACTTTATATAGTTTGAAAAAATGTTAGGACACTTTGACCACAAATAAGTTCAAAAGGTCAGATATGGACATCTATATGGCTTATGAAGCATCAGAAGGAGTCTATGAGTATGTATCGAAAGCCCAAGATCGAGGACTCTTTGGCCAGAAATATGTTCTGGAGGTCAAAAGGGGACCTCTGTATAGCTGATTTATCATCAAAAGGAGTCTATAACTTTATATAGTTTGAAAAAATGTTAGGACACTTTGACCACAAATAAGTTCAAAAGGTCAGATATGGACATCTATATGGCTTATGAAGCATCAGAAAGAGTCTATGAGTATGTATAGAAAGCCCAAGATCGAGGACTCTTTGGCCAGAAATATGTTCTGGAGGTCAAAAGGGGACCTCTGTATAGCTGATTTATCATCAAAAGGAGTCTATAACTTTATATAGTTTGAAAAAATTTTGAGGACACTTTGACCACAAATAAGTTCAAAAGGTCAGATATGGACATCTATATGGCTTATGAAGCATCAGAAGGCGTCTATGAGTATGTATAGAAAGCCCAAGATCAAGGACTCTTTGGTAAGAAATATGTTCAGGAGGTCAAAATGGGACCTCTGTATAGCTGATTTATCATCAAAAGGATTCTATAACTTACATAGTTTACATTTTTTTGAGGACACTTTGACCTCAAAGAAGTTCAAAAGGTCAGATATGGACATCTATTTGGCTTATGAAGCATCAGAAGGAGTCTATGAGTATGTATATATAGCCCAAGATCGAGGACTCTTTTGACAGAAATATGTTCAGGAGGTCAAAAGGGGCCCTCTGTATAGCTGATTTATCATCAAAAGGAGTCTATAACTTTCTATAGTTTGAAAAATTTTGAGGACACTTTGACCACAAATAAGTTCAAAAGGTCAGATATGGAAATCTATATGGCTCATGAACCATCAGAAGGAGTCTATGAGTATGTATAGAAAGCCCAAGATCGAGGACTCTTTGGCCAGAAATATGTTCTGGAGGTCAAAAGGGGACCTCTGTATAGCTGATTTATCATCAAAAGGAGTCTATAACTTTAATAGTTTGAAAAAATGTGAGGACACTTTGACCACAAATAAGTTCAAAAGGTCAGATATGGACATCTATATGGCTTATGAAGCATCAGAAGGAGTCTATGAGTATGTATCGAAAGCCCAAGATCGAGGACTCTTTGGCCAGAAATATGTTCTGGAGGTCAAAAGGGGACCTCTGTATAGCTGATTTATCATCAAAAGGAGTCTATAACTTTATATAGTTTGAAAAATTTTGAGGACACTTTGACCACAAATAAGTTCAAAAGGTCAGATATGGACATCTTATGAAGCATCAGAAGGAATCTATGAGTATGTATAGAAAGCCCAAGATTGAGGACTCTTTGGCCAGAAATATGTTCAGGAGGTCAAAAGGGGCCCTCTGTATAGCTGATTTATCATCAAAAGGAGTCTATAACTTTCTATAGTTTGAAAAATTTTGAGGACACTTTGACCACAAATAAGTTCAAAAGGTCAGATATGGACATCTATATGGCTTATGAAGCATCAGAAGGAGTCTATGAGTATGTATAGAAAGCCCAAGATCGAGGACTCTTTGGCCAGAAATATGTTCAGTAGATCAAAATGGGCCCTCTGTATAGCTGATTTATCATCAAAAGGAGTTTATAACTTTATATAGTTTGAAAACTTTTGAGGACACTTTGACCACAAATAAGTTCAAAAGGTCAGACATGGACATCTATATGGCTTATGAAGCACCAGAAGGAGTCTATGAGTATGTATAGAAAGCCCAAGATCGAGGACTCTTTGGCCAGAAATATGTTCAGGAGGTCAGAAGGGGCCCTCTGTATAGCTGATTTATCATCAAAAGGAGTCTATAACTTTTTATAGTTTGAAAAATTTTGAGGACACTTTGACCACAAATAAGTTCAAAAGGTCAGATATGGACATCTATATGGCTTATGAAGCATCAGAAGGAGTCTATGAGTATGTATCGAAAGCCCAAGATCGAGGACTCTTTGGCCAGAAATATGTTCTGGAGGTCAAAAGGGGACCTCTGTATAGCTGATTTATCATCAAAAGGAGTCTATAACTTTATATAGTTTGAAAAATTTTGAGGACACTTTGACCACAAATAAGTTCAAAAGGTCAGATATGGACATCTTATGAAGCATCAGAAGGAATCTATGAGTATGTATAGAAAGCCCAAGATTGAGGACTCTTTGGCCAGAAATATGTTCAGGAGGTCAAAAGGGGCCCTCTGTATAGCTGATTTATCATCAAAAGGAGTCTATAACTTTCTATAGTTTGAAAAATTTTGAGGACACTTTGACCACAAATAAGTTCAAAAGGTCAGATATGGACATCTATATGGCTTATGAAGCATCAGAAGGAGTCTATGAGTATGTATAGAAATCCCAAGATCGAGGACTCTTTGGCCAGAAATATGTTCAGTAGATCAAAATGGGCCCTCTGTATAGCTGATTTATCATCAAAAGGAGTTTATAACTTTATATAGTTTGAAAACTTTTGAGGACACTTTGACCACAAATAAGTTCAAAAGGTCAGACATGGACATCTATATGGCTTATGAAGCACCAGAAGGAGTCTATGAGTATGTATAGAAAGCCCAAGATCGAGGACTCTTTGGCCAGAAATATGTTCAGGAGGTCAGAAGGGGCCCTCTGTATAGCTGATTTATCATCAAAAGGAGTCTATAACTTTTTATAGTTTGAAAAATTTTGAGGACACTTTGACCACAAATAAGTTCAAAAGGTCAGATATGGACATATATATGGCTTATGAAGCATCAGAAGGAATCTATGAGTATGTATATAAAGCATAGAATCGAGGACTCTTTGGCCAGAAATATGTTCAGGAGGTCAAAAGGGGCCCTCTGTATAGCTGATTTATCATCAAAAGGAGTCTAAAACTTTCTATAGTTTGAAAAATTTTGAGGACACTTTGACCACAAATAAGTTCAAAAGGTCAGATATGGACATCTTATGAAGCATCAGAAGGAATCTATGAGTATGTATAGAAAGCCCAAGATTGAGGACTCTTTGGCCAGAAATATGTTCAGGAGGTCAAAAGGGGCCCTCTGTATAGCTGATTTATCATCAAAAGGAGTCTATAACTTTCTATAGTTTGAAAAATTTTGAGGACACTTTGACCACAAATAAGTTCAAAAGGTCAGATATGGACATCTATATGGCTTATGAAGCATCAGAAGGAGTCTATGAGTATGTATAGAAAGCCCAAGATCGAGGACTCTTTGGCCAGAAATATGTTCAGTAGATCAAAATGGGCCCTCTGTATAGCTGATTTATCATCAAAAGGAGTTTATAACTTTATATAGTTTGAAAACTTTTGAGGACACTTTGACCACAAATAAGTTCAAAAGGTCAGACATGGACATCTATATGGCTTATGAAGCACCAAGAAGGAGTCTATGAGTATGTATAGAAAGCCCAAGATCGAGGACTCTTTGGCCAGAAATATGTTCAGGAGGTCAGAAGGGGCCCTCTGTATAGCTGATTTATCATCAAAAGGAGTCTATAACTTTATATAGTTTGAAAAAATGTTAGGACACTTTGACCACAAATAAGTTCAAAAGGTCAGATATGGACATCTATATGGCTTATGAAGCATCAGAAGGAGTCTATGAGTATGTATCGAAAGCCCAAGATCGAGGACTCTTTGGCCAGAAATATGTTCTGGAGGTCAAAAGGGGACCTCTGTATAGCTGATTTATCATCAAAAGGAGTCTATAACTTTATATAGTTTGAAAAAATGTTAGGACACTTTGACCACAAATAAGTTCAAAAGGTCAGATATGGACATCTATATGGCTTATGAAGCATCAGAAAGAGTCTATGAGTATGTATAGAAAGCCCAAGATCGAGGACTCTTTGGCCAGAAATATGTTCTGGAGGTCAAAAGGGGACCTCTGTATAGCTGATTTATCATCAAAAGGAGTCTATAACTTTATATAGTTTGAAAAAATTTTGAGGACACTTTGACCACAAATAAGTTCAAAAGGTCAGATATGGACATCTATATGGCTTATGAAGCATCAGAAGGCGTCTATGAGTATGTATAGAAAGCCCAAGATCAAGGACTCTTTGGTAAGAAATATGTTCAGGAGGTCAAAATGGGACCTCTGTATAGCTGATTTATCATCAAAAGGATTCTATAACTTACATAGTTTACATTTTTTTGAGGACACTTTGACCTCAAAGAAGTTCAAAAGGTCAGATATGGACATCTATTTGGCTTATGAAGCATCAGAAGGAGTCTATGAGTATGTATATATAGCCCAAGATCGAGGACTCTTTTGACAGAAATATGTTCAGGAGGTCAAAAGGGGCCCTCTGTATAGCTGATTTATCATCAAAAGGAGTCTATAACTTTCTATAGTTTGAAAAATTTTGAGGACACTTTGACCACAAATAAGTTCAAAAGGTCAGATATGGAAATCTATATGGCTCATGAACCATCAGAAGGAGTCTATGAGTATGTATAGAAAGCCCAAGATCGAGGACTCTTTGGCCAGAAATATGTTCTGGAGGTCAAAAGGGGACCTCTGTATAGCTGATTTATCATCAAAAGGAGTCTATAACTTTAATAGTTTGAAAAAATGTGAGGACACTTTGACCACAAATAAGTTCAAAAGGTCAGATATGGACATCTATATGGCTTATGAAGCATCAGAAGGAGTCTATGAGTATGTATCGAAAGCCCAAGATCGAGGACTCTTTGGCCAGAAATATGTTCTGGAGGTCAAAAGGGGACCTCTGTATAGCTGATTTATCATCAAAAGGAGTCTATAACTTTATATAGTTTGAAAAATTTTGAGGACACTTTGACCACAAATAAGTTCAAAAGGTCAGATATGGACATCTTATGAAGCATCAGAAGGAATCTATGAGTATGTATAGAAAGCCCAAGATTGAGGACTCTTTGGCCAGAAATATGTTCAGGAGGTCAAAAGGGGCCCTCTGTATAGCTGATTTATCATCAAAAGGAGTCTATAACTTTCTATAGTTTGAAAAATTTTGAGGACACTTTGACCACAAATAAGTTCAAAAGGTCAGATATGGACATCTATATGGCTTATGAAGCATCAGAAGGAGTCTATGAGTATGTATAGAAAGCCCAAGATCGAGGACTCTTTGGCCAGAAATATGTTCAGTAGATCAAAATGGGCCCTCTGTATAGCTGATTTATCATCAAAAGGAGTTTATAACTTTATATAGTTTGAAAACTTTTGAGGACACTTTGACCACAAATAAGTTCAAAAGGTCAGACATGGACATCTATATGGCTTATGAAGCACCAGAAGGAGTCTATGAGTATGTATAGAAAGCCCAAGATCGAGGACTCTTTGGCCAGAAATATGTTCAGGAGGTCAGAAGGGGCCCTCTGTATAGCTGATTTATCATCAAAAGGAGTCTATAACTTTTTATAGTTTGAAAAATTTTGAGGACACTTTGACCACAAATAAGTTCAAAAGGTCAGATATGGACATATATATGGCTTATGAAGCATCAGAAGGAATCTATGAGTATGTATATAAAGCATAGAATCGAGGACTCTTTGGCCAGAAATATGTTCAGGAGGTCAAAAGGGGCCCTCTGTATAGCTGATTTATCATCAAAAGGAGTCTAAAACTTTCTATAGTTTGAAAAATTTTGAGGACACTTTGACCACAAATAAGTTCAAAAGGTCAGATATGGACATCTATTTGGCTTATGAAGCATCAGAAGCAGTCTATGAGTATGTATAGAAAGCCCAAGATCGAGGACTCTGGCCAGAAATATGTTCAGGAGGTCAAAGGGGGACCTCTGTAGAGCTGTTTTATCATCAAAAGGAGTCTATAACTTTCTATAGTTTGAAAACTTTTGAGGACACTTTGACCACAAATAAGTTCAAAAGGTCAGATATGGACATCTTATGAAGCATCAGAAGGAATCTATGAGTATGTATAGAAAGCCCAAGATCGAGGACTCTGGCCAGAAATATGTTCAGGAGGTCAAAGGGGGACCTCTGTAGAGCTGTTTTATCATCAAAAGGAGTCTATAACTTTCTATAGTTTGAAAACTTTTGAGGACACTTTGACCACAAATAAGTTCAAAAGGTCAGATATGGACATCTTATGAAGCATCAGAAGGAATCTATGAGTATGTATAGAAAGCCCAAGATCGAGGACTCTTTGGTCAGAAATATGTTCTGGAGGTCAAAAGGGGACCTCTGTATAGCTGATTTATCATCAAAAGGAGTCTATAACTTTATATAGTTTGAAAAAATGTTAGGACACTTTGACCACAAATAAGTTCAAAAGGTCAGATATGAACATCCGTATGGCTTATGAAGCACCAGAAGGAGTCTATGAGTGTGTATAGAAAGCCCAAGATCGAGGACTCTTTGGCCAGAAATATGTTCAGGAGGTCAAAAGTTCTGTATAGCTGATTTATCATCAAAAGGAGTCTATAACTTTCTATAGTTTGAAAAATTTTGAGGACACTTTGACCACAAATAAGTTCAAAAGGTCAGATATGGAAATCTATATGGCTTATGAAGCATCAGAAGGAATCTATGAGTATGTATATAAAGCATAGAATCGAGGACTCTTTGGCCAGAAACATGTTCAGGAGGTCAAAAGGGGCCCTCTGTATAGCTGATTTATCATCAAAAGGAGTCTATAACTTACTATAGTTTGAAAAACTGTTAGGACACTTTGACCACAAATAAGTTCAAAAGGTCAGATATGGACATCTATATGGCTTATGAAGCATCAGAAGGTGTCTATGAGTATGTATAGAAAGCCCAAGATCAAGGACTCTTTGGCCAGAAATATGTTCAGGAGGTCAAAATGGGACCTCTGTATAGCTGATTTATCATCAAAAGGAGTCTATAACTTTCTATAGTTTGAATTTTTTTTAGGACACTTTGACCACAAATACGTTCAAAAGGTCAGATATGGACATCTATATGGCTTATGAAGCATCAGAAGGAATCTATGAGTATGTATAGAAAGCCCAAGATCGAGGACTCTTTGGCCAGAAATATGTTCTGGAGGTCAAAAGGGGACCTCTGTATAGCTGATTTATCATCAAAAGGAGTCTATAACTTTCTATAGTTTGAAAAGTTTTGAGGACACTTTGACCACAAATAAGTTCAAAAGGTCAGATATGGACATCTATATGGCTTATGAAGCATCAGAAGGAGTCTATGAGTATGTATAGAAAGCCCAAGATCGAGGACTCTTTGGCCAGAAATATGTTCTGGAGGTCAAAAGGGGACCTCTGTATAGCTGATTTATCATCAAAAGGAGTCTATAACTTTCTATAGTTTGAAAACTTTTGAGGACACTTTGACCATAAATAAGTTTAAAAGGTCAGATATGGACATCTATATGGCTTATGAAGCATCAGAAGGAGTCTATGAGTATGTATAGAAAGCCCAAGATCGAGGACTCTTTGGCCAGAATTATATTCAGGAGGTCAAAAGGGGACCTCTGTATAGCTGATTTATCATCAAAAGGAGTCTATAACTTTTTATAGTTTGAATTTTTTTTCAGGACACTTTGACCACAAATAAGTTCAAAATGACAGATATGGAAATCTATATGGCTTATGAAGCACCAGAAGGAGTCTATGAGTATGTATAGAAAGCCCAGGATCGAGGACTATTTGGCCAGAAATATGTTCAGGAGGTCAAAAGGGGACCTCTGTATAGCTGATTTATCATCAAAAGGAGTCTATAACTTTCTATAGTTTGAAAAATTTTGAGGACACTTTGACCACAAATAAGTTCAAAAGGTCAGATATGGACATCTATATGGCTTATGAAGCATCAGAAGGCGTCTATGAGTATGTATAGAAAGCCCAAGATCAAGGACTCTTTGGCCAGAAATATGTTCAGGAGGTCAAAATGGGACCTCTGTATAGCTGATTTATCATCAAAAGGAGTCTATAACTTTCTATAGTTTGAATTTTTTTTAGGACACTTTGACCACAAATACGTTCAAAAGGTCAGATATGGAAATCTATATGGCTTATGAAGCATCAGAAGGAGTCTATGAGTATGTATAGAAAGCCCAAGATCGAGGACTCTTTGGCCAGAAATATGTTCTGGAGGTCAAAAGGGGACCTCTGTATAGCTGATTTATCATCAAAAGGAGTCTATAACTTTCTATAGTTTGAAAACTTTTGAGGACACTTTGACCACAAATAAGTTCAAAAGGTCAGATATGGACATCTATGTGGCTTATGAAGCATCAGAAGGAGTCTATGAGTATGTATAGAAAGCCCAAGATCGAGGACTCTTTGGCCAGAAATATGTTCAGTAGGTCAAAAGGGGTCCTCTGTATAGCTGATTTATCATCAAAAGGAGTCTATAACTTATATAGTTTGAAAAAATGTTAAGACACTTTGACCACAAATAAGTTCAAAAGGTCAGATATGGAAATCTATATGGCTTATGAAGCATCAGAAGGCATCTATGAGTATATATAGAAAGACCAAGATCGAGGACTCTTTGGCCAGAAATATGTTCTGGAGGTCAAAAGGGGACCTCTGTATAGCTGATTTATCATCAAAAGGAGTCTATAACTTTATATAGTTTGAAAAAATGTTAGGACACTTTGACCACAAATAAGTTCAAAAGGTCAGATATGGACATCTATATGGCTTATGAAGCATCAGAAGGAGTCTATGAGTATGTATCGAAAGCCCAAGATCGAGGACTCTTTGGCCAGAAATATGTTCTGGAGGTCAAAAGGGGACCTCTGTATAGCTGATTTATCATCAAAAGGAGTCTATAACTTTATATAGTTTGAAAAAATGTTAGGACACTTTGACCACAAATAAGTTCAAAAGGTCAGATATGGACATCTATATGGCTTATGAAGCATCAGAAAGAGTCTATGAGTATGTATAGAAAGCCCAAGATCGAGGACTCTTTGGCCAGAAATATGTTCTGGAGGTCAAAAGGGGACCTCTGTATAGCTGATTTATCATCAAAAGGAGTCTATAACTTTATATAGTTTGAAAAAATTTTGAGGACACTTTGACCACAAATAAGTTCAAAAGGTCAGATATGGAAATCTATATGGCTTATGAAGCATCAGAAGGCATCTATGAGTATATATAGAAAGACCAAGATCGAGGACTCTTTGGCCAGAAATATGTTCTGGAGGTCAAAAGGGGACCTCTGTATAGCTGATTTATCATCAAAAGGAGTCTATAACTTTATATAGTTTGAAAAAATGTTAGGACACTTTGACCACAAATAAGTTCAAAAGGTCAGATATGGACATCTATATGGCTTATGAAGCATCAGAAGGAGTCTATGAGTATGTATCGAAAGCCCAAGATCGAGGACTCTTTGGCCAGAAATATGTTCTGGAGGTCAAAAGGGGACCTCTGTATAGCTGATTTATCATCAAAAGGAGTCTATAACTTTCTATAGTTTGAAAAATTTTGAGGACTCTTTGACCACAAATAAGTTCAAAAGGTCAGATATGGAAATCTATATGGCTTATGAACCATCAGAAGGAGTCTATGAGTATGTATAGAAAGCCCAAGATCGAGGACTCTTTGGCCAGAAATATGTTCTGGAGGTCAAAAGGGGACCTCTGTATAGCTGATTTATCATCAAAAGGAGTCTATAACTTTAATAGTTTGAAAAAATGTGAGGACACTTTGACCACAAATAAGTTCAAAAGGTCAGATATGGACATCTATATGGCTTATGAAGCATCAGAAGGAGTCTATGAGTATGTATAGAAAGCTAAAGATCAAGGACTCTTTGGCCAGAAATATGTTCTGGAGGTCAAAAGGGGACCTCTGTATAGCTGATTTATCATCAAAAGGAGTCTATAACTTTATATAGTTTGAAAAAATGTTAGGACACTTTGACCACAAATAAGTTCAAAAGGTCAGATATGGACATCTATATGGCTTATGAAGCATCAGAAGGAGTCTATGAGTATGTATCGAAAGCCCAAGATCGAGGACTCTTTGGCCAGAAATATGTTCTGGAGGTCAAAAGGGGACCTCTGTATAGCTGATTTATCATCAAAAGGAGTCTATAACTTTATATAGTTTGAAAAAATGTTAGGACACTTTGACCACAAATAAGTTCAAAAGGTCAGATATGGACATCTATATGGCTTATGAAGCATCAGAAAGAGTCTATGAGTATGTATAGAAAGCCCAAGATCGAGGACTCTTTGGCCAGAAATATGTTCTGGAGGTCAAAAGGGGACCTCTGTATAGCTGATTTATCATCAAAAGGAGTCTATAACTTTATATAGTTTGAAAAAATTTTGAGGACACTTTGACCACAAATAAGTTCAAAAGGTCAGATATGGAAATCTATATGGCTTATGAAGCATCAGAAGGCATCTATGAGTATATATAGAAAGACCAAGATCGAGGACTCTTTGGCCAGAAATATGTTCTGGAGGTCAAAAGGGGACCTCTGTATAGCTGATTTATCATCAAAAGGAGTCTATAACTTTATATAGTTTGAAAAAATGTTAGGACACTTTGACCACAAATAAGTTCAAAAGGTCAGATATGGACATCTATATGGCTTATGAAGCATCAGAAGGAGTCTATGAGTATGTATCGAAAGCCCAAGATCGAGGACTCTTTGGCCAGAAATATGTTCTGGAGGTCAAAAGGGGACCTCTGTATAGCTGATTTATCATCAAAAGGAGTCTATAACTTTCTATAGTTTGAAAAATTTTGAGGACACTTTGACCACAAATAAGTTCAAAAGGTCAGATATGGAAATCTATATGGCTTATGAACCATCAGAAGGAGTCTATGAGTATGTATAGAAAGCCCAAGATCGAGGACTCTTTGGCCAGAAATATGTTCTGGAGGTCAAAAGGGGACCTCTGTATAGCTGATTTATCATCAAAAGGAGTCTATAACTTTAATAGTTTGAAAAAATGTGAGGACACTTTGACCACAAATAAGTTCAAAAGGTCAGATATGGACATCTATATGGCTTATGAAGCATCAGAAGGAGTCTATGAGTATGTATAGAAAGCTAAAGATCAAGGACTCTTTGGCCAGAAATATGTTCTGGAGGTCAAAAGGGGACCTCTGTATAGCTGATTTATCATCAAAAGGAGTCTATAACTTTCTATAGTTTGAAAAATTTTGAGGACACTTTGACCACAAATAAGTTCAAAAGGTCAGATATGGACATCTATTTGGCTTATGAAGCATCAGAAGGAGTCAATGAGTATGTATAGAAAGCCCAAGATTGAGGACTCTGGCCAGAAATATGTTCAGGAGGTCAAAGGGGGACCTCTGTAGAGCTGATTTATCATCAAAAGGAGTCTATAACTTTCTATAGTTTGAAAACTTTTGAGGACACTTTGACCACAAATAAGTTCAAAAGGTCAGATATGGACATCTTATGAAGCATCAGAAGGAATCTATGAGTATGTATAGAAAGCCCAAGATCGAGGACTCTTTGGCCAGAAATATTTTCAGGAGGTCAAAGGGGACCTCTGTATAGCTGATTTATCATCAAAAGGAGTCTATAACTTTCTATAGTTTGAAAAATTTTGAGGACACTTTGACCACAAATAAGTTCAAAAGGTCAGATATGGACATCTATTTGGCTTATGAAGCATCAGAAGGAGTCTATGAGTATGTATAGAAAGCCCAAGATCGAGGACTCTGGCCAGAAATATGTTCAGGAGGTCAAAGGGGGACCTCTGTAGAGCTGATTTATCATCAAAAGGAGTCTATAACTTTCTATAGTTTGAAAACTTTTGAGGACACTTTGACCACAAATAAGTTCAAAAGGTCAGATATGGACATCTTATGAAGCATCAGAAGGAATCTATGAGTATGTATAGAAAGCCCAAGATCGAGGACTCTTTGGCCAGAAATATTTTCAGGAGGTCAAAGGGGACCTCTGTATAGCTGATTTATCATCAAAAGGAGTCTATAACTTTCTATAGTTTGAAAAATTTTGAGGACACTTTGACCACAAATAAGTTCAAAAGGTCAGATATGGACATCTATTTGGCTTATGAAGCATCAGAAGGAGTCTATGAGTATGTATAGAAAGCCCAAGATCGAGGACTCTGGCCAGAAATATGTTCAGGAGGTCAAAGGGGGACCTCTGTAGAGCTGATTTATCATCAAAAGGAGTCTATAACTTTCTATAGTTTGAAAACTTTTGAGGACACTTTGACCACAAATAAGTTCAAAAGGTCAGATATGGACATCTTATGAAGCATCAGAAGGAATCTATGAGTATGTATAGAAAGCCCAAGATCGAGGACTCTTTGGTCAGAAATATGTTCTGGAGGTCAAAAGGGGACCTCTGTATAGCTGATTTATCATCAAAAGGAGTCTATAACTTTCTATAGTTTGAAACATTTTGAGGACACTTTGACCACAAATAAGTTCAAAAGGTCAGATATGGACATCTATATGGCTTATGAAGCATCAGAAGGAATCTATGAGTATGTATATAAAGCATAGAATCGAGAACTCTTTGGCCAGAAACATGTTCAGGAGGTCAAAAGGGGCCCTCTGTATAGCTGATTTATCATCAAAAGAAGTCTATAACTTACTACAGTTTGAAAAAATGTTAGGACACTTTGACCACAAATAAGTTCAAAAGGTCAGATATGGACATCTATATGGCTTATGTAGCATCAGAAGGAGTCTATGAGTATGTATCGAAAGCCCAAGATCGAGGACTCTTTGGCCAGAAATATGTTCTGGAGGTCAAAAGGGGACCTCTGTATAGCTGATTTATCATCAAAAGGAGTCTATAACTTTCTATAGTTTGAAAAATTTTGAGGACACTTTGACCACAAATAAGTTCAAAAGGTCAGATATGGACATCTTATGAAGCATCAGAAGGAATCTATGAGTATGTATAGAAAGCCCAAGATTGAGGACTCTTTGGCCAGAAATATGTTCAGGAGGTCAAAAGGGGCCCTCTGTATAGCTGATTTATCATCAAAAGGAGTCTATAACTTTCTATAGTTTGAAAAATTTTGAGGACACTTTGACCACAAATAAGTTCAAAAGGTCAGATATGGACATCTATATGGCTTATGAAGCATCAGAAGGAGTCTATGAGTATGTATAGAAAGCCCAAGATCGAGGACTCTTTGGCCAGAAATATGTTCAGGAGGTCAGAAGGGGCCCTCTGTATAGCTGATTTATCATCAAAAGGAGTCTATAACTTTATATAGTTTGAAAAAATGTTAGGACACTTTGACCACAAATAAGTTCAAAAGGTCAGATATGGACATCTATATGGCTTATGAAGCATCAGAAGGAGTATGTATCGAAAGCCCAAGATCGAGGACTCTTTGGCCAGAAATATGTTCTGGAGGTCAAAAGGGGACCTCTGTATAGCTGATTTATCATCAAAAGGAGTCTATAACTTTATATAGTTTGAAAAAATGTTAGGACACTTTGACCACAAATAAGTTCAAAAGGTCAGATATGGACATCTATATGGCTTATGAAGCATCAGAAAGAGTCTATGAGTATGTATAGAAAGCCCAAGATCGAGGACTCTTTGGCCAGAAATATGTTCTGGAGGTCAAAAGGGGACCTCTGTATAGCTGATTTATCATCAAAAGGAGTCTATAACTTTATATAGTTTGAAAAAATTTTGAGGACACTTTGACCACAAATAAGTTCAAAAGGTCAGATATGGACATCTATATGGCTTATGAAGCATCAGAAGGCGTCTATGAGTATGTATAGAAAGCCCAAGATCAAGGACTCTTTGGTAAGAAATATGTTCAGGAGGTCAAAATGGGACCTCTGTATAGCTGATTTATCATCAAAAGGATTCTATAACTTACATAGTTTACATTTTTTTGAGGACACTTTGACCACAAATAAGTTCAAAAGGTCAGATATGGACATCTATTTGGCTTATGAAGCATCAGAAGGAGTCTATGAGTATGTATATATAGCCCAAGATCGAGGACTCTTTTGACAGAAATATGTTCAGGAGGTCAAAAGGGGCCCTCTGTATAGCTGATTTATCATCAAAAGGAGTCTATAACTTTCTATAGTTTGAAAAATTTTGAGGACACTTTGACCACAAATAAGTTCAAAAGGTCAGATATGGAAATCTATATGGCTCATGAACCATCAGAAGGAGTCTATGAGTATGTATAGAAAGCCCAAGATCGAGGACTCTTTGGCCAGAAATATGTTCTGGAGGTCAAAAGGGGACCTCTGTATAGCTGATTTATCATCAAAAGGAGTCTATAACTTTAATAGTTTGAAAAAATGTGAGGACACTTTGACCACAAATAAGTTCAAAAGGTCAGATATGGACATCTATATGGCTTATGAAGCATCAGAAGGCGTCTATGAGTATGTATAGAAAGCCCAAGATCAAGGACTCTTTGGTAAGAAATATGTTCAGGAGGTCAAAATGGGACCTCTGTATAGCTGATTTATCATCAAAAGGATTCTATAACTTACATAGTTTACATTTTTTTGAGGACACTTTGACCTCAAATAAGTTCAAAAGGTCAGATATGGACATCTATTTGGCTTATGAAGCATCAGAAGGAGTCTATGAGTATGTATATATAGCCCAAGATCGAGGACTCTTTTGACAGAAATATGTTCAGGAGGTCAAAAGGGGCCCTCTGTATAGCTGATTTATCATCAAAAGGAGTCTATAACTTTCTATAGTTTGAAAAATTTTGAGGACACTTTGACCACAAATAAGTTCAAAAGGTCAGATATGGAAATCTATATGGCTCATGAACCATCAGAAGGAGTCTATGAGTATGTATAGAAAGCCCAAGATCGAGGACTCTTTGGCCAGAAATATGTTCTGGAGGTCAAAAGGGGACCTCTGTATAGCTGATTTATCATCAAAAGGAGTCTATAACTTTAATAGTTTGAAAAAATGTGAGGACACTTTGACCACAAATAAGTTCAAAAGGTCAGATATGGACATCTATATGGCTTATGAAGCATCAGAAGGAGTCTATGAGTATGTATAGAAAGCTAAAGATCAAGGACTCTTTGGCCAGAAATATGTTCTGGAGGTCAAAAGGGGACCTCTGTATAGCTGATTTATCATCAAAAGGAGTCTATAACTTTCTATAGTTTGAAAAATTTTGAGGACACTTTGACCACAAATAAGTTCAAAAGGTCAGATATGGACATCTATTTGGCTTATGAAGCATCAGAAGCAGTCTATGAGTATGTATAGAAAGCCCAAGATCGAGGACTCTGGCCAGAAATATGTTCAGGAGGTCAAAGGGGGACCTCTGTAGAGCTGTTTTATCATCAAAAGGAGTCTATAACTTTCTATAGTTTGAAAACTTTTGAGGACACTTTGACCACAAATAAGTTCAAAAGGTCAGATATGGACATCTTATGAAGCATCAGAAGGAATCTATGAGTATGTATAGAAAGCCCAAGATCGAGGACTCTGGCCAGAAATATGTTCAGGAGGTCAAAGGGGGACCTCTGTAGAGCTGTTTTATCATCAAAAGGAGTCTATAACTTTCTATAGTTTGAAAACTTTTGAGGACACTTTGACCACAAATAAGTTCAAAAGGTCAGATATGGACATCTTATGAAGCATCAGAAGGAATCTATGAGTATGTATAGAAAGCCCAAGATCGAGGACTCTTTGGTCAGAAATATGTTCTGGAGGTCAAAAGGGGACCTCTGTATAGCTGATTTATCATCAAAAGGAGTCTATAACTTTATATAGTTTGAAAAAATGTTAGGACACTTTGACCACAAATAAGTTCAAAAGGTCAGATATGAACATCCGTATGGCTTATGAAGCACCAGAAGGAGTCTATGAGTGTGTATAGAAAGCCCAAGATCGAGGACTCTTTGGCCAGAAATATGTTCAGGAGGTCAAAAGGGACCCTCTGTATAGCTGATTTATCTTTAAAATGAGTCTATAACTTTATATAGTTTGAAAAATTTTAGGACACTTTGACCACAAATGAGTTCAAAATGTCAGATATAGAAATCTATATGGCTTATGAAGCATCAGAAGGAGTCTATGAGTATGTATAGAAAGCCCAAGATCGAGGACTCTTTGGCCAGAAATATGTTCTGGAGGTCAAAAGGGGACCTCTGTATAGCTGATTTATCATCAAAAGGAGTTTATAACTTTATATAGTTTGAAAAAATGTTAGGACACTTTGACCACAAATAAGTTCAAAAGGTCAGATATGGACATCTATATGGCTTATGAAGCATCAGAAAGAGTCTATGAGTATGTATAGAAAGCCCAAGATCGAGGACTCTTTGGCCAGAAATATGTTCAGGAGGTCAAAGGGGGACCTCTGTAGAGCTGATTTATCATCAAAAGGAGTCTATAACTTTCTATAGTTTGAAAACTTTTGAGGACACTTTGACCACAAATAAGTTCAAAAGGTCAGATATGGACATCTTATGAAGCATCAGAAGGAATCTATGAGTATGTATAGAAAGCCCAAGATCGAGGACTCTTTGGTCAGAAATATGTTCTGGAGGTCAAAAGGGGACCTCTGTATAGCTGATTTATCATCAAAAGGAGTCTATAACTTTATATAGTTTGAAAAAATGTTAGGACACTTTGACCACAAATAAGTTCAAAAGGTCAGATATGAACATCCGTATGGCTTATGAAGCACCAGAAGGAGTCTATGAGTGTGTATAGAAAGCCCAAGATCGAGGACTCTTTGGCCAGAAATATGTTCAGGAGGTCAAAAGGGGCCCTCTGTATAGCTGATTTATCATCAAAAGGAGTCTATAACTTTCTATAGTTTGAAAAATTTTGAGGACACTTTGACCACAAATAAGTTCAAAAGGTCAGATATGGACATATATATGGCTTATGAAGCATCAGAAGGAATCTATGAGTATGTATATAAAGCATAGAATCGAGGACTCTTTGGCCAGAAATATGTTCAGGAGGTCAAAAGGGGCCCTTTGTATAGCTGATTTATCATCAAAAGGAGTCTATAACTTTCTATAGTTTGAAAAATTTTGAGGACACTTTGACCACAAATAAGTTCAAAAGGTCAGATATGGACATCTTATGAAGCATCAGAAGGAATCTATGAGTATGTATAGAAAGCCCAAGATTGAGGACTCTTTGGCCAGAAATATGTTCAGGAGGTCAAAAGGGGCCCTCTGTATGGCTGATTTATCATCAAAAGGAGTCTATAACTTTCTATAGTTTGAAAAATTTTGAGGACACTTTGACCACAAATAAGTTCAAAAGGTCAGATATGGACATATATATGGCTTATGAAGCATCAGAAGGAATCTATGAGTATGTATATAAAGCATAGAATCGAGGACTATTTGGCCAGAAACATGTTCAGGAGGTCAAAAGGGGCCCTCTGTATAGCTGATTTATCATCAAAAAGAGTCTATAACTTTCTATAGTTTGAAAAATTTTGAAGACACTTTGACCACAGATAAGTTCAAAAGGTCAGATATGGACATCTATATGGCTTATGAAGCATCAGAAGGAGTTGGACTATATGAATTGAAAGCCCAAGATTGAGGACTCTTTGGCCAAAAATATGTTCCTTGAGTCAAATATGGACTTCTTTATGGCTGACGTAACATCAGAAAAAGTCAACGAGTATAAATGGTAAGGTCAAGTTTCGAGTACTACTTGGACAGAAAAAAATTCAGTATGTCAAATTTGGACCTTTGTCAGGATGATATAACATCTTTAAGGACTCTTTGGCCAGAAATATGTTCAGCAGGTCAAAAGCGTACCTATATATAGCTCATTCTTGTGCTTTGCACAAACGATCTAACGTTGAGCATCATTAAAGAAACATAGGTTAAGCACTTCGTGCATTGCATTGCATTGCACACCAAAACTAACTCAATGCCATGTTCATTAGAGAGATAACATATGTGTTGTTGCTTTGCACAAACTGTCTAACGTTGTGCATTGAAGAATAACATATAGTCGTGCACTACTTGCATTGCATTGCACAACTGAACTACTCGATCCCATGTTCATTACAAAGATAACATGTGTGTTGTTGCATTGCATTGCATTGCACACACGATCTAACGTCGTGCATTGAAGAATAACATAGGCTATGCACTTCTTGCATTGCATTGCATTGCACACCAGAACTAACTCATTCCCATGTTCATTAAAGAGATAACATATGTGTTGTTGCAATTGCATTGCACAAACGATCTAACGTTGTGCACTGAAGAATAACTTATAGGTTATGCATATTTCGCATTGCATTGCACACCAGAACTACCTCATTCCCATGTTGATTATAGACATAACGTTTGTTGTTGCATTACATTGTATTGCATTGCATTGATTTGCATTGATTTGCATTGCTTTGCACTGCATTGCACTGCATTGCTTTGCACTGCATTGCATTGCTTTGCATTGACGATCTAACGTTGTGCACTGAAGAATAACATATAGGTATGTACTTTTTGCACTGCATTGCATTGCACACCAGAACTAAATCATTCCCATGTTCATTAAAGACATAACACGTGTCAACAGCATTGTATTGCATTGCATTGATTTGCATTGCTTTGCATTGCTTTGCACTGCATTGCACTGCATTGCTTTGCACTGCATTGCATTGCTTTGCATTGCATTGCACTAACGATCTAACGTTGTGCACTGAAGAATAACATATAGGTCATGCACTTTTTGCATTGCATTGCATTGCATACCAGAACTAAATCATTCCAATGTTCATTAAAGACATAATGTGTGTTGTTGCATTGCATTGTATTGCATTGCTTTGCACTGCATTGCATTGCACTAAAGATCTAACGTTGTGCACTGAAGAATAACATATAGGTTATGCTCTTTTCGCATTGCATTGCACACCAGAACAATATCATTCCCAAGTTCATTATAGAGATGATATGTGTGTTGTTGCATTGCATTGCATTGCATTGAATTGCATTGCACTAACGATCTAACGTTGTGCACTGAAGAATAACATGTTATGCACTTTCTTGCATGGCATTGCACATCAGAACTACCTCATTCCCATGTTGATTAAAGACATAACGTGTGTTGTTGCATTGCATTGTATTGCACTATATTGATTTGCATTGCTTTGCACTGCATTGTATTGCATTACACTAACGCTCTAACGTTGTGCACTGAAGAATAACATATGTTATGCACTTTTTGCTTTGCATTGCACTGCACACCAGAACTACCTCATTCCCATGTTGATTAAAAACATAACGTGTGTTGTTGCATTGCATTGCACTGCATTGCATTACATTACATTGCATTGTATTGCATTGCATTGCACTAACGATCTAACGTTGTGCACTGAAGAATAACATATAGGTTATGCACTTTTCGCATTGCATTGCACACCAGCACTACCTCATTCCCATGTTGATTAAAGACATAACGAGTGGTTTTCATTGCATTGTATTGCACTATATTGATTTCCATTGCTTTGCACTGCATTGCATTGCATTACATTGCATTGCATTGCATTGCATTGCATTACACTAACGCTCTAACGTTGTGCACTGAAGAATAACATATAGGTTATGCACTTTTTGCATTTCATTGCACACCAGAACTAAATCATTCCCATGTTCATTAAAGACATAACGTGTGTTGTTGCATTGCATTGTATTGCATTGCATTGATTTGCATTGCTTTACATTACTTTGCATTGCTTTGCATTACTTTGCACTGCATTGCATTGCACTAAAGATCCTAACGTTGTGCACTGAAGAATAACATATAGGTTATGCTCTTTTCGCATTGCATTGCACACCAGAACAAAATCATTCCCAAGTTCATTATAGAGATGATATGTGTGTTGTTGCATTGCATTGTATTGCACTATATTGATTTGCATTGCTTTGCACTGCATTGCATTGCATTGCATTACACTAACGCTCTAACGTTGTGCACTGAAGACTAACATATAGGTTATGCACTTTTCGCATTGCATTGCACACCAGAACTAAATCATTCCCATGTTCTTTAAAGAGATGATATGTGTGTTGTTGCATTGCAACTAGCGATGTAACGTTGTGCACTGAAGAATAACATATAGGTTTTACACTTTTTGCATTGCATTGCACACTAGAACTTAACCATTCCCATGTTCATTAAAGAGATAACATGTGTGTTGTTGCATTGCATTGCACTAACGATCTAACGTTGTGCATTGAAGAATAACATATAGGCTATGCACTTCTTGCATTGCATTCCACACCAGAAGTAACTCATTCCCAAACTACATTGCGTTTTGCTTTGAGGAAATACAATATGTGCTATTGCATTGCATTTCACACAAGATCAAACTTTGTGCATTGAAGAATAACATATAAGCTATGAGTGCATCACAAACATACAATAACTATCTGAACTATCTACATTCCACTGCATAAAATATTTAACTGTTATAGTTAGATATAATAATAATACATTATTATTCAACGCTAATTCTTAGATAGTTTTGCAATGCAACACTCATGTTATGTTTTCATTGCACATGAGGTATGAAGTAGTTTATTCTATGCATTGTAATGCAAGAGGTAAATGCAATAATTTCCCTTAAAAGCATAAAAAAGTTATTGTGCAATGCCAATGTACATATGTCATGTGTCAAATCAGGCCTACAGAGGTCCCTCTTTGACCTACAGAACATATTTTCTGTCCAAAGAGTTCTTACTGACTTCTTACTTACTGACTTCTTGTGATGTTGTATTAGCAAGACAGTAGTCCATGTTTGACCTACTGCACATATTTCTGACCCAAGAGTAATCGATCTTAAACGTTCTATACATTCTCGTAGAATCTTTCTGATGTTACATCAGCCATACAGAAGTCCATTTTTGATCTACTGAACACATTTCTGGATAAAGAGTCCTTGAATATTAACTTACTAAACATACAAGACTGACTTCTTGTGATGTTATATAAGCCAGACAGTAATCCATATTTGACTGATTGAACATATTTTTGGCAAAAGAGTCCTCAAAAGGTATTTTGTGTATATTATAAACTTATAGACTCCTTCTGATGTTAAATCAGCCATATAGAACTAGTGCATTAGTCCATAATTGACCTACTGAACATATTGCTGCCCGAAGAGTCTTGAACTTGAACTTTCTATATAGGCTCATTGACTCCTTCTGATGTTTCACAAGCAGACAATAGTCCATAATTGACCCTCTGAACATATTTATAGTAAAAGAGTCCTCTGTCTTGAACTTTCTATAGATTCTCAGTGACTCCATATAGATAATTGACCCACTGAACATATTTCTACCTGAAGAGTCTTTGAACTTGAACTTTCTATTCATAATCTTCTTCCTCAATCTTCATTGACTTCTGATTCATCAGCCAGACAGCAGTCCATATTTGACCCACTAAACATATTTCTGGCAAAAGAGTCCTCGATCTTGAACCTTTTAAACATACTCATAGACTCTTTCTGGTGTTTCATCAGCCATGCAGTAGTTCTGATTTGACATCATGAACATATTTCTGACCGAAGAGTCCTCGATCTTGAACTTTCTATTCATACTTATAGACTCTTTCAGATAGTATATCGGCCAGACAATTGTAGATATTGACTATTGAAGTAAAAGAGTTCTCGATCTTGAACTTTCTATACATTCTCAGTGATGCCTTATTTTGTTTCTTTAGCCATACAGAAGTCCAGATTTGACATGTTGAACATATTTCTGACTTGAAAATTTTGTACATGCCAATTGACTCCTTTTAGTGTTTCATCAGCCAGACAGTAGTCAATAATGGACCTACTGAAAATATTTCTGGTAAAAGAGTCCTCGCTTTTGAACTTTCTATACATTCTCAGTGACGCCTTATTTTGTTTCTTTAGCCATAAAGTAGTTCAGATTTAACATGTTGAACATATTTCTGACTGAAGAGTCCTTGATCTTGAACTTTCTATTCACACTTATAGACTCCTTCAGATAGTACATCGGCCAGACAACTGTCCATAATGACTTTTTTTTTCTTTTTTTTTCTGGCCAACGAGTCTATGTACTTGAACTTTCTATACATGCTCATTGACTCCTTTTAGTGCTTCATCAGCCAGAGAGTACTCCATAATTTACCTACTGAACATATTTCTAGTAAAAGAGTCCTCGATCTTGAACATTCTATACATGCTCATTGACTCCTTATGCTGTTTCTTTCTACACATAGTCGTTTACTCCATCTGATGTTACATCAGCCATAAAGAAGTCCATAATTGACCCAAGGGACATATTTGTGGCCAATCTTGAACTTTCTATACATACTCATAGTCTCCTTCTGATTCTTCATAAGCCATATTTATGTCCATATTTATGACTTATTATTATTTCTGGTCAAAGGTTCCTCAAAAGTTTTTAAACTATGTAAAATTATAGACTCCATCTGATGATAAATCAGACCAAAAGAGGTCAAATTTTGACTCTTGAGTCAATATGTATAGAGAGTTAATGTTCAATGATTCTTTGGCCAAAAATATATTCAGAGGGTCACATACCTGTTAAAGTGATGTATCATCAGAAGAAGTCTATGAGTATTTAGTAAGTTAACTTGTGAGGACCTTTTTGCCAAAAATATTTTCAATTCGCCAGATATGGACATCTATATAGCTAATGAAGAATCAGAAAGAGTCAATGAGTATATATAGAATGGTCAAGTTGAGACTATTTGACCAGAAAAAAATTCAGTATGTCAAATATGGACTTTTGTCATGATGATATAACATCCGAAGATATCAATCTGAATGTATAGTGTTAATCTTTAAGGACTCTTTGGCCAGTAATATTTTCGGACATCAGAAGGAGTCTATAGATTATGACAGACAAAATCCTTTTGAGAACTCTTTGGTCAATTTTTTTTTCAATCGGTCAAATATGGACTACTGCCTGCCTGGTTTGGCATTACAAGAAGTCAATCTATATTGTATAGTGAGTTAATGTTCATGGACTCTGGCCAGAAATATTTTTAGTAGGTCAAAAATAGACTACTGGCTGGTTAATATAACATCACAACAAGTCAATCTGTAGTCAAAAGTCAAAAGTTCAAGCAAGATAATGTTCAAGAACTCTTTGGCCAGAAATATGTTCAAAAGGTCAAAAGGTGACCTTTGTATAGCTGATTTATCATCACAAAGAGTCTATAACTTTATATAGTTTAAAAACTTTTGATGACCAGAAATAAGTTCAAAAGGTCAGATATGGATATCTATATGGCTTATGTAACATTAGAAGGAGTCTATGAGTATGTATAGAAAGGTCAAGATCGAGAACTCTATGGCCATAAATATATTCCTTGGGTCAAATATGGACTTCTGTATGGCCGATTTAACATCAAAAGGAGTCTATGAGTTTCTAAGAGTAAAAAACATTTTGAGGATTCTTTGGCCAAAAACATGTTAAATCAGTCAAATATGGCTACAGTCTGGCTGACATAACATCACGAGAAGTCTTTATGGTAGGAGAAATATAAATAGTAAAGTAAATGTTCAAGGTCTCTGGCCAGAAATATGTTCAGAAGGTCAAATATGGACTTCTGTATGGCTGATTTAACATCAGAAGGAGTCTATACATTTATGATAGACAAAATCCTTTAGAGAACTCTTTGGTCAATTTTTTTTTCAATCAGTCAAATATGGACTACTGTCTGCCTGATTTTACATTACGAGAAGTCAGTCTATATGTATAGTGAGTTGATGTTCACGGACTCTGGCCAGAAATATGTTCAGTAGGTCAAAAATAGACTACTGGCTGGTTAATATAACATCACAACAAGTCAATCTGTAGTATAGCAAGATAATGTTCAAGAACTCTTTGGCCAGAAATATGTTCAGAAGGTCAAAAGGTAACCTTTGTATAGCTGATTTATTATCAGAAGGAGTCTATAACTTTATATAGTTTGAAAAATTTTGAGGACACTTTGACCAGAAATAAGTTCAAAAGGTCAGATATAGACATCTATATGGCTTATGAAGCATCAGAAGGAGTCTATGAGTATGTATAGAAAGCCCAAGATCGAGGACTCTTTGGCCAACAATATGTTCCTTGGGTCAAATATGGAATTCTGTATGTCTGACGTAACATCAGAAAGAGTCAACAATATGGAAAGGTCAAGTTTCGAGTACTCACTCCTTGGCCAGAAAAAAATTCGGTCAAAAGGGGACCTCTGTATAGCTGATTTATCATCAGAAGGAGACTATAACTTTACATAGTTTGAAAAATTTTGAAGACACTTTGACCAGAAATAAGTTCAAAAGGTCAGATATGGACATCTATATGGCTTATGAAGCATCAGAAGGAGTTGGACTATGAGTATGTATAGAAAGCCCAAGATCGAGGAATCTTTGGCCAACAATATGTTCTTTAGGTCAAATATGGACTTCTGTATGGCTGACGTAACATCAGAAAAGGTCAACGAGTATATATGGAAAGGTCAAGTTTCGAGTACTCCTTGGCCAAAAAAAAATTCAATATGTCAAATATGGACTTTTGTCAGGATGATATAACATCCGAAGATATCAGTCTGAATGTATAGTCTTAATCATTTAGGACTCTTTGGCCAGAAATATGTTCAGTAGGTCAAAAGGGGACCTCTGAATAGCTGATTTATCATCAGAAAGAGTCTATAACTTTATATAGTTTAAAAAATTTGATGACCAGAAATAAGTTCAAAAGGTCAGATATGGACATCTCTATGGCTTATGAAGCATCAGAAAGAGTCTATGAGTATGTATAGAAAGCCCAAGATCGAGGACTCTTTGGCCAGAAATATGTTCAGTAGGTCAAAAGGGGCCCTCTGTATAGCTGATTTATCTTTCAAATGAGTCTATAACTTTATATAGTTTGAAAAACTTTAGGACACTTTTACCACAAATGAGTTCAAAATGTCAGATATAGAAATCTATATGGCTTATGAAGCATCAGAAGGAGTCTATGAGTATGTATAGAAAGCCCAAGATCGAGGACTCTTTGGCCAGAAATATGTTCTGGAGGTCAAAAGGGGACCTCTGTATAGCTGATTTATCATCAAAAGGAGTCTATAACTTTATATAGTTTACATTTTTTTTAGGACACTTTGACCACAAATAAGTTCAAAATGTCAGATATGGAAATCTATATGGCTTATGAAGCATCAGAAGGAGTCTATGAGTATGTATAGAAAGCTAATGATCAAGGACTCTTTGGCCAGAAATATGTTCTGGAGGTCAAAAGGGGACCTCTGTATAGCTGATTTATCATCAAAAGGAGTCTATAACTTTCTATAGTTTGAAAAAATGTTAGGACACTTTGACCACAAATAAGTTCAAAAGGTCAGATATGGACATCTATATGGCTTATGAAGCATCAGAATTAGTCTATGAGTATGTATAGAAAGCCCAAGATCGAGGACTCTGGCCAGAAATATGTTCTGGAGGTCAAAAGGGGACCTCTGTATAGCTGATTTATCATCAAAAGGAGTCTATAACTTTATATAGTTTGAAAAAATTTTGAGGACACTTTGGCCACAAATAAGTTCAAAAGGTCAGATATGGACATCTATATGGCTTATGAAGCATCAGAATTAGTCTATGAGTATGTATAGAAAGCCCAAGATCGAGGACTCTGGCCAGAAATATGTTCAGGAGGTCAGAAGGGGCCCTCTGTATAGCTATATATAGATTTATCTCTATATAGATTTATCATCAAAAGGAGTCTATAACTTTATATGGTTTGAAAAATTTTAGGACACTTTGACCACAAATAAGTTCAAAAGGTCAGATATGGACATCTATATGGCTTATGAAGCACCAGAAGTAGTCTATGAGTATGTATAGAAAGCCCAAGATCGAGGACTCTTTGGCCAGAACTATGTTCAGGAGGTCAAAAGGGGACCTCTGTATAGCTGATTTATCATCAAAAGGAGTCTATAACTTTATATAGTTTGAAAAATTTTGAGGACACTTTGACCACAAATAAGTTCAAAAGGTCAGATATGGACATCTTATGAAGCATCAGAAGGAATCTATGAGTATGTATAGAAAGCCCAAGATTGAGGACTCTTTGGCCAGAAATATGTTCAAGAGGTCAAAAGGGGACCTCTGTATAGCTGATTTATCATCAAATGGAGTCTATAACTTTCTATAGTTTGAAAAATTTTGAGGACACTTTGACCACAAATAAGTTCAAAAGGTCAGATATGAACATCTGTATGGCTTATGAAGCACCAGAAGGAGTCTATGAGTATGTATAGAAAGCCCAAGATCGATGACTCTTTGGCCAGAAATATGTTCAGGAGGTCAAAAGGGGACCTCTGTATACCTGATTTATCATCAAAAGGAGTCTATAACTTTATATTGTTTGAAAAAATGTTAGGACACTTTGACCACAAATAAGTTCAAAAGGTCAGATATGAACATCTATATGGCTTATGAAGCACCAGAAGGAGTCTATGAGTATGTATAGAAAGCCCAAGATCGAGGACTCTTTGGCCAGAAATATGTTCTGGAGGTCAAAAGGGGACCTCTGTATAGCTGATTTATCATCAAAAGGAGTCTATAACTTTAATAGTTTGAAAAAATGTGAGGACACTTTGACCACAAATAAGTTCAAAAGGTCAGATATGGACATCTATATGACTTTTGTAGCATCAGAAGGAGTCTATGAGTATGTATAGAAAGCTAAAGATCAAGGACTCTTTGGCCAGAAATATGTTCTGGAGGTCAAAAGGGGACCTCTGTATAGCTGATTTATCATCAAAAGGAGTCTATAACTTTCTATAGTTTGAAAAATTTTGAGGACACTTTGACCACAAATAAGTTCAAAAGGTCAGATATGGACATCTATATGGCTTATGAAGCATCAGAAGGAATCTATGAGTATGTATATAAAGCATAATATCGAGGACTCTTTGGCCAGAAATATGTTCAGGAGGTCAAAAGGGGCCCTCTGTATAACTGATTTATCATCAAAAGGAGTCTATAACTTACTATAGTTTGAAAAAATGTTAGGACACTTTGACCACAAATAAGTTCAAAAGGTCAGATATGGACATCTTATGAAGCATCAGAAGGAATCTATGAGTATGTATAGAAAGCCCAAGATCGAGGACTCTTTGGTCAGAAATATGTTCTGGAGGTCAAAAGGGGCCCTCTGTATAGCTGATTTATCATCAAAAGGAGTCTATAACTTTCTATAGTTTGAAAAATTTTGAGGACACTTTGACCACAAATAACTTCAAAAGGTCAGATATGGACATCTATATGGCTTATGAAGCATCAGAATGCGTCTATGAGTATGTGTAGAAAGCCCAAGATCGAGGACTCTTTGGCCAGAAATATGTTCAGGAGGTCAGAAGGGGCCCTCTGTATAGCTGATTTATCATCAAAAGGAGTCTATAACTTTATATGGTTTGAAAAATTTTAGGACACTTTGACCACAAATAAGTTCAAAAGGTCAGATATGGACATCTATATGGCTTATGAAGCACCAGAAGTAGTCTATGAGTATGTATAGAAAGTCCAAGATCAAGGACTCTTTGGCCAGAAATATGCTCAGGAGGTCAAAAGGGGACCTCTGTATAGCTGATTTATCATCAAAAGGAGTCTATAACTTTCTATAGTTTGAAAACTTTTGAGGACACTTTGACCACAAATATGTTCAAAAGGTCAGATATGGACATCTTATGAAGCATCAGAAGGAATCTATGAGTATGTATAGAAAGCCCAAGATCGAGGACTCTTTGGTCAGAAATATGTTCTGGAGGTCAAAAGGGGACCTCTGTATAGCTGATTTATCATCAAAAGGAGTCTATAACTTTATATAGTTTGAAAAAATGTTAGGACACTTTGACCACAAATAAGTTCAAAAGGTCAGATATGAACATCTGTATGGCTTATGAAGCACCAGAAGGAGTCTATGAGTATGTATAGAAAGCCCAAGATCGATGACTCTTTGGCCAGAAATATGTTCAGGAGGTCAAAAGGGGACCTCTGTATACCTGATTTATCATCAAAAGGAGTCTATAACTTTATATTGTTTGAAAAAATGTTAGGACACTTTGACCACAAATAAGTTCAAAAGGTCAGATATGAACATCTATATGGCTTATGAAGCACCAGAAGGAGTCTATGAGTATGTATAGAAAGCCCAAGATCGAGGACTCTTTGGCCAGAAATATGTTCTGGAGGTCAAAAGGGGACCTCTGTATAGCTGATTTATCATCAAAAGGAGTCTATAACTTTATATAGTTTACATTTTTTTTAGGACACTTTGTCCACAAATAAGTTCAAAATGTCAGATATGGAAATCTATATGGCTTATGAAGCATCAGAAGGAGTCTATGAGTATGTATAGAAAGCTAATGATCAAGGACTCTTTGGCCAGAAATATGTTCTGGAGGTCAAAAGGGGACCTCTGTATAGCTGATTTATCATCAAAAGGAGTCTATAACTTTCTATAGTTTGAAAAAATGTTAGGACACTTTGACCACAAATAAGTTCAAAAGGTCAGATATGGACATCTATATGGCTTATGAAGCATCAGAATTAGTCTATGAGTATGTATAGAAAGCCCAAGATCGAGGACTCTGGCCAGAAATATGTTCTGGAGGTCAAAAGGGGACCTCTGTATAGCTGATTTATCATCAAAAGGAGTCTATAACTTTATATAGTTTGAAAAAATTTTGAGGACACTTTGACCACAAATAAGTTCAAAAGGTCAGATATGGACATCTATATGGCTTATGAAGCATCAGAATTAGTCTATGAGTATGTATAGAAAGCCCAAGATCGAGGACTCTGGCCAGAAATATGTTCAGGAGGTCAGAAGGGGCCCTCTGTATAGCTGATTTATCATCAAAAGGAGTCTATAACTTTATATGGTTTGAAAAATTTTAGGACACTTTGACCACAAATAAGTTCAAAAGGTCAGATATGGACATCTATATGGCTTATGAAGCACCAGAAGTAGTCTATGAGTATGTATAGAAAGCCCAAGATCAAGGACTCTTTGGTAAGAAATATGCTCAGGAGGTCAAAAGGGGACCTCTGTATAGCTGATTTATCATCAAAAGGAGTCTATAACTTTCTATAGTTTGAAAACTTTTGAGGACACTTTGACCACAAATATGTTCAAAAGGTCAGATATGGACATCTTATGAAGCATCAGAAGGAATCTATGAGTATGTATAGAAAGCCCAAGATCGAGGACTCTTTGGTCAGAAATATGTTCTGGAGGTCAAAAGGGGACCTCTGTATAGCTGATTTATCATCAAAAGGAGTCTATAACTTTCTATAGTTTGAAAAAATGTTAGGACACTTTGACCACAAATAAGTTCAAAAGGTCAGATATGAACATCTGTATGGCTTATGAAGCACCAGAAGGAGTCTATGAGTATGTATAGAAAGCCCAAGATCGATGACTCTTTGGCCAGAAATATGTTCAGGAGGTCAAAAGGGGACCTCTGTATACCTGATTTATCATCAAAAGGAGTCTATAACTTTATATTGTTTGAAAAAATGTTAGGACACTTTGACCACAAATAAGTTCAAAAGGTCAGATATGAACATCTATATGGCTTATGAAGCACCAGAAGGAGTCTATGAGTATGTATATAAAGCCCAAGATCGAGGACTCTTTGGCCAGAAATATGTTCTGGAGGTCAAAAGGGGACCTCTGTATACCTGATTTATCATCAAAAGGAGTCTATAACTTTATATTGTTTGAAAAAATGTTAGGACACTTTGACCACAAATAAGTTCAAAAGGTCAGATATGAACATCTATATGGCTTATGAAGCACCAGAAGGAGTCTATGAGTATGTATAGAAAGCCCAAGATCGAGGACTCTTTGGCCAGAAATATGTTCTGGAGGTCAAAAGGGGACCTCTGTATAGCTGATTTATCATCAAAAGGAGTCTATAACTTTAATAGTTTGAAAAAATGTGAGGACACTTTGACCACAAATAAGTTCAAAAGGTCAGATATGGACATCTATATGACTTATGTAGCATCAGAAGGAGTCTATGAGTATGTATAGAAAGCTAAAGATCAAGGACTCTTTGGCCAGAAATATGTTCTGGAGGTCAAAAGGGGACCTCTGTATAGCTGATTTATCATCAAAAGGAGTCTATAACTTTCTATAGTTTGAAAAATTTTGAGGACACTTTGACCACAAATAAGTTCAAAAGGTCAGATATGGACATCTATATGGCTTATGAAGCATCAGAAGGAATCTATGAGTATGTATATAAAGCATAAAATCGAGGACTCTTTGGCCAGAAATATGTTCAGGAGGTCAAAAGGGGCCCTCTGTATAACTGATTTATCATCAAAAGGAGTCTATAACTTACTATAGTTTGAAAAAATGTTAGGACACTTTGACCACAAATAAGTTCAAAAGGTCAGATATGGACATCTTATGAAGCATCAGAAGGAATCTATGAGTATGTATAGAAAGCCCAAGATCGAGGACTCTTTGGTCAGAAATATGTTCTGGAGGTCATAAGGGGCCCTCTGTATAGCTGATTTATCATCAAAAGGAGTCTATAACTTTATATAGTTTGAAGAAATGTTAGGACACTTTGACCACAAATAAGTTCAAAAGGTCAGATATGAACATCTATATGGCTTATGAAGCACCAAAAGGAGTCTATGAGTATGTATAGAAAGCCCAAGATCGTGGACTCTTTGGCCAGAACTATGTTCAGGAGGTCAAAAGGGGACCTCTGTATAGCTGATTTATCATCAAAAGGAGTCTATAACTTTATATAGTTTGAAAAATTTTGAGGACACTTTGACCACAAATAAGTTCAAAAGGTCAGATATGGACATCTTATGAAGCATCAGAAGGAATCTATGAGTATGTATAGAAAGCCCAAGATTGAGGACTCTTTGGCCAGAAATATGTTCAAGAGGTCAAAAGGGGACCTCTGTATAGCTGATTTATCATCAAATGGAGTCTATAACTTTCTATAGTTTGAAAAATTTTGAGGACACTTTGACCACAAATAACTTCAAAAGGTCAGATATGGACATCTATATGGCTTATGAAGCATCAGAATGCGTCTATGAGTATGTGTAGAAAGCCCAAGATCGAGGACTCTTTGGCCAGAAATATGTTCAGGAGGTCAGAAGGGGCCCTCTGTATAGCTGATTTATCATCAAAAGGAGTCTATAACTTTATATGGTTTGAAAAATTTTAGGACACTTTGACCACAAATAAGTTCAAAAGGTCAGATATGGACATCTATATGGCTTATGAAGCACCAGAAGTAGTCTATGAGTATGTATAGAAAGCCCAAGATCAAGGACTCTTTGGCCAGAAATATGCTCAGGAGGTCAAAAGGGGACCTCTGTATAGCTGATTTATCATCAAAAGGAGTCTATAACTTTCTATAGTTTGAAAACTTTTGATGACACTTTGACCACAAATATGTTCAAAAGGTCAGATATGGACATCTTATGAAGCATCAGAAGGAATCTATGAGTATGTATAGAAAGCCCAAGATCGAGGACTCTTTGGTCAGAAATATGTTCTGGAGGTCAAAAGGGGACCTCTGTATAGCTGATTTATCATCAAAAGGAGTCTATAACTTTATATAGTTTGAAAAAATGTTAGGACACTTTGACCACAAATAAGTTCAAAAGGTCAGATATGAACATCTGTATGGCTTATGAAGCACCAGAAGGAGTCTATGAGTATGTATAGAAAGCCCAAGATCGATGACTCTTTGGCCAGAAATATGTTCAGGAGGTCAAAAGGGGACCTCTGTATACCTGATTTATCATCAAAAGGAGTCTATAACTTTATATTGTTTGAAAAAATGTTAGGACACTTTGACCACAAATAAGTTCAAAAGGTCAGATATGAACATCTATATGGCTTATGAAGCACCAGAAGGAGTCTATGAGTATGTATAGAAAGCCCAAGATCGAGGACTCTTTGGCCAGAAATATGTTCTGGAGGTCAAAAGGGGACCTCTGTATAGCTGATTTATCATCAAAAGGAGTCTATAACTTTATATAGTTTACATTTTTTTTAGGACACTTTGACCACAAATAAGTTCAAAATGTCAGATATGGAAATCTATATGGCTTATGAAGCATCAGAAGGAGTCTATGAGTATGTATAGAAAGCCCAAGATCGAGGACTCTTTGGCCAGAAATATGTTCTGGAGGTCAAAAGGGGACCTCTGTATAGCTGATTTATCATCAAAAGGAGTCTATAACTTTCTATAGTTTGAAAAAATGTTAGGACACTTTGACCACAAATAAGTTCAAAAGGTCAGATATGGACATCTATATGGCTTATGAAGCATCAGAATTAGTCTATGAGTATGTATAGAAAGCCCAAGATCGAGGACTCTGGCCAGAAATATGTTCAGGAGGTCAGAAGGGGCCCTCTGTATAGCTGATTTATCATCAAAAGGAGTCTATAACTTTATATGGTTTGAAAAATTTTAGGACACTTTGACCACAAATAAGTTCAAAAGGTCAGATATGGACATCTATATGGCTTATGAAGCACCAGAAGTAGTCTATGAGTATGTATAGAAAGCCCAAGATCAAGGACTCTTTGGCCAGAA
The DNA here is from genome assembly GCA_022828995.1 of Vimba vimba. Classification (NCBI taxonomy): domain Eukaryota; kingdom Metazoa; phylum Chordata; class Actinopteri; order Cypriniformes; family Leuciscidae; genus Vimba; species Vimba vimba. The sequence continues at coordinate 22,689,020 of CM040832.1, read as the reverse complement.
ATATGCTCAGGAGGTCAAAAGGGGACCTCTGTATAGCTGATTTATCATCAAAAGGAGTCTATAACTTTCTATAGTTTGAAAACTTTTGAGGACACTTTGACCACAAATATGTTCAAAAGGTCAGATATGGACATCTTATGAAGCATCAGAAGGAATCTATGAGTATGTATAGAAAGCCCAAGATCGAGGACTCTTTGGTCAGAAATATGTTCTGGAGGTCAAAAGGGGACCTCTGTATAGCTGATTTATCATCAAAAGGAGTCTATAACTTTATATAGTTTGAAAAAATGTTAGGACACTTTGACCACAAATAAGTTCAAAAGGTCAGATATGGACATCTATTTGGCTTATGAAGCATCAGAAGGAGTCTATGAGTATGTATAGAAAGCCCAAGATCGAGGACTCTGGCCAGAAATATGTTCAGGAGGTTAAAGGGGGACCTCTGTATACCTGATTTATCATCAAAAGGAGTCTATAACTTTCTATAGTTTGAAAAATTTTGAGGACACTTTGACCACAAATAAGTTCAATAGGTCAGATATGGACATCTATATGGCTTATGAAGCATCAGAAGGAATCTATGAGTATGTATATAAAGCATAGAATCGAGGACTTTTTGGCCAGAAACATGTTCAGGAGGTCAAAAGGGGCCCTCTGTATAACTGATTTATCATCAAAAGGAGTCTATAACTTACTATAGTTTGAAAAAATGTTAGGACACTTTGACCACAAATAAGTTCAAAAGGTCAGATATGGACATCTTATGAAGCATCATCAGAAGGAATCTATGAGTATGTATAGAAAGCCCAAGATCGAGGACTCTTTGGTCAGAAATATGTTCTGGAGGTCAAAAGGGGACCTCTGTATAGCTGATTTATCATCAAAAGGAGTCTATAACTTTATATAGTTTGAAGAAATGTTAGGACACTTTGACCACAAATAAGTTCAAAAGGTCAGATTTGAACATCTATATGGCTTATGAAGCACCAAAAGGAGTCTATGAGTAATGTATAGAAAGCCCAAGATCGAGGACTCTTTGGCCAGAAATATGTTCAGGAGGTCAAAAGGGGACCTCTGTATAGCTGATTTATCATCAAAAGGAGTCTATAACTTTATATAGTTTGAAAAAATGTTAGGACACTTTGACCACAAATAAGTTCAAAAGGTCAGATATGAACATCTGTATGGCTTATGAAGCACCAGAAGGAGTCTATGAGTATGTATAGAAAGCCCAAGATCGATGACTCTTTGGCCAGAAATATGTTCAGGAGGTCAAAAGGGGACCTCTGTATACCTGATTTATCATCAAAAGGAGTCTATAACTTTATATTGTTTGAAAAAATGTTAGGACACTTTGACCACAAATAAGTTCAAAAGGTCAGATATGAACATCTATATGGCTTATGAAGCACCAGAAGGAGTCTATGAGTATGTATAGAAAGCCCAAGATCGAGGACTCTTTGGCCAGAAATATGTTCTGGAGGTCAAAAGGGGACCTCTGTATAGCTGATTTATCATCAAAAGGAGTCTATAACTTTATATAGTTTACATTTTTTTTAGGACACTTTGACCACAAATAAGTTCAAAATGTCAGATATGGAAATCTATATGGCTTATGAAGCATCAGAAGGAGTCTATGAGTATGTATAGAAAGCCCAAGATCGAGGACTCTTTGGCCAGAAATATGTTCTGGAGGTCAAAAGGGGACCTCTGTATAGCTGATTTATCATCAAAAGGAGTCTATAACTTTCTATAGTTTGAAAAAATGTTAGGACACTTTGACCACAAATAAGTTCAAAAGGTCAGATATGGACATCTATATGGCTTATGAAGCATCAGAATTAGTCTATGAGTATGTATAGAAAGCCCAAGATCGAGGACTCTGGCCAGAAATATGTTCTGGAGGTCAAAAGGGGACCTCTGTATAGCTGATTTATCATCAAAAGGAGTCTATAACTTTATATAGTTTGAAAAAATTTTGAGGACACTTTGACCACAAATAAGTTCAAAAGGTCAGATATGGACATCTATATGGCTTATGAAGCATCAGAATTAGTCTATGAGTATGTATAGAAAGCCCAAGATCGAGGACTCTGGCCAGAAATATGTTCAGGAGGTCAGAAGGGGCCCTCTGTATAGCTGATTTATCATCAAAAGGAGTCTATAACTTTATATGGTTTGAAAAATTTTAGGACACTTTGACCATAAATAAGTTCAAAAGGTCAGATATGGACATCTATATGGCTTATGAAGCACCAGAAGTAGTCTATGAGTATGTATAGAAAGCCCAAGATCAAGGACTCTTTGGCCAGAAATATGCTCAGGAGGTCAAAAGGGGACCTCTGTATAGCTGATTTATCATCAAAAGGAGTCTATAACTTTCTATAGTTTGAAAACTTTTGAGGACACTTTGACCACAAATATGTTCAAAAGGTCAGATATGGACATCTTATGAAGCATCAGAAGGAATCTATGAGTATGTATAGAAAGCCCAAGATCGAGGACTCTTTGGTCAGAAATATGTTCTGGAGGTCAAAAGGGGACCTCTGTATAGCTGATTTATCATCAAAAGGAGTCTATAACTTTATATAGTTTGAAAAAATGTTAGGACACTTTGACCACAAATAAGTTCAAAAGGTCAGATATGAACATCTGTATGGCTTATGAAGCACCAGAAGGAGTCTATGAGTATGTATAGAAAGCCCAAGATCGATGACTCTTTGGCCAGAAATATGTTCAGGAGGTCAAAAGGGGACCTCTGTATAGCTGATTTATCATCAAAAGGAGTCTATAACTTTATATAGTTTACATTTTTTTTAGGACACTTTGACCACAAATAAGTTCAAAATGTCAGATATGGAAATCTATATGGCTTATGAAGCATCAGAAGGAGTCTATGAGTATGTATAGAAAGCTAATGATCAAGGACTCTTTGGCCAGAAATATGTTCTGGAGGTCAAAAGGGGACCTCTGTATAGCTGATTTATCATCAAAAGGAGTCTATAACTTTCTATAGTTTGAAAAAAAGGTTAGGACACTTTGACCACAAATAAGTTCAAAAGGTCAGATATGGACATCTATATGGCTTATGAAGCATCAGAATTAGTCTATGAGTATGTATAGAAAGCCCAAGATCGAGGACTCTGGCCAGAAATATGTTCTGGAGGTCAATAGGGGACCTCTGTATAGCTGATTTATCATCAAAAGGAGTCTATAACTTTATATAGTTTGAAAAAATTTTGAGGACACTTTGACCACAAATAAGTTCAAAAGGTCAGATATGGACATCTATATGGCTTATGAAGCATCAGAAGGCGTCTATGAGTATGTATAGAAAGCCCAAGATCGAGGACTCTTTGGCCAGAAATATGTTCTGGAGGTCAAAAGGGGACCTCTGTATAGCTGATTTATCATCAAAAGGAGTCTATAACTTTAATAGTTTGAAAAAATGTGAGGACACTTTGGCCACAAATAAGTTCAAAAGGTCAGATATGGACATCTATATGACTTATGTAGCATCAGAAGGAGTCTATGAGTATGTATAGAAAGCTAAAGATCAAGGACTCTTTGGCCAGAAATATGTTCTGGAGGTCAAAAGGGGACCTCTGTATAGCTGATTTATCATCAAAAGGAGTCTATAACTTTCTATAGTTTGAAAAATTTTGAGGACACTTTGACCACAAATAAGTTCAAAAGGTCAGATATGGACATCTATTTGGCTTATGAAGCATCAGAAGGAGTCTATGAGTATGTATAGAAAGCCCAAGATCGAGGACTCTGGCCAGAAATATGTTCAGGAGGTTAAAGGGGGACCTCTGTATACCTGATTTATCATCAAAAGGAGTCTATAACTTTCTATAGTTTGAAAAATTTTGAGGACACTTTGACCACAAATAAGTTCAATAGGTCAGATATGGACATCTATATGGCTTATGAAGCATCAGAAGGAATCTATGAGTATGTATATAAAGCATAGAATCGAGGACTTTTTGGCCAGAAACATGTTCAGGAGGTCAAAAGGGGCCCTCTGTATAACTGATTTATCATCAAAAGGAGTCTATAACTTACTATAGTTTGAAAAAATGTTAGGACACTTTGACCACAAATAAGTTCAAAAGGTCAGATATGGACATCTTATGAAGCATCATCAGAAGGAATCTATGAGTATGTATAGAAAGCCCAAGATCGAGGACTCTTTGGTCAGAAATATGTTCTGGAGGTCAAAAGGGGACCTCTGTATAGCTGATTTATCATCAAAAGGAGTCTATAACTTTATATAGTTTGAAGAAATGTTAGGACACTTTGACCACAAATAAGTTCAAAAGGTCAGATTTGAACATCTATATGGCTTATGAAGCACCAAAAGGAGTCTATGAGTAATGTATAGAAAGCCCAAGATCGAGGACTCTTTGGCCAGAAATATGTTCAGGAGGTCAAAAGGGGACCTCTGTATAGCTGATTTATCATCAAAAGGAGTCTATAACTTTATATAGTTTGAAAAATTTTGAGGACACTTTGACCACAAATAAGTTCAAAAGTTCAGATATGGACATCTATATGGCTTATGAAGCACCAGAAGTAGTCTATGAGTATGTATAGAAAGCCCAAGATCAAGGACTCTTTGGCCAGAAATATGCTCAGGAGGTCAAAAGGGGACCTTTGTATAGCTGATTTATCATCAAAAGGAGTCTATAACTTTCTATAGTTTGAAAAATTTTGAGGACACTTTGACCACAAATATGTTCAAAAGGTCAGATATGGACATCTATATGGCTTATGAAGCATCAGAATTAGTCTATGAGTATGTATAGAAAGCCCAAGATCGAGGACTCTTTGGCCAGAAATATGTTCTGGAGGTCAAAAGGGGACCTCTGTATAGCTGATTTATCATCAAAAGGAGTCTATAACTTTATATAGTCTGATAAAATTTTGAGGACACTTTGACCACAAATAAGTTCAAAAGGTCAGATATGGACATCTATATGGCTTATGAAGCATCAGAAGGCGTCTATGAGTATGTATAGAAAGCCCAAGATCAAGGACTCTTTGGCCAGAAATATGTTCTGGAGGTCAAAAGGGGACCTCTGTATAGCTGATTTATCATCAAAAGGAGTCTATAACTTTATATAGTTTACATTTTTTTTAGGACACTTTGACCACAAATAAGTTCAAAATGTCAGATATGGAAATCTATATGGCTTATGAAGCATCAGAAGGAGTCTATGAGTATGTATAGAAAGCTAAAGATCAAGGACTCTTTGGCCAGAAATATGTTCTGGAGGTCAAAAGGGGACCTCTGTATAGCTGATTTATCATCAAAAGGAGTCTATAACTTTCTATAGTTTGAAAAAATGTTAGGACACTTTGACCACAAATAAGTTCAAAAGGTCAGATATGGACATCTATATGGCTTATGAAGCATCAGAAGGAGTCTATGAGTATGTATAGAAAGCCCAAGATCAAGGACTCTTTGGCCAGAAATATGTTCTGGAGGTCAAAAGGGGCCCTCTGTATAACTGATTTATCATCAAAAGGAGTCTATAACTTACTATAGTTTGAAAAATTTTGAGGACACTTTGACCACAAATAAGTTCAAAAGGTCAGATATGGACATATTATGAAGCATCAGAAGGAATCTATGAGTATGTATAGAAAGCCCAAGATTGAGGACTCTTTGGCCAGAAATATGTTCAAGAGGTCAAAAGGGGACCTCTGTATAGCTGATTTATCATCAAATGGAGTCTATAACTTTCTATAGTTTGAAAAATTTTGAGGACACTTTGACCACAAATAAGTTCAAAAGGTCAGATATGGACATCTATATGGCTTATGAAGCATCAGAAGGCGTCTATGAGTATGTGTAGAAAGCCCAAGATCGAGGAATCTTTGGCCAGAAATATGTTCAGGAGGTCAGAAGGGGCCCTCTGTATAGCTGATTTATCATCAAAAGGAGTCTATAACTTTCTATAGTTTGAAAACTTTTGAGGACACTTTGACCACAAAAAAATTCAAAAGGTCAGATATGGACATCTTATGAAGCATCAGAAGGAATCTATGAGTATGTATAGAAAGCCCAAGATTGAGGACTCTTTGGCCAGAAATATGTTCAGGAGGTCAAAAGGGGCCCTCTGTATAGCTGATTTATCATCAAAAGGAGTCTATAACTTACTATAGTTTGAAAAAATGTTAGGACACTTTGACCACAAATAAGTTCAAAAGGTCAGATATGGACATCTATATGGATATCTATTATGAAGCATGAATATGAATTGAAAGCCCAAGATCGAGGACTCTTTGGCCAAAAATATGTTCCTTGAGTCAAATATGGACTTCTTTATGGCTGACGTAACATCAGAAAAAGTCAACGATTATAAATGGTAAGGTCAAGTTTCGAGTACTCCTTGGACAGAAAAAAATTCAGTATGTCAAATTTGGACCTTTGTCAGGATGATATAACATCTTTAAAGGAACACTCCACCATTTTTTGAAATAGGGCTTATTCACCTTCTTTCCTACGTTTAGATAGGTGGGCAAATGCATTTTTGTCTCAGTGCATGCATTGTTTTAGTTTGACAGGGTCGGCACTAGCTTAGCTTAGCATAATGAATGGAATCCTTTGTTGCCAGCTAGCATGTCCTGAGTAAAAGTGATATAAAAAATAAAAAAAACCACCTAATTATTTCTTGTGGCCTGCGTATTCACAACAAGTACAAATAGCGATGCAAATTATCACTAGGCGATTTCCTAGGCAGATATTGACTTATATATTAAGGACTATATTAGGGGGAAGCACAGGCGAAGCACTGCTACTTGGGCGTGATATCTCTGCGCCCAAGTAGCAGTGCTTTGCCTGTGCTTCCCCCTAATATAGTCCCAAGTCAAGATCTGCATAAGAAATCGCCTAGTGTTAATCTGCATCGCTATTTGTACTTGTTGTGAATACGCAGGCCACAAGAAGTAATTAGGTGGGTTTTTTTTTTTTTATATCACTTTTACTCAGGACATGCTAGCTGGCAACAAAGGATTCCATTCATTATGCTAAGCTAAGCTAGCACCGACCCTGTCAAACTAAAACAATGCATGCACTGAGACAAAAATGCATTTGCCCACCTATCTAAATGTAGGAAAGAAGGTGAATAAGCCCTATTTAAAAAACGGTGGAGTGTTCCTTTAAGGACTCTTTGGCCAGAAATATGTTCAGCAGGTCAAAAGCGTACCTATATATAGCTCATTCTTGTGCTTTGCACAAACGATCTAACGTTGAGCATCATTAAAGAAACATAGGTTAAGCACTTCGTGCATTGCATTGCATTGCATTGCACACCAAAACTAACTCAATGCCATGTTCATTAGAGAGATAATATATGTGTTGTTGCTTTGCACAAACTGTCTAACGTTGTGCATTGAAGAATAACATATAGTCGTGCACTACTTGCATTGCATTGCACAACAGAACTACTCGATCCCATCATTACAAAGATAACATGTGTGTTGTTGCATTGCATTGCATTGCACACACGATCTAACGTCGTGCATTGAAGAATAACATAGGCTATGCACTTCTTGCATTGCATTGCATTGCACACCAGAACTAACTCATTCCCATGTTCATTAAAGAGATAACATATGTGTTGTTGCAATTGCATTGCACAAACGATCTAACGTTGTGCACTGAATAATAACTTATAGGTTATGCATATTTCGCATTGCACACCAGAACTACCTCATTCCCATGTTGATTATAGACATAACGTTTGTTGTTGCATTACATTGTATTGCATTGCATTGATTTGCATTGATTTGCATTGCTTTGCACTGCATTGCACTGCATTGCACTGCATTGCACTGCATTGCACTGCATTGCTTTGCACTGCATTGCATTGCATTGCTTTGCATTGACGATCTAACGTTGTGCACTGAAGAATAACATATAGGTATGTACTTTTTGCACTGCATTGCATTGCACACTAGAACTAAATCATTCCCATGTTCATTAAAGACATAACACGTGTTGTTGCATTGCATTGCATTGTATTGCATTGCATTGATTTGCATTGCTTTGCATTGCTTTGCATTGCTTTGCATTGCTTTGCATTGCTTTGCATTGCTTTGCATTGCTTCTTTGCATTGCTTCTTTGCATTGCTTTGCATTGCTTTGCATTGCTTTGCATTGCTTTGCATTGCTTTGCATTGCTTTGCATTGCTTTGCACTGCATTGCACTGCATTGCATTGCTTTGCATTGCATTGCACTAACGATCTAACGTTGTGCACTGAAGAATAACATATAGGTCATGCACTTTTTGCATTGCATTGCATTGCATACCAGAACTAAATCATTCCAATGTTCATTAAAGACATAATGTGTGTTGTTGCATTGCATTGTATTGCATTGCTTTGCACTGCATTGCATTGCACTAACGATCTAACGTTGTGCACTGAAGAATAACATGTTATGCACTTTCTTGCATGGCATTGCACATCAGAACTACCTCATTCCCATGTTGATTAAAGACATAACGTGTGTTGTTGCATTGCATTGTATTGCATTGCTTTGCACTGCATTGCATTGCACTAACGATCTAACGTTGTGCACTGAAGAATAACATGTTATGCACTTTCTTGCATGGCATTGCACATCAGAACTACCTCATTCCCATGTTGATTAAAGACATAACGTGTGTTGTTGCATTGCATTGTATTGCACTATATTGATTTGCATTGCTTTGCACTGCATTGTATTGCATTACACTAACGCTCTAACGTTGTGCACTGAAGAATAACATATGTTATGCACTTTTTGCTTTGCATTGCACTGCACACCAGAACTACCTCATTCCCATGTTGATTAAAAACATAACGTGTGTTGTTGCATTGCATTGCATTGCACTGCACTGCATTGCATTACATTACATTGCATTGTATTGCATTGCATTGCATTGCACTAACGATCTAACGTTGTGCACTGAAGAATAACATATAGGTTATGCACTTTTCGCATTGCATTGCACACCAGCACTACCTCATTCCCATGTTGATTAAAGACATAACGAGTGGTTTTCATTGCATTGTATTGCACTATATTGATTTGCATTGCTTTGCACTGCATTGCATTGCATTGCATTGCATTGCATTACACTAACGCTCTAACGTTGTGCACTGAAGAATAACATATAGGTTATGCACTTTTTGCATTGCATTGCACACCAGAACTAAATCATTCCCATGTTCATTAAAGACATAACGTGTGTTGTTGCATTGCATTGTATTGCATTGCATTGATTTGCATTGCTTTACATTACTTTGCATTGCTTTGCATTACTTTGCACTGCATTGCATTGCACTAAAGATCTAACGTTGTGCACTGAAGAATAACATATAGGTTATGCTCTTTTCGCATTGCATTGCACACCAGAACAAAATCATTCCCGTTCATTATAGAGATGATATGTGTGTTGTTGCATTGCATTGTATTGCACTATATTGATTTGCATTGCTTTGCACTGCATTGCATTACACTAACGCTCTAACGTTGTGCACTGAAGAATAACATATAGGTTATGCACTTTTTGCATTGCATTGCACACCAGAACTAAATCATTCCCATGTTCATTAAAGACATAACGTGTGTTGTTGCATTGCATTGTATTGCATTGCATTGATTTGCATTGCTTTACATTACTTTGCATTGCTTTGCATTACTTTGCAAATCATTCCCATGTTCATTAAAGACATAACGTGTGTTGTTGCATTGCATTGTGTTGCATTGCATTGCACTAACGATCTAACGTTGTGCACTGAAGAATAACATATAGGTTATGCACTTTTCGCATTGCATTGCATACCAGAACTAAATCATTCCCATGTTCATTAAAGACATAACGTTTTTTTGTTGCATTGCATTGTATTGCATTGCATTGCAATGTATTGCAATGCAATGTTTTGCGTTGCATTACATTGATTTGCATTGCTTTGCACTGCATTGCATTGCACTAAAGATCTAACGTTGTGCACTGAAGAATAACATATAGGTTATGCTCTTTTCGCATTGCATTGCACACCAGAACAAAATCATTCCCAAGTTCATTATAGAGATGATATGTGTGTTGTTGTTCATTGCATTGCATTGCATTGCATTGCATTTATTTGCATTCCTTTGCACTGCATTGCATTGCATTGCATTGCACTAATGATCTAACGTTGTGCACTGAAGAATAACATATAGGTTATGCACTTTTCGCATTGCATTGCACACCAGAACTACCTCATTCCCAAGTTCATTATAGAGATGATATGTGTGTTGTTGTTCATTGCATTGCATTGCATTGCATTTATTTGCATTCCTTTGCACTGCATTGCATTGCATTGCATTGCATTGCATTGCACTAATGATCTAACGTTGTGCACTGAAGAATAACATATAGGTTATGCACTTTTCGCATTGCATTGCACACCAGAACTACCTCATTCCCATGTTGATTAAAGACATAACGAGTGTTTTTCATTGCATTGTGTTGCACTATATTGATTTGCATTGCTTTGCATTGCATTGCATTACACTAACGCTCTAACGATGTGCACTGAAGAATAACATATAGGTTATGCACGTATTGCATTGCATTGCACACCTGAACTAAATCATTCCCATGTTCATTAAAGACATAACGTGTGTTGTTGCATTGCATTGTGTTGCATTGCTTTATATTGCATTGCATTGATTTGCATTGCTTTGCATTGCTTTGCATTGCTTTGCATTGCTTTGCATTGCTTTGCATTGCTTTGCATTGCTTTGCATTGCTTTGCATTGCTTTGCATTGCATTGCATTGCTTTGCACTGCATTGCATTGCTTTGCACTGGATTGCATTGCACTAACGATCTAACGTTGTGCACTGAAGAATAACCTATATGTTATGCTCTTTTCGCATTGCATTGCACACCAGAACAAAATCATTCCCAAGTTCATTATAGAGATGATATGTGTGTTGTTGCATTGCATTGCATTGATTTGCAATGCTTTGCACTGCATTGCATTGCATTGCATTGCACTAACGATCTAACTTTGTTCACGAAAGAATAACATATAGGTTATGCACTTTTTGCATTTCATTGCACACCAGACCTAAATCATTCCCATGTTCATTAAAGAGATAACGTGTGTTGTTGCAATTGCATTGTATTGCATTTTATTGCACAAACGATCTAACGTTGTGCACTGAAGAAAAACATATAGGTTATGCACTTTTTGCATTGCATTGCACACCAGAACTAAATCATTCCCATGTTCATTAAAGAGATAATGTTTGGTGTTGCATTGCATTGCATTGCACAAACGATCTAACGTTGTGCTCTGAAGAATAACATATAGGTTATGCACTTTTCGCATTGCATTGCACACCAGAACTAAATCATTCCCATGTTCTTTAAAGAGATGATATGTGTGTTGTTGCATTGCAACTAGCGATGTAACGTTGTGCACTGAAGAATAACATATAGGTTATGCACTTTTTGCATTGCATTGCACACTAGAACTTAACCATTCCCATGTTCATTAAAGAGATGGTATGTGTTTTGTTGCATTGCATTGCACTAACGATCTAACGTTGTGCACTGAAGAATAACATATAGGTTTTACACTTTTTGCATTGCATTGCACACTAGAACTTAACCATTCCCATGTTCATTAAAGAGATAACATGTGTGTTGTTGCATTGCATTGCACTAACGATCTAACGTTGTGCATTGAAGAATAACATATAGGCTATGCACTTCTTGCATTGCATTCCACACCAGAAGTAACTCATTCCCAAACTACATTGCGTTTTGCTTTGAGGAAATACAATATGTGCTATTGCATTGCATTTCACACAAGATCAAACTTTGTGCATTGAAGAATAACATATAAGCTATGAGTGCATCACAAACATACAATAACTATCTGAACTATCTACATTCCACTGCATAAAATATTTAACTGTTATAGTTAGATATAATAATAATAAATTATTATTCAACGCTAATTCTTAGATAGTTTTGCAATGCAACACTCATGTTATGTTTTCATTGCACATGAGGTATGAAGTAGTTTATTCTATGCATTGTAATGCAAGAGGTAAATGCAATAATTTCCCTTAAAAGCATAAATTAGTTATTGTGCAATGCCAATGCACATATGTCATGTGTCAAATCAGGCCTACAGAGGTCCCTCTTTGACCTACAGAACATATTTTCTGTCCAAAGAGTTCTTACTGACTTCTTACTTACTGACTTCTTGTGATGTTGTATTAGCAAGACAGTAGTCCATGTTTGACCTACTGCACATATTTCTGACCCAAGAGTAATCGATCTTAAACTTTCTATACATTCTCGTAGAATCTTTCTGATGTTACATCAGCCATACAGAAGTCCATTTTTGATCTACTGAACACATTTCTGGATAAAGAGTCCTTGAATATTAACTTACTAAACATACAAGACTGACTTCTTGTGATGTTATATAAGCCAGACAGTAGTCCATATTTGACTGATTGAACATATTTTTGGCAAAAGAGTCCTCAAAAGGTATTTTGTGTATATTATAAACTTATAGACTCCTTCTGATGTTAAATCAGCCATATAGAGGTGCATATTTGACCTATTGAACTTATTTCTGGTCAAAGGGTCCTCAAAGGTTTTTAAACAAACTTATAGACTCCTTCTGATGTTACATCACCCATAAAAAAAAAAAAAGTACATTTTTGACCTACTAAACATATTTCTGCCAAGAGACCATGAAACTTAACTTACTATACGTACATACTGACTTCTCGTGATGTTAATTCAGGCAAGGAGTAGTCGATATTTGACCGATTGAACACATTTTTGGCCAAAGAGGCCTCGAAATGTTTGTTTTTTTTACTCTTATAAATTTATAGACTCCTTCTGATGTTAAATCAGTCATATTTCAACTACTGGGAAAAAGAGTACTCGATCTTGAACTTTCTGTACATACTCTAGACATCTTCTGATGCTTCATAAGCCATTTAGAAGTCCATATCTGACCTGTTAAACTTATTTCTGGTCAATGGGTCCTTAAAAGGTTTTAAATATATATAATCTTATATAATACTTAAGCTATATAATCTTATAGACTAATTCTGATGTTAAATCAGCCATATAGAGGTGCATATTTGACCTATTGAACTTATTTCTGGTCAAAGGGTCCTCAAAGGTTTTTAAACAAACTTATAGACTCCTTCTGATGTTACATCACCCATAAAAAAAAAAAAAGTACATTTTTGACCTACTAAACATATTTCTGCCAAGAGACCATGAAACTTAACTTACTATACGTACATACTGACTTCTCGTGATGTTAATTCAGGCAAGGAGTAGTCGATATTTGACCGATTGAACACATTTTTGGCCAAAGAGGCCTCGAAATGTTTTTTTTTTTTACTCTTATAAATTTATAGACTCCTTCTGATGTTAAATCAGTCATATTTCAACTACTGGGAAAAAGAGTACTCGATCTTGAACTTTCTGTACATACTCTAGACATCTTCTGATGCTTCATAAGCCATTTAGAAGTCCATATCTGACCTGTTAAACTTATTTCTGGTCAATGGGTCCTTAAAAGGTTTTAAATATATATAATCTTATATAATACTTAAGCTATATAATCTTATAGACTAATTCTGATGTTAAATCAGCCATACAGAGGTCACTTTTTTTACCTACTAAACATAATTCGGGCCAAAGAGTACTCAAACTTGAACTTTCTATACATACTTGTTGACTCCTTCTGATGTTACGTCAGCAATGAAGTAGTCCATATGTGACCCAAAGAACATATTTCTAATATATAATACTTAAGCTATATAAAGTTATAGACTCCTTCTGATAATAAATCAGCTATACAAAGGTCACCTTTTGACCTTTTGAATATATTTCTGGCCAAAGAGTTCTTGAACATAGTCTTGCTATACTACAGAATGACTTCTTGTGATGTTATATTAACCAGCCAGTGGTCTATTTTTGACCTACTGTACATATTTATGGCCAGAGTCCGTGAACATCAACTCACTATACATATATACTGACTTCTCGTAATGTAAAATCAGGCAGACAGCAGTCCATATTTGACTGATTGAAAAAAAAATTGACCAAAGAGTTCTCAAAAGGATTTTGTCTAAATGTATAAACTCCTTCTGATGTTAAATCAGCCATACAGAAGTCCATATTTGACCTTCTGAACATATTTCTGGCCAGAGACCTTGAACATTTACCTTACTATTTATATTTCTCCTACCATAAAGACTTCTCGTGATGTTATGTCAGCCAGACTGTAGCCATATTTGACTGATTTAACATGTTTTTGGCCAAAGAATCCTCAAAATGTTTTTTACTCTTAGAAACTCATAGACTCCTTCTGATGTTAAATCAGCCATACAGAAGTCAATATTTGACCCAAGGAATATATTTATGGCCATAGAGTTCTCGATCTTGACCTTTCTTTACATACTCATAGACTCCTTCTAATGTTACATAAGCCATATAGATATCCATATCTGACCTTTTGAACTTATTTCTGGTCATCAAAAGTTTTTAAACTATATAAAGTTATAGACTCTTTCTGATGATAAATCAGCTATTCAGAGGTCCCCTTTTGACCTACTGAACATATTTCTGGCCAAAGAGTCCTAAATGATTAACACTATACATTCAGATTACATCTTCGGATGTTATATCTTCCTGACAAAAGTCCATATTTGACATACTGAATTTTTTTCTGGCTAAGGAGTACTCGAAACTTGACCTTTCCATACAGACTTGTTGACTCTTTCTGATGTTACGTCAGACATACCGAATTCCATATTTGACCCAAGGAACATATTTCTTGCCAAAGAGTCCTCGATCTTGGGCTTTCTATACATACTCATAGACTCCTTCTGATGCTTCATAAGCCATATAGATGTCCATATCTGACCTTTTGAACTTATCAAAAGTTCAAAGGTCATCAAAAGTTTTTAAACTATATAAAGTTATAGACTCCTTTTGATGATAAATCAGCTATACAGAGGGCCCCTTTTGAACTACTGAACATATTTCTGGCCAAAGAGTCCTCGATCTTATGCTTTCTATACATACTCATAGACTCCTTCTGGTGCTTCATAAGCCATACAGATGTCCATATCTGACCTTTTGAACTTATTTGTGGTCAAAGTGTCCTAACATTTTTTCAAACTATATAAAGTTATAGACTCCTTTTGATGATAAATCAGCTATACAGAGGGCCCCTTTTGAACTACTGAACATATTTCTGGCCAAAGAGTCCTCGATCTTATGCTTTCAATACATACTCATAGACTCCTTCTGATGCCTCATAAGCCATATAGATGTCCATATCTGACCTTTTGAACTTATTTGTGGTCAAAGTTTCATAAAAAAAATTCAAACTATATAAAGTTATAGACTCCTTTTGATGATAAATCAGCTATACAGAGGTCCCCTTTTGATCTACTGAACATATTTCTGGCCAAGGAGTCCTTGATCTTGGGGCTTTCTATACATACTCATAGACTCCTTCTGATGCTTCATAAGCCATATAGATGTCCATATCTGACATTTTGAACTTATTTGTGGTCAAAGTGTCCTGAAAAAAAATTCAAACTATATAAAGTTATAGACTCCTTTTGATGATAAATCAGCTATACAGAGGGCCCCTTTTGAACTACTGAACATATTTCTGGCCAAAGAGTCCTCGATCTTATGCTTTCTATACATACTCATAGACTTCTTCTGATGCCTCATAAGCCATATAGATGTCCATATCTGACCTTTTGAACTTTTTTGTGGTCAAAGTGTCCTAAAAATAATTCAAACTATATAAAGTTATAGACTCCTTTTGATGATAAGTCAGCTATACAGAGGACCCCTTCTGACCTCCTGAACATGTTTCTGGCACAAAGAGCCCTCGATCTTGGGATTTCTATACATACTCATAGACTCCTTCTGATGCCTCATAAGCAATATAGATGTCCATATCTGACCTTTTGAACTTATTTGTGGTCAAATTGTCCTAAAAAACATTCAAACTATATAAAGTTATAGACTCCTTTTGATGCTATACAGCTATACAGAGGTCCCCTTTTGACCTCCTGAACATGTTTCTGGCCAAACAGTCCTCGATCATGGGATTTCTATACATACTCATAGACTCCTTCTGGTGCTTCATAAGCCATATAGATGTCCATATCTGACCTTTTGAACTTATTTGTGGTCAAAGTGTCCTAACATTTTTTCAAACTATATAAAGTTATAGACTCCTTTTGATGATAAATCAGCTATACAGAGGGCCCCTTTTGAACTACTGAACATAATTCTGGCCAAAGAGTCCTCGATCTTATGCTTTCTATACATACTCATAGACTCCTTCTGATGCCTCATAAGCCATATAGATGTCCATATCTGACCTTTTGAACTTTTTTGTGGTCAAAGTGTCCTAAAAATAATTCAAACTATATAAAGTTATAGACGCCTTTTGATGATGTCAGCTATACAGAGGTCCCCTTTTGACCTCCTGAACATGTTTCTGGCCAAACAGTCCTCGATCATGGGATTTCGATACATACTCATAGACTCCTTCTGGTGCTTCATAAGCCATATAGATGTCCATATCTGACCTTTTGAACTTATTTGTGGTCAAAGTGTCCTAAAAAAAATTCAAACTATATAAAGGTATAGACTCCTTTTGATGATAAATCAGCTATACAGAGGGCCCCTTTTGAACTACTGAACATATTTCTGGCCAAAGAGTCCTCGATCTTATGCTTTCTATACATACTCATAGACTCCTTCTGATGCCTCATAAGCCATATAGATGTCCATATCTGACCTTTTGAACTTATTTGTGGTCAAAGTGTCCTAAAAAACATTCAAACTATATAAAGTTATAGACTCCTTTTGATGATAAGTCAGCTATACAGAGGGCCCCTTTTGAACTACTGAACATATTTCTGGCCAAAGAGTCCTCGATCTTATGCTTTCTATACATACTCATAGACTCCTTCTGGTGCTTCATAAGCCATATAGATGTCCATATCTGACCTTTTGAACTTATTTGTGGTCAAAGTGTCCTAACATTTTTTCAAACTATATAAAGTTATAGACTCCTTTTGATGATAAATCAGCTATACAGAGGGCCCCTTTTGAACTACTGAACATATTTCTGGCCAAAGAGTCCTCGATCTTATGCTTTCTATACATACTCATAGACTCCTTCTGCTGCTTCATAAGCCATATAGATGTCCATATCTGACATTTTGAACTTATTTGTGGTCAAAGTGTCCTAAAAAAAAATTCAAACTATATAAAGTTATAGACTCCTTTTGATTATAAATCAGCTATACAGAGGGCCCCTTTTGACCTCCTGAACATGTTTCTAGCCAAAGAGTCCTTGATCTTATGCTTTCTATACATACTCATAGATTCCTTCTGATGCTTCATAAGCCATATAGATGTCCATATCTGACCTTTTGAACTTATTTGTGGTCAAAGTGTCCTAACATTTTTTCAAACTATATAAAGTTATAGACTTCTTTTGATGATAAATCAGCTATACAGAGGGCCCCTTTTGAACTACTGAACATATTTCTGGCCAAAGAGTCCTCGATCTTATGCTTTCTATACATACTCATAGACTCCTTCTGGTGCTTCATAAGCCATACAGATGTCCATATCTGACCTTTTGAACTTATTTGTGGTCAAAGTGTCCTAACATTTTTTCAAACTATATAAAGTTATAGACTCCTTTTGATGATAAATCAGCTATACAGAGGGCCCCTTTTGAACTACTGAACATATTTCTGGCCAAAGAGTCCTCGATCTTATGCTTTCAATACATACTCATAGACTCCTTCTGATGCCTCATAAGCCATATAGATGTCCATATCTGACCTTTTGAACTTATTTGTGGTCAAAGTTTCATAAAAAAAATTCAAACTATATAAAGTTATAGACTCCTTTTGATGATAAATCAGCTATACAGAGGTCCCCTTTTGACCTACTGAACATATTTCTGGCCAAGGAGTCCTTGATCTTGGGGCTTTCTATACATACTCATAGACTCCTTCTGATGCTTCATAAGCCATATAGATGTCCATATCTGACATTTTGAACTTATTTGTGGTCAAAGTGTCCTGAAAAAAAATTCAAACTATATAAAGTTATAGACTCCTTTTGATGATAAATCAGCTATACAGAGGGCCCCTTTTGAACTACTGAACATATTTCTGGCCAAAGAGTCCTCGATCTTATGCTTTCTATACATACTCATAGACTTCTTCTGATGCCTCATAAGCCATATAGATGTCCATATCTGACCTTTTGAACTTTTTTGTGGTCAAAGTGTCCTAAAAATCATTCAAACTATATAAAGTTATAGACGCCTTTTGATGATGTCAGCTATACAGAGGTCCCCTTTTGACCTCCTGAACATGTTTCTGGCCAAACAGTCCTCGATCATGGGATTTCGATACATACTCATAGACTCCTTCTGGTGCTTCATAAGCCATATAGATGTCCATATCTGACCTTTTGAACTTATTTGTGGTCAAAGTGTCCTAAAAAAATTCAAACCATATAAAGGTATAGACTCCTTTTGATGATAAATCAGCTATACAGAGGGCCCCTTTTGAACTACTGAACATATTTCTGGCCAAAGAGTCCTCGATCTTATGCTTTCTATACATACTCATAGACTCCTTCTGATGCCTCATAAGCCATATAGATGTCCATATCTGACCTTTTGAACTTATTTGTGGTCAAAGTGTCCTAAAAAACCCCTCAAACTATATAAAGTTATAGACTCCTTTTGATGATAAATCAGCTATACAGAGGGCCCCTTTTGAACTACTGAACATATTTCTGGCCAAAGAGTCCTCGATCTTATGCTTTCTATACATACTCATAGACTTCTTCTGATGCCTCATAAGCCATATAGATGTCCATATCTGACCTTTTGAACTTTTTTGTGGTCAAAGTGTCCTAAAAATAATTCAAACTATATAAAGTTATAGACTCCTTTTGATGATGTCAGCTATACAGAGGTCCCCTTTTGACCTACTGAACATATTTCTGGCCAAGGAGTCCTTGATCTTGGGACTTTCTATACATACTCATAGACTCCTTCTGATGCTTCATAAGCCATATAGATGTCCATATCTGACATTTTGAACTTATTTGTGGTCAAAGTGTCCTGAAAAAAAATTCAAACTATATAAAGTTATAGACTCCTTTTGATGATAAATCAGCTATACAGAGGGCCCCTTTTGAACTACTGAACATATTTCTGGCCAAAGAGTCCTCGATCTTATGCTTTCTATACATACTCATAGACTTCTTCTGATGCCTCATAAGCCATATAGATGTCCATATCTGACCTTTTGAACTTTTTTGTGGTCAAAGTGTCCTAAAAATAATTCAAACTATATAAAGTTATAGACTCCTTTTGATGATAAGTCAGCTATACAGAGGACCCCTTTTGACCTCCTGAACATGTTTCTGGCACAAAGAGCCCTCGATCTTGGGATTTCTATACATACTCATAGACTCCTTCTGATGCCTCATAAGACATATAGATGTCCATATCTGACCTTTTGAACTTATTTGTGGTCAAATTGTCCTAAAAAACATTCAAACTATATAAAGTTATAGACTCCGTTTGATGCTATACAGCTATACTGAGGTCCCCTTTTGACCTCCTGAACATGTTTCTGGCCAAACAGTCCTCGATCATGGGATTTCTATACATACTCATAGACTCCTTCTGGTGCTTCATAAGCCATATAGATGTCCATATCTGACCTTTTGAACTTATTTGTGGTCAAAGTGTCCTAACATTTTTTCAAACTATATAAAGTTATAGACTCCTTTTGATCATAAATCAGCTATACAGAGGGCCCCTTTTGAACTACTGAACATAATTCTGGCCAAAGAGTCCTCGATCTTATGCTTTCTATACATACTCATAGACTCCTTCTGATGCCTCATAAGCCATATAGATGTCCATATCTGACCTTTTGAACTTTTTTGTGGTCAAAGTGTCCTAAAAATAATTCAAACTATATAAAGTTATAGACGCCTTTTGATGATGTCAGCTATACAGAGGTCCCCTTTTGACCTCCTGAACATGTTTCTGGCCAAACAGTCCTCGATCATGGGATTTCTATACATACTCATAGACTCCTTCTGGTGCTTCATAAGCCATATAGATGTCCATATCTGACCTTTTGAACTTATTTGTGGTCAAAGTGTCCTAACATTTTTTCAAACTATATAAAGTTATAGACTCCTTTTGATGATAAATCAGCTATACAGAGGGCCCCTTTTGAACTACTGAACATAATTCTGGCCAAAGAGTCCTCGATCTTATGCTTTCTATACATACTCATAGACTCCTTCTGATGCCTCATAAGCCATATAGATGTCCATATCTGACCTTTTGAACTTTTTTGTGGTCAAAGTGTCCTAAAAATAATTCAAACTATATAAAGTTATAGACGCCTTTTGATGATGTCAGCTATACAGAGGTCCCCTTTTGACCTCCTGAACATGTTTCTGGCCAAACAGTCCTCGATCATGGGATTTCGATACATACTCATAGACTCCTTCTGGTGCTTCATAAGCCATATAGATGTCCATATCTGACCTTTTGAACTTATTTGTGGTCAAAGTGTCCTAAAAAAAATTCAAACTATATAAAGGTATAGACTCCTTTTGATGATAAATCAGCTATACAGAGGGCCCCTTTTGAACTACTGAACATATTTCTGGCCAAAGAGTCCTCGATCTTATGCTTTCTATACATACTCATAGACTCCTTCTGATGCCTCATAAGCCATATAGATGTCCATATCTGACCTTTTGAACTTATTTGTGGTCAAAGTGTCCTAAAAAACATTCAAACTATATAAAGTTATAGACTCCTTTTGATGATAAGTCAGCTATACAGAGGGCCCCTTTTGAACTACTGAACATATTTCTGGCCAAAGAGTCCTCGATCTTCTGCTTTCTATACATACTCATAGACTCCTTCTGGTGCTTCATAAGCCATATAGATGTCCATATCTGACCTTTTGAACTTATTTGTGGTCAAAGTGTCCTAACATTTTTTCAAACTATATAAAGTTATAGACTCCTTTTGATGATAAATCAGCTATACAGAGGGCCCCTTTTGAACTACTGAACATATTTCTGGCCAAAGAGTCCTCGATCTTATGCTTTCTATACATACTCATAGACTCCTTCTGGTGCTTCATAAGCCATATAAATGTCCATATCTGACCTTTTGAACTTATTTGTGGTCAAAGTGTCCTAAAAAAAATTCAAACTATATAAAGTTATAGACTCCTTTTGATGATAAATCAGCTATACAGAGGTCCCCTTTTGACCTCCTGAACATGTTTCTGGCCAAAGAGTCCTCGATCTTGGGATTTCTATACATACTCATAGACTCCTTCTGCTGCTTCATAAGCCATATAGATGTCCATATCTGACATTTTGAACTTATTTGTGGTCAAAGTGTCCTAAAAAAAAATTCAAACTATATAAAGTTATAGACTCCTTTTGATTATAAATCAGCTTTACAGAGGTCCCCTTTTGACCTCCTGAACATGTTTCTGGCCAAAGAGTCCTCGATCTTATGCTTTCAATACATACTCATAGACTCTTTCTGGTGCTTCATAAGCCATATAGATGTCCATATCTGACCTTTTGAACTTATTTGTGGTCAAAGTGTCCTAACATTTTTTCAAACTATATAAAGTTATAGACTCCTTTTGATGATAAATCAGCTATACAGAGGGCCCCTTTTGAACTACTGAACATATTTCTGGCCAAAGAGTCCTCGATCTTATGCTTTCTATACATACTCATAGACTCCTTCTGCTGCTTCATAAGCCATATAGATGTCCATATCTGACATTTTGAACTTATTTGTGGTCAAAGTGTCCTAAAAAAAAATTCAAACTATATAAAGTTATAGACTCCTTTTGATTATAAATCAGCTATACAGAGGGCCCCTTTTGACCTCCTGAACATGTTTCTAGCCAAAGAGTCCTTGATCTTATGCTTTCTATACATACTCATAGATTCCTTCTGATGCTTCATAAGCCATATAGATGTCCATATCTGACCTTTTGAACTTATTTGTGGTCAAAGTGTCCTAACATTTTTTCAAACTATATAAAGTTATAGACTTCTTTTGATGATAAATCAGCTATACAGAGGGCCCCTTTTGAACTACTGAACATATTTCTGGCCAAAGAGTCCTCGATCTTATGCTTTCTATACATACTCATAGACTCCTTCTGGTGCTTCATAAGCCATACAGATGTCCATATCTGACCTTTTGAACTTATTTGTGGTCAAAGTGTCCTAACATTTTTTCAAACTATATAAAGTTATAGACTCCTTTTGATGATAAATCAGCTATACAGAGGGCCCCTTTTGAACTACTGAACATATTTCTGGCCAAAGAGTCCTCGATCTTATGCTTTCAATACATACTCATAGACTCCTTCTGATGCCTCATAAGCCATATAGATGTCCATATCTGACCTTTTGAACTTATTTGTGGTCAAAGTTTCATAAAAAAAATTCAAACTATATAAAGTTATAGACTCCTTTTGATGATAAATCAGCTATACAGAGGTCCCCTTTTGACCTACTGAACATATTTCTGGCCAAGGAGTCCTTGATCTTGGGGCTTTCTATACATACTCATAGACTCCTTCTGATGCTTCATAAGCCATATAGATGTCCATATCTGACATTTTGAACTTATTTGTGGTCAAAGTGTCCTGAAAAAAAATTCAAACTATATAAAGTTATAGACTCCTTTTGATGATAAATCAGCTATACAGAGGGCCCCTTTTGAACTACTGAACATATTTCTGGCCAAAGAGTCCTCGATCTTATGCTTTCTATACATACTCATAGACTCCTTCTGATGCCTCATAAGCCATATAGATGTCCATATCTGACCTTTTGAACTTATTTGTGGTCAAAGTGTCCTAAAAAACCCCTCAAACTATATAAAGTTATAGATTCCTTTTGATGATAAATCAGCTATACAGAGGGCCCCTTTTGAACTACTGAACATATTTCTGGCCAAAGAGTCCTCGATCTTATGCTTTCTATACATACTCATAGACTTCTTCTGATGCCTCATAAGCCATATAAATGTCCATATCTGACCTTTTGAACTTTTTTGTGGTCAAAGTGTCCTAAAAATAATTCAAACTATATAAAGTTATAGACTCCTTTTGATGATAAATCAGCTATACAGAGGTCCCCTTTTGACCTCCTGAACATGTTTCTGGCCAAAGAGTCCTCGATCTTGGGATTTCTATACATACTCATAGACTCCTTCTGCTGCTTCATAAGCCATATAGATGTCCATATCTGACATTTTGAACTTATTTGTGGTCAAAGTGTCCTAAAAAAAAATTCAAACTATATAAAGTTATAGACTCCTTTTGATTATAAATCAGCTTTACAGAGGTCCCCTTTTGACCTCCTGAACATGTTTCTAGCCAAAGAGTCCTT
Source organism: Vimba vimba (assembly GCA_022828995.1). NCBI lineage: Eukaryota > Metazoa > Chordata > Actinopteri > Cypriniformes > Leuciscidae > Vimba > Vimba vimba. The sequence goes on along the minus strand of CM040832.1, from coordinate 22,665,435 downwards.
GATCTTATGCTTTCTATACATACTCATAGATTCCTTCTGATGCTTCATAAGCCATATAGATGTCCATATCTGACCTTTTGAACTTATTTGTGGTCAAAGTGTCCTAACATTTTTTCAAACTATATAAAGTTATAGACTTCTTTTGATGATAAATCAGCTATACAGAGGGCCCCTTTTGATCTACTGAACATGTTTCTGGCCAAAGAGTCCTCAATCTTGGGCTTTCTATACATACTCATAGATTCCCTCTGATGCTTCATAAGCCATATAGATGTCCATATCTGACCTTTTGAACTTATTTGTGGTCAAAGTGTCCTCAAAATATTTCAAACAATAGAAAGTTATAGACTCCTTTTGATGATAAATCAGCTATACAGAGGTCCCCTTTTGACCTCCTGTACATATTTCTGTCCAAAGAGTCCTCGATCTTGTGCTTTCTATACATACTCATAGACTCCTTCTGATGCTTCATAAGCCATATAGATGTCCATATCTGACCTTTTGAACTTATTTCTGGTCATCAAATTTTTTAAACTATATAAAGTTATAGACTCTTTCTGATGATAAATCAGCTATTCAGAGGTCCCCTTTTGACCTACTGAACATATTTCCGGCCAAAGAGTCCTAAATGATTAAGACTATACATTCAGACTGATATCTTCGGATGTTATATCATCCTGACAAAAGTCCATATTTGACATATTTAATTTTTTTTTGGCCAAGGAGTACTCGAAACTTGACCTTTCCATATATACTCGTTGACCTTTTCTGATGTTACGTCAGCCATACAGAAGTCCATATTTGACCTAAAGAACATATTGTTGGCCAAAGAGTCCTCGATCTTGGGCTTTCTATACATACTCATAGACTCCTTATGATGCTTCATAAGCCATATAGATGTCTATATCTGACCTTTTGAACTTATTTCTGGTCAAAGTGTCCTCAAAATTTTTCAAACTATATAAAGTTATAGACTCCTTCTGATAATAAATCAGCTATACAAAGGTTACCTTTTTGACCTTCTTTGTGACTTATTTTTTTTTTATTAATTAACAATTATTTTTGTGTACAACATTCCAAAGAACCGCCCAAGATAACAAATATACATATATTTTAAAAGATAAAGGTATGATCATGTAAGAAAAAAAAAAAAAAAAACACTCTGGAAAACAATAAATCAAAATCCTTAATATAGCTGTTTTAGTTGTCTGATAGATTAGCAATAAAGTCCATCCAAAACTGTATCGTTTTCCCAGGGGCACCAAGAATCCTTGCAGTAGTACATTCCAGACGAGTAATGTCCAACAGATAAGATCTCCATATGCACCTAACCGGTATGGATGGTTCCATCCATAACTTTAGGATTACTTTTTTAGCCGCAGTAAGGGCAGCGGTCAAAATCCTCCTTTGACTGAGAGACAATGACAACCTCGAATCGTCCAGCAACAGGAAAAGCAATGGTTCCTTCTGAATCTCAGTGTTCATTAAGACCGACAGCTCTGTCTGCACCAGTGACCAAAACGATGTAACCCGAGGACAAAACCAAAACATATGTATATACGTGCCATGATTAGAACTCTCACATAGGTGGCAAAATGGATTTTGCCTTCTTTTCATTTTAAACAATAGGCATGGAGTCGTATATGCCTTATGAATGAGTTTGAAATGAATCATTTGGTGAGCTGGATTTTTAGAGCAGGCAAAACAATTTTTCCAAACAGTGTCCCAATCAATTGTCATGTTGAGTTCCTTTTCCCAGAAGTTCTCAATCGGCATTTTTGAATATTGGTGTACCACAATCTGTTCAATAATCCTACTAACACTTCCTTTAGAGCCCATACTGGAGTCTATCCATTTTAACATAGGATGAGGAACCTTTTTGACCTTCTGAACATATTTCTGGCCATAGAGTTCTTGAACATTATCTTGCTATACTACAGATTGACTTGTTGTGATGTTATATTAACCAGCCAGTAGTCTATTTTTGACCTACTGATCATATTTCTGGCCAGAGTCCGTGAACATCAACTCACTATACATATAGACTGACTTCTCGTAATGTAAAATCAGGCAGACAGTAGTCCATATTTGACTGATTGAAAAAAAAATTGACCAAAGAGTTCTCTAAAGGATTTTGTCTATCATAAATGTATAGACTCCTTCTGATGTTAAATCAGCCATACAGAAGTCCATATTTGACCTTCTGAACATATTTCTGGCCAGAGACCTTGAACATTTACCTTACTATTTATATTTCTCCTACCATAAAGACTTCTCGTGATGTTATGTCAGCCAGACTGTAGCCATATTTGACTGATTTAACATGTTTTTGGCCAAAGAATCCTCAAAATGTTTTTTACTCTTAGAAACTCATAGACTCCTTTTGATGTTAAATCGGCCATACAGAAGTCCATATTTGACCCAAGGAATATATTTATGGCCATAGAGTTCTCGATCTTGACCTTTCTATACATACTCATAGACTCCTTCTAATGTTACATAAGCCATATAGATATCCATATCTGACCTTTTGAACTTATTTCTGGTCATCAAAAGTTTTTAAACTATATAAAGTTATAGACTCTTTGTGATGATAAATCAGCTATACAAAGGTCACCTTTTGACCTTTTGAACATATTTCTGGCCAAAGAGTTCTTGAACATTATCTTGCTTGAACTTTTGACTTTTGACTACAGATTGACTTGTTGTGAGTTATATTAACCAGCCAGTAGTCTATTTTTGACCTACTAAAAATATTTCTGGCCAGAGTCCATGAACATTAACTCACTATACAATATAGACTTACTTCTTGCAATGCCAAACCAGGCAGGCAGTAGTCCATATTTGACCGATTGAAAAAAAAATTGACCAAAGAGTTATCAAAAGGATTTTGTCTGTCATAATCTATAGACTCCTTCTGATGTCCGAAAATATTACTGGCCAAAGAGTCCTTAAAGATTAACACTATACATTCAGATTGATATCTTCGGATGTTATATCATCATGACAAAAGTCCATATTTGACATACTGAATTTTTTTCTGGTCAAAGAGTCTCAACTTGACCATTCTATATATACTCATTGACTCTTTCTGATTCTTCATTAGCTATATAGATGTCCATATCTGGCGAATTGAAAATATTTTTGGCAAAAAGGTCCTCACAAGTTAACTTACTAAATACTCATAGACTTCTTCTGATGATACATCACTTTAACAGGTATGTGACCCTCTGAATATATTTTTGGCCAAAGAATCATTGAACATTAACTCTCTATACATATTGACTCAAGAGTCAAAATTTGACCTCTTTCATCAGATGGAGTCTATAATTTTACATAGTTTAAAAACTTTTGAGGAACCTTTGACCAGAAATAATAAGTCATAAATATGGACATGAATATGGCTTATGAAGAATCAGAAGGAGACTATGAGTATGTATAGAAAGTTCAAGATTGGCCACAAATATGTCCCTTGGGTCAATTATGGACTTCTTTATGGCTGATGTAACATCAGATGGAGTAAACGACTATGTGTAGAAAGAAGCAGCATAAGGAGTCAATGAGCATGTATAGAATGTTCAAGATCGAGGACTCTTTTACTAGAAATATGTTCAGTAGGTAAATTATGGAGTACTCTCTGGCTGATGAAGCACTAAAAGGAGTCAATAAGCATGTATAGAAAGTTCAAGTACATAGACTCGTTGGCCAGAAAAAAAAAGAAAAAAAAGTCATTATGGACAGTTGTCTGGCCGATTAACTATCTGAAGGAGTCTATAAGTGTGAATAGAAAGTTCAAGATCAAGGACTCTTCAGTCAGAAATATGTTCAACATGTTAAATCTGAACTACTTTATGGCTAAAGAAACAAAATAAGGCGTCACTGAGAATGTATAGAAAGTTCAAAAGCGAGGACTCTTTTACCAGAAATATTTTCAGTAGGTCCATTATTGACTACTGTCTGGCTGATGAAACACTAAAAGGAGTCAATTGGCATGTACAAAATTTTCAAGTCAGAAATATGTTCAACATGTCAAATCTGGACTTCTGTATGGCTAAAGAAACAAAATAAGGCATCACTGAGAATGTATAGAAAGTTCAAGATCGAGAACTCTTTTACTTCAATAGTCAATATCTACAATTGTCTGGCCGATATACTATCTGAAAGAGTCTATAAGTATGAATAGAAAGTTCAAGATCGAGGACTCTTCGGTCAGAAATATGTTCATGATGTCAAATCAGAACTACTGCATGGCTGATGAAACACCAGAAAGAGTCTATGAGTATGTTTAAAAGGTTCAAGATCGAGGACTCTTTTGCCAGAAATATGTTTAGTGGGTCAAATATGGACTGCTGTCTGGCTGATGAATCAGAAGTCAATGAAGATTGAGGAAGAAGATTATGAATAGAAAGTTCAAGTTCAAAGACTCTTCAGGTAGAAATATGTTCAGTGGGTCAATTATCTATATGGAGTCACTGAGAATCTATAGAAAGTTCAAGACAGAGGACTCTTTTACTATAAATATGTTCAGAGGGTCAATTATGGACTATTGTCTGCTTGTGAAACATCAGAAGGAGTCAATGAGCCTATATAGAAAGTTCAAGTTCAAGACTCTTCGGGCAGCAATATGTTCAGTAGGTCAATTATGGACTAATGTCTGGCTGATGACACAAAAAGGAGTCAATTAGCATGTACAGAATGTTCAAGTTCATGGACTTGTTGGCCAGAAATATGTTTAATAATTAATATGGACAATTGTCTGTCCGATGTAACTTTCTGAAAGAGAATAATTATGAATAGAAAGTTCAAGATCAAAATCTCTTTGGTCAGAAATATGTTCAACATGTCAAATCTGGACTTCTGTATGGCTGAAGAAACATCAGAAGTAAATGATTATGTATAGAAAGTTCAAGTTCATAGACTCTTCGGGCAGAAAAATGTTCAGTAGGTCAATTGTGGACAATTATCTGGCTGATGAAACATCAGAAGGAGTATGTATAGAAAGAATAAGATCAAGGTCTCTTTGGCCAGAAATATGTTCAATTGATCAAATTTTGAAATACTATATTGCTGTTGTAAAATCAGGAGTCATTGAGTATGTATTGAAAAATGTTCATAGACTCATTGGTCAGAAATAGGTTTAATATGTCATATTGATACAATACAATACAATAATGTTTTGCTATTGTAACATCAGGAGGAGTCAAATTATAAACCCATCGCTCAGAAATGAGTTTAATAGTCAATTATGGATCATTTTTTGGCTGAAGTATTATCTGAAAGTGTCTATGAGTACGTATAGAAAGATCAAGGACTCTTCCAGCCAGAAATATGTTCAATTGTCAAATATGGATAATAGCCTGGGTGATGAAAAATCAGAAGGAGATAGTAATTATGTATAGATAATTAAAGTTCTAGGTCTCTTTGGCCAGATATATGTTCAAAGGGTCAAATTTGGACTAACAATATGGTTGATTTAACATCAAAAGTAGTCGATGAGAATGCATATAAACATACCTTTTGACGACTCTTTTGGCCAGAACTATGTTCTCTTGGTCAAATATGGACTACTGTATGGTGGATGTAAAATCAAAAATAGTCTAGGAGAAGGAACAGTAAGTTAAACTTTGATGATTCTTTTGCCAGAAATATGTTCAGTAGGTCAATAACTGACTTCTGTCTCAATGATGAAACATCAGAACAAGCCTATGATTATGTATAGAACGATCAAGATCGAGGACACTTTGGTTATAGAAATGTTCAATAGGTCAAATTTGAACTATACTGTATGGCTGATGAAACATCAGAAGGATTGTAAAAGCAATTAGTCTAGAAATTTAAAGTTCAAGGTCTCATGTCTAGAAATATGTTCAAAATATAAAATTTGAACTACTGTTCAAATACATTGGATAGCAGATAATTAATTAACAAGTCTACAAGTATGTTTAGAAAGTTCAAGATCGAGGACTCTATGGTCAGAAATATATTCAATGGGTCAAGTATGGACATCTTTCAGGCTGATGAAACATCAGAAGCTGTCAATGAGCATGTACAGAAAGGTCAAGATCAGGGACTCTTTGACCAGAAATATTTTAGTAGGTCAAATATGGACTTTTGTATGGCTAATGTATTATTAAGAGAAGTCAATAAGCAGAGAAAGTTAATGTTCAAAGATTCTTTGGCCAAAAATGTGTTCAGTAGTTCAAAAAGGAACCTCTGTATGGCTGAATTAACATAATAAGAAACCCTTTGAGGACCATTTGACCAGAAATAAGTTCAATAGGTCAAATATGGAATTCTATATGTGGCTTATGAACCATCAGAAGGAGTCTAGGAGTGGAATGCAAAGTTCAAGATTGAGGACTCTTTTTTATCAGAAGGAGTCTATAACTTTATATAGTTTGAAAAATTTTGAGGACATTTTGACCAGAAATAAGTTCAAAAGGATAGATATGGACATCTATATGGCTTATGAAGCATCAGAAAGAGTCTATGAGTATGTATAGAAAGCCCAAGATCGAGGACTCTTTGGCCAGAAATATGTTCTGGAGGTAAAAAGGGGACCTCTGTATAGCTGATTTATCATCAAAAGGAGTCTATAACTTTATATAGTTTGAAAAAATGTTGAGGACACTTTGACCACAAATAAGTTCAAAAGGTCAGATATGGACATCTATATGGCTTATGAAGCATCAGAAGGTGTCTATGAGTATGTATAGAAAGCCCAAGATCAAGGACTCTTTGGCCAGAAATATGTTCAGGAGGTCAAAATGGGACCTCTGTATAGCTGATTTATCATCAAAAGGAGTCTATAACTTTCTAAAGTTTGAATTTTTTTAGGACACTTTGACCACAAATACGTTCAAAAGGTCAGATATGGACATCTATATGGCTTATGAAGCATCAGAAGGAATCTATGAGTATGTATAGAAAGCCCAAGATCGAGGACTCTTTGGCCAGAAATATGTTCTGGAGGTCAAAAGGGGACCTCTGTATAGCTGATTTATCATCAAAAGGAGTCTATAACTTTATATAGTTTGAAAAAATGTTAGGACACTTTGACCACAAATAAGTTCAAAAGGTCAGATATGGACATCTATATGGCTTATGAAGCATCAGAAAGAGTCTATGAGTATGTATAGAAAGCCCAAGATCGAGGACTCTTTGGCCAGAAATATGTTCTGGAGGTCAAAAGGGGACCTCTGTATAGCTGATTTATCATCAAAAGGAGTCTATAACTTTATATAGTTTGAAAAAATTTTGAGGACACTTTGACCACAAATAAGTTCAAAAGGTCAGATATGGACATCTATATGGCTTATGAAGCATCAGAAGGCGTCTATGAGTATGTATAGAAAGCCCAAGATCAAGGACTCTTTGGTAAGAAATATGTTCAGGAGGTCAAAATGGGACCTCTGTATAGCTGATTTATCATCAAAAGGATTCTATAACTTACATAGTTTGAATTTTTTTTAGGACACTTTGACCACAAATAAGTTCAAAAGGTCAGATATGGACATATATATGGCTTATGAAGCATCAGAAGGAGTCTATGAGTATGTATAGAAAGCCCAAGATCGAGGACTCTTTGGCCAGAAACATGTTCAGGAGGTCAAAAAGGGACCTCTGTATAGCTGATTTATCATCAAAAGGAGTCTATAACTTTCTATAGTTTGAATTTTTTTTAGGACACTTTGACCACAAATAAGTTCAAAAGGTCAGATATGGAAATCTATATGGCTTATGAAGCATCAGAAGGAGTCTATGAGTATGTATAGAAAGCCCAAGATCGAGGACTCTTTGGCCAGAAATATGTTCTGGAGGTCAAAAGGGGACCTCTGTATAGCTGATTTATCATCAAAAGGAGTCTATAACTTTCTATAGTTTGAAAACTTTTGAGGACACTTTGACCACAAATAAGTTCAAAAGGTCAGATATGGACGTCTATATGGCTTATGAAGCATCAGAAGGCATCTATGAGTATAGAAAGACCAAGATCGAGGACTCTTTGGCCAGAAATATGTTCTGGAGGTCAAAAGGGGACCTCTGTATAGCTGATTTATCATCAAAAGGAGTCTATAACTTTATATAGTTTGAAAAAATGTTAGGACACTTTGACCACAAATAAGTTCAAAAGGTCAGATATGGACATCTATATGGCTTATGAAGCATCAGAAAGAGTCTATGAGTATGTATAGAAAGCCCAAGATCGAGGACTCTTTGGCCAGAAATATGTTCTGGAGGTCAAAAGGGGACCTCTGTATAGCTGATTTATCATCAAAAGGAGTCTATAACTTTATATAGTTTGAAAAAATTTTGAGGACACTTTGACCACAAATAAGTTCAAAAGGTCAGATATGGAAATCTATATGGCTTATGAAGCATCAGAAGGCATCTATGAGTATATATAGAAAGACCAAGATCGAGGACTCTTTGGCCAGAAATATGTTCTGGAGGTCAAAAGGGGACCTCTGTATAGCTGATTTATCATCAAAAGGAGTCTATAACTTTATATAGTTTGAAAAAATGTTAGGACACTTTGACCACAAATAAGTTCAAAAGGTCAGATATGGACATCTATATGGCTTATGAAGCATCAGAAGGAGTCTATGAGTATGTATCGAAAGACCAAGATCGAGGACTCTTTGGCCAGAAATATGTTCTGGAGGTCAAAAGGGGACCTCTGTATAGCTGATTTATCATCAAAAGGAGTCTATAACTTTCTATAGTTTGAAAACTTTTGAGGACACTTTGACCACAAATAAGTTCAAAAGGTCAGATATGGACATCTATATGGCTTATGAAGCATCAGAAGGAGTCTATGAGTATGTATAGAAAGCCCAAGATCGAGGACTCTTTGGCCAGAAATATGTTCTGGAGGTCAAAAGGGGACCTCTGTATAGCTGATTTATCATCAAAAGGAGTCTATAACTTTCTATAGTTTGAAAACTTTTGAGGACACTTTGACCACAAATAAGTTCAAAAGGTCAGATATGGACATCTATATGGCTTATGAAGCATCAGAAGGAGTCTATGAGTATGTATCGAAAACGCAAGATCGAGGACTCTTTGGCCAGAAATATGTTCAGTAGGTCAAAAGGGGCCCTCTGTATAGCTGATTTATCTTTAAAATGAGTCTATAACTTTATATAGTTTGAAAAATTTTAGGACACTTTGACCACAAATGAGTTCAAAATGTCAGATATAGAAATCTATATGGCTTATGAAGCATCAGAAGGAGTCTATGAGTATGTATAGAAAGCCCAAGATCGAGGACTCTTTGGCCAGAAATATGTTCTGGAGGTCAAAAGGGGACCTCTGTATAGCTGATTTATCATCAAAAGGAGTCTATAACTTTATATAGTTTGAAAAAATGTTAGGACACTTTGACCACAAATAAGTTCAAAAGGTCAGATATGGACATCTATATGGCTTATGAAGCATCAGAAAGAGTCTATGAGTATGTATAGAAAGCCCAAGATCGAGGACTCTTTGGCCAGAAATATGTTCTGGAGGTCAAAAGGGGACCTCTGTATAGCTTATTTATCATCAAAAGGAGTCTATAACTTTATATAGTTTGAAAAAATTTTGAGGACACTTTGACCACAAATAAGTTCAAAAGGTCAGATATGGAAATCTATATGGCTTATGAAGCATCAGAAGGCATCTATGAGTATATATAGAAAGACCAAGATCGAGGACTCTGGCCAGAAATATGTTCAGTAGGTCAAAAGGGGCCCTCTGTATAGCTGATTTATCTTTAAAATGAGTCTATAACTTTATATAGTTTGAAAAATTTTAGGACACTTTGACCACAAATGAGTTCAAAATGTCAGATATAGAAATCTATATGGCTTATGAAGCATCAGAAGGAGTCTATGAGTATGTATAGAAAGCCCAAGATCGAGGACTCTTTGGCCAGAAATATGTTCTGGAGGTCAAAAGGGGACCTCTGTATAGCTGATTTATCATCAAAAGGAGTCTATAACTTTATATAGTTTGAAAAAATGTTAGGACACTTTGACCACAAATAAGTTCAAAAGGTCAGATATGGACATCTATATGGCTTATGAAGCATCAGAAGGCGTCTATGAGTATGTATAGAAAGCCCAAGATCAAGGACTCTTTGGTAAGAAATATGTTCAGGAGGTCAAAATGGGACCTCTGTATAGCTGATTTATCATCAAAAGGATTCTATAACTTACATAGTTTGAATTTTTTTTAGGACACTTTGACCACAAATAAGTTCAAAAGGTCAGATATGGACATCTATATGGCTTATGAAGCATCAGAAGGAGTCTATGAGTATGTATAGAAAGCCCAAGATCGAGGACTCTTTGGCCAGAAACATGTTCAGGAGGTCAAAAAGGGACCTCTGTATAGCTGATTTATCATCAAAAGGAGTCTATAACTTTATATAGTTTGAAAAAATGTTAGGACACTTTGACCACAAATAAGTTCAAAAGGTCAGATATGGACATCTATATGGCTTATGAAGCATCAGAAGGAGTCTATGAGTATGTATCGAAAGCCCAAGATCGAGGACTCTTTGGCCAGAAATATGTTCTGGAGGTCAAAAGGGGACCTCTGTATAGCTGATTTATCATCAAAAGGAGTCTATAACTTTATATAGTTTGAAAAAATGTTAGGACACTTTGACCACAAATAAGTTCAAAAGGTCAGATATGGACATCTATATGGCTTATGAAGCATCAGAAAGAGTCTATGAGTATGTATAGAAAGCCCAAGATCGAGGACTCTTTGGCCAGAAATATGTTCTGGAGGTCAAAAGGGGACCTCTGTATAGCTGATTTATCATCAAAAGGAGTCTATAACTTTATATAGTTTGAAAAAATTTTGAGGACACTTTGACCACAAATAAGTTCAAAAGGTCAGATATGGAAATCTATATGGCTTATGAAGCATCAGAAGGCATCTATGAGTATATATAGAAAGACCAAGATCGAGGACTCTTTGGCCAGAAATATGTTCTGGAGGTCAAAAGGGGACCTCTGTATAGCTGATTTATCATCAAAAGGAGTCTATAACTTTATATAGTTTGAAAAAATATTAGGACACTTTGACCACAAATAAGTTCAAAAGGTCAGATATGGACATCTATATGGCTTATGAAGCATCAGAAGGAGTCTATGAGTATGTATCGAAAGCCCAAGATCGAGGACTCTTTGGCCAGAAATATGTTCTGGAGGTCAAAAGGGGACCTCTGTATAGCTGATTTATCATCAAAAGGAGTCTATAACTTTCTATAGTTTGAAAAATTTTGAGGACACTTTGACCACAAATAAGTTCAAAAGGTCAGATATGGAAATCTATATGGCTTATGAACCATCAGAAGGAGTCTATGAGTATGTATAGAAAGCCCAAGATCGAGGACTCTTTGGCCAGAAATATGTTCTGGAGGTCAAAAGGGGACCTCTGTATAGCTGATTTATCATCAAAAGGAGTCTATAACTTTAATAGTTTGAAAAAATGTGAGGACACTTTGACCACAAATAAGTTTAAAAGGTCAGATATGGACATCTATATGGCTTATGAAGCATCAGAAGGAGTCTATGAGTATGTATAGAAAGCTAAAGATCAAGGACTCTTTGGCCAGAAATATGTTCTGGAGGTCAAAAGGGGACCTCTGTATAGCTGATTTATCATCAAAAGGAGTCTATAACTTTCTATAGTTTGAAAAATTTTGAGGACACTTTGACCACAAATAAGTTCAAAAGGTCAGATATGGACATCTATTTGGCTTATGAAGCATCAGAAGGAGTCAATGAGTATGTATAGAAAGCCCAAGATCGAGGACTCTGGCCAGAAATATGTTCAGGAGGTCAAAGGGGGACCTCTGTAGAGCTGATTTATCATCAAAAGGAGTCTATAACTTTCTATAGTTTGAAAACTTTTGAGGACACTTTGACCACAAATAAGTTCAAAAGGTCAGATATGGACATCTATATGGCTTATGAAGCATCAGAAGGAGTCTATGAGTATGTATCGAAAGCCAAAGATCGAGGACTCTTTGGCCAGAAATATGTTCTGGAGGTCAAAAGGGGACCTCTGTATAGCTGATTTATCATCAAAAGGAGTCTATAACTTTATATAGTTTGAAAAAATGTTAGGACACTTTGACCACAAATAAGTTCAAAAGGTCAGATATGGACATCTATATGGCTTATGAAGCATCAGAAGGAGTCTATGAGTATGTATCGAAAGCCCAAGATCGAGGACTCTTTGGCCAGAAATATGTTCTGGAGGTCAAAAGGGGACCTCTGTATAGCTGATTTATCATCAAAAGGAGTCTATAACTTTATATATTTTGAAAAAATGTTAGGACACTTTGACCACAAATAAGTTCAAAAGGTCAGATATGGACATCTATATGGCTTATGAAGCATCAGAAAGAGTCTATGAGTATGTATAGAAAGCCCAAGATCGAGGACTCTGGCCAGAAATATGTTCTGGAGGTCAAAAGGGGACCTCTGTATAGCTGATTTATCATCAAAAGGAGTCTATAACTTTACATAGTTTGAAAAAATTTTGAGGACACTTTGACCACAAATAAGTTCAAAAGGTCCGATATGGAAATCTATATGGCTTATGAAGCATCAGAAGGCATCTATGAGTATATATAGAAAGACCAAGATCGAGGACTCTTTGGCCAGAAATATGTTCTGGAGGTCAAAAGGGGACCTCTGTATAGCTGATTTATCATCAAAAGGAGTCTATAACTTTATATAGTTTGAAAAAATGTTAGGACACTTTGACCACAAATAAGTTCAAAAGGTCAGATATGGACATCTATATGGCTTATGAAGCATCAGAAGTAGTCTATGAGTATGTATCGAAAGCCCAAGATCGAGGACTCTTTGGCCAGAAATATGTTCTGGAGGTCAAAAGGGGACCTCTGTATAGCTGATTTATCATCAAAAGGAGTCTATAACTTTCTATAGTTTGAAAAATTTTGAGGACACTTTGACCACAAATAAGTTCAAAAGGTCAGATATGGAAATCTATATGGCTTATGAACCATCAGAAGGAGTCTATGAGTATGTATAGAAAGCCCAAGATCGAGGACTCTTTGGCCAGAAATATGTTCTGGAGGTCAAAAGGGGACCTCTGTATAGCTGATTTATCATCAAAAGGAGTCTATAACTTTAATAGTTTGAAAAAATGTGAGGACACTTTGACCACAAATAAGTTCAAAAGGTCAGATATGGACATCTATATGGCTTATGAAGCATCAGAAGGAGTCTATGAGTATGTATAGAAAGCTAAAGATCAAGGACTCTTTGGCCAGAAATATGTTCTGGAGGTCAAAAGGGGACCTCTGTATAGCTGATTTATCATCAAAAGGAGTCTATAACTTTCTATAGTTTGAAAAATTTTGAGGACACTTTGACCACAAATAAGTTCAAAAGGTCAGATATGGACATCTATTTGGCTTATGAAGCATCAGAAGGAGTCAATGAGTATGTACAGAAAGCCCAAGATCGAGGACTCTTTGGCCAGAAATATGTTCAGGAGGTCAAAGGGGGACCTCTGTAGAGCTGATTTATCATCAAAAGGAGTCTATAACTTTCTATAGTTTGAAAACTTTTGAGGACACTTTGACCACAAATAAGTTCAAAAGGTCAGATATGGACATCTTATGAAGCATCAGAAGGAATCTATGAGTATGTATAGAAAGCCCAAGATCGAGGACTCTTTGGTCAGAAATATGTTCTGGAGGTCAAAAGGGGACCTCTGTATAGCTGATTTATCATCAAAAGGAGTCTATAACTTTATATAGTTTGAAAAAATGTTAGGACACTTTGACCACAAATAAGTTCAAAAGGTCAGATATGAACATCCGTATGGCTTATGAAGCACCAGAAGGAGTCTATGAGTGTGTATAGAAAGCCCAAGATCGAGGACTCTTTGGCCAGAAATATGTTCAGGAGGTCAAAAGGGGACCTCTGTATACCTGATTTATCATCAAAAGGAGTCTATAACTTTCTATAGTTTGAAAAATTTTGAGGACACTTTGACCACAAATAAGTTCAAAAGGTCAGATATGGACATCTTATGAAGCATCAGAAGGAATCTATGAGTATGTATAGAAAGCCCAAGTTTGAGGACTCTTTGGCCAGATATATGTTCAGGAGGTCAAAAGGGGCCCTCTGTATAGTTGATTTATCATCAAAAGGAGTCTATAACTTTCTATAGTTTGAAAAATTTTGAGGACACTTTGACCACAAATAAGTTCAAAAGGTCAGATATGGACATCTATATGGCTTATGAAGCATCAGAAGGAATCTATGAGTATGTATATAAAGCATAGAATCGAGGACTCTTTGGCCAGAAACATGTTCAGGAGGTCAAAAGGGGCCCTCTGTATAGCTGATTTATCATCAAAAGGAGTCTATAACTTACTATAGTTTGAAAAAATGTTAGGACACTTTGACCACAAATAAGTTCAAAAGGTCAGATATGGACATCTATATGGCTTATGAAGCATCAGAAGGAGTCTATGAGTATGTATAGAAAGCCCAAGATCGAGGACTCTTTGGCCAGAAATATGTTCTGGAGGTCAAAAGGGGCCCTCTGTATAGCTGATTTATCATCAAAAGGAGTCTATAACTTTCTATAGTTTGAAAAATTTTGAGGACACTTTGACCACAAATAAGTTCAAAAGGTCAGATATGGACATCTATATGGCTTATGAAGCATCAGAAGGAGTCTATGAGTATGTATAGAAAGCCCAAGATCGAGGACTCTTTGGCCAGAAATATGTTCAGTAGGTCAAAATGGGCCCTCTGTATAGCTGATTTATCATCAAAAGGAGTTTATAACTTTATATAGTTTGAAAACTTTTGAGGACACTTTGACCACAAATAAGTTCAAAAGGTCAGATATGGACATCTATATGGCTTATGAAGCACCAAGAAGGAGTCTATGAGTATGTATAGAAAGCCCAAGATCGAGGACTCTTTGGCCAGAAATATGTTCAGGAGGTCAGAAGGGGCCCTCTGTATAGCTGATTTATCATCAAAAGGAGTCTATAACTTTTTATAGTTTGAAAAATTTTGAGGACACTTTGACCACAAATAAGTTCAAAAGGTCAGCTATGGACATCTTATGAAGCATCAGAAGGAATCTATGAGTATGTATAGAAAGCCCAAGATTGAGGACTCTTTGGCCAGAAATATGTTCAGGAGGTCAAAAGGGGCCCTCTGTATGGCTGATTTATCATCAAAAGGAGTCTATAACTTTCTATAGTTTGAAAAATTTTGAGGACACTTTGACCACAAATAAGTTCAAAAGGTCAGATATGGACATCTATATGGCTTATGAAGCATCAGAAGGAGTTGGACTATATGAATTGAAAGCCCAAGATTGAGGACTCTTTGGCCAAAAATATGTTCCTTGAGTCAAATATGGACTTCTTTATGGCTGACGTAACATCAGAAAAAGTCAACGAGTATAAATGGTAAGGTCAAGTTTCGAGTACTCCTTGGACAGAAAAAAATTCAGTATGTCAAATTTGGACCTTTGTCAGGATGATATAACATCTTTAAGGACTCTTTGGCCAGAAATATGTTCAGCAGGTCAAATGCGTACCTATATATAGCTCATTCTTGTGCTTTGCACAAACGATCTAACGTTGAGCATCATTAAAGAAACATAGGTTAAGCACTTCGTGCATTGCATTGCACACCAAAACTAACTCAATGCCATGTTCATTAGAGAGATAACATATGTGTTGTTGCTTTGCACAAACTGTCTAACGTTGTGCATTGAAGAATAACATATAGTCGTGCACTACTTGCATTGCATTGCACAACTGAACTACTCGATCCCATGTTCATTACAAAGATAACATGTGTGTTGTTGCATTGCATTGCATTGCACACACGATCTAACGTCGTGCATTGAAGAATAACATAGGCTATGCACTTCTTGCATTGCATTGCATTGCACACCAGAACTAACTCATTCCCATGTTCATTAAAGAGATAACATATGTGTTGTTGCAATTGCATTGCACAAACGATCTAACGTTGTGCACTGAAGAATAACTTATAGGTTATGCATATTTCGCATTGCATTGCACACCAGAACTACCTCATTCCCATGTTGATTATAGACATAACGTTTGTTGTTGCATTACATTGTATTGCATTGCATTGATTTGCATTGCTTTGCACTGCATTGCACTGCATTGCTTTGCACTGCATTGCATTGCTTTGCATTGACGATCTAACGTTGTGCACTGAAGAATAACATATAGGTATGTACTTTTTGCACTGCATTGCATTGCACACCAGAACTAAATCATTCCCATGTTCATTAAAGACATAACACGTGTCAACAGCATTGTATTGCATTGCATTGATTTGCATTGCTTTGCATTGCTTTGCACTGCATTGCATTGTATTGCATTGCTTTGCACTGCATTGCATTGCACTAAAGATCTAACGTTGTGCACTGAAGAATAACATATAGGTTATGCTCTTTTCGCATTGCATTGCACACCAGAACAAAATCATTCCCAAGTTCATTATAGAGATGATATGTGTGTTGTTGCATTGCATTGCATTGCATTGCATTGCATTGCATTGAATTGCATTGCACTAACGATCTAACGTTGTGCACTGAAGAATAACATGTTATGCACTTTCTTGCATGGCATTGCACATCAGAACTACCTCATTCCCATGTTGATTAAAGACATAACGTGTGTTGTTGCATTGCATTGTATTGCACTATATTGATTTGCATTGCTTTGCACTGCATTGTATTGCATTACACTAACGCTCTAACGTTGTGCACTGAAGAATAACATATGTTATGCACTTTTTGCTTTGCATTGCACTGCACACCAGAACTACCTCATTCCCATGTTGATTAAAAACATAACGTGTGTTGTTGCATTGCATTGCACTGCATTGCATTACATTACATTGCATTGTATTGCATTGCATTGCACTAACGATCTAACGTTGTGCACTGAAGAATAACATATAGGTTATGCACTTTTCGCATTGCATTGCACACCAGCACTACCTCATTCCCATGTTGATTAAAGACATAACGAGTGGTTTTCATTGCATTGTATTGCACTATATTGATTTCCATTGCTTTGCACTGCATTGCATTGCATTGCATTACATTGCATTGCATTGCATTGCATTGCATTGCATTACACTAACGCTCTAACGTTGTGCACTGAAGAATAACATATAGGTTATGCACTTTTTGCATTTCATTGCACACCAGAACTAAATCATTCCCATGTTCATTAAAGACATAACGTGTGTTGTTGCATTGCATTGCATTGTATTGCATTGCATTGATTTGCATTGCTTTACATTACTTTGCATTGCTTTGCATTACTTTGCACTGCATTGCATTGCACTAACGATCTAACGTTGTGCACTGAAGAATAACATATAGGTTATGCACTTTTCGCATTGCATTGCATTGCATACCAGAACTAAATCATTCCCATGTTCATTAAAGACATAACGTTTTTTTGTTGCATTGCATTGTATTGCATTGCATTGCAATGTATTGCAATGCAATGTTTTGCGTTGCATTACATTGATTTGCATTGCTTTGCACTGCATTGCATTGCACTAAAGATCTAACGTTGTGCACTGAAGAATAACATATAGGTTATGCTCTTTTCGCATTGCATTGCACACCAGAACAAAATCATTCCCAAGTTCATTATAGAGATGATATGTGTGTTGTTGTTCATTGCATTGCATTGCATTGCATTTATTTGCATTCCTTTGCACTGCATTGCATTGCATTGCATTGCATTGCATTGCACTAATGATCTAACGTTTTGCACTGAAGAATAACATATAGGTTATGCACTTTTCGCATTGCATTGCACACCAGAACTACCTCATTCCCATGTTGATTAAAGACATAACGAGTGTTTTTCATTGCATTGTGTTGCACTATATTGATTTGCATTGCTTTGCATTGCATTGCATTACACTAACGCTCTAACGATGTGCACTGAAGAATAACATATAGGTTATGCACGTATTGCATTGCATTGCACACCTGAACTAAATCATTCCCATGTTCATTAAAGACATAACGTGTGTTGTTGCATTGCATTGTGTTGCATTGCTTTATATTGCATTGATTTGCATTGCTTTGCATTGCTTTGCATTGCTTTGCATTGCATTGCTTTGCATTGCTTTGCACTGCATTGCATTGCTTTGCACTGGATTGCATTGCACTAACGATCTAACGTTGTGCACTGAAGAATAACCTATATGTTATGCTCTTTTCGCCTTGCATTGCACACCAGAACAAAATCATTCCCAAGTTCATTATAGAGATGATATGTGTGTTGTTGCATTGCATTGCATTGATTTGCAATGCTTTGCACTGCATTGCATTGCATTGCATTGCATTGCATTGCACTAACGATCTAACTTTGTTCACGAAAGAATAACATATAGGTTATGCACTTTTTGCATTTCATTGCACACCAGACCTAAATCAGTCCCATGTTCATTAAAGAGATAACGTGTGTTGTTGCAATTGCATTGTATTGCATTTTATTGCACAAACGATCTAACGTTGTGCACTGAAGAAAAACATATAGGTTATGCACTTTTTGCATTGCATTGCATTGCACACCAGAACTAAATCATTCCCATGTTCATTAAAGAGATAATGTTTGTTGTTGCATTGCATTGCACAAACGATCTAACGTTGTGCTCTGAAGAATAACATATAGGTTATGCACTTTTCGCATTGCATTGCACACCAGAACTAAATCATTCCCATGTTCTTTAAAGAGATGATATGTGTGTTGTTGCATTGCAACTAGCGATGTAACGTTGTGCACTGAAGAATAACATATAGGTTATGCACTTTTTGCATTGCATTGCACACTAGAACTTAACCATTCCCATGTTCATTAAAGAGATGGTATGTGTTTTGTTGCATTGCATTGCACTAACGATCTAACGTTGTGCACTGAAGAATAACATATAGGTTTTACACTTTTTGCATTGCATTGCACACTAGAACTTAACCATTCCCATGTTCATTAAAGAGATAACATGTGTGTTGTTGCATTGCATTGCACTAACGATCTAACGTTGTGCATTGAAGAATAACATATAGGCTATGCACTTCTTGCATTGCATTCCACACCAGAAGTAACTCATTCCCAAACTACATTGCGTTTTGCTTTGAGGAAATACAATATGTGCTATTGCATTGCATTTCACACAAGATCAAACTTTGTGCATTGAAGAATAACATATAAGCTATGAGTGCATCACAAACATACAATAACTATCTGAACTATCTACATTCCACTGCATAAAATATTTAACTGTTATAGTTAGATATAATAATAATACATTATTATTCAACGCTAATTCTTAGATAGTTTTGCAATGCAACACTCATGTTATGTTTTCATTGCACATGAGGTATGAAGTAGATTATTCTATGCATTGTAATGCAAGAGGTAAATGAAATAATTTCCCTTAAAAGCATAAATTAGTTATTGTGCAATGCCAATGCACATATGTCATGTGTCAAATCAGGCCTACAGAGGTCCCTCTTTGACCTACAGAACATATTTTCTGTCCAAAGAGTTCTTACTGACTTCTTACTGGCTTCTTGTGATGTTGTATTAGCAAGACAGTAGTCCATGTTTGACCTACTGCACATATTTCTGACCCAAGAGTAATCGATCTTAAACTTTCTATACATTCTCGTAGAATCTTTCTGATGTTACATCAGCCATACAGAAGTCCATTTTTGATCTACTGAACACATTTCTGGATAAAGAGTCCTTGAATATTAACTTACTAAACATACAAGACTGACTTCTTGTGATGTTATATAAGCCAGACAGTAGTCCATATTTGCCTGATTGAACATATTTTTGGCAAAAGAGTCCTCAAAAGGTATTTTGTGTATATTATAAACTTATAGACTCCTTCTGATGTTAAATCAGCCATATAGAGGTGCATATTTGACCTATTGAACTTATTTCTGGTCAAAGGGTCCTCAAAGGTTTTTAAACAAACTTATAGACTCCTTCTGATGTTACATCACCCATAAAAAAAAGTATATTTTTGACCTACTAAACATATTTCTGCCAAGAGACCATGAAACTTAACTTACTATACGTACATACTGACTTCTCGTGATGTTAACTCAGGCAAGGAGTAGTCGATATTTGACCGATTGAACACATTTTTGGCCAAAGAGGCCTCGAAATGTTTTTTTTTTTTACTCTTATAAATTTATAGACTCCTTCTGATGTTAAATCAGCCATATTTCAACTACTGGGAAAAAGAGTACTCGATCTTGAACTTTCTGTACATACTCTAGACATCTTCTGATGCTTCATAAGCCATTTAGAAGTCCATATCTGACCTGTTAAACTTATTTCTGGTCAATGGGTCCTTAAAAGGTTTTAAATATATATAATCTTATATAATACTTAAGCTATATAATCTTATAGACTAATTCTGATGTTAAATCAGCCATACAGAGGTCACTTT
The DNA here is from genome assembly GCA_022828995.1 of Vimba vimba. Lineage (NCBI taxonomy): Eukaryota > Metazoa > Chordata > Actinopteri > Cypriniformes > Leuciscidae > Vimba > Vimba vimba. The sequence goes on along the minus strand of CM040832.1, from coordinate 22,644,886 downwards.
TTTTACCTACTAAACATAATTCGGGCCAAAGAGTACTCAAACTTGAACTTTCTATACATACTTGTTGACTCCTTCTGATGTTACGTCAGCAATGAAGTAGTCCATATGTGACCCAAAGAACATATTTCTAATATAAAATACTTAAGCTATATAAAGTTATAGACTCCTTCTGATAATAAATCAGCTATACAAAGGTCACCTTTTGACCTTCTAAACATATTACTGGCCAAAGAGTTCTTGAACATAGTCTTGCTATACTACAGAATGACTTCTTGTGATGTTATATTAACCAGCCAGTGGTCTATTTTTGACCTACTGTACATATTTATGGCCAGAGTCCGTGAACATCAACTCACTATACATATATACTGACTTCTCGTAATGTAAAATCAGGCAGACAGCAGTCCATATTTGACTGATTGAAAAAAAAATTGACCAAAGAGTTCTCAAAAGGATTTTGTCTAAATGTATAAACTCCTTCTGATGTTAAATCAGCCATACAGAAGTCCATATTTGACCTTCTGAACATATTTCTGGCCAGAGACCTTGAACATTTACCTTACTATTTATATTTCTCCTACCATAAAGACTTCTCGTGATGTTATGTCAGCCAGACTGTAGCCATATTTGACTGATTTAACATGTTTTTGGCCAAAGAATCCTCAAAATGTTTTTTACTCTTAGAAACTCATAGACTCCTTCTGATGTTAAATCAGCCATACAGAAGTCCATATTTGACCCAAGGAATATATTTATGGCCATAGAGTTCTCGATCTTGACCTTTCTTTACATACTCATAGACTCCTTCTAATGTTACATAAGCCATATAGATATCCATATCTGACCTTTTGAACTTATTTCTGGTCATCAAAAGTTTTTAAACTATATAAAGTTATAGACTCTTTCTGATGATGAATCAGCTATTCAGAGGTCCCCTTTTGACCTGCTGAACATATTTCTGGCCAAAGAGTCCTAAATGATTAACACTATACATTCAGATTACATCTTCGGATGTTATATCTTCCTGACAAAAGTCCATATTTGACATACTGAATTTTTTTCTGGCCAAGGAGTACTCGAAACTTGACATTTCCATTACAGACTTGTTGACTCTTTCTGATGTTACGTCAGACATACAGAATTCCATATTTGACCCAAGGAACATATTTCTTGCCAAAGAGTCCTCGATCTTGGGGCTTTCTATACATACTCATAGACTCCTTCTGATGCCTCATAAGCCATATAGATGTCCATATCTGACCTTTTGCACTTATTTGTGGTCAAAGTTTCCTAAAAAAAATTCAAACTATATAAAGTTATAGACTCCTTTTGATGATAAATCAGCCATACAGAGGTCCCCTTTTGACCTACTGAACATATTTCTGGCCAAAGAGTCCTTGATCTTGGGGCTTTCTATACATACTCATAGACTCCTTCTGATGCTTCATAAGCCATATAGATGTCCATATCTGACCTTTTGAACTTATTTGTGGTCAAAGTGTCCTGAAAAAAAATTCAAACTATATAAAGTTATAGACTCCTTTTGATGATAAATCAGCTATACAGAGGGCCCCTTTTGAACTACTGAACATATTTCTGGCCAAAGAGTCCTCGATCTTATGCTTTCTATACATACTCATAGACTCCTTCTGGTGCTTCATAAGCCATATAGATGTCCATATCTGACCTTTTGAACTTATTTGTGGTCAAAGTGTCCTAAAAAAAAATTCAAACTATATAAAGTTATAGACTCCTTCTGATAATAAATCAGCTATACAAAGGTTACCTTTTGACCTTCTGAACATATTTCTGGCCAAAGAGTTCTTGAACATTATCTTGCTATACTACAGATTGACTTGTTGTGATGTTATATTAACCAGTCAGTAGTCTATTTTTGACCTACTGAACATATTTCTGGCCAGAGTCCGTGAACATCAACTCACTATACATATAGACTGACTTCTCGTAATGTAAAATCAGGCAGACAGTAGTCCATATTTGACTGATTGAAAAAAAAATTGACCAAAGAGTTCTCTAAAGGATTTTGTCTATCATAAATGTATAGACTCCTTCTGATGTTAAATCAGCCATACAGAAGTCCATATTTGACCTTCTGAACATATTTCTGGCCAGAGACCTTGAACATTTACCTTGCTATTTATATTTCTCCTACCATAAAGACTTCTCGTGATGTTATGTCAGCCAGACTGTAGCCATATTTGACTGATTTAACATGTTTTTGGCCAAAGAATCCTCAAAATGTTTTTTACTCTTAGAAACTCATAGACTCCTTTTGATGTTAAATCGGCCATACAGAAGTCCATATTTGACCCAAGGAATATATTTATGGCCATAGAGTTCTCGATCTTGACCTTTCTATACATACTCATAGACTCCTTCTAATGTTACATAAGCCATATAGATATCCATATCTGACCTTTTGAACTTATTTCTGGTCATCAAAAGTTTTTAAACTATATAAAGTTATAGACTCTTTGTGATGATAAATCAGCTATACAAAGGTCACCTTTTGACCTTTTGAACATATTTCTGGCCAAAGAGTTCTTGAACATTATCTTGCTTGAACTTTTGACTTTTGACTACAGATTGACTTGTTGTGATGTTATATTAACCAGCCAGTAGTCTATTTTTGACCTACTAAAAATATTTCTGGCCAGAGTCCATGAACATTAACTCACTATACAATATAGACTGACTTCTTGCAATGCCAAACCAGGCAGGCAGTAGTCCATATTTGACCGATTGAAAAAAAAATTGACCAAAGAGTTCTCAAAAGGATTTTGTCTGTCATAATCTATAGACTCCTTCTGATGTCCGAAAATATTACTGGCCAAAGAGTCCTTAAAGATTAACACTATACATTCAGATTGATATCTTTGGATGTTATATCATCATGACAAAAGTCCATATTTGACATACTGAATTTTTTTCTGGTCAAATAGTCTCAACTTGACCATTCTATATATACTCATTGACTCTTTCTGATTCTTCATTAGCTATATAGATGTCCATATCTGGCGAATTGAAAATATTTTTGGCAAAAAGGTCCTCACAAGTTAACTTACTAAATACTCATAGACTTCTTCTGATGATACATCACTTTAACAGGTATGTGACCCTCTGAATATATTTTTGGCCAAAGAATCATTGAACATTAACTCTCTATACATATTGACTCAAGAGTCAAAATTTGACCTCTTTTGGTCTGATTTATCATCAGATGGAGTCTATAATTTTACATAGTTTAAAAACTTTTGAGGAACCTTTGACCAGAAATAATAATAAGTCATAAATATGGACATAAATATGGCTTATGAAGAATCAGAAGGAGACTATGAGTATGTATAGAAAGTTCAAGATTGGCCACAAATATGTCCCTTGGGTCAATTATGGACTTCTTTATGGCTGATGTAACATCAGATGGAGTAAACGACTATGTGTAGAAAGAAACAGCATAAGGAGTATGTATAGAATGTTCAAGATCGAGGACTCTTTTACTAGAAATATGTTCAGTAGGTAAATTATGGAGTACTCTCTGGCTGATGAAGCACTAAAAGGAGTCAATGAGCATGTATAGAAAGTTCAAGTACATAGACTCGTTGGCCAGAAAAAAAAAGAAAAAAAAGTCATTATGGACAGTTGTCTGGCCGATGTACTATCTGAAGGAGTCTATAAGTGTGAATAGAAAGTTCAAGATCAAGGACTCTTCAGTCAGAAATATGTTCAACATGTTAAATCTGAACTACTTTATGGCTAAAGAAACAAAATAAGGCGTCACTGAGAATGTATAGAAAGTTCAAAAGCGAGGACTCTTTTACCAGAAATATTTTCAGTAGGTCCATTATTGACTACTGTCTGGCTGATGAAACACTAAAAGGAGTCAATTGGCATGTACAAAATTTTCAAGTCAGAAATATGTTCAACATGTCAAATCTGGACTTCTGTATGGCTAAAGAAACAAAATAAGGCATCACTGAGAATGTATAGAAAGTTCAAGATCGAGAACTCTTTTACTTCAATAGTCAATATCTACAATTGTCTGGCCGATATACTATCTGAAAGAGTCTATAAGTATGAATAGAAAGTTCAAGATCGAGGACTCTTCGGTCAGAAATATGTTCATGATGTCAAATCAGAACTACTGCATGGCTGATGAAACACCAGAAAGAGTCTATGAGTATGTTTAAAAGGTTCAAGATCGAGGACTCTTTTGCCAGAAATATGTTTAGTGGGTCAAATATGGACTGCTGTCTGGCTGATGAATCAGAAGTCAATGAAGATTGAGGAAGAAGATTATGAATAGAAAGTTCAAGTTCAAAGACTCTTCAGGTAGAAATATGTTCAGTGGGTCAATTATCTATATGGAGTCACTGAGAATCTATAGAAAGTTCAAGACAGAGGACTCTTTTACTATAAATATGTTCAGAGGGTCAATTATGGACTATTGTCTGCTTGTGAAACATCAGAAGGAGTCAATGAGCCTCTATAGAAAGTTCAAGTTCAAGACTCTTCGGGCAGCAATATGTTCAGTAGGTCAATTATGGACTAATGTCTGGCTGATGACACAAAAAGGAGTCAATTAGCATGTACAGAATGTTCAAGTTCATGGACTTGTTGGCCAGAAATATGTTTAATAATTAATATGGACAATTGTCTGTCCGATGTAACTTTCTGAAAGAGAATAATTATGAATAGAAAGTTCAAGATCAAAATCTCTTTGGTCAGAAATATGTTCAACATGTCAAATCTGGACTTCTGTATGGCTGAAGAAACATCAGAAGTAAATGATTATGTATAGAAAGTTCAAGTTCATAGACTCTTCGGGCAGAAAAATGTTCAGTAGGTCAATTGTGGACAATTATCTGGCTGATGAAACATCAGAAGGAGTATGTATAGAAAGAATAAGATCAAGGTCTCTTTGGCCAGAAATATGTTCAATTGATCAAATTTTGAAATACTATATTGCTGTTGTAAAATCAGGAGTCATTGAGTATGTATTGAAAAATGTTCATAGACTCATTGGTCAGAAATAGGTTTAATATGTCATATTGATACAATACAATACAATAATGTTTTGCTATTGTAACATCAGAAGGAGTCAAATTATAAACCCATCGCTCAGAAATGAGTTTAGTAGTCAATTATGGATCATTTTTTGGCTGAAGTACGTATAGAAAGATCAAGGACTCTTCCAGCCAGAAATATGTTCAATTGTCAAATATGGATAATAGCCTGGGTGATGAAAAATCAGAAGGAGATAGTAATTATGTATAGATAATTAAAGTTCTAGGTCTCTTTGGCCGGATATATGTTCAAAGGGGTCAAATTTGGACTAATAATATAATTTAACATCAAAAGTAGTCGATGAGAATGCATATAAAAACATACCTTTTGACGACTCTTTTGGCCAGAAATATGTTCTCTTGGTCAAATATGGACTACTGTATGGTGGATGTAAAATCAAAAATAGTCTAGGAGAAGGAACAGTAAGTTAAACTTTGATGATTCTTTTGCCAGAAATATGTTCAGTAGGTCAATAACTGACTTCTGTCTCAATGATGAAACATCAGAACAAGCCTATGATTATGTATAGAACGATCAAGATCGAGGACACTTTGGTTATAGAAATGTTCAATAGGTCAAATTTGAACTATACTGTATGGCTGATGAAACATCAGAAGGATTGTAAAAGCAATTAGTCTAGAAATTTAAAGTTCAAGGTCTCATGTCTAGAAATATGTTCAAAATATAAAATTTGAACTACTGTTCAAATACATTGGATAGCAGATAATTAATTAACAAGTCTACAAGTATGTTTAGAAAGTTCAAGATCGAGGACTCTATGGTCAGAAATATATTCAATGGGTCAAGTATGGACATCTTTCAGGCTGATGAAACATCAGAAGCTGTCAATGAGCATTTACAGAAAGGTCAAGATCAGGGACTCTTTGACCAGAAATATTTTAGTAGGTCAAATATGGACTTTTGTATGGCTAATGTATTATTAAGAGAAGTCAATAAGCAGAGAAAGTTAATGTTCAAAGATTCTTTGGCCAAAAATGTGTTCAGTAGTTCAAATAGGAACCTCTGTATGGCTGAATTAACATAATAAGAAACCCTTTGAGGACCATTTGACCAGAAATAAGTTCAATAGGTCAAATATGGAATTCTATATGTGGCTTATGAACCATTAGAAGGAGTCTAGGAGTGGAATGCAAAGTTCAAGATTGAGGACTCTTTTTTTATCAGAAGGAGTCTATAACTTTATATAGTTTGAAAAATTTAGAGGACATTTTGACCAGAAATAAGTTCAAAAGGATAGATATGGACATCTATATGGCTTATGAAGCATCAGAAAGAGTCTATGAGTAGAAAGCCCAAGATCGAGGACTCTTTGGCCAGAAATATGTTCTGGAGGTCAAAAGGGGACCTCTGTATAGCTGATTTATCATCAAAAGGAATCTATAACTTTATATAGTTTGAAAAAATTTTGAGGACACTTTGACCACAAATAAGTTCAAAAGGTCAGATATGGACATTTATATGGCTTATGAAGCATCAGAAGGCGTCTATGAGTATGTATAGAAAGCCCAAGATCAAGGACTCTTTGGCCAGAAATATGGTCAGGAGGTCAAAATGGGACCTCTGTATAGCTGATTTATCATCAAAAGGAGTCTATAACTTTCTATAGTTTGAATTTTTTTTAGGACACTTTGACCACAAATACGTTCAAAAGGTCAGATATGGACATGTATATGGCTTATGAAGCATCAGAAGGAATCTATGAGTATGTATAGAAAGCCCAAGATCGAGGACTCTTTGGCCAGAAATATGTTCTGGAGGTCAAAAGGGGACCTCTGTATAGCTGATTTATCATCAAAAGGAGTCTATAACTTTCTATAGTTTGAAAACTTTTGAGGACACTTTGACCACAAATAAGTTCAAAAGGTCAGATATGGACATCTATATGGCTTATGAAGCATCAGAAGGAGTCTATGAGTATGTATAGAAAGCCCAAGATCGAGGACTCTTTGGCCAGAAATATGTTCTGGAGGTCAAAAGGGGACCTCTGTATAGCTGATTTATCATCAAAAGGAGTCTATAACTTTCTATAGTTTGAAAACTTTTGAGGACACTTTGACCACAAATAAGTTCAAAAGGTCAGATATGGACATCTATATGGCTTATGAAGCATCAGAAGGAGTCTATGAGTATGTATCGAAAACGCAAGATCGAGGACTCTTTGGCCAGAAATATGTTCAGTAGGTCAAAAGGGGCCCTCTGTATAGCTGATTTATCTTTAAAATGAGTCTATAACTTTATATAGTTTGAAAAATTTTAGGACACTTTGACCACAAATGAGTTCAAAATGTCAGATATAGAAATCTATATGGCTTATGAAGCATCAGAAGGAGTCTATGAGTATGTATAGAAAGCCCAAGATCAAGGACTCTTTGGCCAGAAATATGTTCTGGAGGTCAAAAGAGGACCTCTGTATAGCTGATTTATCATCAAAAGGAGTCTATAACTTTATATAGTTTGAAAAAATGTTAAGACACTTTGACCACAAATAAGTTCAAAAGGTTAGATATGGACATCTATATGGCTTATGAAGCATCAGAAAGAGTCTATGAGTATGTATAGAAAGCCCAAGATCGAGGACTCTTTGGCCAGAAATATGTTCTGGAGGTCAAAAGGGGACCTCTGTATAGCTGATTTATCATCAAAAGGAGTCTATAACTTTATATAGTTTGAAAAAATTTTGAGGACACTTTGACCACAAATAAGTTCAAAAGGTCAGATATGGACATCTATATGGCTTATGAAGCATCAGAAGGCGTCTATGAGTATGTATAGAAAGCCCAAGATCAAGGACTCTTTGGTAAGAAATATGTTCAGGAGGTCAAAATGGGACCTCTGTATAGCTGATTTATCATCAAAAGGATTCTATAACTTACATAGTTTGAATTTTTTTTAGGACACTTTGACCACAAATAAGTTCAAAAGGTCAGATATGGACATCTATATGGCTTATGAAGCATCAGAAGGAGTCTATGAGTATGTATAGAAAGCCCAAGATCGAGGACTCTTTGGCCAGAAACATGTTCAGGAGGTCAAAAAGGGACCTCTGTATAGCTGATTTATCATCAAAAGGAGTCTATAACTTTCTATAGTTTGAATTTTTTTTAGGACACTTTGACCACAAATAAGTTCAAAAGGTCAGATATGGAAATCTATATGGCTTATGAAGCATCAGAAGGAGTCTATGAGTATGTATAGAAAGCCCAAGATCGAGGACTCTTTGGCCAGAAATATGTTCAGGAGGTCAAAAGGGGACCTCTGTATAGCTGATTTATCATCAAAAGGAGTCTATAACTTATATAGTTTGAAAAAATGTTAGGACACTTTGACCACAAATAAGTTCAAAAGGTCAGATATGGTAATCTATATGGCTTATGAAGCATCAGAAGGCATCTATGAGTATATATAGAAAGACCAAGATCGAGGACTCTTTGGCCAGAAATATGTTCTGGAGGTCAAAAGGGGACCTCTGTATAGCTGATTTATCATCAAAAGGAGTCTATAACTTTATATAGTTTGAAAAAATGTTAGGACACTTTGACCACAAATAAGTTCAAAAGGTCAGATATGGACATCTATATGGCTTATGAAGCATCAGAAGGAGTCTATGAGTATGTATCGAAAGCCCAAGATCGAGGACTCTTTGGCCAGAAATATGTTCTGGAGGTCAAAAGGGGACCTCTGTATAGCTGATTTATCATCAAAAGGATTCTATAACTTTATATAGTTTGAAAAAATGTTAGGACACTTTGACCACAAATAAGTTCAAAAGGTCAGATATGAACATCTATATGGCTTATGAAGCATCAGAAAGAGTCTATGAGTATGTATAGAAAGCCCAAGATCGAGGACTCTTTGGCCAGAAATATGTTCTGGAGGTCAAAAGGGGACCTCTGTATAGCTGATTTATCATCAAAAGGAGTCTATAACTTTATATAGTTTGAAAAAATTTTGAGGACACTTTGACCACAAATAAGTTCAAAAGGTCAGATATGGAAATCTATATGGCTTATGAAGCATCAGAAGGCATCTATGAGTATATATTGAAAGACCAAGATCGAGGACTCTTTGGCCAGAAATATGTTCTGGAGGTCAAAAGGGGACCTCTGTATAGCTGATTTATCATCAAAAGGAGTCTATAACTTTATATAGTTTGAAAAAATGTTAGGACACTTTGACCACAAATAAGTTCAAAAGGTCAGATATGGACATCTATATGGCTTATGAAGCATCAGAAGGAGTCTATGAGTATGTATCGAAAGCCCAAGATCGAGGACTCTTTGGCCAGAAATATGTCTGGAGGTCAAAAGGGGACCTCTGTATAGCTGATTTATCATCAAAAGGAGTCTATAACTTTCTATAGTTTGAAAAATTTTGAGGACACTTTGACCACAAATAAGTTCAAAAGGTCAGATATGGAAATCTATATGGCTTATGAACCATCAGAAGGAGTCTATGAGTATGTATAGAAAGCCCAAGATCGAGGACTCTTTGGCCAGAAATATGTTCTGGAGGTCAAAAGGGGACCTCTGTATAGCTGATTTATCATCAAAAGGAGTCTATAACTTTAATAGTTTGAAAAAATGTGAGGACACTTTGACCACAAATAAGTTCAAAAGGTCAGATATGGACATCTATATGGCTTATGAAGCATCAGAAGGAGTCTATGAGTATGTATAGAAAGCTAAAGATCAAGGACTCTTTGGCCAGAAATATGTTCTGGAGGTCAAAGGGGGACATCTGTAGAGCTGATTTATCATCAAAAGGAGTCTATAACTTTCTATAGTTTGAAAACTTTTGAGGACACTTTGACCACAAATAAGTTCAAAAGGTCAGATATGGACATCTATATGGCTTATGAAGCATCAGAAGGAGTCAATGAGTATGTATAGAAAGCCCAAGATCGAGGACTCTGGCCAGAAATATGTTCAGGAGGTCAAAGGGGGACATCTGTAGAGCTGATTTATCATCAAAAGGAGTCTATAACTTTCTATAGTTTGAAAACTTTTGAGGACACTTTGACCACAAATAAGTTCAAAAGGTCAGATATGGACATCTTATGAAGCATCAGAAGGAATCTATGAGTATGTATAGAAAGCCCAAGATCGAGGACTCTTTGGTCAGAAATATGTTCTGGAGGTCAAAAGGGGACCTCTGTATAGCTGATTTATCATCAAAAGGAGTCTATAACTTTATATAGTTTGAAAAAATGTTAGGACACTTTGACCACAAATAAGTTCAAAAGGTCAGATATGAACATCCGTATGGCTTATGAAGCACCAGAAGGAGTCTATGAGTGTGTATAGAAAGCCCAAGATCGAGGACTCTTTGGCCAGAAATATGTTCAGGAGGTCAAAAGGGGACCTCTGTATACCTGATTTATCATCAAAAGGAGTCTATAACTTTCTATAGTTTGAAAAATGTTGAGGACACTTTGACCACAAATAAGTTCAAAAGGTCAGATATGGACATCTTATGAAGCATCAGAAGGAATCTATGAGTATGTATAGAAAGCCCAAGATTGAGGACTCTTTGGCCAGAAATATGTTCAGGAGGTCAAAAGGGGCCCTCTGTATAGCTGATTTATCATCAAAAGGAGTCTATAACTTTCTATAGTTTGAAAAATTTTGAGGACACTTTGACCACAAATAAGTTCAAAAGGTCAGATATGGACATCTATATGGCTTATGGAGCATCAGAAGGAGTCTATGAGTATGTATAGAAAGCCCAAGATCGAGGACTCTTTGGCCAGAAATATGTTCAGGAGGTCAAAATGGGCCCACTGTATAGCTGATTTATCATCAAAAGGAGTTTATAACTTTATATAGTTTGAAAACTTTTGAGGACACTTTGACCACAAATAAGTTCAAAAGGTCAGATATGGACATCTATATGGCTTATGAAGCACCAGAAGGAGTCTATGAGTATGTATAGAAAGCCCAAGATCGAGGACTCTTTGGCCAGAAATATGTTCAGGAGGTCAGAAGGGGCCCTCTGTATAGCTGATTTATCATCAAAAGGAGTCTATAACTTTTTATAGTTTGAAAAATTTTGAGGACACTTTGACCACAAATAAGTTCAAAAGGTCAGATATGGACATATATATGGCTTATGAAGCATCAGAAGGAATCTATGAGTATGTATATAAAGCATAGAATCGAGGACTCTTTGGCCAGAAATATGTTCAGGAGGTCAAAAGGGGCCCTCTGTATAGCTGATTTATCATCAAAAGGAGTCTAAAACTTTCTATAGTTTGAAAAATTTTGAGGACACTTTGACCACAAATAAGTTCAAAAGGTCAGATATGGACATCTATATGGCTTATGAAGCATCAGAAGGAGTCTATGAGTATGTATAGAAAGCCCAAGATCGAGGACTCTTTGGCCAGAATTATATTCAGGAGGTCAAAAGGGGACCTCTGTATAGCTGATTTATCATCAAAAGGAGTCTATAACTTTATATAGTTTGAATTTTTTTTCAGGACACTTTGACCACAAATAAGTTCAAAATGACAGATATGGAAATCTATATGGCTTATGAAGCACCAGAAGGAGTCTATGAGTATGTATAGAAAGCCCAGGATCGAGGACTATTTGGCCAGAAATATGTTCAGGAGGTCAAAAGGGGACCTCTGTATAGCTGATTTATCATCAAAAGGAGTCTATAACTTTCTATAGTTTGAAAAATTTTGAGGACACTTTGACCACAAATAAGTTCAAAAGGTCAGATATGGACATCTATATGGCTTATGAAGCATCAGAAGGCGTCTATGAGTATGTATAGAAAGCCCAAGATCAAGGACTCTTTGGCCAGAAATATGTTCAGGAGGTCAAAATGGGACCTCTGTATAGCTGATTTATCATCAAAAGGAGTCTATAACTTTCTATAGTTTGAATTTTTTTTAGGACACTTTGACCACAAATACGTTCAAAAGGTCAGATATGGACATCTATATGGCTTATGAAGCATCAGAAGGAGTCTATGAGTATGTATCGAAAGCCCAAGATCGAGGACTCTTTGGCCAGAAATATGTTCTGGAGGTCAAAAGGGGACCTCTGTATAGCTGATTTATCATCAAAAGGAGTCTATAACTTTATATAGTTTGAAAAAATGTTAGGACACTTTGACCACAAATAAGTTCAAAAGGTCAGATATGGACATCTATATGGCTTATGAAGCATCAGAAGGAGTCTATGAGTATGTATCGAAAGCCCAAGATCGAGGACTCTTTGGCCAGAAATATGTTCTGGAGGTCAAAAGGGGACCTCTGTATAGCTGATTTATCATCAAAAGGAGTCTATAACTTTATATAGTTTGAAAAAATGTTAGGACACTTTGACCACAAATAAGTTCAAAAGGTCAGATATGGACATCTATATGGCTTATGAAGCATCAGAAAAAGTCTATGAGTATGTATAGAAAGCCCAAGATCGAGGACTCTTTGGCCAGAAATATGTTCTGGAGGTCAAAAGGGGACCTCTGTATAGCTGATTTATCATCAAAAGGAGTCTATAACTTTATATAGTTTGAAAAAATTTTGAGGACACTTTGACCACAAATAAGTTCAAAAGGTCAGATATGGAAATCTATATGGCTTATGAAGCATCAGAAGGCATCTATGAGTATATATAGAAAGACCAAGATCGAGGACTCTTTGGCCAGAAATATGTTCTGGAGGTCAAAAGGGGACCTCTGTATAGCTGATTTATCATCAAAAGGAGTCTATAACTTTATATAGTTTGAAAAAATGTTAGGACACTTTGACCACAAATAAGTTCAAAAGGTCAAATATGGACATCTATATGGCTTATGAAGCATCAGAAGGAGTCTATGAGTATGTATCGAAAGCCCCAGATCGAGGACTCTTTGGCCAGAAATATGTTCTGGAGGTCAAAAGGGGACCTCTGTATAGCTGATTTATCATCAAAAGGAGTCTATAACTTTCTATAGTTTGAAAAATTTTGAGGACACTTTGACCACAAATAAGTTCAAAAGGTCAGATATGGAAATCTATATGGCTTATGAACCATCAGAAGGAGTCTATGAGTATGTATAGAAAGCCCAAGATCGAGGACTCTTTGGCCAGAAATATGTTCTGGAGGTCAAAAGGGGACCTCTCTGTATAGCTGATTTATCATCAAAAGGAGTCTATAACTTTAATAGTTTGAAAAAATGTGAGGACACTTTGACCACAAATAAGTTCAAAAGGTCAGATATGGACATCTATATGGCTTATGAAGCATCAGAAGGAGTCTATGAGTATGTATAGAAAGCTAAAGATCAAGGACTCTTTGGACTTTCTATAGTTTGAAAACTTTTGAGGACACTTTGACCACAAATAAGTTCAAAAGGTCAGATATGGACATCTTATGAAGCATCAGAAGGAATCTATGAGTATGTATAGAAAGCCCAAGATCGAGGACTCTTTGGCCAGAAATATTTTCAGGAGGTCAAAGGGGACCTCTGTATAGCTGATTTATCATCAAAAGGAGTCTATAACTTTCTATAGTTTGAAAAATTTTGAGGACACTTTGACCACAAATAAGTTCAAAAGGTCAGATATGGACATCTTATGAAGCATCAGAAGGAATCTATGAGTATGTATAGAAAGCCCAAGATTGAGGACTCTTTGGCCAGAAATATGTTCAGGAGGTCAAAAGGGGCCCTCTGTATAGCTGATTTATCATCAAAAGGAGTCTTTAACTTTCTATAGTTTGAAAACTTTTGAGGACACTTTGACCACAAATAAGTTCAAAAGGTCAGATATGGACATCTTATGAAGCATCAGAAGGAATCTATGAGTATGTATAGAAAGCCAGAGATCGAGGACTCTTTGGCCAGAAATATTTTCAGGAGGTCAAAGGGGGACCTCTGTAGAGCTGATTTATCATCAAAAGGAGTCTATAACTTTTTATAGTTTGAAAACTTTTGAGGACACTTTGACCACAAATAAGTTCAAAAGGTCAGATATGGACATCTTATGAAGCATCAGAAGGAATCTATGAGTATGTATAGAAAGCCCAAGATCGAGGACTCTTTGGTCAGAAATATGTTCTGGAGGTCAAAAGGGGACCTCTGTATAGCTGATTTATCATCAAAAGGAGTCTATAACTTTATATAGTTTGAAAAAATGTTAGGACACTTTGACCACAAATAAGTTCAAAAGGTCAGATATGAACATCCGTATGGCTTATGAAGCACCAGAAGGAGTCTATGAGTGTGTATAGAAAGCCCAAGATCGAGGACTCTTTGGCCAGAAATATGTTCAGGAGGTCAAAAGGGGACCTCTGTATACCTGATTTATCATCAAAAGGAGTCTATAACTTTCTATAGTTTGAAAAATTTTGAGGACACTTTGACCACAAATAAGTTCAAAAGGTCAGATATGGATATCTTATGAAGCATCAGAAGGAATCTATGAGTATGTATAGAAAGCCCAAGATTGAGGACTCTTTGGCCAGAAATATGTTCAGGAGGTCAAAAGGGGCCCTCTGTATAGCTGATTTATCATCAAAAGGAGTCTATAACTTTCTATAGTTTGAAAAATTTTGAGGACACTTTGACCACAAATAAGTTCAAAAGGTCAGATATGGACATCTATATGGCTTATGAAGCATCAGAAGGAATCTATGAGTATGTATATAAAGCATAGAATCGAGGACTCTTTGGCCAGAAACATGTTCAGGAGGTCAAAAGGGGCCGTCTGTATAGCTGATTTATCATCAAAAGGAGTCTATAACTTACTATAGTTTGAAAAAATGTTAGGACACTTTGACCACAAATAAGTTCAAAAGGTTAGATATGGACATCTATATGGCTTATGAAGCATCAGAAGGAGTCTATGAGTATGTATAGAAAGCCCAAGATCGAGGACTCTTTGGCCAGAAATATGTTCTGGAGGTCAAAAGGGGACCTCTGTATAGCTGATTTATCATCAAAAGGAGTCTATAACTTTCTATAGTTTGAAAAATTTTGAGGACACTTTGACCACAAATAAGTTCAAAAGGTCAGATATGGACATCTATATGGCTTATGAAGCATCAGAAGGAGTCTATGAGTATGTATAGAAAGCCCAAGGTCGAGGACTCTTTGGCCAGAAATATGTTCAGTAGGTCAAAATGGGCCCTCTGTATAGCTGATTTATCATCAAAAGGAGTTTATAACTTTATATAGTTTGAAAACTTTTGAGGACACTTTGACCACAAATAAGTTCAAAAGGTCAGATATGGACATCTATATGGCTTATGAAGCACCAGAAGGAGTCTATGAGTATGTATAGAAAGCCCAAGATTGAGGACTCTTTGGCCAGAAATATGTTCAGGAGGTCAAAAGGGGCCCTCTGTATAGCTGATTTATCATCAAAAGGAGTCTATAACTTTCTATAGTTTGAAAAATTTTGAGGACACTTTGACCACAAATAAGTTCAAAAGGTCAGATATGGACATCTATATGGCTTATGAAGCATCAGAAGGAGTCTATGAGTATGTATAGAAAGCCCAAGGTCGAGGACTCTTTGGCCAGAAATATGTTCAGTAGGTCAAAATGGGCCCTCTGTATAGCTGATTTATCATCAAAAGGAGTTTATAACTTTATATAGTTTGAAAACTTTTGAGGACACTTTGACCACAAATAAGTTCAAAAGGTCAGATATGGACATCTATATGGCTTATGAAGCACCAGAAGGAGTCTATGAGTATGTATAGAAAGCCCAAGATTGAGGACTCTTTGGCCAGAAATATGTTCAGGAGGTCAAAAGGGGCCCTCTGTATAGCTGATTTATCATCAAAAGGAGTCTATAACTTTCTATAGTTTGAAAAATTTTGAGGACACTTTGACCACAAATAAGTTCAAAAGGTCAGATATGGACATCTATATGGCTTATGAAGCATCAGAAGGAGTCTATGAGTATGTATAGAAAGCCCAAGGTCGAGGACTCTTTGGCCAGAAATATGTTCAGTAGGTCAAAATGGGCCCTCTGTATAGCTGATTTATCATCAAAAGGAGTTTATAACTTTATATAGTTTGAAAACTTTTGAGGACACTTTGACCACAAATAAGTTCAAAAGGTCAGATATGGACATCTATATGGCTTATGAAGCACCAGAAGGAGTCTATGAGTATGTATAGAAAGCCCAAGATCGAGGACTCTTTGGCCAGAAATATGTTCAGGAGGTCAGAAGGGGCCCTCTGTATAGCTGATTTATCATCAAAAGGAGTCTATAACTTTCTATAGTTTGAAAAATGTTGAGGACACTTTGACCACAAATAAGTTCAAAAGGTCAGATATGGACATCTATATGGCTTATGAAGCATCAGAAGGAATCTATGAGTATGTATAGAAAGCTAAAGATCAAGGACTCTTTGGACTTTCTATAGTTTGAAAACTTTTGAGGACACTTTGACCACAAATAAGTTCAAAAGGTCAGATATGGACATCTTATGAAGCATCAGAAGGAATCTATGAGTATGTATAGAAAGCCCAAGATCGAGGACTCTTTGGCCAGAAATATTTTCAGGAGGTCAAAGGGGACCTCTGTATAGCTGATTTATCATCAAAAGGAGTCTATAACTTTCTATAGTTTGAAAAATTTTGAGGACACTTTGACCACAAATAAGTTCAAAAGGTCAGATATGGACATCTTATGAAGCATCAGAAGGAATCTATGAGTATGTATAGAAAGCCCAAGATTGAGGACTCTTTGGCCAGAAATATGTTCAGGAGGTCAAAAGGGGCCCTCTGTATAGCTGATTTATCATCAAAAGGAGTCTATAACTTTCTATAGTTTGAAAAATTTTGAGGACACTTTGACCACAAATAAGTTCAAAAGGTCAGATATGGGCATCTATATGGCTTATGAAGCATCAGAAGGAGTCTATGAGTATGTATAGAAAGCCCAAGATCGAGGACTCTTTGGCCAGAAATATGTTCTGCAGGTCAAAAGGGGACCTCTGTATAGCTGATTTATCATCAAAAGGAGTCTATAACTTTAATAGTTTGAAAAAATGTGAGGACACTTTGACCACAAATAAGTTCAAAAGGTCAGATATGGACATCTATATGGCTTATGAGGCATCAGAAGGAGTCTATGAGTATGTATAGAAAGCTAAAGATCAAGGACTCTTTGGCCAGAAATATGTTCTGGAGGTCAAAAGGGGACCTCTGTATAGCTGATTTATCATCAAAAGGAGTCTATAACTTTCTATAGTTTGAAAAATTTTGAGGACACTTTGACCACAAATAAGTTCAAAAGGTCAGATATGGACATCTATTTGGCTTATGAAGCATCAGAAGGAGTCAATGAGTATGTATAGAAAGCCCAAGATCGAGGACTCTGGCCAGAAATATGTTCAGGAGGTCAAAGGGGGACCTCTGTAGAGCTGATTTATCATCAAAAGGAGTCTTTAACTTTCTATAGTTTGAAAACTTTTGAGGACACTTTGACCACAAATAAGTTCAAAAGGTCAGATATGGACATCTTATGAAGCATCAGAAGGAATCTATGAGTATGTATAGAAAGCCAGAGATCGAGGACTCTTTGGCCAGAAATATTTTCAGGAGGTCAAAGGGGGACCTCTGTAGAGCTGATTTATCATCAAAAGGAGTCTATAACTTTTTATAGTTTGAAAACTTTTGAGGACACTTTGACCACAAATAAGTTCAAAAGGTCAGATATGGACATCTTATGAAGCATCAGAAGGAATCTATGAGTATGTATAGAAAGCCCAAGATCGAGGACTCTTTGGTCAGAAATATGTTCTGGAGGTCAAAAGGGGACCTCTGTATAGCTGATTTATCATCAAAAGGAGTCTATAACTTTATATAGTTTGAAAAAATGTTAGGACACTTTGACCATAAATAAGTTCAAAAGGTCAGATATGAACATCCGTATGGCTTATGAAGCACCAGAAGGAGTCTATGAGTGTGTATAGAAAGCCCAAGATCGAGGACTCTTTGGCCAGAAATATGTTCAGGAGGTCAAAAGGGGACCTCTGTATACCTGATTTATCATCAAAAGGAGTCTATAACTTTCTATAGTTTGAAAAATTTTGAGGACACTTTGACCACAAATAAGTTCAAAAGGTCAGATATGGATATCTTATGAAGCATCAGAAGGAATCTATGAGTATGTATAGAAAGCCCAAGATTGAGGACTCTTTGGCCAGAAATATGTTCAGGAGGTCAAAAGGGGCCCTCTGTATAGCTGATTTATCATCAAAAGGAGTCTATAACTTTCTATAGTTTGAAAAATTTTGAGGACACTTTGACCACAAATAAGTTCAAAAGGTCAGATATGGACATCTATATGGCTTATGAAGCATCAGAAGGAATCTATGAGTATGTATATAAAGCATAGAATCGAGGACTCTTTGGCCAGAAACATGTTCAGGAGGTCAAAAGGGGCCCTCTGTATAGCTGATTTATCATCAAAAGGAGTCTATAACTTACTATAGTTTGAAAAAATGTTAGGACACTTTGACCACAAATAAGTTCAAAAGGTTAGATATGGACATCTATATGTCTTATGAAGCATCAGAAGGAGTCTATGAGTATGTATAGAAAGCCCAAGATCGAGGACTCTTTGGCCAGAAATATGTTCTGGAGGTCAAAAGGGGACCTCTGTATAGCTGATTTATCATCAAAAGGAGTCTATAACTTTCTATAGTTTGAAAAATTTTGAGGACACTTTGACCACAAATAAGTTCAAAAGGTCAGATATGGACATCTATATGGCTTATGAAGCATCAGAAGGAGTCTATGAGTATGTATAGAAAGCCCAAGGTCGAGGACTCTTTGGCCAGAAATATGTTCAGTAGGTCAAAATGGGCCCTCTGTATAGCTGATTTATCATCAAAAGGAGTTTATAACTTTATATAGTTTGAAAACTTTTGAGGACACTTTGACCACAAATAAGTTCAAAAGGTCAGATATGGACATCTATATGGCTTATGAAGCACCAGAAGGAGTCTATGAGTATGTATAGAAAGCCCAAGATTGAGGACTCTTTGGCCAGAAATATGTTCAGGAGGTCAAAAGGGGCCCTCTGTATAGCTGATTTATCATCAAAAGGAGTCTATAACTTTCTATAGTTTGAAAAATTTTGAGGACACTTTGACCACAAATAAGTTCAAAAGGTCAGATATGGACATCTATATGGCTTATGAAGCATCAGAAGGAGTCTATGAGTATGTATAGAAAGCCCAAGGTCGAGGACTCTTTGGCCAGAAATATGTTCAGTAGGTCAAAATGGGCCCTCTGTATAGCTGATTTATCATCAAAAGGAGTTTATAACTTTATATAGTTTGAAAACTTTTGAGGACACTTTGACCACAAATAAGTTCAAAAGGTCAGATATGGACATCTATATGGCTTATGAAGCACCAGAAGGAGTCTATGAGTATGTATAGAAAGCCCAAGATCGAGGACTCTTTGGCCAGAAATATGTTCAGGAGGTCAGAAGGGGCCCTCTGTATAGCTGATTTATCATCAAAAGGAGTCTATAACTTTCTATAGTTTGAAAAATGTTGAGGACACTTTGACCACAAATAAGTTCAAAAGGTCAGATATGGACATATATATGGCTTATGAAGCATTAGAAGGAATCTATGAGTATGTATATAAAGCATAGAATCGAGGACTCTTTGGCCAGAAACATGTTCAGGAGGTCAAAAGGGGCCCTCTGTATAGCTGATTTATCATCAAAAGGAGTCTATAACTTTCTATAGTTTGAAAAATTTTGAGGACACTTTGACCACAAATAAGTTCAAAAGGTCAGATATGGACATATATATGGCTTATGAAGCATCAGAAGGAATCTATGAGTATGTATATAAAGCATAGAATCGAGGACTCTTTGGCCAGAAACATGTTCAGGAGGTCAAAAGGGGCCCTCTGTATAGCTGATTTATCATCAAAAGGAGTCTATAACTTTCTATAGTTTGAAACATTTTGAGGACACTTTGACCACAAATAAGTTCAAAAGGTCAGATATGGACATCTATATGGCTTATGAAGCATCAGAAGGAGTTGGACTATATGAATTGAAAGCCCAAGATTGAGGACTCTTTGGCCAAAAATATGTTCCTTGAGTCAAATATGGACTTCTTTATGGCTGACGTAACATCAGAAAAAGTCAACGAGTATAAATGGTAAGGTCAAATTTGGACCTTTGTCAGGATGATATAACATCTTTAAGGACTCTTTGGCCAGAAATATGTTCAGCAGGTCAAAAGCGTACCTATATATAGCTCATTCTTGTGCTTTGCACAAACGATCTAACGTTGAGCATCATTAAAGAAACATAGGTTAAGCACTTCGTGCATTGCATTGCATTGCACACCAAAACTAACTCAATGCCATGTTCATTAGAGAGATAACATATGTGTTGTTGCTTTGCACAAACTGTCTAACGTTGTGCATTGAAGAATAACATATAGTCGTGCACTACTTGCATTGCATTGCACAACTGAACTACTCGATCCCATGTTCATTACAAAGATAACATGTGTGTTGTTGCATTGCATTGCATTGCACACACGATCTAACGTCGTGCATTGAAGAATAACATAGGCTATGCACTTGCATTGCATTGCATTGCACACCAGAACTAACTCATTCCCATGTTCATTAAAGAGATAACATATGTGTTGTTGCAATTGCATTGCACAAACGATCTAACGTTGTGCACTGAAGAATAACTTATAGGTTATGCATATTTCGCATTGCATTGCACACCAGAACTACCTCATTCCCATGTTGATTATAGACATAACGTTTGTTGTTGCATTACATAGTATTGCATTGCATTGATTTGCATTGATTTGCATTGCTTTGCACTGCATTGCACTGCATTGCTTTGCACTGCATTGCATTGCTTTGCATTGACGATCTAACGTTGTGCACTGAAGAATAACATATAGGTATGTACTTTTTGCACTGCATTGCATTGCACACCAGAACTAAATCATTCCCATGTTCATTAAAGACATAACACGTGTCAACAGCATTGTATTGCATTGCATTGATTTGCATTGACGATCTAACGTTGTGCACTGAAGAATAACATATAGGTATGTACTTTTTGCACTGCATTGCATTGCACACCAGAACTAAATCATTCCCATGTTCATTAAAGACATAACACGTGTCAACAGCATTGTATTGCATTGCATTGATTTGCATTGCTTTGCATTGCTTTGCTTTGCACTGCATTGCATTGCTTTGCATTGCATTGCACTAACGATCTAACGTTGTGCACTGAAGAATAACATATAGGTCATGCACTTTTTGCATTGCATTGCATTGCATACCAGAACTAAATCATTCCAATGTTCATTAAAGACATAATGTGTGTTGTTGCATTGCATTGTATTGCATTGCTTTGCACTGCATTGCATTGCACTAAATATCTAACGTTGTGCACTGAAGAATAACATATAGGTTATGCTCTTTTCGCATTGCATTGCACACCAGAACAAAATAATTCCCAAGTTCATTATAGAGATGATATGTGTGTTGTTGCATTGCATTGCATTGCATTGCATTGAATTGCATTGCACTAACGATCTAACGTTGTGCACTGAAGAATAACATGTTATGCACTTTCTTGCATGGCATTGCACATCAGAACTACCTCATTCCCATGTTGATTAAAGACATAACGTGTGTTGTTGCATTGCATTGTATTGCACTATATTGATTTGCATTGCTTTGCACTGCATTGTATTGCATTACACTAACGCTCTAACGTTGTGCACTGAAGAATAACATATGTTATGCACTTTTTGCTTTGCATTGCACTGCACACCAGAACTACCTCATTCCCATGTTGATTAAAAACATAACGTGTGTTGTTGCATTGCATTGCACTGCATTGCATTACATTACATTGCATTGTATTGCATTGCATTGCACTAACGATCTAACGTTGTGTACTGAAGAATAACATATAGGTTATGCACTTTTCGCATTGCATTGCACACCAGCACTACCTCATTCCCATGTTGATTAAAGACATAACGAGTGGTTTTCATTGCATTGTATTGCACTATATTGATTTGCATTGCTTTGCACTGCATTGCATTGCATTGCATTGCATTACACTAACGCTCTAACGTTGTGCACTGAAAGAATAACATATAGGTTATGCACTTTTTGCATTGCATTGCACACCAGAACTAAATCATTCCCATGTTCATTAAAGACATAACGTGTGTTGTTGCATTGCATTGTATTGCATTGCATTGATTTGCATTGCTTTACATTACTTTGCATTGCTTTGCATTACTTTGCACTGCATTGCATTGCACTAAAGATCTAACGTTGTGCACTGAAGAATAACATATAGGTTATGCTCTTTTCGCATTGCATTGCACACCAGAACAAAATCATTCCCAAGTTCATTATAGAGATGATATGTGTGTTGTTGGTCATTGCATTGCATTGCATTGCATTTATTTGCATTCCTTTGCACTGCATTGCATTGCATTGCATTGCATTGCACTAATGATCTAACGTTTTGCACTGAAGAATAACATATAGGTTATGCACTTTTCGCATTGCATTGCACACCAGAACTACCTCATTCCCATGTTGATTAAAGACATAACGAGTGTTTTTCATTGCATTGTGTTGCACTATATTGATTTGCATTGCTTTGCATTGCATTGCATTACACTAACGCTCTAACGATGTGCACTGAAGAACAACATATAGGTTATGCACGTATTGCATTGCATTGCACACCTGAACTAAATCATTCCCATGTTCATTAAAGACATAACGTGTGTTGTTGCATTGCATTGTGTTGCATTGCTTTATATTGCATTGCATTGATTTGCATTGCTTTGCATTGCTTTGCATTGCATTGCTTTGCACTGCATTGCATTGCTTTGCACTGGATTGCATTGTACTAACGATCTAACGTTGTGCACTGAAGAATAACCTATATGTTATGCTCTTTTCGCATTGCATTGCACACCAGAACAAAATCATTCCCAAGTTCATTATAGAGATGATATGTGTGTTGTTGCATTGCATTGCATTGATTTGCAATGCTTTACACTGCATTGCATTGCATTGCATTGCACTAACGATCTAACTTTGTTCACGAAAGAATAACATATAGGTTATGCACTTTTTGCATTTCATTGCACACCAGACCTAAATCATTCCCATGTTCATTAAAGAGATAACGTGTGTTGTTGCAATTGCATTGTATTGCATTTTATTGCACAAACGATCTAACGTTGTGCACTGAAGAAAAACATATAGGTTATGCACTTTTTGCATTGCATTGCATTGCACACCAGAACTAAATCATTCCCATGTTCATTAAAGAGATAATGTTTGTTGTTGCATTGCATTGCATTGCACAAACGATCTAACGTTGTGCTCTGAAGAATAACATATAGGTTATGCACTTTTCGCATTGCATTGCACACCAGAACTAAATCATTCCCATGTTCTTTAAAGAGATGATATGTGTGTTGTTGCATTGCAACTAGCGATGTAACGTTGTGCACTGAAGAATAACATATAGGTTATGCACTTTTTGCATTGCATTGCACACTAGAACTTAACCATTCCCATGTTCATTAAAGAGATGGTATGTGTTTTGTTGCATTGCATTGCACTAACGATCTAACGTTGTGCACTGAAGAATAACATATAGGTTTTACACTTTTTGCATTGCATTGCACACTAGAACTTAACCATTCCCATGTTCATTAAAGAGATAACATGTGTGTTGTTGCATTGCATTGCACTAACGATCTAACGTTGTGCATTGAAGAATAACATATAGGCTATGCACTTCTTGCATTGCATTCCACACCAGAAGTAACTCATTCCCAAACTACATTGCGTTTTGCTTTGAGGAAATACAATATGTGCTATTGCATTGCATTTCACACAAGATCAAACTTTGTGCATTGAAGAATAACATATAAGCTATGAGTGCATCAAAAACATACAATAACTATATGAACTATCTACATTCCACTGCATAAAATATTTAACTGTTATAGTTAGATATAATAATAATACATTATTATTCAACGCTAATTCTTAGATAGTTTTGCAATGCAACACTCATGTTATGTTTTCATTGCACATGAGGTATGAAGTAGTTTATTCTATGCATTGTAATGCAAGAGGTAAATGCAATAATTTCCCTTAAAAGCATAAATTAGTTATTGTGCAATGCCAATGCACATATGTCATGTGTCAAATCAGGCCTACAGAGGTCCCTCTTTGACCTACAGAACATATTTTCTGTCCAAAGAGTTCTTACTGACTTCTTACTTACTGACTTCTTGTGATGTTGTATTAGCAAGACAGTAGTCCATGTTTGACCTACTGCACATATTTCTGACCCAAGAGTAATCGATCTTAAACTTTCTATACATTCTCGTAGAATCTTTCTGATGTTACATCAGCCATACAGAAGTCCATTTTTGATCTACTGAACACATTTCTGGATAAAGAGTCCTTAAATATTAACTTACTAAACATACAAGACTGACTTCTTGTGATGTTATATAAGCCAGACAGTAGTCCATATTTGACTGATTGAACATATTTTTGGCAAAAGAGTCCTCAAAAGGTATTTTGTGTATATTATAAACTTATAGACTCCTTCTGATGTTAAATCAGCCATATAGAGGTGCATATTTGACCTATTGAACTTATTTCTGGTCAAAGGGTCCTCAAAGGTTTTTAAACAAACTTATAGACTCCTTCTGATGTTACATCACCCATAAAAAAAAAGTACATTTTTGACCTACTAAACATATTTCTGCCAAGAGACCATGAAACTTAACTTACTATACGTACATACTGACTTCTCGTGATGTTAACTCAGGCAAGGAGTAGTCGATATTTGACCGATTGAACACATTTTTGGCCAAAGAGGCCTCGAAATGTTTTTTTTTTTTACTCTTATAAATTTATAGACTCCTTCTGATGTTAAATCAGCCATATTTCAACTACTGGGAAAAAGAGTACTCGATCTTGAACTTTCTGTACATACTCTAGACATCTTCTGATGCTTCATAAGCCATTTAGAAGTCCATATCTGACCTGTTAAACTTATTTCTGGTCAATGGGTCCTTAAAAGGTTTTAAATATATATAATCTTATATAATACTTAAGCTATATAATCTTATAGACTAATTCTGATGTTAAATCAGCCATACAGAGGTCACTTTTTTTACCTACTAAACATAATTCGGGCCAAAGAGTACTCAAACTTGAACTTTCTATACATACTTGTTGACTCCTTCTGATGTTACGTCAGCAATGAAGTAGTCCATATGTGACCCAAAGAACATATTTCTAATATATAATACTTAAGCTATATAAAGTTATAGACTCCTTCTGATAATAAATCAGCTATACAAAGGTCACCTTTTGACCTTCTGAACATATTTCTGGCCAAAGAGTTCTTGAACATAGTCTTGCTATACTACAGAATGACTTCTTGTGATGTTATATTAACCAGCCAGTGGTCTATTTTTGACCTACTGTACATATTTATGGCCAGAGTCCGTGAACATCAACTCACTATACATATATACTGACTTCTCGTAATGTAAAATCAGGCAGACAGCAGTCCATATTTGACTGATTGAAAAAAAAATTGACCAAAGAGTTCTCAAAAGGATTTTGTCTAAATGTATAAACTCCTTCTGATGTTAAATCAGCCATACAGAAGTCCATATTTGACCTTCTGAACATATTTCTGGCCAGAGACCTTGAACATTTACCTTACTATTTATATTTCTCCTACCACAAAGACTTCTCGTGATGTTATGTCAGCCAGACTGTAGCCATATTTGACTGATTTAACATGTTTTTGGCCAAAGAATCCTCAAAATGTTTTTTACTCTTAGAAACTCATAGACTCCTTCTGATGTTAAATCAGCCATACAGAAGTCCATATTTGACCCAAGGAATATATTTATGGCCATAGAGTTCTCGATCTTGACCTTTCTTTACATACTCATAGACTCCTTCTAATGTTACATAAGCCATATAGATATCCATATCTGACCTTTTGAACTTATTTCTGGTCATCAAAAGTTTTTAAACTATATAAAGTTATAGACTCTTTCTGATGATAAATCAGCTATTCAGAGGTCCCCTTTTGACCTGCTGAACATATTTCTGGCCAAAGAGTCCTAAATGATTAACACTATACATTCAGATTACATCTTCGGATGTTATATCTTCCTGACAAAAGTCCATATTTGACATACTGAATTTTTTTCTGGCCAAGGAGTACTCGAAACTTGACATTTCCATACAGACTTGTTGACTCTTTCTGATGTTACGTCAGACATACAGAATTCCATATTTGACCCAAGGAACATATTTCTTGCCAAAGAGTCCTCGATCTTGGGGCTTTCTATACATACTCATAGACTCCTTCTGATGCTTCATAAGCCATATAGATGTCCATATCTGACATTTTGAACTTATTTGTGGTCAAAGTGTCCTGAAAAAAAATTCAAACTATATAAAGTTATAGACTCCTTTTGATGATAAATCAGCTATACAGAGGGCCCCTTTTGAACTACTGAACATATTTCTGGCCAAAGAGTCCTCGATCTTATGCTTTCTATACATACTCATAGACTCCTTCTGGTGCTTCATAAGCCATATAGATGTCCATATCTGACCTTTTGAACTTATTTGTGGTAAAAGTGTCCTAAAAAAAAATTCAAACTATATAAAGTTATAGACTCCTTTTGATGATAAATCAGCTATACAGAGGTCCCCTTTTGACCTACTGAACATGTTTCTGGCCAAAGAGTCCTCGATCTTATGCTTTCAATACATACTCATAGACTCCTTCTGGTGCTTCATAAGCCATATAGATGTCCATATCTGACCTTTTGAACTTATTTGTGGTCAAAGTGTCCTAACATTTTTTCAAACTATATAAAGTTATAGACTCCTTTTGATGATAAATCAGCTATACAGAGGGCCCCTTTTGAACTACTGAACATATTTCTGGTCAAAGAGTCCTCGATCTTATGCTTTCTATACATACTCATAGACTCCTTCTGGTGCTTCATAAGCCATATAAATGTCCATATCTGACCTTTTGAACTTATTTGTGGTCAAAGTGTCCTAAAAAAAATTCAAACTATATAAAGTTATAGACTCCTTTTGATTATAAATCAGCTATACAGAGGGCCCCTTTTGATCTACTGAACATGTTTCTGGCCAAAGAGTCCTCGATCTTGTGCTTTCTATACATACTCATAGACTCCTTCTGATGCTTCATAAGCCATATAGATGTCCATATCTGACCTTTTGAACTTATTTCTGGTCATCAAATTTTTTAAACTATATAAAGTTATAGACTCTTTCTGATGATAAATCAGCTATTCAGAGGTCCCCTTTTGACCTACTGAACATATTTCTGGCCAAAGAGTCCTAAATGATTAAGACTATACATTCAGACTGATATCTTCGGATGTTATATCATCCTGACAAAAGTCCATATTTGACATATTGAATTTTTTTTTGGCCAAGGAGTACTCGAAACTTGACCTTTCCATATATACTCGTTGACCTTTTCTGATGTTACGTCAGCCATACAGAAATGTATAGAAAGTTCAAGATCGAGAACTCTTTTACTTCAATAGTCAATATCTACAATTGTCTGGCCGATATACTATCTGAAAGAGTCTATAAGTATGAATAGAAAGTTCAAGATCGAGGACTCTTCGGTCAGAAATATGTTCATGATGTCAAATCAGAACTACTGCATGGCTGATGAAACACCAGAAAGAGTCTATGAGTATGTTTAAAAGGTTCAAGATCGAGGACTCTTTTGCCAGAAATATGTTTAGTGGGTCAAATATGGACTGCTGTCTGGCTGATGAATCAGAAGTCAATGAAGATTGAGGAAGAAGATTATGAATAGAAAGTTCAAGTTCAAAGACTCTTCAGGTAGAAATATGTTCAGTGGGTCAATTATCTATATGGAGTCACTGAGAATCTATAGAAAGTTCAAGACAGAGGACTCTTTTACTATAAATATGTTCAGAGGGTCAATTATGGACTATTGTCTGCTTGTGAAACATCAGAAGGAGTCAATGAGCCTCTATAGAAAGTTCAAGTTCAAGACTCTTCGGGCAGCAATATGTTCAGTAGGTCAATTATGGACTAATGTCTGGCTGATGACACAAAAAGGAGTCAATTAGCATGTACAGAATGTTCAAGTTCATGGACTTGTTGGCCAGAAATATGTTTAATAATTAATATGGACAATTGTCTGTACGATGTAACTTTCTGAAAGAGAATAATTATGAATAGAAAGTTCAAGATCAAAATCTCTTTGGTCAGAAATATGTTCAACATGTCAAATCTGGACTTCTGTATGGCTGAAGAAACATCAGAAGTAAATGATTATGTATAGAAAGTTCAAGTTCATAGACTCTTCGGGCAGAAAAATGTTCAGTAGGTCAATTGTGGACAATTATCTGGCTGATGAAACATCAGAAGGAGTATGTATAGAAAGAATAAGATCAAGGTCTCTTTGGCCAGAAATATGTTCAATTGATCAAATTTTGAAATACTATATTGCTGTTGTAAAATCAGGAGTCATTGAGTATGTATTGAAAAATGTTCATAGACTCATTGGTCAGAAATAGGTTTAATATGTCATATTGATACAATACAATACAATAATGTTTTGCTATTGTAACATCAGAAGGAGTCAAATTATAAACCCATCGCTCAGAAATGAGTTTAGTAGTCAATTATGGATCATTTTTTGGCTGAAGTACTATCTGAAAGTGTCTATGAGTACGTATAGAAAGATCAAGGACTCTTCCAGCCAGAAATATGTTCAATTGTCAAATATGGATAATAGCCTGGGTGATGAAAAATCAGAAGGAGATAGTAATTATGTATAGATAATTAAAGTTCTAGGTCTCTTTGGCCAGATATATGTTCAATGGGTCAAATTTGGACTAACAATATGGTTGATTTAACATCAAAAGTAGTCGATGAGAATGCATATAAACATACCTTTTGACGACTCTTTTGGCCAGAAATATGTTCTCTTGGTCAAATATGGACTACTGTATGGTGGATGTAAAATCAAAAATAGTCTAGGAGAAGGAACAGTAAGTTAAACTTTGATGATTCTTTTGCCAGAAATATGTTCAGTAGGTCAATAACTGACTTCTGTCTCAATGATGAAACATCAGAACAAGCCTATGATTATGTATAGAACGATCAAGATCGAGGACACTTTGGTTATAGAAATGTTCAATAGGTCAAATTTGAACTATACTGTATGGCTGATAAAACATCAGAAGGATTGTAAAAGCAATTAGTCTAGAAATTTAAAGTTCAAGGTCTCATGTCTAGAAATATGTTCAAAATATAAAATTTGAACTACTGTTCAAATACATTGGATAGCAGATAATTAATTAACAAGTCTACAAGTATGTTTAGAAAGTTCAAGATCGAGGACTCTATGGTCAGAAATATATTCAATGGGTCAAGTATGGACATCTTTCAGGCTGATGAAACATCAGAAGCTGTCAATGAGCATGTACAGAAAGGTCAAGATCAGGGACTCTTTGACCAGAAATATTTTAGTAGGTCAAATATGGACTTTTGTATGGCTAATGTATTATTAAGAGAAGTCAATAAGCAGAGAAAGTTAATGTTCAAAGATTCTTTGGCCAAAAATGTGTTCAGTAGTTCAAAAAGGAACCTCTGTATGGCTGAATTAACATAATAAGAAACCCTTTGAGGACCATTTGACCAGAAATAAGTTCAATAGGTCAAATATGGAATTCTATATGTGGCTTATGAACCATCAGAAGGAGTCTAGGAGTGGAATGCAAAGTTCAAGATTGAGGACTCTTTTTTTTATCAGAAGGAGTCTATAACTTTATATAGTTTGAAAAATGTTGAGGACATTTTGACCAGAAATAAGTTCAAAAGGATAGATATGGACATCTATATGGCTTATGAAGCATCAGAAAGAGTCTATGAGTATGTATAGAAAGCCCAAGATCGAGGACTCTTTGGCCAGAAATATGTTCAGGAGGTCAAAATGGGACCTCTGTATAGCTGATTTATCATCAAAAGGAGTCTATAACTTTCTATAGTTTGAATTTTTTTTAGGACACTTTGACCACAAATACGTTCAAAAGGTCAGATATGGACATCTATATGGCTTATGAAGCATCAGAAGGAATCTATGAGTATGTATAGAAAGCCCAAGATCGAGGACTCTTTGGCCAGAAATATGTTCTGGAGGTCAAAAGGGGACCTCTGTACAGCTGATTTATCATCAAAAGGAGTCTATAACTTTATATAGTTTGAAAACTTTTGAGGACACTTTGACCACAAATAAGTTCAAAAGGTCAGATATGGACATCTATATGGCTTATGAAGCATCAGAAGGAGTCTATGAGTATGTATAGAAAGCCCAAGATCGAGGACTCTTTGGCCAGAAATATGTTCTGGAGGTCAAAAGGGGACCCCTGTATAGCTGATTTATCATCAAAAGGAGTCTATAACTTTCTATAGTTTGAAAACTTTTGAGGACACTTTGACCACAAATAAGTTCAAAAGGTCAGATATGGACATCTATATGGCTTATGAAGCATCAGAAGGAGTCTATGAGTATGTATCGAAAACGCAAGATTGAGGACTTTTTGGCCAGAAATATGTTCAGTAGGTCAAAAGGGGCCCTCTGTATAGCTGATTTATCTTTAAAATGAGTCTATAACTTTATATAGTTTGAAAAATTTTAGGACACTTTGACCACAAATAAGTTCAAAAGGTCAGATATGGACATCTATATGGCTTATGAAGCATCAGAAAGAGTCTATGAGTATGTATAGAAAGCCCAAGATTGAGGACTCTTTGGCAAGAAATATGTTCTGGAGGTCAAAAGGGGACCTCTGTATAGCTGATTTATCATCAAAAGGAGTCTATAACTTTATATAGTTTGAAAAAATTTTGAGGACACTTTGACCACAAATAAGTTCAAAAGGTCAGATATGGACATCTATATGGCTTATGAAGCATCAGAAGGCGTCTATGAGTATGTATAGAAAGCCCAAGATCAAGGACTCTTAGGTAAGAAATATGTTCAGGAGGTCAAAATGGAACCTCTGTATAGCTGATTTATCATCAAAAGGATTCTATAACTTACATAGTTTGAATTTTTTTTAGGACACTTTGACCACAAATAAGTTCAAAAGGTCAGATATGGGCATCTATACGGCTTATGAAGCATCAGAAGGAGTCTATGAGTATGTATAGAAAGCCCAAGATCGAGGACTCTTTGGCCAGAAACATGTTCAGGAGGTCAAAAAGGGACCTCTGTATAGCTGATTTATCATCAAAAGGAGTCTATAACTTTCTATAGTTTGAAAAATTTTGAGGACACTTTGACCACAAATAAGTTCAAAAGGTCAGATATGGAAATCTATATGGCTTATGAAGCATCAGAAGGAGTCTATGAGTATGTATAGAAAGCCCAAGATCGAGGACTCTTTGGCCAGAAATATGTTCTGGAGGTCAAAAGGGGACCTCTGTATAGCTGATTTATCATCAAAAGGAGTCTATAACTTACTATAGTTTGAAAAAATGTTAGGACACTTTGACCACAAATAAGTTCAAAAGGTCAGATATGGAAATCTATATGGCTTATGAAGCATCAGAAGGAGTCTATGAGTATGTATAGAAAGCCCAAGATCGAGGACTCTTTGGCCAGAAACATGTTTAGGAGGTCAAAAAGGGACCTCTGTATAGCTGATTTATCATCAAAAGGAGTCTATAACTTTCTATAGTTTGAAAAAATGTTAGGACACTTTGACTACAAATAAGTTCAAAAGGTCAGATATGGACATCTATATGGCTTATGAAGCATCAGAAGGAGTCTATGAGTATGTATCGAAAACGCAAGATCGAGGACTCTTTGGCCAGAAATATGTTCAGTAGGTCAAAAGGGGCCCTCTGTATAGCTGATTTATCTTTAAAATGAGTCTATAACTTTATATAGTTTGAAAAATTTTAGGACACTTTGACCACAAATGAGTTCAAAATGTCAGATATAGAAATCTATATGGCTTATGAAGCATCAGAAGGAGTCTATGAGTATGTATAGAAAGCCCAAGATCGAGGACTCTTTGGCCAGAAATATGTTCTGGAGGTCAAAAGGGGACCTCTGTATAGCTGATTTATCATCAAAAGGAGTCTATAACTTTATATAGTTTGAAAAAATTTTGCGGACACTTTGACCACAAATAAGTTCAAAAGGTCAGATATGGACATCTATATGGCTTATGAAGCATCAGAAGGCGTCTATGAGTATGTATAGAAAGCCCAAGATCAAGGACTCTTTGGTAAGAAATATGTTCAGGAGGTCAAAATGGGACCTCTGTATAGCTGATTTATCATCAAAAGGATTCTATAACTTACATAGTTTGAATTTTTTTTAGGACACTTTGACCACAAATAAGTTCAAAAGGTCAGATATGGACATCTATATGGCTTATGAAGCATCAGAAGGAGTCTATGAGTATGTATAGAAAGCCCAAGATCGAGGACTCTTTGGCCAGAAATATGTTCTGGAGGTCAAAAGGGGACCTCTGTATAGCTGATTTATCATCAAAAGGAGTCTATAACTTTCTATAGTTTGAAAACTTTTGAGGACACTTTGACCACAAATAAGTTCAAAAGGTCAGATATGGACGTCTATATGGCTTATGAAGCATCAGAAGGAGTCTATGAGTATGTATAGAAAGCCCAAGGTCGAGGACTCTTTGGCCAGAAATATGTTCAGTAGGTCAAAAGGGGCCCTGTGTATAGCTGATTTATCATCAAAAGGAGTCTATAACTTACTATAGTTTGAAAAAATGTTAGGACACTTTGACCACAAATAAGTTCAAAAGGTCCGATATGGAAATCTATATGGCTTATGAAGCATCAGAAGGCGTCTATGAGTATATATAGAAAGACCAAGATCGAGGACTCTTTGGCCAGAAATATGTTCTGGAGGTCAAAAGAGGACCTCTGTATAGCTGATCTATCATCAAAAGGAGTCTATAACTTTCTATAGTTTGAAAACTTTTGAGGACACTTTGACCACAAATAAGTTCAAAAGGTCAGATATGGACGTCTATATGGCTTATGAAGCATCAGAAGGAGTCTATGAGTATGTATTGAAAGCCCAAGATCGAGGACTCTTTGGCCAGAAATATGTTCAGTAGGTCAAAAGGGGCCCTCTGTATAGCTGATTTATCATCAAAAGGAGTCTATAACTTACTATAGTTTGAAAAAATGTTAGGACACTTTGACCAAAAATAAGTTCAAAAAGTCAGATATGGAAATCTATATGGCTTATGAAGCATCAGAAGGCGTCTATGAGTATATATAGAAAGACCAAGATCGAGGACTCTTTGGCCAGAAATATGTTCTGGAGGTCAAAAGGGGACCTCTGTATAGCTGATTTATCATCAAAAGGATTCTATAACTTACATAGTTTGAATTTTTTTTAGGACACTTTGACCACAAATAAGTTCAAAAGGTCACATATGGACATCTATATGGCTTATGAAGCATCAGAAGGAGTCTATGAGTATGTATAGAAAGCCCAAGATCGAGGACTCTTTGGCCAGAAACATGTTCAGGAGGTCAAAAAGGGACCTCTGTATAGCTGATTTATCATCAAAAGGAGTCTATAACTTTCTATAGTTTGAATTTTTTTTAGGACACTTTGACCACAAATAAGTTCAAAAGGTCAGATATGGAAATCTATATGGCTTATGAAGCATCAGAAGGAGTCTATGAGTATGTATAGAAAGCCCAAGATCGAGGACTCTTCGGCCAGAAATATGTTCTGGAGGTCAAAAGGGGACCTCTGTATAGCTGATTTATCATCAAAAGGAGTCTATAACTTTCTATAGTTTGAAAACTTTTGAGGACACTTTGACCACAAATAAGTTCAAAAGGTCAGATATGGACGTCTATATGGCTTATGAAGCATCAGAAGGAGTCTATGAGTATGTATAGAAAGCCCAAGATCGAGTACTCTTTGGCCAGAAATATGTTCAGTAGGTCAAAAGGGGCCCTCTGTATAGCTGATTTATCATCAAAAGGAGTCTATAACTTACTATAGTTTGAAAAAATGTTAGGATACTTTGACCACAAATAAGTTCAAAAGGTCAGATATGGAAATCTATATGGCTTACGAAGCATCAGAAGGCGTCTATGAGTATATATAGAAAGACCAAGATCGAGGACTCTTTGGCCAGAAATATGTTCTGGAGATCAAAAGGGGACCTCTGTATAGCTGATTTATCATCAAAAGGAGTCTATAACTTTCTATAGTTTGAAAACTTTTGAGGACACTTTGACCACAAATAAGTTCAAAAGGTCAGATATGGACGTCTATATGGCTTATGAAGCATCAGAAGGAGTCTATGAGTATGTATAGAAAGCCCAAGATCAAGGACTCTTTGGTAAGAAATGTGTTCAGGAGGTCAAAATGGGACCTCTGTATAGCTGATTTATCATCAAAAGGATTCTATAACTTACATAGTTAGAATTTTTTTTAGGACACTTTGACCACAAATAAGTTCAAAAGGTCAGATATGGACATCTATATGGCTTATGAAGCATCAGAAGGAGTCTATGAGTATGTATAGAAAGCCCAAGATCAAGGACTCTTTGGCCAGAAATATGTTCAGGAGGTCAAAAGGGGAACTCTGTATAGCTGACTTTTCATCAAAAGGAGTCTATAACTTTATATAGTTTGAATTTTTTTTAGGACACTTTGACCACAAATAAGTTCAAATGGTCAGATATGGACATCTATATGGCTTATGAAGCACCGGAAGGAGTCTATGAGTATGTATAGAAATCCCAATATCGAGGACTCTTTGGCCAGAAACATGTTCAGGAGGTCAAAAGGGGACCTCTGTATAGCTGACTTATCATCAAAAGGAGTCTATAACTTTATATAGTTTGAATTTTTTTATGACACTTTGACCACAAATAAGTTCAAAAGGTCAGATATGGACATCTATATGGCTTATGGAGCACAGAAGGAGTCTATGAGTATATATAGAAAGCCCCAAGATCAAGGACTCTTTGGCCAGAAATATGTTCAGTAGGTCAAAAGGGGACCTCTGTATAGCTGATTTATCATCAAAAGGAGTCTATAACTTTCTATAGTTTGAAAAAATGTTAGGACACTTTGACCACAAATAAGTTCAAAAGGTCAGATATGGACATCTATATGGCTTATGAGGCATCAGAAGGAGTCTATGAGTATGTATAGAAAGCATAAGATCGAGGACTCTTTGGCCAGAAATAGGTTCAGTAGTTCAAAAGGGGCCCTCTGTATAGCTGATTTATCATCAAAAGGAGTCTATAACTTTCTATAGTTTGAAAAAATGTTAGGACACTTTGACCACAAATAAGTTCAAAAGGTCAGATATGGACATGGCTTATGAAGCACCAGAAGGAGTCTATGAGTATGTATAGAAATCCCAAGATTGAGGACTCTTTGGCCAGAAACATGTTCAGGAGGTCAAAAGGGGACCTCTGTATAGCTGACTTATCATCAAAAAGAGTCTATAACTTTATATAGTTTGAATTTTTTTTTACGACACTTTGACCACAAATAAGTTCAATAGGTCAGATATGGAAATCTATATGGCTTATGAGGCATCAGAAGGAGTCTATGAGTATGCATAAGCATAAGATCGAGGACTCTTTGGCCAGAAATATGTTCAGTAGTTCAAAAGGGGCCCTCTGTATATGCAATGCAAAAAGTGTATAACCTATATGTTATTCTTCAGTGCAAAACGTTAGATTGTTAGTGCAATGCAATGCAACAACACACATACCATCTCTTTAATGAACATGGGAATGGTTAAGTTCTAGTGTGCAATGCAATGCAATGCAAAAAGTGCATAACCTATATGTTATCCTTCAGTGCACAACGTTAAATCGTTAGTGCAATGCAATTCTATTCAATGCAATGCATTGCAATGCAATGCAAAGCAACAACACACATATCATCTCTATAATGAACATGGGAATGATTTTGTTCTGGTGTGCAATGCAATGCGAAAAGAGCATAACCTATATGTTATTCTTCAGTGCACAACGTTAGATCGTTAGTGCAATGCAATTCAATGCAATGCAATGCAATTCAATGCAATGCAATGCAATGCAATGCAATGCAATGCAACAACACACATATCATCTCTATAATGAACTTGGGAATGATTTTGTTCTGGTGTGCAATGCAATGCGAAAAGAGCATAACCTAAATGTTATTCCTCAGTGCACAACGTTAGATCGTTAGTGCAATGCAATGCAGTGCAAAGCAATGCAATGCAAAGCAATGCAATGCAACAACACACGTTATGTCTTTAATCAACATGGGAATGAGGTAGTTCTGGTGTGCAATGCAATGCAAAAAGTGCATAACATATGTTATTCTTCAGTGCACAACGTTACATCGTTAGTGCAATTCAATGCAATGCAATTCAATGCAATGCAATGCAATGCAATGCAATGCAATGCAATGCAATGCAATGCAATGCAAATAAATACAATGCAATGCAGTTCAATGCAATGCAAATAAAAGAATGCAATGCAGTGCAAAGCAATGCAAATAAATGCAATGCAATGCAATGCAATACAATGCAATGCAAAAACACACGTTATGTCTTTAATCAACATGGGAATGAAGTAGTTCTGGTGTGCAATGCAATGCAAAAAGTGCATAACATATGTTATTCTTCAGTGCACAACGTTAGATCGTTAGTGCAATGCAGTGCATGCAAATCAATGCAAATCAATGCAATGCAAACAACACAAGTTATGTCTTTAATCAACATGGGAATGAGGTAGTTCTGGTGTGCAAATGCAATGCAATGCGAAAAGTGCATAACCTATATGTTATTCATCAGTACACAGTGCAAAGCAATGCAAAGCAAAGCAATGCAAAGCAATGCAAAGCAATGCAATGCATTGCAATACAATGCAATGCAATGCAACAACACACGTTATGTCTTTAATGAACATGGGAATGATTTAGTTCTGGTGTGGAATGCAATGCAATACGTGCACAACGTTAGATCGTTAGTGCAATGCAATGCAGTGCAAAGCAATGCAAGGCAATACAATGCAATGCAAAAACACACGTTTTGTCTTTAATGAACATGGGAATGATTTAGTTCTGGTGTGCAATGCAATGCAAAAAGTGCATAACCTATATGTTATTCTTCAGTGCACAACGTTAGATCGTTAGTGCAATGCAGTGCAAATCAATGCAAATCAATGCAATGCAACAACACAAGTTATGTCTTTAATCAACATGGGAATGAGGTAGTTCTGGTGTGCAAATGCAATGCAATGCGAAAAGTGCATAACCTATATGTTATTCATCAGTACACAGTGCAAAGCAATGCAAAGCAATGCAAAGCAAAGCAATGCAAAGCAATGCAATGCAATGCAATGCAATGCAATACATTGCAATGCAATGCAATACAATGCAATGCAACAACACACGTTATGTCTTTAATGAACATGGGAATGATTTAGTTCTGGTGTGCAATGCAATGCAATACGTGCACAACGTTAGATCGTTAGTGCAATGCAATGCAGTGCAAAGCAATGCAAGGCAATACAATGCAATGCAACAACACACGTTTTGTCTTTAATGAACATGGGAATGATTTAGTTCTGGTGTGCAATGCAATGCAAAAAGTGCATAACCTATATGTTATTCTTCAGTGCACAACGTTAGATCGTTAGTGCAATGCAATGCAATGCAATACAGTGCAATGCAATGCAAATAAAAGCAATGCAATGCAGTGCAATACAAATAAATGCAATGCAATGCAATGCAATGCAATGCAGTGCAATGCAATGCAATGCAATGCAATGCAGTGCAATGCAATGCAATGCAGTGCAATACAATGCAAATAAATGCAATGCAATGCAAAGCAATGCAACAACACACGTTATGTCTTTAATCAACATGGGAATGAGGTAGTTCTGGTGTGCAATGCAATGCAAAAAGTGCATAACATATGTTAATTCTTCAGTGCACAACGTTAGATCGTTAGTGCAATGCAATTCAATGCAATGCAATGCAATGCAACAACACACATATCATCTCTATAATGAACTTGGGAATGATTTAGTTCTGGTGTGCAATGCAATGCAATGCAAAAAGTGCATAACCTATATGTTATTCTTCAGTGCACAACGTTAGAGCATTAGTGTAATGCAATGCAATGCAATGCAAATCAATATAGTGCAATACAATGCAATGCAAAAACACTCGTTATGTCTTTAATCAACATGGGAATGAGGTAGTTCAGGTGTGCAATGCAATGCGAAAAGTGCATAACCTATATGTTATTCTTCAGTGCACAACGTTAGATCGTTAGTGCAATGCAATGCAGTGCAAAGCAATGCAAAGCAATGCAATGCAGTGCAATGCAGTGCAATGCAATGCAACAACACACGTTATGTCTTTAATCAACATGGGAATGAGGTAGTTCTGGTGTGCAATGCAATGCAAAAAGTGCATAACATATGTTAATTCTTCAGTGCACAACGTTAGATCGTTAGTGCAATGCAATGCAATGCAATGCAATGCAATGCAATACAGTGCAATGCAATGCAATGTAATGCAACAACACACGTTATATCTTTAAACAACATGGGAATAAGGTAGTTCTGGTGTGCAATGCAATACGTGCACAACGTTAGATCATTAGTGCAATGCAATGCAGTGCAAAGCAATGCAAGTCAATGCAATGCAATACAATGCAATGCAACAACACACGTTTAGTCTTTAATGAACATGGGAATGATTTAGTTCTGGTGTGCAATGCAATGCAAAAAGTGCATAACCTATATTTTATTCTTCAGTGGACAACGTTAGATCGTTAGTGCAATGCAATGCAATACAGTGCAATGCAATGCAAATAAATGCAATGCAATGCAATGCAATACAATGCAATGCAACAACACACGTTATGTCTTTAATCAACATGGGAATGAGGTTTTTATGGTGTGCAATGCAATGCAAAAAGTGAATAACATGTTATTCTTCGATGCACAACTTTAGATCGTTAGTGCAGTGCAATTCAATGCAATGCAATGCAATGCAACAACACACATATCATCTCTATAATGAACTTGGGAATGATTTTGTTCTGGTGTGCAATGCAATGCGAAAAGAGAATAACCTCTATGTTATTCTTCAGTGCACAACGTTAGATCTTTAGTGCAATGCAGTGCAAAGCAATACAAATCAATGTAATGCAATCCAAAACATTGCATTGCAATACATTGCAATGCAATGCAATGCAATACAATGCAATGCAACAAAACACGTTATGTCTTTAATGAACATGGGAATGATTTAGTTCTGGTGTGCAATGCAATGCAATGCAAAAAGTGCATAACCTATATGTTATTCTTCAGTGCACAACGTTAGAGCGTTAGTGTAATGCAATGCAATGCAATGAACTTGGGAATGATTTAGTTCTGGTGTGCAATGCAATGCAATGCAATATAGTGCAATACAATGCAATGTAATGCAACAACACACGTTATATCTTTAATCAACATGGGAATAAGGTAGTTCTGGTGTGCAATGCAATACGTGCACAACGTTAGATCGTTAGTGCAATGCAATGCAGTGCAAAGCAATGCAAGTCAATGCAATGCAATACAATGCAATGCAACAACACACGTTTAGTCTTTAATGAACATGGGAATGATTTAGTTCTGGTGTGCAATGCAATGCAAAAAGTGCATAACCTATATTTTATTCTTCAGTGGACAACGTTAGATCGTTAGTGCAATGCAATGCAATACAGTGCAATGCAATGCAAATAAATGCAATGCAATGCAATGCAATACAATGCAATGCAACAACACACGCTATGTCTTTAATCAACATGGGAATGAGGTTTTTATGGTGTGCAATGCAATGCAAAAAGTGCATAACATGTTATTCTTCGATGCACAACTTTAGATCGTTAGTGCAATGCAATTCAATGCAATGCAATGCAATGCAACAACACACATATCATCTCTATAATGAACTTGGGAATGATTTTGTTCTTGGTGTGCAATGCAATGCGAAAAGAGAATAACCTCTATGTTATTCTTCAGTGCACAACGTTAGATCTTTAGTGCAATGCAGTGCAAAGCAATACAAATCAATGTAATGCAATCCAAAACATTGCATTGCAATACATTGCAATGCAATGCAATGCAATACAATGCAATGCAACAAAACACGTTATGTCTTTAATGAACATGGGAATGATTTAGTTCTGGTGTGCAATGCAATGCAATGCAAAAAGTGCATAACCTATATGTTATTCTTCAGTGCACAACGTTAGAGCGTTAGTGTAATGCAATGCAATGCAATGAACTTGGGAATGATTTAGTTCTGGTGTGCAATGCAATGCAATGCAATATAGTGCAATACAATGCAATGCAAAAACACTCGTTATGTCTTTAATCAACATGGGAATGTTATGTTATGGTGTGCAATGCAATGCGAAAAGTGCATAACCTATATGTTATTCTTCAGTGTACAACGTTAGATCGTTAGTGCAATGCAATGCAATGCAATGCAACAACACACATATCATCTCTATAATGAACTTGGGAATGTTATGTTATGGTGTGCAATGCAATGCGAAAAGTGCATAACCTATATGTTATTCTTCAGTGTACAACGTTAGATCGTTAGTGCAATGCAATGCAATGCAATGCAACAACACACATATCATCTCTATAATGAACTTGGGAATGATTTAGTTCTGGTGTGCAATGCAATGCAATGCAATATAGTGCAATACAATGCAATGCAAAAACACTCGTTATGTCTTTAATGCGAAAAGAGTATAACCTATATGTTATTCTTCAGTGCACAACGTTAGATCGTTAGTGCAATGCAATGCAATGCAACAACACACATATCATCTCTATAATGAACATGGGAATGATTTTGTTCTGGTGTGCAATGCAATGCAATGCAAAAAGTGCATAACCTAAATGTCATTCTTCAGTGCACAACGTTAGATCGTTAGTGCAATGCAATGTAATGCAACAACACACGTTATGTCTTTAATCAACATGGGAATGAGGTAGTTCTGGTGTACAATGCAATGCAAAAAGTGCATAACCTATATGTTATTCTTCAGTGCACAACGTTAGATCGTTAGATCGTTAGTGCAATGCAATTCAATGCAATGCATCAACACACTTATTATGTCTATAATGAACATGGGAATGATTTAGTTCTGGTGTGCAATGCAATGCAATGCGAAATATGCATAACCTATAAGTTATTCTTCAGTGCACAACGTTAGATCGTTTGTGCAATGCAATTGCAACAACACATATGTTATCTCTTTAATGAACAATCGAATGAGTTAGTTCTGGTGTGCAATGCAATGCGAAAAGTGCATAACATATGTTATTCTTCAGTGCACAAAGTTAGATCGCTAGTGCAATGCAATGCAATGCAATGTAATGCAACAACACACGTTATGTCTTTAAACAACATGGGAATGAGGTAGTTCAGTTGTACAATGCAATGCAAAATGTGCATAACCTATATGTTATTCTTCAGTGCACAACGTTAGATCGTTAGTGCAATACAATTCAATGCAATGCAATGCAATGCAATGCAATGCAATGCAATGCATCAACACACATATAATCTCTATAATGAACATGGGAATGATTTAGTGCAATGCAATGCGAAATATGCATAACCTATAAGTTATTCTTCAGTGCACAACGTTAGATCGTTTGTGCAATGCAATTGCAACAACACATATGTTATCTGTTTAATGAACATGGGAATGAGTTAGTTCTGGTGTGCAATGCAATGCAAGAAGTGCATAACCTATGTTATTCTTCAATGCACAACGTTAGATAGTGTGTGCAATGCAATGCAATGCAACAACACACGTTATCTTTGTAATGAACATGGGATCGAGTTAGTTCTGTTGTGCAATGCAATACAAGTAGAGCACAGACAATAATGTTATTCTTCAATGCATAACGTTAGACAGTTTGTGCAAAGCAACAACACATATGTTATCTCTCTAATGAACATGGCATTGAGTTAGTTTTGGTGTGCAATGCAATGCAATGCACAACCTATGTTTCTTTAATGATGCTCAACGTTAGATCGTTTGTGCAAAGCACATAATGTTATAACAATGAGCTATACATAGGTACGCTTTTCACCTACTGAACATATTTCTGGCCAAAGAGTCCTTAAAAATGTTATATCATCCTGACAAAGGTCCAAATTTGACATACTGAATTTTTTTCTGGCCAAGGAGTACTCGAAACTTGACCTTTCCATTTATACTCGTTGACTTTTT
This sequence comes from Vimba vimba, assembly GCA_022828995.1. Classification (NCBI taxonomy): domain Eukaryota; kingdom Metazoa; phylum Chordata; class Actinopteri; order Cypriniformes; family Leuciscidae; genus Vimba; species Vimba vimba. The sequence continues at coordinate 22,602,337 of CM040832.1, read as the reverse complement.
CTGATGTTACGTCTGCCATACAGAAGTCCATATTTGACCCAAGGAACATATTTTTGGCCAAAGAGTCCTCGATCTTGGGCTTTCTATTCATATAGTCCAACTCCTTCTGATGCTTCATAAGCCATATAGATGTCCATATCTGACCTTTTGAACTTATTTGTGGTCAAAGTGTCCTAACATTTTTTCAAACTGTAGAAAGTTATAGACTCTTTTTGATGATAATTCAGCTATACAGAGGTCCCCTTCTGACCTCCTAAACATAATTCTGGCCAAAGAGTCCTTGATCTTTGGCTTTCTATACATACTGATAGACTCCTTCTGATGCTTCATAAGCCTCAAAAGTTTTCAAACTATAGAAAGTTATAAACTCCTTTTGATGATAAATCAGCTATACAGAGGTCCCCTTTTGACCTCCTGAACATATTTCTGGCCAAAGAGTCCTCGATCTTGGGCTTTCTATACATACTCATAGACTCCTACTGATGCTTCATAAGCCATATATATGTCCATATCTGACCTTTTGAACTTATTTGTGGTCAAAGTGTCCTCAAAAGTTTTCAAACTATATAAAGTTATAGACTCCTTTTGATGATAAATCAGATATACAGAGGTCCCTTTTTGACCTCCAGAACATATTTCTGGCCAATGAGTCCTCGATCTTGGGCTTTCTATACATACTCATAGACTCCTTCTGATGCTTCATAAGCCATATAGATGTCCATATCTGACCTTTTGAACTTATTTGTGGTCAAAGTGTCCTAAAAAAATTTCAAACTATATAAAGTTATAGACTCCTTTTGATGATAAGTCAGCTATACAGAGGTCCCCTTTTGACCTCCTGAACATATTTCTGGCCAAACAGTCCTTGATCTTGGGCTTTCTATACATACTCATAGACTCCTTCTGATGCTTCATAAGCCATATAGATGTCCATATCTGACCTTTTGAACTTATTTGTGGTCAAAGTGTCCTAAAAAAATTTCAAGCTATATAAAGTTATAGACTCCTTTTGATGAAAAGTCAGCTATACAGAGGTCCCCTTTTGACCTCCTGAACATATTTCTGGCCAAAGAGTCCTTGATCTTGGGCTTTCTATACATACTCATAGACTCCTTCTGATGCTTCAAAAGCCATATAGATGTCCATATCTGACCTTTTGAACTTATTTGTGGTCAAAGTGTCCTAAAAAAAATTCAAACTATATAGTTATAGACTCCTTTTGATGATAAATCAGCTATACAGAGGTCCCCTTTTGACCTCCAGAACATATTTCTGGCCAAAGAGTCCTCGATCTTGGGCTTTCTATACATACTCATAGACTCCTTCTGATGCTTCATAAGCCATATAGATTTCTATATCTGACATTTTGAACTTATTTGTGGTCAAAGTGTCCTAAAATTTTTCAAACTATATAAAGTTAAAGACTCCTTTTAAAGATAAATCAGCTATACAGAGGGCCCCTTTTTGACCTACTGAACATATTTCTGGCCAAAGAGTCCTCGATCTTGCGTTTTCGATACATACTCATAGACTCTTTCTGATGCTTCATAAGCCATATAGATGTCCATATCTGACCTTTTGAACATATTTATGGTCAAAGTGTCCTAACATTTTTTCAAACTATATAAAGTTATAAACTTCTTTTGATGATAAATCAGCTATACAGAGGTCCCCTTTTGACCTCCAGAACATATTTCTGGCCAAAGAGTCCTCGATCTTGGGCTTTCTATATATACTCATAGACGCCTTCTGATGCTTCATAAGCCATATAGATTTCCATATCTGACCTTTTGAACTTATTTGTGGTCAAAGTGTCCTAACATTTTTTCAAACTATATAAAGTTATAGACTCCTTTTGATGATAAATCAGCTATACAGAGGTCCCCTTTTGACCTCCAGAACATATTTCTGGCCAAACAGTCCTTGATCTTGGGATTTCTATACATACTCATAGACTCCTTCTGATGCTTCATAAGCCATATAGATGTCCATATCTGACCTTTTGAACTTATTTGTGGTGAAAGTGTCCTAAAAAAATTTCAAACTATATAAAGTTATAGACTCCTTTTGATGATAAGTCAGCTATACAGAGGTCCCCTTTTGACCTCCTGAACATATTTCTGGCCAAACAGTCCTTGATATTGGGCTTTCTATACATACTCATAGACTCCTTCTGATGCTTCATAAGCCATATAGATGTCCATATCTGACCTTTTGAACTTATTTGTGGTCAAAGTGTCCTAAAAAAATTTCAAGCTATATAAAGTTATAGACTCCTTTTGATGAAAAGTCAGCTATACAGAGGTCCCCTTTTGACCTCCTGAACATATTTCTGGCCAAAGAGTCCTTAATCTTGGGCTTTCTATACATACTCATAGACTCCTTCTGATGCTTCATAAGCCATATAGATGTCCATATCTGACCTTTTGAACTTATTTGTGGTCAAAGTGTCCTAAAAAAAATTCAAACTATATAGTTATAGACTCCTTTTGATGATAAATCAGCTATACAGAGGTCCCCTTTTGACCTCCAGAACATATTTCTGGCCAAAGAGTCCTCGATCTTGGGCTTTCTATACATACTCATAGACTCCTTCTGATGCTTCATAAGCCATATAGATTTCTATATCTGACATTTTGAACTTATTTGTGGTCAAAGTGTCCTAAAATTTTTCAAACTATATAAAGTTAAAGACTCCTTTTAAAGATAAATCAGCTATACAGAGGGCCCCTTTTTGACCTACTGAACATATTTCTGGCCAAAGAGTCCTCGATCTTGCGTTTTCGATACATACTCATAGACTCTTTCTGATGCTTCATAAGCCATATAGATGTCCATATCTGACCTTTTGAACATATTTATGGTCAAAGTGTCCTAACATTTTTTCAAACTATATAAAGTTATAGACTCCTTTTGATGATAAATCAGCTATACAGAGGTCCCCTTTTGACCTCCAGAACATATTTCTGGCCAAACAGTCCTTGATCTTGGGATTTCTATACATACTCATAGACTCCTTCTGATGCTTCATAAGCCATATAGATGTCCATATCTGACATTTTGAACTCATTTGTGGTGAAAGTGTCCTCAAAAGTTTTCAAACTATAGAATATTATAAACTCCTTTTGATGATAAATCAGCTATTCAGTGGGCCCCTTTTGACCTCATGAACATAATTCTGGCCAAAAAGTCCTCGATCTTGGGCTTTCTATACATACTCATAGACTCCTTCTGGTGCTTCATAAGCCATATAGATGTCCATATCTGACCTTTTGAACTTATTTGTGGTCAAAGTGTCCTAATATTTTTTCAAACTATATGAAGTTATAGATTCCTTTTGATGATAAATCAGCTATACAGAGGTCCCCTTTTGACCTCCAGAACATATTTCTGGCCAAAGAGTCCTCAATCTTGGGCTTTCTGTACATACTCATAGACTCCTTCTGATGCTTCATAAGCCATATAGATTTCCATATCTGACCTTTTGAACTTATTTGTGGTCAAAGTGTCCTAACATTTTTTCAAACTATATAAAGTTATAGACTCCTTTTGATGATAAATCAGATATACAGAGGTCCCTTTTTGACCTCCAGAACATATTTCTGGCCAATGAGTCCTCGATCTTGGGCTTTCTATACATACTCATAGACTCCTTCTGATGCTTCATAAGCCATATAGATTTCCATATCTGACCTTTTGAACTTATTTGTGGTCAAAGTGTCCTCAAAATTTTTCAAACTATAGAAAGTTATAGACTCCTTTTGATGACAAATTATAGACTCCTTTTGATGATAAATCAGCTATACAGAGGTCCCCTTTTGACCTCCAGAACATATTTCTGGCCAAAGAGTCCTCGATCTTGGGCTTTCTATACATACTCATAGACTCCTTCTGATGCTTCATAAGCCATATAGATTTCTATATCTGACATTTTGAACTTATTTGTGGTCAAAGTGTCCTAAAATTTTTCAAACTATATAAAGTTATAGACTCCTTTTAAAGATAAAACAGCTATACAGAGGGCCCCTTTTGACCTACTGAACATATTTCTGGCCAAAGAGTCCTCGATCTTGCGTTTTTGATACATACTCATAGACTCTTTCTGATGCTTCATAAGCCATATAGATGTCCATATCTGACCTTTTGAACTTATTTGTGGTCAAAGTGTCCTAACATTTTTTCAAACTATATAAAGTTATAGACTCCTTTTGATGATAAATCAGCTATACAGAGGTCCCCTTTTGACCTCCAGAACATATTTCTGGCCAAAGAGTCCTTGATCTTGGGATTTCTATACATACTCATAGACTCCTTCTGATGCTTCATAAGCCATATAGATGTCCATATCTATCCTTTTGAACTTATTTCTGGTCAAAATGTCCTCAAAATTTTTCAAACTATATAAAGTTATAGACTCCTTCTGATAAAAAAAGAGTCCTCAATCTTGAACTTTGCATTCTCACTCCTAGACTCCTTCTGATGGTTCATAAGCCACATATAGAATTCCATATTTGACCTATTGAACTTATTTCTGGTCAAATGGTCCTCAAAGGGTTTCTTATTATGTTAATTCAGCCATACAGAGGTTCCTATTTGAACTACTGAACACATTTTTGGCCAAAGAGTCTTTGAACATTAACTTTCTCTGCTTATTGACTTCTCTTAATAATACATTAGCCATACAAAAGTCCATATTTGACCTACTAATATATTTCTGGTCAAAGAGTCCCTGATCTTGACCTTTCTGTACATGCTCATTGACAGCTTCTGATGTTTCATCAGCCTGAAAGATGTCCATACTTGACCCATTGAATATATTTCTGACCATAGAGTCCTCGATCTTGAACTTTCTAAACATACTTGTAGACTTGTTAATTAATTATCTGCTATCCAATGTATTTGAACAGTAGTTCAAATTTTATATTTTGAACATATTTCTAGACATGAGACCTTGAACATTAAATTTCTAGACTAATTGCTTTTACAATCCTTCTGATGTTTCATCAGCCATACAGTATAGTTCAAATTTGACCTATTGAACATTTCTATAACCAAAGTGTCCTCGATCTTGATCGTTCTATACATAATCATAGGCTTGTTCTGATGTTTCGTCATTGAGACAGAAGTCAGTTATTGACCTACTGAACATATTTCTGGCAAAAGAATCATCAAAGTTTAACTTACTGTTCCTTCTCCTAGACTATTTTTGATTTTACATCCACCATACAGTAGTCCATATTTGACAAAGAGAACATATTTCTGGCCAAAAGAGTCGTCAAAAGGTATGTTTATATGCATTCTCATCGACTATTTTTGATGTTAAATCAACCATATTGTTAGTCCAAATTTGACCCATTGAACATATATCTGGCCAAAGAGACCTAGAACTTTAATTATCTATACATAATTACTATCTCCTTCTGATTTTTCATCACCCAGGCTATTATCCATATTTGACAATTGAACATATTTCTGGCTGGAAGAGTCCTTGATCTTTCTATACGTACTCATAGACACTTTCAGATAGTACTTCAGCTAAAAAATGATCCATAATTGACTACTAAACTCATTTCTGAGCGATGGGTTTATAATCTTGATTTCTCTATACATTGACTCCTTCTGATGTTACAATATCAAAACATTATTGTATTGTATTGTATCAATATGACCTATTAAACCTATTTCTGACCAATGAGTCTATGAACATGTTTCAAAACATACTCAATGACTCCTGATTTTACAACAGCAATATAGTATTTCAAAATTTGATCAATTGAACATATTTCTGGCCAAAGAGACCTTGACCTTATTCTTTCTATACATACTCTTTCTGATGTTTCATCAGCCAGATAATTGTCCACAATTGACCTACTGAACATTGTTCTGCCCGAAGAGTCTATGAACTTAAACTTTCTATACATAATCATTTACTTCTGATGTTTCTTCAGCCATACAGAAGTCCAGATTTGACATGAACATATTTCTGACCAAAGAGATTTTGATCTTGAACTTTCTATTCATAATTATAGACTCTTTCAGAAAGTTACATCGGACAGACAATTGTCCATATTAATTATTAAACATATTTCTGGCCAACAAGTCCATGAACTTGAACATTCTGTACATGCTAATTGACTCCTTTTAGTGTTTCATCAGCCAGACATTAGTCCATAATTGACCTACTGAACATATTGCTGCTCGAAGAGTCTTGAACTTAAAACTTTCTATATAGGCTCATTGACTCCTTCTGATGTTTCACAAGCAGACAATAGTCCATAATTGACCCTCTGAACATATTTAGAGTAAAAGAGTCCTCTGTCTTGAACTTTCTATACATTCTCAGTGATGCCTTATTTTGTTTCTTTAGCCATACAGAAGTCCAGATTTGACATGTTGAACATATTTCTGACTTGAAAATTTTGTACATGCTAATTGACTCCTTTTAGTGTTTCATCAGCCAGACAGTAGTCAATAATGGACCTACTGAAAATATTTCTGGTAAAAGAGTCCTCGCTTTTGAACTTTCTATACATTCTCAGTGACGTTTTGTTTCTTATTCTGTTCCTTATTTTGTTTCTTTAGCCATAAAGTAGTTCAGATTTAACATGTTGAACATATTTCTGACTGAAGAGTCCTTGATCTTGAACTTTCTATTCACACTTATAGACTCCTTCAGATAGTACATCGGCCAGACAACTGTCCATAATGACTTTTTTTTTCTGGCCAACGAGTCTATGTACTTGAACTTTCTATACATGCTCATTGACTCCTTTTAGTGCTTCATCAGCCAGAGAGTACTCCATAATTTACCTACTGAAAATATTTCTGGTAAAAGAGTCCTCGATTCCATCTGATGTTACATCAGCCATAAAGAAGTCCATAATTGACCCAAGGGACATATTTGTGGCCAATCTTGAACTTTCTATACATACTCATAGTCTCCTTTTGATTCTTCATAAGCCATATTTATGTTCTATTATTATTTCTGGTCAAAGGTTCCTCAAAAGTTTTTAAACTATGTAAAATTATAGACTCCATCTGATGATAAATCAGACCAAAAGAGGTCAAATTTTGACTCTTGAGTCAATATGTATAGAGAGTTAATGTTCAATTTGAAGTTAATGGTCAATGTTCGATTCTTTGGCCAAAAATATATTCAGAGGGTCACATACCTGTTAAAGTGATGTATCATCAGAAGAAGTCTATGAGTATTTAGTAAGATAACTTGTGAGGACCTTTTTGTCAAAAATATTTTCAATTCGCCAGATATGGACATCTATATAGCTAATGCCACTGTTGCCTTTGGCTTGCTCAGTTGGGGATATTTTGGGGATATTTTATTTTATTTTATCAATCAATAAATTCCACTAGAAACAAACCTTGTTATATTGTTTTATTTTAATTTAATACTGTGAAGCTGCTTTGATACAATCTGTATTGTGAAAAGCGCTATACAAATATACTTGATTTGATTTGATTTAATGAAGAATCAGAAAGAGTCAATGAGTATATATAGAATGGTCAAGTTGAGACTCTTTGACCAGAAAAAATTTCAGTATGTCAAATATGGACTTTTGTCATGATGATATAACATCCGAAGATATCAGTCTGAATGTATAGTGTTAATCTTTAAGGACTCTTTGGCCAGTAATATTTTCGGACATCAGAAGGAGTCTATAGATTATGATAGACGAAATCCTTTAGAGAATTTTTTTTTCAATCGGTCATATATGGACTACTGCCTGCCTGGTTTGGCATTGCAAGAAGTCAGTCTATATTGTATAGTGAGTTAATGTTCACGGACTCTTTGGCCAGAAATATTTTCAGTAGGTCAAAAATAGACTACTGGCTGGTTAATATAACATCACAAGAAGTCAATCTGTAGTATAGCAAGATAATGTTCAAGAACTCTTTGGCCAGAAATATGTTCAGAAGGTCAAAAGGTGACCTTTGTATAGCTGATTTATTATCAGAAGGAGACTATAACTTTATATAGTTTGAAAAATTTTGAGGACACTTTGACCAGAAATAAGTTCAAAAGGTCAGATATGGACATCTATATAGCTTATGAAGCATCAGAAGGAGTTGGACTATGAGTATGTATAGAAAGCCCAAGATCGAGGACTCTTTGGCCAAAAATATGTTCCTTGGGTCAAATATGGACTTCTATATGGCTGACGTAACATCAGAAAAAGTCAACGAGTATATATGGAAAGGTCAAGTTTCGAGTACTCCTTGGCCAGAAAAAAATTCAGTATGTCAAATATGGACTTTTGTCAGGAAGATATAACATCCGAAGATATCAATCTGAATGTATAGTGTTAATCATTTAGGACTCTCTGGCCAGAAATATGTTCAGTAGGTCAAAAGGGGACCTCTGAATAGCTGATTTATCATCAGAAAGAGTCTATAACTTTATATAGTTTAAAAACTTTTGATGACCAGAAATAAGTTCAAAAGGTCAGATATGGATATCTATATGGCTTATGTAACATTAGAAGGAGTCTATGAGTATGTATAGAAAGGTCAAGATCGAGAACTCTATGGCCATAAATATATTCCTTGGGTCAAATATGGACTTCTGTATGGCTGATTTAACATCAGAAGGAGTCTATGAGTTTCTAAGAGTATAAAACATTTTGAGGATTCTTTGACCAAAAACATGTTAATTCAGTCAAATATGGCTACAGTCTGGCTGACATAACATCACGAGAAGTCTTTATGGTATAGGAGAAATATAAATAGTAAGGTAAATGTTCAAGGTCTCTGGCCAGAAATATATTCAGAAGGTCAAATATGGACTTCTGTATGGCTGATTTAACATCAGAAGGAGTGTATACATTTATGATAGACAAAATCCTTTTGAGAACTCTTTGGTCAATTTTTTTTTCAATCAGTCAAATATGGACTACTGTCTGCCTGATTTTACCATTACGAGAAGTCAGTCTATATGTATAGTGAGTTGATGTTCACAGACTCTGGCCAGAAATATGTTCAGTAGGTCAAAAATAGACTACTGACTGGTTAATATAACATCACAAGAAGTCAATCTGTAGTAATTGCATTGCATTGCACTAACGATCTAACGTTGTGTACTGAAGAATAACATATAGGTTATGCACTTTTCGCTTTGCATTGCACACCAGAACTACCTCATTCCCATGTTGATTAAAGACATAACGTGTGTTGTTGCATTGCATTGCATTGCATTGATTTGCAATGCTTTGCAATGCTTTGCAATGCTTTGCACTGCATTGCATTGCATTGCATTGCACTGCACTGCACTAACGATCTAACGTTGTGTACTGAAGAATAACATATAGGTTATGCACTTTTCGCATTGCATTGCATTTGCACACCAGAACTACCTCATTCCCATGTTGATTAAAGACATAACGTGTGTTGTTGCATTTCATTGCATTGCATTGATTTGCATTGATTTGCACTGCATTGCATTGCACTAACGATCTAACGTTGTGCACTGAAGAATAACATATGTTATGCACTTTTTGCATTGCATTGCACACCAGAACTACCTCATTCCCATGTTGATTAAAGACATAACGTGTGTTTTTGCATTGCATTGCATTGTATTGCATTGCATTGCATTGCATTGCATTTATTTGCATTGCATTGCACTGCATTGCATTGCTTTTATTTGCATTACATTGCACTGCATTTGCACTAACGATCTAACGTTGTGCACTGAAGAATAACATATAGGTTATGCACTTTTTGCATTGCATTGCACACCAGAACTAAATCATTCCCATGTTCATTAAAGAGATAACGTTTGTTGGTGCATTGTATTGCACTGCATTGCATTGCACTAACGATCTAACGTTGTGCAGTGAAGAGTAACATATAGGTTTTGCACTTTTTGCATTTCATTGCATTGCACACCAGAACTAAATCATTCCCATGTTCATTAAAGACAACGTGTGTTGTTGCATTGCATTGTATTGCATTGCATTGCATTGCATTGCACTAACGATCTAACGTTGTGCACTGAAGAATAACATATAGGTTATGCACTTTTCGCATTGGATTTTATTGCACACCAGAACAAAATCATTCCAATGTTCATTAAAGAGATGATATGTGTGTTGCATTGCATTGCATTGTGCACTGCATTGCACTAACGATCTAACGTTGTGCACTGAAGAATAACATATGTTATGCACTTTTTGCATTGCATTGCACACCAGAACTACCTCATTCCCATGTTGATTAAAGACATAACGTGTGTTTTTGCATTGCATTGTATTGCATTGCATTGCATTGCATTGCATTTATTTGCATTGCATTGCACTGCATTGAATTGCTTTTATTTGCATTGCATTGAACTGCATTGCATTGTATTTATTTGCATTGCATTGCACTGCATTGCATTGCTTTTATTTGCATTGCATTGCACTGCATTGCATTGCATTGCATTGCATTGCATTGCATTGCACTAACGATCTAACGTTGTGCACTGAAGAATAACATATAGGTTATGCTCTTTTCGCATTGCATTGCACACCAGAACAAAATCATTCCCATGTTCATTATAGAGATGATATGTGTGTTGTTGCATTGCATTGCATTGCATTGCATTGCATTGCATTGAATTGCATTGTATTGCATTGAATTGCATTGCACTAACGATGTAACGTTGTGCACTGAAGAATAACATATGTTATGCACTTTTTGCATTGCATTGCATTGCACACCAGAACTACCTCATTCCCATGTTGATTAAAGACATAATGTGTGTTGTTGCATTGCATTGTATTGCATTGCATTGCAATGTATTGCAATGCAATGTATTGCATTGCATTGCATTGCTTTGCATTGCATTGCTTTGCACTGCATTGCATTGCACTAACGATCTAACGTTGTGCACTGAGGAATAACATTTAGGTTATGCTCTTTTCGCATTGCATTGCACACCAGAACAAAATCATTCCCAAGTTCATTATAGAGATGATATGTGTGTTGTTGCATTGCATTGCATTGCATTGCATTGCATTGAATTGCATTGCACTAACGATGTAACGTTGTGCACTGAAGAATAACATATAGGTTATGCACTTTTCGCTTTGCATTGCACACCAGAACTACCTCATTCCCATGTTGATTAAAGACATAACGTGTGTTGTTGCATTGCATTGTATTGCATTGCATTGCATTGCATTTATTTGCATTGCTTTGCACTGCATTGCATTGCATTGCATTGCACTAACGATCTAACGTTGTGTACTGAAGAATAACATATAGGTTATGCACTTTTCGCTTTGCATTGCACACCAGAACTACCTCATTCCCATGTTGATTAAAGACATAATGTGTGTTGTTGCATTGCATTGCATTGCATTGATTTGCAATGCTTTGCAATGCTTTGCACTGCATTGCATTGCATTGCATTGCATTGCACTGCACTAACGATCTAACGTTGTGTACTGAAGAATAACATATAGGTTATGCACTTTTCGCATTGCATTGCATTTGCACACCAGAACTACCTCATTCCCATGTTGATTAAAGACATAACGTGTGTTGTTGCATTTCATTGCATTGCATTGATTTGCATTGATTTGCACTGCATTGCATTGCACTAACGATCTAACGTTGTGCACTGAAGAATAACATATAGGTTATGCACTTTTTGCATTGCAATGCATTGCACACTAGAACTACCTCATTCCCATGTTGATTAAAGACATAACGTGTGTTGTTGCATTGTTGCATTGCATTTGTGCATTGCATTGCACTAACGATCTAATGTTATGTTGTGCACTGAAGAATAACATATGCACTTTTCGCATTGCATTGCACTGCACACCAGAACAAAATCATTCCCATGTTCATTATAGAGATGATATGTGTGTTGTTGCATTGCATTACATTACATTACATTACATTACATTGCATTGCATTGCATTGCATTGAATCGCACTGCACTAACGATCTAACGTTGTGCACTGAAGAATAACATATGGACTTTTCGCATTGCATTGCATTGCACACCAGAACTAACTCAATCCCATGTTCATTAAAGACATGACATGAGTGTTGGGTCATTGCATTGCATTGCACTAAAGATCTAATGTTGTGCACTGAAGAATAACATATAGGTTATGTACTTTTCGCATTGCATTGCAATGCACACCAGAACAAAATCATTCCCAAGTTCATTATATAGATAATATGTGTGTTGTTGCATTGCATTGCATTGCATAGCGATCTAACGTTGTGCACTGAAGAATAATATACAGGTTATGCACTTTTTGCATTGCATTGCATTGCACACCAGAACTAAATCATTCCCATGTTCATTAAAGAGATAACGTGTGTTGGTGCATTGCATTGTATTGCATTGCATTGCATTGCATTGCATTGCATTGCACTAACGATCTAACGTTGTGCACTGAAGAATAACATATGCACTTTTCGCATTGCATTGCACACCAGAACTAACTCAATCCCATGTTAGAGAGAGAGATAGGTCCGTGTACTTTTTGATCATTTCATTTCCTGTTTGGAATGGAATAACGAGAAATGAAAACCAGTTCGTTTATTCGTTTTTTAGTTTAGTTTAAAAAACGAAAAATGAGATTTTGGCTCGGTTTTTCATTTTTCGTTTGTGGTTTACAAATCGGTTTATGGGTTCGATATTTCATTTGCACACGTGGGCGGTGCTGAAACGCCCCTTTCATCTGATTGGTCAAAACGCTCCGCCTTCAGTAAGCAACGAGCCTTTCTTCTGTTAGGCAGAATAAGAGTCAGTACGAGTGCGGCACTGACAAATGTACTTTAATAAAATAATGTCTGAAACCACCACTCACTGGTAACTACGCACAATATTTGAAGCAGAAATATGTTGCTGGTCACATAATTCGTGCAAGTGACCCCAATAATGTGAGCCACAGTATATGACAGATTATTTTAGCATGATGTATTTCCCATTGATAAATACAGTGCAAATAGTTCCGTCTCTTTGGATAAAAGAGAAGCGGAAATAAAATTCAATAATAGGCTGAACTGTACCATGGTAATATGTCCGTAACATTTACCACTCTCGTCTTTTATTTACATCAAAAGGCAGGTAGGCGTGTGACATATGTAGGCTATAAATAATTTTGAAAATTGAATAGAAATAAAGTTTATATTTATGAATGTAAGCATGTGTAGCCTACTCAGTTCACATGAAAAGAAAGAGACAGAAAAGAGAGAAGCTAGAATCAGTGAACGTACATTAATACTTACAAAATTACCAGGTTTGAGATTAATTAAAATCATGTCGGTTGAAGAGCACGGCATACCTTTAAAATGTTATTAGTTTTATTATAAAACTAATACAATTTTATTACATACTGAATTGGTTCTCTGAGTTTTCTTTATTATGTTGGCTTAAGAAAGCCAGCATATTTGAACATTATTATTATTATTATTATTTATTATTATTATGAGAAATTGACTCCGCCTTGAACTTTAATGCTTCACCAAACTCAGCTCAGACCTTCAGACTGGTCTGACTTGCTTATATCTTTTCTAACTGGTCAGACTTACTTTCCAAAAAATCCATTGACTTGCGTTATCTGAGCAATGAAGGCCGTAATACTTAATGCTGTCCACTAGAGGGGGCGACAGGATAATAAGTGTTTTCTACTCTCTTTCCCTGTTTGCATCAGTTTAAATGACAAATAATTGCATGAATTTCATTCATAGGCCATATCTGTGTATCCACTCTCTAGTTTATTTTAAGATATTGTTATTCACACTGGATTTAATGTTTGTCCATCTGGAACTTTTATTTGTCATCTGTCTGTCTGTCTGTCTGTCTGTCTGTCTGTCTGTCTGTCTGAGCTTCCTTTGAGAAAAATAGCAGACCACCTTTTTTAAACTGTTATTTAAAACGGTGGTCTGCTATATTTCACAAAGGAAGCCCATTTGTGCGGTCGTTGGCGTTATATGAGAAGGACATTTTGAATATGAGCCTACTGTAAAATTAGCTGGCTTAAAAATGCGGATTGATCAGTGCAGAGTTATTCCAGACGCCTCCCGGTGCTGTTCGTATTGGAATTGTGTAATCACAGATTATGAACAAATGTTTTCAGAGCTGGACAAACAACTTCCTTACTTGAGTGAAAGTACAGATACTACTGGTCAAATATTACTCCGTTACAAGAAAGTTGTAAAGACTGATTTTTACTGAAGTAAATTTTTTTTAAAGATTTTTACAGAAGTAAAGATTTTTACAGAAGTACTCGTTTTTAAAAGTACTTGAGTATCAAAAGTAAATGTCAATGCATTGTTTTATTATTGTTGCATTGTTGTGTGTAATACTTACAGTACCTTATGCCTCTGAATCTATGCCTGCCTTCCTACCCTCATATCAATATCACATTTATTTCTAGAACACAGTTCCAGTAGTGGGATTGAATGTGAGATTGAATAAGTCACTCAATAACGTCCACAATGGTTTCGGACACCCAAATGGCTGTTCCCTCAAATAGTGCCATATTTAAAGTTTTTTGGCTTTTAGTATGAATATGTTAGCCTTACTGTTATCTATAAGCTAGTGTGCTCCAAAACAATGACAAAATTCGCATTTAGAAGACCAAACCCAACGTTGAAAATGAAAATCAGTTTCAAGTACAGTAAAATCAAGTAAAGTACAGATACTCAAAAAGTGTACTTAAGTAGCCTACAGTACTCAAGTAAATGTACTTTGTTACTGTCCACCTCTGGATGTTTTACACAACAAGGATATATTCCCATTGGGTTGTTGGGTTTTCATGTTTAATGGGAACTTTAGACATAATGATTTTTATACTGTACAAACTGTGTTATCCCCTAACTCTAATGAAACAGTTATGGGTAGGTCATCTACGGCCATCTAATGTTACAGACATATTACCATGGTACAGTTCAGCTTATTATTGATTTTTATTTCCACTTCCCTTTTATCCAAAGAAATATTTGAACTATTTGCACTGTATTTATCAATGGTACATAATGCTAAAATAATCTGTCATATACTGTGGCTCACATTATTGGGGTCGCTTGCAAGTAGCAGCAGCACGAATTACGTGACCAGCAACATATTTCTGCTTCAAATATTGTGCGTAGGTAACAGTGAGTGGTGGTTTCAGACATTATTTTATTAAAGTACATTTGTCAGTGCCGCACGCGTACTGACTCTTACTCTGCCTGACAGAAGAAAGGCTCGTTTTGACCAATCAGATGAAAGGGGCGTTTCAGCACCGCCCACGTGTGCAAATGAAATATCGAACCCATAAACCGATTTGTAAACCACAAACGAAAAATGGAAAATCGAGCCAAAATCTCATTTTTAGTTTTTTAAACTAAACTAAAAAACGAATAAACGAGCTTGTTTTCATTTCTCGTTATTCCATTCCAAACAGGAAATGAAATGATCAAAAAGTACACGGACCCATGGTCCGTGTAACGCTTTGCAGTTCTTTGTTCAATTTGAAATTTAATAATCAGAAATGAGAAAACGGCCCCTTTATTCGTTTTTTCGTTTTTTCAAAAAAACGAAAAAACGAGATTTCGGCTTGATTTTTCGTTTTTTGGTTCACAGGCAAAAAAACGAATAAATGACTTCAAAATTCGTTTTCCACATCTGGGCGGCCTGACACGCCCCCTTCCGCCGATTGGCCAATCAAATCTGAGCATGTGACGTCATCAGTTGTCGCTCAGGGGTGCGTTTCCCGAAAGCATCGTTGGCCAACTATGGTCGCAAGTTCCGTCGTTACCAATAGAGTTAAATGGACATTGCGATGAACTTGCGACCATAGTTGGCCAACGATGCTTTCGGGAAACGCACCCCAGGGCCGGGTTTCCCGATAACGATGTATTTTAGCTCTTAAGAGCGCTTTCTACGTGCAAAGTTACGAACGCTCGCAGCAATTCCACGAGCGTTTCCCAAAAATGCACTTAACATGAACGCGCGAGAACGCGCTCTACGTGCTACTTAAGAGTCGCTGTCCATTTGCGAAGTGCTGAAATATAACCTTATATGGAATCGTATTCTGAACGTTTAACCTAATAATTATCATCTGTTGTGGATTAGCAATCAAGACAAGTCTATAATCTATATAAAGCACCTACAGGCGGAGGCACTGACAAAATGTCCGAAAAACAACAACAAAAAAAACACGAAAAGATACCTTTCAAAAAGATGAAATTAATGTCCTTTTAGAGGAGATAGAGCGAAACAAAGATGTAATTTTTAACAGATTTAAAGGATTTCTTTTATTTATTTTTTTGTTCATTCATTTAATTTTGATAAAAATATTAGATTAAATTATTTATATTTTTTTGTTTTGTTTTCTGACCTTTTTAATTATTTAATTTATACATTAATTTAACCAACAACAAAAAAGAGTAATAAAGTGTACAATAAAGTACAATCAAAACCTTATATTATAATCACATACATTTGAATAAAGTTCAAGGTGTAATCTGCCGGTTGTCCTGCAGGTGTCCTCATAAATCTGTCTTCTTACGACGCTCTTGGGGATGTACGATTACTCCAGAGCACTCGTAGATCTACGAAGATTTTCAAGTGCTACTTAAGCTACGATGCTTTTGGGAAACAGACCGTAATATTAAGATCAGTCGTACGATCGTTTTTACGATCAACTTAGGCTTACGATGCTTTTGGGAAACGCAGCCCAGGTCAGGTCTGTTCAACAAAATAATAGTCCTCTACTATTGCTACAGATTCAAACTGTACAGGCCAGGGCAGGTCCTATTGGGCTTTCTTCTGTGCAACTTTACGCGTTTCACAGAAATCATTACATCAGAAATATTAATTATTAGTCTGCCACCAGCCTGTTTTATTTAGCTGTGTGTGGTGAAGCTGTGCTTGACAGCGCCGAGCGGGAGAGGCTCACTGACCAATGTCCAGTCAGCAGTCAGAACTTTTCTTTTAGACGCTCCGTTTTGCCACGGGATGGTGATTGCAAATACTGTAATGCCAATCGGCGGTACCGATGATGGTGAAATACATTTTTACTGAAACTGTAATCATAGCCGCGACCTGCGAGAATGAGACAGATGATTGACAGAACGATAGCGGAGGCAATTAAAGGCGCAAGATAACTTATGTTAACAAAAACATAAATAAAAAAAGTGTTTAACCATTTAATGCATGAATTATGATAACCTCAGTCAGGATTTTATGTGTTTTTATTGCTCTTAGGGCATGGAAAACAAGATTTTGTAAAAAAAAAATTCATTTTACAAAATTTTCAAAGAGATTTTCAGATGTCCACTTGAATGGAGAGCATGCGTTTATGGTTTAAACTGAAGAGATATTGTATTAAATATAATACAATTATCAAACAGATAAAGTATGTGTATTTAACAAACTAATCAATTAAATTATATCAAATCATCTGAAAACTATAAAATATATACAAAAATATATAAATACAAAATATTGCAAAGGCAATTGAACTCCATACGTTTTCTATGCAGTATCCTGACATTTCATCTCTTTTTTCTCTAATTGATCCTGTTCGAGTTCATGCTTAATAGTTTGCCTTACTGTCCTCTGAATTAACACAAAGTAGTTATTAGTAAAAATGGGGGAAACTGGATCAAGTTCCTGTGGAATCAATAAATGTTCTTGCATGCATTGTTTCTCGTTTTTATTGTTTGATTATACAGCCAGAACTGGACTTCTGTTTGGGTTCCACCAGTAAGTGACATACCTTTACACACACACACACACACACACACACACACACACACACACACACACACACACACACACACACACACACACACACACACACACACACACACACACACAGACACACACACACACACACACACACACACACACACACACATATATATATAGCCTATATACAAAATTTTTCATGGTATAATTAATCTGCTTATTGTGAGCCTAAATGAGTAAATTGGTATTCAATCATTATCAGGCTGACTTGCTTTTTTATATATTGAAAGTAGTGTTTCATGTTGTCACTTCACATTTAATGGCCGCTTAGAATTAAATTGCTATGCAAATTCACAGTGCCTCCTTTGAGCTGCATTAGACAGTGTGTAATGTACATCTAAATGCAGGGTCAGATGCTGCTTCTGTGCCACCTACTGCAAAGCTGTGTGTTTGTTCATACAGAGTTCATCAGACAGCCTAAAGCCTCTTACATTGTTGATTTATATTTCAAACAACAATTCGACATTTGCTCGCAATGTTTTTCTTACAAAAAACCTCATCATTCTGCAGGACAATTGTCTATTACAGTACAACACGCTTTAAGAAAAGTTTATTTCCATCACACTATAAAGTGTTTTTAAATATTACATATAGATTACATATACCAAAGATTTTACATGTTAATTACAGTTAGGCCTACCATGGGAAGTTGGGGTGCTGAGCGTGGAGCATGAAGAAATATGGTTGGGGATGAAAGTTCACACAAACAAAACCAAAAAACTGTGGTGTTTTGCCTATAGGCATACATATTACGTGTGTTTGTTTTTATTTATGCTGTATTATAAAATACCCATATTATAACAAATAAATAAAATATATTTGGAAATTGCCCTTTAAAACGAAGGCTCAGTTTGTGGTTCACAATTCTATTTGATTAAAAACAACAAAAACAATAAAACAAAGACAAAGTCACTTATATTAAACACTTTTTTATTTATGTTTTTGTTAACATAAGTTATCTTGCGCCTTTAATTGCCTCCGCTATTGTTCTGTCAATCATCTGTCTCATTCTCGCAGGTCGCGGCTATGATTACAGTTTCAGTAAAAAGTGTATTTCACCATCATCGGTACCCACCCTCAGCCGATTGGCATTACAGTATTTGCAATCACCATCCCGTGGCAAAACGGAGCGTCTAAAAGAAAAGTTTTGACTGCTGACTGGACATTGGTCAGTGAGCCTCTCCCGCTCGGCGCTGTCAAGCGCAGCTTCACCACACACAGCTAAATAAAACAGGCTGGTGGCAGACTAATAATTAATATTTCTGATGTAATGATTTCTGTGAAACGCGTAAAGTTGCACAAAAGAAAGCCCAATAGGACCTGCCCTGTACAGTTTGAATCTGTAGCAATAGTAGAGGACTATTATTTTGTTGAACAGACCTGACCTGGGGTGCGTTTCCCGAAAGCATCGTTGGCCAACTATGGTCGCAAGTTCCCTCGTTACCAATAGAGTTCAATGGACATTGCGATGAACTTGCGACCATAGTTGGCCAACGATGCTTTCGGGAAACGCACCCCTGAGCGACAACTGATGACGTCACATGCTCAGATTTGATTGACCAATCGGCGGAAGGGGGCGTGTCAGGCCGCCCAGATGTGGAAAACGAATTTTGAAGTCATTTATTCGTTTTTTTGCCTGTGAACCAAAAAACGAAAAATCAAGCCGAAATCTCGTTTTTTCGTTTTTTTGAAAAAACGAAAAAACGAATAAAGGGGCCGTTTTCTCATTTCTGATTATTAAATTTCAAATTGAACAAAGAACTGCAAAGCGTTACACGGACCCAAAATGTTATCTCTTTAATGAACATTTGAAGGAGTTAGTTCTAATGTGCAATGCAATGCAAAAAGTGCATGTCCTCTGTTACTCTTCAATGCACAACGTTAGATCGATTGTGCAATGCAATGCAAAATGTTATCTCTTTAATAAACATTTGAAGGAGTTAGTTCTGGTGTGCAATGCAATGTAATGCAAAAAGTGCATGTCCTATATGTTATTCTTCAATGCACAACGTTAGATCGTTTATGCAATGCAATGCAAAATGTTATCTCTTTAATAAACATTTGAAGGAGTTAATTCTAATGTGCAATGCAATGGAAAAAGTGCATGTCCTATGGTACTCTTCAATGCACAACGTTAGATATACTATTCATAGCCATACTATGATTCATGCATTTAGCCTATATGTTATTCTTCAATGCACAACGTTAGATCGTTTGTGCAATGCAATGCATATGTTATCTCTTTAATGAACATTTGAAGGAGTTAGTTCTAATGTGCAATGCAATGCAAAAAGTGCATGGCCTATGGTACTCGTCAATGCACAACGTTAGATCGTTTGTGCAATGCAATGCATATGTTATCTCTTTAATGAACATTTGAAGGAGTTAGTTCTAATGTGCAATGCAATGCAAAAAGTGCATGGCCTATGGTACTCTTCAATGCACAACGTTAGATCGATTGCAATGCAAAATGTTATCTCTTTAATGAACATTTGAAGGAGTTAGTTCTGGTGTGCAATGCAATGCAAAAAGTTCATAGCCTATATGTTATTATTCAATGCACAACGTTACATCGTTTGTGCAAAGCAATGCAATGTTGCAAAACATATGTCATCTCTTTAATGAACGAGTTAGTTCGGGTGTGCAATGCAATACAATGCATGCATTTAGCCTATAAGTTATTCTTCAATGCACAACGTTAGATCGTTTGTGCAAAGCAATGCAATGTTGCAAAACATATGTCATCTCTTTAATGAACGAGTTAGTTCGGGTGTGCAATGCAATACAATGCATGCATTTAGCCTATAAGTTATTCTTCAATGCACAACGTTAGATCGTTTGTGCAAAGCAATGCAATGTTGCAAAACATATGTCATCTCTTTAATGAACGAGTTAGTTCGGGTGTGCAATGCAATACAATGCATGCATTTATATGAGGTTCCATTTGTGCCAAAATTCTGTCGACATGCTGTCTGTCTATGCTATGTGTGGTCTTCCATGTCTATGTGTCTGTTCACTGTCTGTCTGTCTACGCTATGTGTCGTCTTCCATGTCTATGTGTCTGTTCACTGTTTATGTCCATGTCTGTCTGTCTATGGTATGTGTCGTCTTCCATGTCTATGTGTCTGTTCACTGTCTATGTCTATGTCTGTCTGTCTATGCTATGTGTCGTCTTCCATGTCTATGTGTCTGTTCACTGTCGTGATTGCCCACATGACTCAACTTTTGTCTTTGTCCACTCAACTTACTCCTGTCATCTGTCCTTGTCGTTTGACTGTGTCGTCTTGCGTGTAAATGCTGCATGTGTCATGTGTTTCCATTCTGTCGTTGCTATGTGTCGTTGCTATGCGTCGTTTCCCTCTGTCGTTACAATGTGTCGTCTTCCATGTCTATGCTATGCGTCGTTTCTCTCTGTCGTTACTATGTGTCGTCTTCCATGTCTATGCTATGCGTCGTTGCTATGCGTCGTTTCTCTCTGTCGTTACTATGTGTCGTCTTCCATGTCTATGCTATGCGTCGTTGCTATGCGTCGTTTCTCTCTGTCGTTACTATGTGTCGTCTTCCATGTCTATGCTATGCGTCGTTGCTATGCGTCGTTTCTCTCTGTCGTTACTATGTGTCGTCTTCCATGTCTATGCTATGCGTCGTTACTATGCGTCGTTTCCCTCTGTCTTCTTCCATGTCTATGTGTCTATTAACTGTCTATGTCTATGTGATTGATTGCCCACATGACTCAACTTTTGTCTTTGTCAACTCAACTTACTCCTGTCATCTGTACGTTTTGATAGTTTGTTTTCCTATTTGAAATGAAATAAGCAGAAACGAGAAAACGGCCCTTTTATTCGTTTTTTCGAAAAAACGAAAAAAGAGATTTCGGCTTGATTTTTCGTTTTTTAGTTCACAGGCAAAAAACGATTTTTTTTTTTTTTTTATTTTTTTTATGGGTATTATAAAATACCCATATTATAACAAATAGCCTAAATAAAATATATTTGGAAATTGCCCTTTAAAACGAAGGCTCAGGGTCCGTGTACTTTTTCGTTCATTCATTATTCTTTTTCGGAATGAAGATGAAATTTAAAAAAGGCTGCAGCTTGGTTTTTTGGTTATTAAAAGAAAAAAATCAGAAATGGCTGTATTTTGTTTTCCAGATGTATTGTTATCATCAAATATTAGAAAATTGAAATTCCGATCGTTTTTTAATTTGTAAGATTTATTTGTACGTTTATTGTATTTCATTTGACTGATCCTATCTTTACCCGGAAGTAAATTACACCGTCGTGCGAAGTCTTAACGTGTAATTAAACGTTGCATTCATATTCTGTGCTCATCTGATTTTTTTGTACATAGCATAGCCTACTTTGTTATGATTTTAGTATCATAATGATTAATAAATGCACGCACAATTATCCGTGAACTTGATTTGAACAAATGCCTATCAACTTGTGTGTGCAAAATTCTGAATTAAATGAATGTGCAGCAATTTGTACAAATTGAGAGTCTGTAGGCCTACTATGCTGTTGTAGCCATTAAATAGGTAAGCGCATTTAGTTTCATATTTGTTTAAATATTAATGTTATTTTTTTTCCATTTATGTTGATTTATGAAAAGTGAACAGCACGAGTAAGATAGGATGCGCAATATATATCGAGAGACATGGAGCGAGTCAGACATGATTTTGACCACTTCATTACGTTTTGTTTTGTAGAAAGCCTTTCTTTAAAGTGAATTTCGTTTTGTATAAATTGTATCTTAATTTTAATACATTTTTCATCAACCAATTTCCTGGAAGCAAATATAACAGACAATAATAATCATGGAGGCGCCCGCGCGGTCAATTGCATTGCACAAAAAACGATCGGAAATGTCGTCCAATTTTCTAATATTTGATGATAACAATACATCTGGAAAACAAAATACAGCCATTTCTGATTTTTTTCTTTTAATAACCAAAAAACCAAGCTGCACCCTTTTTTAAATTTCATCTTCATTCCGAAAAAGAATAATGAATGAACGAAAAAGTACACGGACCCTGAGCCTTCGTTTAAAGGGCAATTTCCAAATATATTTTATTTAGGCTATTTGTTATAATATGGGTATTTTATAATACCCATAAAAAAAAAAATAAAAAAAAACGTTTTTTGCCTGTGAACTAAAAAACGAAAAATCAAGCCGAAATCTCTTTTTTCGTTTTTTCGAAAAAACGAATAAAGGGGCCGTTTTCTCGTTTATGCTTATTTCATTTCAAATAGGAAAACAAACTATCAAAACGTACAGATGACAGGAGTAAGTTGAGTTGACAAAGACAAAAGTTGAGTCATGTGGGCAATCAATCACATAGACATAGACAGTTAATAGACACATAGACATGGAAGAAGACAGAGGGAAACGACGCATAGTAACGACGCATAGCATAGACATGGAAGACGACACATAGTAACGACAGAGAGAAACGACGCATAGCAACGACGCATAGCATAGACATGGAAGACGACACATAGTAACGACAGAGAGAAACGACGCATAGCATAGACATGGAAGACGACACATAGTAACGACAGAGAGAAACGACGCATAGCAACGACACATAGCAACGACAGAATGGAAACACATGACACATGCAGCATTTACACGCAAGACGACACAGTCAAACGACAAGGACAGATGACAGGAGTAAGTTGAGTGGACAAAGACAAAAGTTGAGTCATGTGGGCAATCACGACAGTGAACAGACACATAGACATGGAAGACGACACATAGCATAGACAGACAGACATAGACATAGACAGTGAACAGACACATAGACATGGAAGACGACACATAGCATAGACAGACAGCATGTCGACAGAATTTTGGCACAAATGGAACCTCATACATTCTATGCTATGCGTCGTTTCTCTCTGTCGTTACTATGTGTCGTCTTCCATGTCTATGCTATGCGTCGTTGCTATGCGTCGTTTCTCTCTGTCGTTACTATGTGTCGTCTTCCATGTCTATGCTATGCGTCGTTACTATGCGTCGTTTCCCTCTGTCTTCTTCCATGTCTATGTGTCTATTAACTGTCTATGTCTATGTGATTGATTGCCCACATGACTCAACTTTTGTCTTTGTCAACTCAACTTACTCCTGTCATCTGTACGTTTTGATAGTTTGTTTTCCTATTTGAAATGAAATAAGCATAAACGAGAAAACGGCCCCTTTATTCGTTTTTTCGAAAAAACGAAAAAAGAGATTTCGGCTTGATTTTTCGTTTTTTAGTTCACAGGCAAAAAACGTTTTTTTTTTATTTTTTTTTTTATGGGTATTATAAAATACCCATATTATAACAAATAGCCTAAATAAAATATATTTGGAAATTGCCCTTTAAACGAAGGCTCAGGGTCCGTGTACTTTTTCGTTCATTCATTATTCTTTTTCGGAATGAAGATGAAATTTAAAAAAGGGTGCAGCTTGGTTTTTTGGTTATTAAAAGAAAAAAATCAGAAATGGCTGTATTTTGTTTTCCAGATGTATTGTTATCATCAAATATTAGAAAATTGGACGACATTTCCGATCGTTTTTTGTGCAATGCAATTGACCGCGCGGGCGCCTCCATGATTATTATTGTCTGTTATATTTGCTTCCAGGAAATTGGTTGATGAAAAATGTATTAAAATTAAGATACAATTTATACAAAACGAAATTCACTTTAAAGAAAGGCTTTCTACAAAACAAAACGTAATGAAGTGGTCAAAATCATGTCTGACTCGCTCCATGTCTCTCGATATATATTGCGCATCCTATCTTACTCGTGCTGTTCACTTTTCATAAATCAACATAAATGGAAAAAAAATAACATTAATATTTAAACAAATATGAAACTAAATGCGCTTACCTATTTAATGGCTACAACAGCATAGTAGGCCTACAGACTCTCAATTTGTACAAATTGCTGCACATTCATTTAATTCAGAATTTTGCACACACAAGTTGATAGGCATTTGTTCAAATCAAGTTCACGGATAATTGTGCGTGCATTTATTAATCATTATGATACTAAAATCATAACAAAGTAGGCTATGCTATGTACAAAAAAATCAGATGAGCACAGAATATGAATGCAACGTTTAATTACACGTTAAGACTTCGCACGACGGTGTAATTTACTTCCGGGTAAAGATAGGATCAGTCAAATGAAATACAATAAACGTACAAATAAATCTTACAAATTAAAAAACGATCGGAATTTCAATTTTCTAATATTTGATGATAACAATACATCTGGAAAACAAAATACAGCCATTTCTGATTTTTTTCTTTTAATAACCAAAAAACCAAGCTGCAGCCTTTTTTAAATTTCATCTTCATTCCGAAAAAGAATAATGAATGAACGAAAAAGTACACGGACCCTGAGCCTTCGTTTTAAAGGGCAATTTCCAAATATATTTTATTTAGGCTATTTGTTATAATATGGGTATTTTATAATACCCATAAAAAAAAAAATAATAAAAAAAAATCGTTTTTTGCCTGTGAACTAAAAAACGAAAAATCAAGCCGAAATCTCTTTTTTCGTTTTTTCGAAAAAACGAATAAAAGGGCCGTTTTCTCGTTTCTGCTTATTTCATTTCAAATAGGAAAACAAACTATCAAAACGTACAGATGACAGGAGTAAGTTGAGTTGACAAAGACAAAAGTTGAGTCATGTGGGCAATCAATCACATAGACATAGACAGTTAATAGACACATAGACATGGAAGAAGACAGAGGGAAACGACGCATAGTAACGACGCATAGCATAGACATGGAAGACGACACATAGTAACGACAGAGAGAAACGACGCATAGCAACGACGCATAGCATAGACATGGAAGACGACACATAGTAACGACAGAGAGAAACGACGCATAGCAACGACGCATAGCATAGACATGGAAGACGACACATAGTAACGACAGAGAGAAACGACGCATAGCAACGACGCATAGCATAGACATGGAAGACGACACATAGTAACGACAGAGAGAAACGACGCATAGCATAGACATGGAAGACGACACATTGTAACGACAGAGGGAAACGACGCATAGCAACGACACATAGCAACGACAGAATGGAAACACATGACACATGCAGCATTTACACGCAAGACGACACAGTCAAACGACAAGGACAGATGACAGGAGTAAGTTGAGTGGACAAAGACAAAAGTTGAGTCATGTGGGCAATCACGACAGTGAACAGACACATAGACATGGAAGACGACACATAGCATAGACAGACAGACATAGACATAGACAGTGAACAGACACATAGACATGGAAGACGACACATACCATAGACAGACAGACATGGACATAAACAGTGAACAGACACATAGACATGGAAGACGACACATAGCGTAGACAGACAGACAGTGAACAGACACATAGACATGGAAGACGACACATAGCATAGACAGACAGCATGTCGACAGAATTTTGGCACAAATGGAACCTCATAACATTTAGCCTATAAGTTATTCTTCAATGCACAACTTTAAATCGTTTGTGCAGGGCAATGCAAAATGTTATCTCTTTAATAAACATTTGAAGGCGTTAGTTCTGGTGTGCAATGCAATGCAAAAAGTGCATACCCTAAATGTTATTCTTCAGTGCCCAGCGTTACTTTAGATCGTGTCTGCAATGCAATGCAACATGTTATCTCTTTAATGAACATGGGAAGGAGTAGTTCTGGTGTGCAATGCAATGCAATGCAATGCAAAAAGTGCATAGCCTATACGTTATTCTTCAGTGCACAGCATTAGATCGTTTGTGCAATGCAATGCAAAATGTTATCTCTTTAATAAACATTTGAAGGAGTTAGTTCTGGTGTGCAATACAATGCAATGCAAAAGTGCATGGCCTCTATGTTATTCTTCAATGCACAAAGTTAGATTGTTTGTGCAATGCAATGCAAAATGTTATCTCTTTAATGAACATTTGAAGGAGTTAGTTCTAATGTGCAATGCAATGCAAAAAGTGCATGTCCTATGTTACTCTTCAATGCACAACGTTAGATCGATTGTGCAATGCAATGCAAAATGTTATCTCTTTAATGAACATTTGAAGGAGTTAGTTCTAATGTGCAATGCAATGCAAAAAGTGCATGTCCTCTGTTACTCTTCAATGCACAACGTTAGATCGATTGTGCAATGCAATGCAAAATGTTATCTCTTTAATGAACATTTGAAGGAGTTAGTTCTGGTGTGCAATGCAATGCAATGCAAAAAGTGCATGTCCTCTGTTACTCTTCAATGCACAACGTTAGATCGATTGTGCAATGCAATGCAAAATGTTATCTCTTTAATGAACATTTGAAGGAGTTAGTTCTGGTGTGCAAAGCAATGCAATGCAAAAAGTGCATAGCCTATGTTACTCATCAATGCACAACGTTAGATCGTTTCTGCAAAGCAATGCAATGTTGCATAACAACCCAGTCTCACGGCAGTTCGTGACATAGTAACGAAATTTAATCTATTGATTCGTGTTCGTGGACACGATTTTCCCCATTTTTTCGTGTCAGTCAGCACGACTTTCAATCTAATGTATTTCAAAGGGACGTATTTTTCGTGCCTGCACCACGTTTTTCTTTCGAGAGCACAGTATTGTTTTTTCTCAATTGTTATTCATTTTGCAAACTTTAAGAGCTACATTACTCAATATTTAATCAAGAGATTTTAATCCTCGTTTTTATTGCTTTATATTCGGTAGACTACTCAACATTAATCTATTTATTCGTGTCCAAGGGCACAAATATCCTTCTTTTTTTCGTGTCACTCAGCACGACTTTCAATGCATTTCAATGGGACGTATTTTTCGTGCCTGCACCACGTCTTTCTTTCGAGAGCACACTATTGTTTTTTTCTCAAATGTTAGGCTATTCCTTTAGCAAACTTTAAGGGCTACATTACTCAACATTTAATCAGGAGATTTTAATCCTTGTTGTATTGCTTTATATTCGGTAGGCTACTCAACACGAATTGATTCGTGTCCATAAGCACGAATTTCCTTCTTTTTTCGTGTCACTCAGCACGACTTTCAATCTAATGTATTTCAAAGGGACGTATTTTCCGTGCCTGCACCACGTCTTTCGTTGCAACATGGTCTCACCCCTATTCGTCACATGCCGTTTGGTCATTTCCCCCTCACGTTCAAAGCCGACGTTGAGGGTACCCCCTATTCGTCACTTGACAACGGAGAGGGTCGTCCGATAGATTTGAGTGCGAATCCCTCATCTTTGAATTTTGAACTTTGATTATTTTCCTAACCCTAACTCTTTTTCCTCTCTTTTTATATAATTTTGGGCTACATTAAAATTACATAATTACAAGACGGTAGCCTATATTTTCTATATACTTAAAACATTCCAAGGTTCTTTTAGGTGGTGGGATATTTTATAATTTTCGATCACACATTGTGGTAATTTCCCCCTCACGTCCATAAGCTGACGTTGAGGATAGCTTGCTGAAACTCTTTTCTAAATCGGTAATATCACGATTTTTCCTCTCTTTTTTTATATTATTGTGGACTACATTAAAACGACATAATTGCAGGACTGCATATTTGCTGTAGGCTTAAAACATGCCTTAATTTATTGTGGGATATTTTATAATTGTCGATGGTATTTCAATTTGCAATGGCTTATAGTGAGCCTATATACTTTTCTTTTCTTTTTTTCTGCGCCAAGAAAAAGAAAAAAAAAATAGCCTACTTTTATAGAACTTTCATCTCAATACTGATTATGAAGTTGTAATAAATTAATTATATAGCCTACTGCAGAAATGTTTATATTACTTTATATGGACATATCCTTTGGCAAAGAGATTGATGCATTCTGGGAAGTGATATGTGTTTAAATGTAATGGCTACATACTCGTTTTTCCTTCACTTGGACATTTATGCTGACCCCTTTAAAAGTTTGAGCACGGATATAAAATATTAAGACTGTACTTTTTAATTATGATTGATATTTTGGCGCAATTTTGTGCAACACGTCACTGTGTGCGACCATCGGAGAAACCATTGCCCAGCGCGATTCCACCACGGTAAGTCGCTTACAACAGTCTAATAAGCAAGATGAATTCATAAGCATTATTTACACGTCCAAAATGAATAAAATTACGAGTTTATAAAAAAAAAACATGTTCTAAGCCTAGATATAGGTTATAGATGTATACAAAATAAAATTATGAGTATTTCCACATAAAAAAAAAAAAAAAACATGTTGTGATATATATCACAACATGTTTTTTTTTTTTTTATGTGGAAATACTCATAATTTTATTTTGGACGTGTAACTGCTTATTGCGAATTTTTTGGGGGAATAGTAATTGGGGACATTTAGATGGTGATTTTCTCTCGATCATCGTGGTTCACACACAACGTCACTGTAATGTGTTAGTAATAACAATATTATCACTTGGTCTAACGTTATACTGCACATAACGCTGCCTTTAAATCTGGGATGGCGAACCCCTAGACACATGTTACGTGCCATTAAAAAAAATGTTACGCGACTTTTAACAGTAGCACAGGAAATAGGAACAACGTGAATCTGTATTTATTTATCCTAAGCATTTACAAGAAAATGGGAATCACTCAATATTTGGGTACACTTTTTAAATCTTATATCAACATAACACTACATAATTAACATTTTCTGTCGTTCTCCCTGCAGATCCTGTCAAACATATCACCTGTCGAACCTATCCGAACCTGATTTTCAAAACTCAAAGGCACTTTTAAGAGCCAACCTCTATCTCTTCACTATTTTCTATATCTTACATCCTCTCTGTTACATCCTCTCTTTCATCCTCAATCTTTATCTATCTCACAGTCTTTATCTATTGCTCTTTCTTTCCTCCCTGTCTGTCTTTGTCTACTTGTCTGTCTTACCCATCTTTGTCAGTCTGTCTGTTTGTATCTGACTGTGTCTGTCTGACTGTCTGTATCTGACTGCATTGCAATGGCCACCAAGCATAAACTTGATTCACAGGATCCCCACTACCAAGAGGGGAGACGCATGGCTCTGGAGCTGAAACATGAACACATTCTAGCTGAAGCCAAGGTTAGAGTTTTTGTACACCTCAATCATTTTATAACAACAAACATAACAAATTAAAGTAAAACGTGATGAGGAATATGTAAGAATGATGAGTGCAGAAGATTTAATACAGGTATATTGCATGATGCATCCTGCCATGCTCTGTGACATGTGTTAATAAGGGAATATAATAATAATAATAATAGTATATGCAGTTCCATCCCTCTGAGTTACAGAGACTTGGAGAATCTATTCCAAGGCTCATTTAAGCCTTTTGGTTTCCGTACTTTTATCAACATCAGTCTTACAAGAAATATTCACTCCAATACACAGAGAGCAGCTGATGAGA
The DNA here is from genome assembly GCA_022828995.1 of Vimba vimba. Taxonomy (NCBI): domain Eukaryota; kingdom Metazoa; phylum Chordata; class Actinopteri; order Cypriniformes; family Leuciscidae; genus Vimba; species Vimba vimba. Next base: position 22,572,163 of record CM040832.1, on the reverse strand, counting down.
GGAAACGTGTACGAGACCCTCCACACACCTCTAAAAGGGAATCTGTAGGACGTGGTAAGCCGAGGGGGAGGCGAGGAGGGCGACGCCATGCCTCCGCTAGAGGTTATATCTGAATTATTTGACATTTGTAGGAAGAATTTACAATGATAATGTTGGACCAACTCAAATTAGAACACTGTAATTGTTTATTTAGAGTTTAAAATATTCAAATATCCAAAAAGACATTAAAAAGTAGATAAACCTTTCAGTGACACTATTGTAGAAGACACTACCATGTACTTAACAAAAATATGTCTGATTTCATAAATTGTTTAGTATATAGTTTGAAAAGAAGAACAAGAATAGAGTGTTATAGCCTAACTTGTTCTTATTCTTCTATGTGCTGTTTTACAGCCACATACCCCACGGTCGAGTGCTCCCTGTCATCCAGTGTGGAGGTTCCACTTACTGCAACCTCAACAAAACTAAATCCTCAAGAGGAATTTGGTAATTCACAGTGATGAATTTATCCATGTACAGTATAAAAAAAGTGTTCATTCTAATACTGATCAGTTGACTTTTAATTGTTCCTTATCTAAATTATCCCTTACCGCTTTATTTTTGGATTTTCTTTACAGAAAAAAATATGGAGAGGCTCTCTGATATTTTGGCGTCATGTCCTTCTGCTGCTCAGCCTCAAAGTAGCTCTGCATCATCATGGTCTTTTCGGCAGCAGAAAGCCTCAGAGCGCTGGAAAGAAGCAAGACCATACCACCTAAAATGCCTTATTTCAAAAGAGGCTGTTGGTCATCCCCTGTGTTACCTTTGCAACGAGCCTGCTGTTATTAGGTTGGTTTTCATTAATACCAAACTTCAATTACCCAGGGTGGGTTTGCTGAGTGCCCTGCTTTATAGGCTAAGATACATGTCTTTTGGGATGGGATAAGACTTAGATACCCAGATGAAAAACACATTAATGAGAAAAGTAAATCTAGGACCTTCTTGCTGTGAGGTGACAGTGCTAAACACTGAGGCACTATGCAATCCTATACAATAAAATCGAACCTAGTAAAAGTGAAATAGCTTAAATAGAGTGTACAGTACTTTATATGAGTTATTCACCTGAAATAATGTATTATTTTATAATATTGTTTTATTTTCTCCTTAGGTGCAGGGAGTGTCTTCCTGAGGAGTGGTTCTGTGGGGACTGTGATGTATTGCATCACAAAAAACATCCACTCCACAACAGGGAATGCGTGATTCGTGGTTTTTTTGAAGCCATTCCTCCGACCACATGCATCATTAAAGGGGAGGATGGATATTGCACCCATGAGCAAGGTACGTTCTCACGAAAGCTTTAATTTTGCTGTTCAATGTGTGTCTGCAGACAGTTACAGATAATCTAAATTATTGGTTTTCCTTCTTTTTGCCAGCTTGCATTTTGCCAACTGTGAAGGTGCCAGACTGCTCCTGTGGAGGCACAAACTTCACTGTGTTACCAGGCAAACCAGTGATTTTAATTACCATCAATGGTAAAAAAAAAAAAAAAAAATATATATATATATATATATATATATATATATATATATATATATTGTAGATTTGATGTTTTTCACACTAGTGTGCTGTGGCATTGTGCTTACAATTGCAGAAGTGGCAGAACATATGGAATAGCACATGGTAATGTTATTAACTGAAACAAAGACCTGTTATTGTCCTCCGCAAAGAAAAAAATTATTAGCATCTTTCCAGCATGATGTCCAATCAACACAGCAGTGTGGAATTTAGTGAATTTGAAAATATAAATGTGGGATTATAGGAACTTGTGCAATGTCTCTCAACCATTCACAATGTGCATAATGAACTAAGTGTTGTAAAATGAAGTATGTGGTAAATGTGTATTATATTTTTAATTATTTTTTTTGTTCCAAGGGCGTTTTGACTTGCATCAGCCACTGTGTGAATGTCAAACATGCCAGCAGCAGTGGACCCCTGACTTTAAAGACCTCCTAAGAAGTGGATATTGGCCAGCCTCCATCACCAATTCCACACTTTATACACTGGACCTCTTGAGCTCCTTTCAGGAACTCAAGATCATCTCTCCGGGATTCTCCAGACAAGCCTTCGCAAAGCTGCTGGAACATCGCACTAAGTGTGGAGGAAGAGTAAGTGTAAATGTTATTACCATTTTATAAAAAAAAATTCCATAAGCAGACAATATCAAAATACTATTTCATTCTATATATTTTCCAGTCTGGACCTATCAACGGCGATGCACTGCAGCGCAGCTTCTTAGAGCTTTCGTATGCATCATTTGAGGAAGACCAGCTCTGCTGTAGTGCTCCTTTCACCTGCCCAGCCTGCACACCAGAAATGTTGGCTGTTTCAGCAGATGGAAACAGAAAGCTATATCGCTTTCGCCGAAACGGAAGGTGATCTTTCTTTCAGTCTTTTTATTGATTTATTTTCTTACTTCATATATTTCATGAATGGATTTTCTATTTTTCTTTCTTCCTCAGCTCTGATGATCCTGGCTTTTTTGAGGGGCTCTTTGTGGCTGAAGACAGCGCGGTGTCTAGATTTGTCGACACCATACAGAAAGCAGTGAAAAATGCAAGTTGACAAAATAGTTGTTACAATAATAAACGTGACCCCCACTTCAATTACTCCTGCCTACCAATTACAAAATCAAATTGAGAGAATAAATGCCATATATTGAATGACGCCATTGCTTTTATTTGATTTGTCGTGTTTGTTTTGTGTGTCATAGACACAGGGAAGAGGCACATGTGGGGACTCCCAGTGGACAGCAGCGAGGGAAACTTCAAGGAGGGCTTCAAAATTGGATGAAGAGGGGATGGAGGTTGCTGTGTGTCGCCATGGGTTCCTTTTGAAAGCCCTTAATATGTACAGGGGGGAGATATTTGCCTACCCTCTGTACCTTCAAAGGGAGCTCATGCCAGCCAAGGCACAATTCTTCGCAATGGACGTGGCATGCAAATACTGGCCATACCTGGAGAAAGTAGCTAGTGTCCTTCCTGCTCTTCAGGAGCTGACCACTATGAAACCCTTTCTCAGTGTAATGCATGCTCGAGCCCATGCTACTAAGTGTGAGGTGTGTATAATATTTTGGCATCATATGTACATTTGTAATATTTACAAGCACATTAATAATATGAAATATAAGTTAAGCTACACTATATTATCTTGTCTTTTTGCATAACCATTTCTTGCATGGAATGTAATGCCCTTTGATGCAAATTGTGGTTTGTGATATTGGGCTATATAAATAAAATAAAATTGAATTTCTTCCACCCTTTACTAACAGATTAACTGGAGTGTCAGGAACCAGGAAGGAGCAGGGACAACCGCTGGTGAGGAGGTGGAGCAAGTGAACAGCTACCTCTCACGTTGTGCCCTGACGACCAAATATATGTCCAAAGCAGGTGATCGGAGTTTGCAATATTCGTGTATACATTTTTTTAGATTGATCATCATAACCTCATTATTTGCTTTCAACAGCACGGGTGGACATGCTTACTTTGCATGCAATGGGGTGGAACGAGAAAAAAAATCTCTCTTTACATCAGGGACTTTCCACAAGATATGTGAAGTTAAGTCTCCTATTAATTGTTTTGTGTCCTTTTGTTGTGTTTACTTGGCCTGTTGTTAATCATACAAAGTTTTAATCCTTATTATTGTATAACTGTTCATCAGACTTGTCAGAGACTCAAGGATGAGACTGCAAGGCTAGCTGACCTAAAAACAGAGCTAGATTGCACAGATGAAGTGGTGTCACAGTGGCTATCTGATGTAAAAGAATGGGCAGCTGGTGGTAAGCATGACCAGATAAAAGAAACAACAAATATCCCTTTCTACAATCTAAATTTTATGTTTGATATTAAAGAGCAGCAAAAAATAGTAGGCGGATCTTCATCTAATGTGATGCCACATTTATGTCAGGTTTATTAGTATATTCCAGTTCCCTGCAGGAAGTGCACATACAAAGTTTAAATAAGTTGGATTAAAAGGTTTTACATGAAACTCAAGCAGAGAAACGGTTCTGTGTTGTTTTAACAGTGAATTTGCTTTCACTATATCTTCTACAGAGACACTTGATACATCTTGTGCCAGTCAAGGCACCACACACAGAGGACTTCAGCAATCAATTGAGGGGCTTTACCTTAGTGTGAGGCACCGGAAGCGAACCCTCTACCGTCAGAATGGTATAACTATATAATATAATAGGTTGATAAATTCAGGCTATGTATGCATCCTATTCCACCAACATGGAATTAGCAAATAATGTAGTAGCACAGTTCAGCTCAATCATTGAATTCTGTTCTTTAAATGACCAGTCTGTAGGATTTAGTGGTATCTATCAGTGAGGTTTGACGATTGCAACCAGCTTACCTCACCTCTATCTTTCCAAGCTACGGTAGCCGACGAGAAAATGTGAGAGGTACTATCCTAAACCCAGTGTTTGTTTGTCCGTTGTGGGCTACTGTAGGAACATGGAGGTGCAACATAGCGGCCTCCGTGGAAGGGGAACGTATTTAAAACTGCCCATTCTTAATTAATTAATGCACAATTATTATTTTCAGGCAATCATGAAAAGTGTGTGTGTTAGTTAGATTCCCCCCAAAATGTTACACACTGGACAATTAGTTTCCCATGTCAGTCTACATTATCATTTTCACATACTTCAATAACTGCAGCTTTGCTTTTCAATTTTTTGGTGCTATAATTTTTTTCTTGTTGAAGAGTTCTGTCAAAAACCTCTGCCTCTGTACTTTATGTCTTTCTAGACAGCAGCAAGTTTCGCCATCGCCTTCGAAGGAAGCTGGCAGAAGACAAAAAACTCCTTCTTCAGGAGATACAGAAATACAATGATCTTGTACTAGAATCGGCAACAACCATTGACGTAGCTGTGGTGGAGCATTCCCTAACTGGAGAGAGCACTGTGTCTCAAATATGGCCGTGGGAGGTTCATGGCAGTGGTATGTCTGTTTTTAGATGCTTCACAGGAATTTACCGTATTTACAGTTCTGCTTTATAGAGCATACTGAACTAAGGCATGCATGTTACATATTGAGTGTTGTAATATTAATTTAGTTTAATGGTGTATTTTCAGTTTTCTTATGTATCAATTTGATAAAAAAAAGTCAATGTTTGTAGAGATTATGCAAGATTGTCTCATGTGTACATATAACTGTTATTGATTCTTAGCAAACATTTCAATCAAGAAACGAGTGCACGACCAAGTGATGTTAACAAGGCGACTGCATGAGGAAAGAAGCGTTTTGGTGTTGGAGATGGCACAACACTGCACGTGGTTGCAGAGCCTGGCAATGGTTCTCAAGAACAAGTTGGCTGAGGAGGGTAAGTTTAATTAAAACCCTGTCCATCTAATGTGTTTAAAAAAAACGTACAAAAAAACACATCAGTCACAGAACTTGGATGGAGTAGAACGGTTATGGCTCTCTTTGCCGTGGTCCTTTGGGATATACATAAAATGGGGATTAAAGTTGTTACTGTAGCTATGGTAACAAGTCAGTAAGGCTATAAAGATTCACATTTGCTTGAAAGATGTGCAGATTTGTTGTACTATGTCTGTTACTGGAAAGCGGAAATGAACAAAAGAATTTGAACATTGGAATTTGTGTCCTGGTGTGTTACATGGGGTTAGCATAACATCAAGATTAATCTTATTATTATATCCTCCAGTCAACATAGAAAACCTTGCTGGTCAGCAAGTAACAAAATATGTTACTTCAGCACAACTGTAGTGAAGAAGAAAACTGTTAACTTAAAACAGCTATCAGACATATATATGCTGCTTTGGGCCTCCCTACATACAGTAAAGTCACCTCAGTGAGCCATGTTGCCTTAAGTTGTTTTATACAGAAGCTTGCCTGGTCCCATGTCAGCGATACACATAAAAATGGCAATCATCCTGCTATGTAGATATGAATTGGTGATATCTTTTTACTCCATTTAAGTTATTTGGCCCAAACATAAATGATCACATTCATCTAATCTTTCCTAATGATCCGCTAGCTGGCCGCCCCATAAGCAAGCCGTCAAAAAAACGTGTCTCTGTAGGCAGCCTAGGCTCAGATCTGCACACAAAAACAGTTGCGCTCACCACCACTCAAAACCAAAACAAATAGTGTTCCAACCAATCACGGCGGGTGTTGTGAGGTTTTGCGCTCGTGCACGGCTGCCTATGACGGCTGCACGCGAAACTCACAACACCCACCCCTGTCGGTGATTGGTTGGAACACTATTTGTTTTGGTTTTGAGTGGTGGTGAGCGCAACTGTTTTTGTGTGCAGATCTCAGAGCCTAGGCTGCCGACAGAGACACTTTTTTTTTACTGCATGCTTATGGGGCGGCCAGCTAGCGGATCATTAGGAAAGATTAGATGAATGTGATCATTTATGTTTGGGCCTGAAATCACTGATACAACCTTTAATATAGTTTGTCTTTAATGTAATCTCATTTGTATTTTGAGACGTAGACCAGGGAAATGAGGGACTTTGCTGTCTCTTGAGAAGAAGACTGTCAGAGGTGTCAGAAAGGTTCCAAGTGGTCCTCCAACAGTACAAGACTGCCTTAGGTCCTGAGGCCTCTGTTCTTCTACATGTTGAAGAGGAAGATCAAAGTGGCCTCAGTAGTCCAGACAGCAGTGAGGATGAAGAGGAAAACACAATTTAGGTCATTCATTTATTAATATTATGTATGTTTGTTTGTTTGTTTGTTTTTTGGAATAACCCCCTGTTACTGTTATTCTTAATAATTTATTTGTGTATTTTATTAATGCTTTACACACCTTACTTATTCTAAAACAGCTGAAATTCACTCTCTTATCCTAATTCTTGCTTTTTTGTTTTTCTGTATTTCCCCAGATGGAAGCTGCACGAAGGACTATGTTGAAGGAAATGGACTTGCCCTATATCTGTGTATTATTAGTATGCTGATTGATTAACCACATCAAAATCTTGTTAAAAATTCAAACTGTGTCTTTAGATTTTCCAAGCAATTTAGTTAGCACATTGCACAGTTCATTGAAAATGCACAAACCTCTCAGTATAGGTGCACCAATCTTATCCAAAAATGTAAACTTTGCATGTATGATATTACCAGATGTAATTACTGGGCTCATATGATATCAGGGTAGTGTATACTCTTTTAAGAGAGACTCCCCTTAATTGTGGTGACCCTGTGACCTTTCCTTTTGCACCAACGTTAGGCCAAACTTTTGACTTGCATACAACAAATGTTATGAACCGATTTCTGTAATTTGCTGAGCAATGAATCATGTCATGTTGACCTTATGACATTCCCTGTAGCACAATCATTAGACCAGAATGTAAAATTGAATATTGTCTAATTGGGCAGATTGCCATGAAATCTTGTAAGCACATGATGACTTTGGTGACCTCATGACAGTTCCTCTATCATCACATTTAGGCCTTAATGTAAAAACTCATTCTTGATTGCATTTCTCAAAATTCACTTATTCTGCGGTGCAGCAGCAGTGTCTGTGTCAGTCTATGTCATTTTTTTTTTTTCCCCAGAGGAGGCTGCCTATGGATTTCTACTTGATTGAGTGTATATAACTGTTGTGTAACTTTATATTACTGCAAAGATGCATTATAGTATGTAACAGAAAAACACACCGTTTTTTATTTTACGATCATAATTTATATTGTATATTATTACAGTTGACAGATGACTTAATTCTTTGTTCTGCTGGAGCTTTTTGCAAGTGAACGTAACCTCACAGTCCAATGTTTTTAAATACAGCCTTATGGCTTGTTTGACAAATATGCATTTGGTGTATTTTCACTGGTATTGTTGTGAGAGACAAGAAATAAAGTATTTCCAAAGATGAATATTTTGTTTTTACTTTTTCATACTTTATTGAAAAACAATATTTTATATTTTTATAGTTGATAAAAAACATCACACTGTGGAATCTTGTTTACAGATAAACTGTTTAACAGTTTAAACTCTGTTTAACATCAAGCATTATTAATTAATTAATTACTTTAATGCATGTCTTTTTACTTATTTTCAAACAATCAACCTTGTTTGTAATTAAACCAGATCTATCATAATAAGTAATGTGTATCTGTTAGGTGTATATGTTACAGTTTTTCCTGATTGCTGAAACACTATAACTATGGATATGAACTCAAATTTCAAAAACGCAACACCGTTTATCAAAAAGCACACCCTTTTCCCCAAACTATAAACACTACTCCCCAGTTTTGACACATGAGTCAGATTTGTTAAACTTTCACTGCAAAACTTTACACACATTATCCATTTATCATTGCCTACACAATGTTGTAATTTAGAAAGCACTACACAAAGAGTCAAAACTGATCACACGGCAATCAGAACCTTCAACAGATCGATGAAACGGATAAGATGAGAGGGGGAGGAGAAAGGGAAAGGGCAAAGAGACAAGCATTCTCAGATGAGATTTGTGCCAGCTCCCTAGTTGGGGTCATCCCTCTGTTCCCACAGCTCTATGTTACCACGGCCCTATGTTCCCACTGCCCTATGTTCCCACATTTCTGTGAATTTTTTTTTACTGAAAATTTTGAAAATTAGGTTCTATGTTCCCACAACCATATGTTCCCACAGTCCTATGTTCTCTCAATATTTTTCTAATTTCAAAGATTTTTCTCAAAATGAATGTCACAGGTCGGGATGGGCCAAGCCGGACTGCGCCCACCCCTGAACCAGGACCACCCTGAGGAACGTGTCAGAGACGAGACGGAAACAGAATTCAAGGGAATAACAGTTCTTTTTATTAAAGTTAAAAGTAATTTGAATAACCTAAGCTAAAATCTTCCTTTCCTCTTCTTCCCCAGAATCGAGGCAATGCAGCAGTCTCCGGAGCCCACTCCCACGCCGGTACAAGGTTCGCAATGGCCTGTGATGGATCGATGGATTTCCACAGATGAGTATGCGGTCGGGGCTGTTCCTCTTCCCACGCTAATGCAGGGGCCGCAGGGACCTACGACGGACAGGTGAGTTTCCACAGGTGAGTAGACAGTCGGGGCCCTTCCTCTTCCCACGCCGCTGTAGGGTTCACAATGGGATGCGGTAGGCAGATGAGTTTCCACCAGTGAGTAGATGGTCAGGGCTCTTCCTCTTCTCACACCGATGCAGGGTTCACAATGGGATGCGATGGGCAGGTGAGTTTCCGCAGGTGGGTATACAGTCGGGGCTAGTCCTCTTCCCACACTGATGCAAGGTTCACAGAAGCCTACGACGGACAGGTGAGTTTCCACAGGTAAGTAGACAGTTGAGACTCTGGGGCTGCAGCAGACTCGAGTCAACAGGCTGAACGGAGCTTCTCTAGGGCAGACCGTTAGGACAGACAGAATCAACTTCAACAGCAATATACAGCTCTCACGTGTGTTGCGGGGGACAGCTAACTTCGCACCATGCCGATGGACTTGGGGTTGTAGCAGACTCGAAGTCACAGCTGAGCAGAGCCGCTCTAAGACAGACAAAATCAACTTCACCACAGTAAACAGTTCTTACGTGTGTTGCAGGGGACAGATAACTTCACACCATGCAGATGGACCTGGGGCTATAGCGGATTCAAGTCGCAGGCTGAGTGGAGCTTCTCTAGAACAGACAGAATCAACTTCAACAGCAGTATACAGTTCTCATATGTGTTGCGGGAGACAGATAACTTCACCCCATGCAGGTGGGCTTAGGGCTGCAGCAGACTCAAAGTCGCAGGCTGAGCGGAGCTTCTCTAGAACAGACAGACTCAACTTCAACAGCAGTATACAGTTCTCATATGTGTTGCGGGAGACAGATAACTTCACCCCGTGCAGGTGGGCTTAGGGCTGCAGCAGACTCAAAATCAACAGGCTGAGTGGAGCTTCTACGAAGACAAACAGAATCAACTTCAACAGCAATATACAATTCTCACGTGTGTTGCAGGGGGCAGATAACTTCACACCGTACAGGTGGGCTTAGGGCTGCAGCAGACTCCAAGTCAACAGGCTGAGCAGAGCTTCTCTAGAACAGACAGACTCAACTTCAACAGCAGTATACAGTTCTCATATGTGTTGCGGGAGACAGATAACTTCACCCCGTGCAGGTGGGCTTAGGGCTGCAGCAGACTCAAAATCAACAGGCTGAGTGGAGCTTCTACGAAGACAAACAGAATCAACTTCAACAGCAATATACAATTCTCACGTGTGTTGCAGGGGGCAGATAACTTCACACCGTACAGGTGGGCTTAGGGCTGCAGCAGACTCCAAGTCAACAGGCTGAGCGGAGCTTTTTCTAAGACAGTCAGAACCACTACTTCAAAACAGAGAGGTTAGTTTGACTTACAGATGCTGTTCCTTCTAGTCCTCAACAGATGGAACCGATCGACATTATTAAGCTCCAGTTACTGACAGTAGACCAGCATGGCACGAGGGGAGTGCACGGCAAGAGAGAATAAATCTTCCACACACACACGGCAATTTCACTCCAAACATGCAACGTGAAGGGGGAAACGTCAATTTAGGCACTGCAATCCACTTCAAATAAGTGCAGATAAGGCCAGCACTCACCCAGGGGTCTCCGTGCCACAAGCAACGAGCTTCAATGTTGGGAAAAAGATGTTTCAGGGTTTTCCTCCACAGACATAGACAGGATTCACATCACCGTTCCAACACGGGGGACGAGGGTAAGAGATCGAACATGAATCAGTACAATTCACTCAGTGACGTTTCAATAGCACAATCAAAGCACTCCAATCCACCTCAAATTCAGTGTTGAAACATGTAGGTACGAGATACGATGGTCGATTACTTATCTCTCTCCCTTCCAGGCAAACGGTGTGTTTTCACAACTCTTCCACACTCCTCGAGTCCCCTCCAACAGCACTTCCCTTTGCACACCACAATTCTTCTCTGCAACACTCAAATAGAACGACTTCTCACAGGAGAGAACCACCCCGCAATCTCTCTTCACTGGCTTTTTATATCCTTCTCAATGCCCACATGGCTTCGTCATGGCTCTAGATTAATCTCTGACACCTGGTGTCAATCTCCTCATCCCGGTTGGCAGGGCAACAGATATACACTTACACGGGGGAGTGGTGTTTCCTTATTATTGTACCGGAGGGGACACAATTGCGGCGAACTTTAGTTCCGCCCTCCTTTGTCACACCGTGACATACTCCCCCGCCAAACCGTTCTAGTCCCGAGAACGGGAGCCGGACACCCAGTCTCCATATCTAGCTGGGGGCCGACCTCGGTTCTCCCGCTGGGGCCGCCTGGGTGGAGAGATAGGCTCTTCAGGCCGTGGCTCTATGCCTAGTCCCCTCGGGACCACCGCCCATCCCACCAACTGGGGCATCCATGCTGTTTCACCGGGGGGTTTCTCGGCAGCAGGAGTCGGATAGTTCGGACAGGGGCGAATCAGGTTGCGATGCAACACCCGCTCTGGACCGGCTCTCCCTTCGGGACGGATGGCATAAACCGGCTGGTCTGGGCGTGGTTGCCGCTGAACTACATAGGGCTGTGACTCCCACCGGTCGCTTAGTTTGCCCTTCCCCTGGCGACGGTTGTCCCTTACCAATACTCTCTCCCCTGGTAGTAGCGGTGCTTCCCGAGCCGTCCGGTCGTATAGCCTTTTGTTCTTCGTTGCAGCCCGATTGATCTGATCCGAGACCTGCTCATAAGCCGACTGAAGGCGCTGGTGGTGCCTGGTCACCCAATCGGTCAGACTGCTCCCTTCTTCCGCTGCCATGGTCCCCAAGAGCAAATCAGTTGGAAGCCTCACATGCCTTCCAAACATCAGGTAAGTTGGGGCATAGCCCGTAGTACTGTGTACGCTATTGTTGTATGCCTGAACTAATGCTGGAAGTCTGTCGGCCCAATGGCCCTGCTGGTCCTCCTCCAGGGTCCCCAGCAGGCTCAGCAGCGTCTGGTTAAATCTCTCACACCCCCCGTTCCCTTGGGGGTGATAAGGGGTCGTATGGGTCTTCTTCCCTCCATACAGCTGGCACAGCTCGTGGATCACCCTGGACTCAAAGTTAGGCCCCTGATCAGAATGGAGTACTTCGGGACACCCGAACGGCTGGATTACGTACTTCCACAGGGCGTTAGCGGTGGTAATGGCAGTCTGATCTAGGGTCGGAACGGCCCAAGCGTACTTCGTGAACAGGTCCGTCACCACAAGGATATACTGGATCCGGTCCACCGGCCGACCCAGGGTCAGATAGTCCATAGCGACAATGTGCAAGGGTGCCTTGGCCTGAATTGGAACCAGGGGAGCCCGTACCTCTTTCTTGGTCTTAAACAATATACAGCGTGGACACTTCTGTAGATAGGCCCTCGTTGTGCCCTCCATTCCGGGCCAGTAGAAGTGTCGCCGTAATAAGGCTGTCGTCCTCTCCTGCCCTTGATGCCCCATCCTGGTGTGATAGGCTTCCAACAACGCTGGCCAGCGGCCCTCGGGGACCACCACCTGACAGACCCTGTCACCCCACTTGGGATCTTGAAGGGCCCTGCAGATCACCCCTTCCTTCAAGTAGAGTCTCTCTCTCTGGCCCAACAGTCCTCGCACTGTCCGGGTCTGAGCTCGGCGTTCCGCACCGTCGGGCCATGCCTTCCGCCTCAGCCAAGTCCGGACCACCAGCAGATCCTCGTCCTCGCCCTGCCATACCCTCCAGCGCTGCGGGTCCCATCCCCAACAACCCGGGGGTTCTTCCAAGGGCTGGCCTGGTGCCTCCACAATCCCCACCATTAGTCCTTCGTCATGTCCTGCTTCATGAGCCAATACCGGGCCCGATGATCCTTCCTCTGGCAGCCTAGATAGAACATCGGCGTTTGTATGTTCCCTCCCTGGCCGGTATTGGAGCTGGTAATCGAAGTTCGCCAGTTGTGCCACCCATCTCTGTTCTACCGCCCCCAGCTTGGCGGTCTGCAGATGTACGAGCGGATTATTGTCCGTAACCACTTGCACCCTGGCTCCCCACAGGTAATCTTTAAATTTTTCACTCACCGCCCATTTCATTGCCAGCAGCTCGAGTTTAAAGGAACTGTAATTGGCGTCGTTTCTCTCGGTGGGGTGCAGGCTTCGGCTCGCATAAGCGATTACCCTCTCCTTTCCTTGTTGCTTCTGAGCCAGGACAGCTCCTAAGCCCAGGTTACTGGCATCTGTGTACAGGATGAAAGGCTGTGTGAAGTCGGCATAAGCCAAAATCGGGGCCTGTAGTAACTCCTGTTTGAGCCTCTGAAAGGCCTCCTCACACGCCAGATCCCACTGGATCGATGGCGACCCTCGACCCCGAACTCGTCCCGTACCTCCCAGCAGCTGATTGATCGGCTTGGCGATTCTGGAGAAGTCTTTAATGAATCGCCTATAATATCCGACGAAGCCCAGGAAGGATCTCACCTGCCGTACCGTCTTAGGGGTGGCCCACCCCTGCACAGCCGCCACCTTCTCCGGATCGACAGAAATCCCTCCAGCACTCACAATGTGGCCCAAGAATTTTACCTCCTTTCGGAAAAGCTGACATTTATCCGGCTGGAGTTTCAGCCCATACCTTTCCAGGGAGAGAAAGACCTGTTCCAGGTGTTGGAGATGGGACCCGAAATCCGGAGAATAGACGATCACGTCGTCGAGGTAGACGAGCGTGGTCTCCATTAGTTGGCCGCCCAAGCAACGCTGCATGAGCCGTTGGAAGGTGGCTGGGGCGTTGCAGAGGCCAAAGGGCATCCGGTCCCACTCATATAACCCAAAGGGGGTAGTGAACGCAGTCTTCTCCCTGTCCCGCTCATCCACCTGGACTTGCCAGTATCCGCTGGCCAGATCGAGTGTCGAATACCAAGCTGCTTGTGTAAGGCTGGTGAGAGAATCTTCTACTCGGGGCAGTGGGAAAGCATCCCTCTTGGTCACCTGGTTGAGCCGCCGGTAGTCCACGCAGAACCTCCAAGAACCATTTTTCTTCCGTACCAGTACTATCGGCGCGGCCCAAGGACTGCTGCTCTCCCGGATAATTCCCTTATCCAACATCCCCCTCAGGAGGGTGCGAACCTCTGAGTACAGGGTCGGAGGCACGGGTCGATAACGCTCCCTGCTGGGTGTGGCCTCTCCGGTCGGGATCTGGTGCTTAACTGCATCCGTACGGCCGTAGTCCTCGTCGTGGGTAGAGAACAAATGTTGCCATTTCGTCAAGAAGCATTGGAGTTGTTGGACTTGGTCCTCTTTCAATCCCTCTCCACGTAACGACTCTCCTTCCAGGTGTGTCGGCAGTCTTCCTCCAACCTCTTCCACGTGTCGACCCGTTTGCGCCAGGGCCACCTCTACCACTGTTGGACTTACTCGACAGAATTCCACTTCTCCCTGTTCTCGAATTTGATGGGGCTTCACCGAGGTAACTCGGGCTAGGCGTTGGTGGCGATATAGGTGGATCGGGAAAGAATTTGTATTTCGGACTCTAACTGAGACTCGGCCTCTCCTTGCGGACGCCAGCCCCCGAGCAACTTCCACCTTGGGGCCATCCGGGTAGGGCTCCACCAAAACCCACTCCTGGGGGCTATAAAGCCGAGAGGGCACCCTGGCCCAGACCACGGCTTCACTTCGAGCGGGAACGGACAAGGCATAACGGCAGGCCACTCTCCCAGTACTCTCCCGTTCGCCCTGCTGCTCGGCCAGGCAAACCCGGCGACAGTCGGCTCTCACCCGATCCCACTCCTGGCCATCTGATGACGAGGCAGCTTGCACTGGTCTGCCCCGGAACAGTTCCTCCCAACACTCAGAGATCACGTTCATGCCCAGCAGGGCCCGATGAGACCCCAGACAGCCATCTCGCACCACCACTACTCCCTTCTGGGGTACCACAACCCCGTGTATCTCCAGATCCATCACCAAATATCCAACGTATGGTATATCAAGTCCATTTGCCCCCCGCAGGGTCAACCAGGGGGCTTCGGCCGTCGACCGACCCTGGGCACCAAATAACTCATGAGTCAGGCTCTCCGCAAACAAGGTTACTTGCGACCCGGTGTCCAGGAGGCATTGTACTTCCCGGCCGTTGACCTGAATCGCCACAACCGGGCAACGGCCCACCAGGTGTTCGTTGGGAAGTGTAGGAAGCTGAGGGTCTAACAAGGGGGTCCCGACCACTTGACCCACAGTGGCCGGACGCTCTAAAAACCCCCCTGCGATGCCCGTCTGGAGGAGCACTGACGGAAGTAATGACCCGGTTCTCCACAGTTATTGCAGAGAGGACGACCCTGTTCATCCCACTGGAATCGAGGCCCCAAAGGCCGAAGTGGACGGCGTTCTGGGAGATGGCCCCCATCGGAGTACGCCCGCTCCCGTGGCGGAGGCAATGAACGGGGATGTTCTCGGCGAAGTTCTGCCACGAGGGACTTAGACAGTTCGGACAGTTGCTCACGTATGTCCTTCTTCAGCTCCTCCCGAAGGGCCTGTTTCCAGTCCGATATAGCAGGGGGCGGTGGAACACTAGTGGCGTTGGTGGCCAGACAACTGGGAGGGTCTACGCTCGCAGCATGGTCACGTTCAAGGGCTAAAGCTTCTCCACGCAGCTCTTCAAAAGTGAGGTCGGGTTCTCGTCGTAGTTGGACCCGCAGACTCTGACGCACAGGGCCTTCTCGTAATCCTAATAGAAACTGATCTCTCAACAGGACTTCCTCATCACCCAGACCGTGATCCTGTCTTCCTTTCAAGCGGGAGAACTGTTCCCTCAACTGTAGTGTGAATGCACGGACATTTTGTCGAGGCCCTTGTCTACAATTGAAAAACTGCGTTCGCAGGACAGCTACCGGGGTGGTGTCTCCATATTGCCCCGTGAGAAATTCAAAGATTGCTTGGGCCGTCGTTCGATTTGCTTCCGGCGCTGCCTGTACCTCTCTTCTTGCTTCTCCTTCCAGGGAATTTAAAACAAACTGTACTTTCTGAGGGGCACTCAGACCTTGAAGTCCGGCTAAGTACTCGACCTGAGCTTTCCAACATGACAAACTCACTTCTGATCCGGGGCCTCCATACTTCTGGGCCCACGGGGCTCCCATAAAAATCGGCATCGCCGATTGCCGCACTACTGGCTCTTCTTCTTCAGCCATCTCGCTCTGATCGCTCAACTCAAGGTGGTATCCTGCCGACTAACGCCAAATCTGTCACAGGTCGGGATGGGCCAAGCCGGACTGCGCCCACCCCTGAACCAGGACCACCCTGAGGAACGTGTCAGAGACGAGACGGAAACAGAATTCAAGGGAATAACAGTTCTTTTTATTAAAGTTAAAAGTAATTTGAATAACCTAAGCTAAAATCTTCCTTTCCTCTTCTTCCCCAGAATCGAGGCAATGCAGCAGTCTCCGGAGCCCACTCCCACGCCGGTACAAGGTTCGCAATGGCCTGTGATGGATCGATGGATTTCCACAGATGAGTATGCGGTCGGGGCTGTTCCTCTTCCCTAATGCAGGGGCCGCAGGGACCTACGACGGACAGGTGAGTTTCCACAGGTGAGTAGACAGTCGGGGCCCTTCCTCTTCCCACGCCGCTGTAGGGTTCACAATGGGATGCGGTAGGCAGATGAGTTTCCACCAGTGAGTAGATGGTCAGGGCTCTTCCTCTTCTCACACCGATGCAGGGTTCACAATGGGATGCGATGGGCAGGTGAGTTTCCGCAGGTGGGTATACAGTCGGGGCTAGTCCTCTTCCCACACTGATGCAAGGTTCACAGAAGCCTACGACGGACAGGTGAGTTTCCACAGGTAAGTAGACAGTTGAGACTCTGGGGCTGCAGCAGACTCGAGTCAACAGGCTGAACGGAGCTTCTCTAGGGCAGACCGTTAGGACAGACAGAATCAACTTCAACAGCAATATACAGCTCTCACGTGTGTTGCGGGGGACAGCTAACTTCGCACCATGCCGATGGACTTGGGGTTGTAGCAGACTCGAAGTCACAGCTGAGCAGAGCCGCTCTAAGACAGAAAAAATCAACTTCACCACAGTAAACAGTTCTTACGTGTGTTGCAGGGGACAGATAACTTCACACCATGCAGATGGACCTGGGGCTATAGCGGATTCAAGTCGCAGGCTGAGTGGAGCTTCTCTAGAACAGACAGAATCAACTTCAACAGCAATATACAATTCTCACGTGTGCTGCAGGGGGCAGATAACTTCACACCGTACAGGTGGGCTTAGGGCTGCAGCAGACTCCAAGTCAACAGGCTGAGCGGAGCTTCTCTAGAACAGACAGACTCAACTTCAACAGCAATATACAATTCTCACGTGTGTTGCAGGGGGCAGATAACTTCACACCGTACAGGTGGGCTTAGGGCTGCAGCAGACTCCAAGTCAACAGGCTGAGCGGAGCTTTTTCTAAGACAGTCAGAACCACTACTTCAAAACAGAGAGGTTAGTTTGACTTACAGATGCTGTTCCTTCTAGTCCTCAACAGATGGAACCGATCGACATTATTAAGCTCCAGTTACTGACAGTAGACCAGCATGGCACGAGGGGAGTGCACGGCAAGAGAGAATAAATCTTCCACACACACACGGCAATTTCACTCCAAACATGCAACGTGAAGGGGGAAACGTCAATTTAGGCACTGCAATCCACTTCAAATAAGTGCAGATAAGGCCAGCACTCACCCAGGGGTCTCCGTGCCACAAGCAACGAGCTTCAATGTTGGGAAAAAGATGTTTCAGGGTTTTCCTCCACAGACATAGACAGGATTCACATCACCGTTCCAACACGGGGGACGAGGGTAAGAGATCGAACATGAATCAGTATAATTCACTCAGTGACGTTTCAATAGCACAATCAAAGCACTCCAATCCACCTCAAATTCAGTGTTGAAACATGCAGGTACGAGATACGATGGTCGATTACTTATCTCTCTCCCTTCCAGGCAAACGGTGTGTTTTCACAACTCTTCCACACTCCTCGAGTCCCCTCCAACAGCACTTCCCTTTGCACACCACAATTCTTCTCTGCAACACTCAAATAGAACGA
This sequence comes from Vimba vimba, assembly GCA_022828995.1. Taxonomy (NCBI): domain Eukaryota; kingdom Metazoa; phylum Chordata; class Actinopteri; order Cypriniformes; family Leuciscidae; genus Vimba; species Vimba vimba. Next base: position 22,554,155 of record CM040832.1, on the reverse strand, counting down.
CTTCTCACAGGAGAGAACCACCCCGCAGTCTCTCTTCACTGGCTTTTTATATCCTTCTCAATGCCCACATGGCTTCGTCATGGCTCTAGATTAATCTCTGACACCTGGTGTCAATCTCCTCATCCCGGTTGGCAGGGCAACAGATATACACTTACACGGGGGAGTGGTGTTTCCTTATTATTGTACCGGAGGGGACACAATTGCGGCGAACTTTAGTTCCGCCCTCCTTTGTCACACCGTGACATGAAACTCTAAGTCAAGTCATTTTCTTACCACATTTAACCCACATTTAAGATATGCACGCTCCCCCCTGTAGAGACGTGCCATTGAACTTGTTACTAAGCGTACAAATCAGCGTCCATACTTGAAGTTCTTCCAGTTTTCAGAGTAGGGTTAGTTTTAGGGTTATAAAATTGTAGCTTTACTATACACTCACCTAAAGAATTATTAGGAACACCTGTTCAATTTCTCATTAATTCAATTATCTAATCAACCAATCACATGGCAGTTGTTTCAATGCATTTAGGGGTGTGTTCCTGGTCAAGACAATCTCCTGAACTCCAAACTGAATGTCAGAATGGGAAAGAAAGGTGATTTAAGCAATTTTGAGCGTGGCATGGTTGTTGGTGCCAGACGGGCCGGTCTGAGTATTTCACAATCTGCTCAGTTACTGGGATTTTCACGCACAACCATTTCTAGGGTTTACAAAGAATGTTGAGACATTCAGATGGTAGAGTCAGAATTTGGCATAAACAGAATGAGAACATGGATCCATCATGCCTTGTTAACACTGTGCAGGCTGGTGGTGGTGGTGTAATGGTGTGGGGGATGTTTTCTTGGCACACTTTAGGCCCCTTAGTGCCAATTGGGCATCGTTTAAATGCCACGGCCTACCTGAGCATTGTTTCTGACCATGTCCATCCCTTTATGACCACCATGTACCCATCCTCTGATGGCTACTTCCAGCAGGATAATGCACCATGTCACAAAGCTCGAATCATTTCAAATTGGTTTCCTGAACATGACAATGGGTTCACTGTACTAAAATAGCCCCCACAGTCACCAGATCTCAACCCAATAGAGCATCTTTGGGATGTGGTGGAACGGGAGCTTCGTGCCCTGGATGTGCATCCCACAAATCTCCATCAACTGCAAGATGCTATCCTATCAATATGGGCCAACATTTCTAAAGAATGCTTTCAGCACCTTGTTGAATCAATGCCACGTAGAATTAAGGCAGTTCTGAAGGCGAAAGGGGGTCAAACACAGTATTAGTATGGTGTTCCTAATAATCCTTTAGGTGAGTGTATATATCAACAATCTCCTACAGTTGAAACATACATTATACTATATTTAAATGATCAAGATGAAAAAAAAATCAGGAGGCTATCAGGTCATTGAGTATATTTGACTGTTATTGTAGTTGTAGAACAACCATCAGGGCTGTCTCCAATGTACACTATTTACTTTTTTTTTCCAACTGCTTGCACACATTTTCAAAACTATGTCACCTTTTTTCAAAACTTTCCCAAAACTGCACACACAAAATTGTGTGTAGCCTAGTGTTTTGAAAAAAGTGTTTTATGCTATTAGTCAAAGGCTGAGAAATAGTTTATTGTTTTTGGAGATGTGGTGTGAAGTTTTGCACTTTGAGTGAGAGGTTTCAAAAAATCGTGTGACATAAAAAAGATTTTGTGTGTAAGCAGTTGGGAAAAAACTGTATAAACTACAATTCCCACGAGAGACGTGCCATTGATCTTACAAAGTGTACATATCAGTCACCATACTTGTAGTTCTTCTGGTTTCCCAACCAGGAATAATGTTATAAAAATGTGTCTTTACTATTCTATATTAAGAAACATACATTATACAGCCGAAACATACATTAGGCTATATTTATAGGCTATATGATTAGGATTAAAAAAAAAAAAAAATCGCCAAGACTTCAAATCTGTGGTTTTAGCTAGGCTACAGTAGACATGAATTCAAGATTGTCGGCGGGAGTTATGCTAGCCTACCCTTCAAAGAGCGACTAAAAAAAAAAAAAAGTTGTATTTAACATTATGTTTATTTATTTATTTATGGCCTGCAAATGTTTTACCAACTGATGAATGTAATAAACTGCCACTTATAAATATGTCAGCATTAGATGCAATAAGTATACAAACAATATCCTAATATTACAGTAAAGAATTCCAAAATGTGTGAAAAACACTGTTCAGTTCTAGAAGATAAAATCATATATTTTATTTGGATGAATCAGTCTGTTTATCAGATTTACCAATTGCTATAGTTTGTTTGTGCTGGTCAAGAATAGATACAATTGAACTGCAAGCAAAAACTTGGGGCCACTGTTTCAAATATGTGAGTGGCTCCTCCCCTAACAAATGTAACCTCACTCCAATTTTTTTTATAAAAACTTGAGAGCTCTGATTAAATTATATATGCTAAGCTAAATTTTAATTAAAAAAGAATCCACTTCATCACATATAAATATGCTCAATGTAGTCTGTTTCTTTTGTCTCAACCACTTCATCCTCATATTGTTTTGAATTAAATTCATGCATGGAAAAGTAAAAACAAAAATTATCATCTTTTGCAAGTGTTATTGTAGTGTATTTGTGTTCTTTCACAAAAATACAAGTGAAAATATTCCAAATGCTTATTTATTGCTTAATTACTCACTAGAGGCTTAAAGAATGATCAAACAAATTTATTGACAAGGTGCATAACAAATTGAAACTATATAGTCTTTGGCAATTGGACCACATCAAGACATCACTCTTTTAAGAGAAATGCATGATATGAAAAAGGGATATCCCCTACATCAGTGGTTCTCAATTCCAGTCCTCGTGACCCACTGCTCTGCACATTTTGTATGTCTCTCTTATCTGACACACTCAGTTCAGTTCATGGAGTCTCTCCTAATGAGCTGATGATCTGGTTCAGGTGTGTTAAATAAGGGAGACATACAAAATGTGCAGAGCAGTGGGTCCCGAGGACTGGAATTGAGAACCACTGCCCTACATGGAGCCGACACTGGTGGTGGTGAAGGGGTGAGTAGCAATGCTGAGATCTGGATGAATGTGGAGCTCTTCTCCTGATGACCACAGTGGAGGGACCTACTGTATGACACGATTGGCTCAAGAGGGTTGAGAAGAAAATACATTTGGTTTAAGACATAAAACACCCAGTCAGCTGATGAGTTTGGAGTAGAAGAGAGTGAGAGAGACAATGTAAAAGATATGATATAATGTGCGAGTATAAAGAAGGACAGTCTTATTTGTTGAACTTCATATTTTAGCTTCATGTCAAACAAGCCATAAGGTTGTATTTCTTAACAGTGGACTGTGAGGTTAAGTGAACTTGAAAAGCACAGAAAACAGAACATGAAATCAAATTACACGTCAACTGTAATAAAATAACAGTGCAATTTATAATCATGAAATATGAAACATGCTTTTGAATAACATCTGAAGAAGAAAATTCAGTTGGATTAAGTACATTTCTAGTACATTCCCTTTCGAGATTAAACTCCAGGTCATATTCTTGGAGATGTTCCCCTTTTCACTACTACAGAAAGATGAGATATGACTTCAAATGCAGCACAGAAACAATTTAATAAATAGGCTGAAACCAAAATGGAGTTCTAAATATACATTTTATTTATTTTTATTATTTTGGAGTGAATCCTTTGGCTGCCAGGAATGGGCCCACTGCTCACCACTAAAAACAGAAGGGATTTTTTTTTTCTGTTACTGGTTGGGGTTTCCAATAAACTTAAAACATTACCGAACATGTCTTTTATAAGTATAAGTTTCATTTTCCATCTATGAAGAACCACCACCTTCATGCATCCAGTAATGGTGGTGGTCCTTCATAGATGGAAAATGAAACTGTTATACTTATAAAAGACATGTTCGGTAATGATGTGTGCTTTAAACTTGTTTAAAAGGCTTGTTTAATCTGAAACAGAACAGATTAATCAAAAAATTGTAGCAAAAAAAAAAGTTTAAGTAAATAAATAATGAATGCATTAATTCATTAAGCAGAAGAACAGAATAATACATACCATACTGGACAGGGCTCCCAGTCAACCAGCATTTCTGCTTTGCCCTAATGTAAGAAAATACAAAAAATAAAATCCATTCTTAGCATAAGGCTATTATGTCTGATTATAGGCATTGAGTTTCATTGATTTTCAGAAGACACTCCTTCATAAACTGTAATTCAAAAAGACTGAACACATAAAAAGTATCGACCTAACAATTATGGTATGTATAATATGTATTTGCCAAAACACACGGAAGTTTCTAAATCCTATATTACACTCTGCATACTGCCTACACTCTGCAGTTCCTTTATGACTGTCTAACCTTTCTCACTCTTTCTCTTAATACACTCCTGATGGGGAAAGCCTCTAGGCGAGTGTGGTAGGAGCAATCTGTGAACATCAAAAACACATTTCAAATATTTCTTAGATTGTTAGATTAGAAACAAAATAAACACAACTATGAAGACTTAAGTAGTGACCAGACTTGCAAGGATGACAAGTGATGTTTATCACTAATCAAAATATGTATCATGGAACCAAATTACTCTCGGTTCCAATGTGGTATGCTTGCTTGAATAACCATACTACTGCTAAGCCACAGCTCACAACTAAGAACACTGCTGCTACTTCTACTACTTGGCAATGCATTTTGGTCAAATTTGACTAATTAAGCCTGTTGGATTTTATAGCATGTCAATTGTAATAATATCAATAATACTAATCATTCCTATTCTATATCTATTATGAATAATCATGGTTACGTGTGCTACGCTGGACTAGCTGGACTGGTCACGACATTTACATACAGTATTGTTGCCCTGTTGTTGATTTGACTGCTTGTATTGTACATATTGTATTTATTTGTAAGTAACTTTGGATAAAAGCGTTTGCTAAATAATTCATTAAATAAATAAAATTGTGACTACCGGAAATTGTCTGTTGTAGTAGTTAAAAAAAATAAGCAATTGAACTAAAGCGAATTAACGGGTTAAGTTGCAATGTTTAGCAAAGTATGAATCATTGCTTTTACATGCACTTACTCTTTTGTAGGGCTGGGCGATATGGCCTAAAAATAAAATCTCCGATTTTATTTTTTTTAATTCGATTTCCGATTTTTTTCCGATTTTCCCCCCTACTTATTAAGGAAAGCAATAAGTACAAACGGCAGACAACTTAAAGCAAATTTTAGCTGTATTTAAATTTAAAGCAATACAGTTAGCTGTTTTTTTGCTAAGGTTTGTTGGTCACTGCGGTTTTGTTCGTCTCGGAGAGACTGGCATTTTTCATATTCGGCTGGATGCAGGGCTCGAAATTGACTTTTTTACTTGGTAGCACTGGTGCTCCCAACTTCAAAAAGTTAGGAGCACCCACCAAAAATTAAGGAGCACCACAACTACAAATTATATATGAACAGATTTCATTTCACTGGGGCTTTACAGACACATCCTGTGGCCAAGATTTGAAATTTAGTCCTCTGGCTCTATATCATCTCAACCCGATGATAATGGCACATGATTTGTCATTTGCATACGTCATGTTAATCGCAATTCCGTTCTTTTTCCATGAGCTGCAACATAGGTTTAAATTTAGTGAAGGCAAGCTCTTCTTTGGCGATGGTGTATGCGGTGTTATATTTGGCGTATAATTAGCTCTGCCAGTAGAGCGAAACGACCAGCAGCATCCTGCCCATTAAAAGCCTTAATAATCAAACCTGATGAACTGATTTGTTTGCCACACACCTGTCCCTGCATTTTTTGCTTGGCACTTTATTGCTATTAATATGCTGTATTAATCTGTTAATCTTAGTTAATAAAATACAGCTGTTTATTATTCGTTCATGTTACTTCACAGTGCATTAATAACTATGTTAACAAATAAAAGAAAGAAAAAACACTTCAATAGCCTAATGTAGGCTATTAGTAGCCTAGCCTTTAATGTTGAAATGAACATTAACAATGGTTAACAAATTAACAAAGTACAGTTTATTAATAGTACATGTTAACTAATGTAGTTAACTAGAATTTAATAAATGGAATATTATTGTAAAGTGTTACCGATTTGTTATACACCGATTCAGACGTCTCGTGAGTTCAGTGTTGGACAGATCAGTTGTTTTAACCATTCATTCAAGTGAATCGGTTCAAATGAGTCATTAGTTCGCGAATCGGACATGTCGGTTGCCAACCGCCAATAAACACCAAATAAAAAGAAGAAGAATCGGACGTGTCATGTGGACGTGTAGGGTAGCCTAAGGCACGCGTTGTGTGATCCTGGCAGTTGAATTTTTAGCACAATTCACACTCCGCTGTAATTCAGGAGAAAAAAAATCTCCGAATGCTTCACGTGAAACTTCGGTCTTCCGCCCTTTTTCTATCGTGTCAATTGATTTTGATTAATATGCGCGAGGGAGGGAGAGAGAGCAAGATAGCGCTCGTGTTGTTTGAAGACGTGAGAGTGCGCGCGCGCGACCGGGGCTCTCTCTCGTGCATATATATCAGCGCACATAAGGTACACACTGTGAAGTAATTTGCAAACGTTTTGTTTTAGAGAAATTAAAACAGGTCGCACCACAACCATTATTTGCACTCGCACAAATGCTCCCAAATATATTTTTAGGTCGCACAGATTAAATTTCAGGAGCATATGCGACCAAAATGATCATTACACAAAAACTCGATTTACTTTTTTTTTTAATCGCCCGCAACAAAAAATTCGAATTAATTCATTCAATCGATTTTTCGCCCAGGCCTACTCTTTTGTGGCCTTTTCCTTTCAGGCATATGCCTTGGTCCCCCTGTGGGATATAAGATTACAGTCCAGTCATATATCCACTAAAAAAAAAAAAAAAAAAAAAAAAAACACATTTACAATAATTAGACAAAATGCACTTTGTAATGTCTTTTCAACATAAATATGTGTCCCTGGTGTGTCTAGACACCCCTGAAATATGAGAAAAGACCATCCTCCCAGTTAATGTGTGTGCAAACACACCGTTTAATTTGGCTCCAGATTTTACATCACATGCAGGCTCATTGGAAAATAGTAATCATAGTAGGCTTTTAGAATACTCCATCTAAAATGACCTGTTTCAGACACGGTCTGCATAAAGGACCAGTTCAAGATAAATAAGGACTTTTTTTAGGATCATGCAAAGCTACTCTAGTGGAGTATCAGAATAAAAATATAGAACTGGAAATTAGCATAATAGGCCCCCTTTAAAATCTATTTAAGTAATGAATTTACTTATTAGAGAATCTGCTTGACTAATGAGTTTCATTGAGTTTCATAGTTACCAAGCTATGGTAACAGTTATCAGAACCACCAATAATTACCCTAATAATAATAATAATAATTCATTACATTTATATAGCGCTTTTCTGGGTACTCAAAGCGCTTTACATTGAAGGGGGGATCTCCTCAACCACCACCAATGTGCAGCATCCATTTGGATGATGCGACGACAGCCATATTGCGCCAGAACGCTCACCACACACCAGCTTACTGGTGGAGAGGAGACAGTGATGAAGCCAATCAGTATATGAGGATGATTAGGAGGCCATGATGGACAGGGGCCAATGGGCAAATTTGGCCAGGATGCTGGGGTTACACCCCTACACCCCACCGCACCCTACTTTTTCGAAGGACACCCTGGGATTTTTAATGACCACAGAGAGTCAGGACCTCAGTTTAACGTCTCATCCGAAGGACGGACAAACATTATTTACATACCTGACTTTTTTTTTTTTCGACTTGCGACTGTGCCCCTGGCTGACCCTGTGAAGACAGCTGTGGGTTTGGAGAAAGAAAATTACTCATATACCAAATAAATCTTTAACTTATTATTTCAAATTCTTGAAGATCACAACATCGCACAAGTGTGGCAGTACATGTATTAATAGGTGTAAAGTACATGCATTCTTATTGCGATTGAATTAAGGTTGCTCCATTAACTCCACGTGTTTCATTTTCTCGTTTATGTCCATCCTGTTTGTGATAATCCTAATTTGTTTCAACAAGCGCTGATTCTGCGCTGACTTGTTCAGGGAACGCAAGGGGTGGGAGAATGGTTAAGTTAAGTGTTCATGGGACACTGACATTCCCAATTATTTTGAATATTCGAATTATCCTAATATCTTTAATAATAAAATTTGGCCTAGTAATTTCAGCATTTGATTAGTAGTACTTATTTTACTTTTAAATTTTTAATAGACTCACAAAATTCCTTCCAACAGCCCTAGTACAGAATCAGATAGACCTATCATCTATCTAATTATGTAATATCAGATAAACTTTTCTAGCAGATTATCCATTGAAAATGAGAACCCTGTAGGTGATGATACACAGGGCAACTTTTTGAGCAATGTTGCTGGGCAATGTTGCCGTCAACAGGCAACCAGATGAGACACAGGGCCCACAACCCATCTAAATTATCCAGATAGAAATGTGTTGCCCATTTTCAATGTGAAAGTGCCCAAGGAACAATCGCTCGGCAAGATTGCCCAGCAACATTGCTCAAAAAATTGCCCTGTGTATCATCACCTATAGTGAGTTTTACTTTATCAAGCAGCAAAAAAGTTATAGCATGGTGAGTTTGAGTTCATTTCGTTGAAAAGAGCCCTAACCTGCATCAAGCTCTATGGGGGAAAAACACTGGAAGTCAAGTAAAGTTAAGGTAACCCATGGGTCAAACACTTTTGGACTTTACAAATATAAACTGTAACTCTTTAAATTTGTTCTAATTACCTTGCCCCTCCGTGGATTCCGCCTCCTCCACTTGCCCCTCCGTGGATTCCGCCTGCTCCACTTGCCCCTCCGTGGATTCCGCCTGCTCCACTTGCCCCTCCGTGGATTCCGCCTGCTCCACTTGCCCCTCCGTGGACTCTGCCTGCTCCACTTGCCCCTCCGTGGATTCTGCCTGCTCCACTTGCCCCTCCGTGGATTCCGCCTGCTCCACTTGCCCCTCCGTGGACTCTGCCTGCTCCACTTGCCCCTCCGTGGATTCCGCCTGCTCCACTTGCCCCTCCGTGGATTCCGCCTGCTCCATTTGCCCCTCCGTGGACTCCGCCTGCTCCACTTGCCCCTCCGTGGGGCTCGCCTCGCAGGGTGTGAGCTGCAGAGTAATCAGCTGATCCTCATTGCCACTGGAATCCTGGGTCCATCCTGTGCAAGTTAAACAAGTGTTGTGTTTTGCTTATTTAAAACATAGAGGTTAACCATAAGCTTGATCTGTACCTGTTTTAACTGTTAGGTAAATGTGTTTGAATAATATATACCAAATTTTCCCCAACCAGATTTGAAGGCACTTTTGATTGCAGGAGAACTATTGAGAGTCTACTGGATGTATTACAGTAGATATCTGTAATATATTTGATTGATTTTCTATGACGATAACCAACACAATATATCTTTAAGTCAGGAAAATAAAACCCAGAGTGCTCATAATATCTATTAAAAAAATGACAAGTATAATGTTTGTTTACAGACTGGGTCAAACTATTCAGTTAAGACTAAACTGCGTGCGCTAAAAAACTTTGGGCTTTATGCCTCAAAGTTAGTAGCAGTGTAAGTTTGTGGTGTATCCACAGCAAAAATTTGATGGTTTTCTTTTTCTCTGTGTTATTTCCTTTAATGATCTACATTTTAGCACTGTCCTCGATATTGTTTCAATGAGTATATATAGATTCATTATCATTTGATTCATTGACCCAGTGACCAAAACGGGTCTTTGCAAATGTAATGTGTTCAATTAGTATGTCACTACAAAAAATGCTGTGGTCAGTGTGCCTAAACATTAAAAATATGGTTGTATGTGGGCTGAAAACAGAAATGAAATATGGCTCCTACAAAAACATACCAAACATAATTCTAAAGTTGACAGTATATGCTTGAATGCACTTAACTCTGGGTGCCAAATCCCATTGTAGACCAGTGTACTGCATGCTATTAATACAAACAGGGCTCAATACACTTAGAATCTACATGTCTGAGTATCTGCAGTTGCAAGAAACTACTGTTTTGAAAGTTTACTTCAATTCCCATAATCATTTGCCAGGTGTGAATTTTTATGTTTTTCTACCCATTTGCGTCTACATTAAATGTGTTGGTAGAGAAGTCACATAGAGTAGCCTATGATCATACAAGCATTCATCAGCAGAAAAAAAGAATGATTGAATTTAAGTTTTAGGGGTGAGACATTCCTTTAAGATTTAAACTTTAATAAAATATTTTGAGTACTCAACACAAGTTGTGAACTGTGACTTTAAGACAGTGCATGCATCTCACCTTCACAAAGGTATTCATAAAATGAACCTATCTTCTGTAGGTAGTCCTGGGCAAAGGTGGAGAGTGTGCAGCGAGGCGTTAATATTTCGCACTTAATTTCTTTTTTTTTGTTCTCCTTTCCTAGTAGCAGAACTGGTTTGTAGCCAATGGCATGGAGTTTCTCAAGCTGCAATGACAAAATTGTGTGTTTGCTGTTTTAAGTAATAGAAAAACAACATAAAAAATAACTAAGAATATTAATTTAAAAATATATAACATTATTAATGACAGCATCCAGGTTACTGTCATTCAGGCTTTTTAACCTAATTAGGGTTGGGTATCGTTTGAATTTGAACGATTCCGATTCCGATTCCAATTCCTTGTTTCGATTCCGGTTCCTAACGATTCTCGATTCCGATTCTTTTAAGAGGCAGGGTCAAAAAAGTTTAAATCAATTTTACTTTTTTTTACTTTTTATGAACTTTACTATGAATTTCTCACAGGGCTGTTTTCAACTACAATATAAATATCAAATCTATTTTAAACAAAATTGTTTAGGACATTTTAAATGAGCTAGCTAACCAACGGTCTTTCTGAAGGAAATAGTCTGACCTTCTCCATCAATTGAAATATAAAAAAAATTGCATCACAATAAGTGTATTGTGATTGTCACTAACATTATAGTAACTAAACTGAATGTTATTAGGTTTAGTGACAACATGTTACAATGTTTACATGGTACAATTTCTGGTAAGCTACGCTTTTTTATTATTTCAATTCAATTCAATTTTTGTGATTTGATTTAATATTGACTAATTTGTATAAATATTAGGTAGGCTACTCAAGATGGGCGTTCATTTTTCTCAAGAAAAAAAAACAACTCACCTAATGCTGTAAACATACAGAGAGCCCTATCAGCTGGCAGTATTATTTAAGGTTAAAAATAACTCATATTAAATGTAATGCGTTTTTTATTATAATAACAACTTTATTTAATGATACAAGTAAAAAATATAATAAATATGTAGTACAGTACAGGTGTAGCAAAATACTCTCTATAGCTTTTTTTTCTTGCCAACTACGTGCTATAGCTAATATGTTCATTAAATGACTTTCCTGAGGTAAATATGACATAATTGTTCTCCAGCTATGTTATTGACCTCTTCACGCTGATAAAAAACACTGATTGATCGATATTATGTATGAGGAATATACATTTCGGTAAGTTGTACTGTATCTTTCAACAGTGTTCGTGTTTATTTACTATTAGCTAGAGATGACCGGTTCACGTGCGCTAGGGATCTGTCACGTCACATTTACAAGTGCCAAAACGGCATTTATTGTTTTAATCTCGTAATAAAATTGACAGAATCTGAGAGCTGAGATTTTTTTGTATATCATAAAGTAACTGCTCTGTCTAGTCTGTCGGTCTCCGTGTCCTCTTTGCTTCGCGATTTTATTGTGCGTGAGAAAATGTGTGGCGTGAGAGCGTGTGAAAAGTGTCAATTGCGTGTGTCCCACAGTGAATGCGTGAGAGTTGGCAGCTCTGCATGTGTAAATGTGTTTTCATGATTTTTTTTTTTTTACGTTCGCCGGCATCGCGCGCAGTTTTCAAACGGACGAGCAGAGGACGATAGAATATGGTTGCAACTTGCAAGATACCGAAGAAAAAGAAAACATCATATAAGTACGTTTTTAAGGTTTAACGTCAGGGTTGTTTGCTCTGAATAAATTTTATGAGACGCTGTGTGAGTTAAGGCAACTCACACAGTGTCTCATAAAATGTATCGGTTCGCAGTTTAGCATAACAATCCATATACGCTTACACCTGTGCTAGTAATACACGCATTTACCATGCAGTGTACGTTACAGTTTACAAATGTTTAACTAATGTGGGGAAGGCTATAGCAGCCTGTCAGTGTTCAGCGAGTTAACTTGGCAGTTTGAAATCGATTAGGTAGTTACTTCAGTTCAGAATAGGGCTAGAAATTATCAAATTGGTAACTTAGACAGCGGTTTCTTCTTCCGGTCGGCGGACTGTGAATCGAAACTAGGAATCGAAATTTAAACTTTTGAACGATTCCGGGAAAATCGAAAAGCTAGTTCCGGTTCCAATCGATACTCGATACCCAAGCCTAAACCTAATGGTGAGTTTAGCTTTATGTGCAAACAGGAAAGGCTCATACAATAGAAGCAAAAAACAACTATATATAGAAAAACAGTAAAAAGATAAATCTGACACCATGAGGGTACCCTTCATATAACTTTATATAAATATTTATTTTTGTAACATTAGTAGCTCGGGTTTTGCACCTACATTGATAAGATTATGTAACCATTGTGCAACTGGACAATGACAATCTAAAGATTAATTATAAATAAAGGCAGAACCTTAGTGATTATGTGACCAAATGGGTGAATGCTGCACATATTTACAATTGACGCATTCACATTTTAAAGTGCTTTGAGTAGTACAGTATGAATGCAGTTCATGTGTTATTTCTCATCCACTCAATAAGAAAGTTTGATTATTAAATTGCACCTGTAATTCTGTCATAATGCATGACTGTATATGTTATGAACTCAAGAATTCCTGAGTTTCAATTGTATTTGCTGTGTGTTCAAATTTTGCTCTGGTAGATCATTTAGGTATGTGATGTATTACGGTGAAGATGTGATAACTTTATGGTTGTATTACCACCACTAAAATAAAAACTACAAATCACAATTACGTGTGCCTTCAAAGTTGATAGTTAAATTATACTTTTAAATTGATTCTGATGACACAGGGAGGACAAAGTATCATTGGAAAAAAAAAATTCAAATTTATCTATATTGGCAAAAAATAATGCCTTTCTGACCTTGCGCTGGCATGCTCAATATCAAATGGTACCACTGAATGTACTTCTTAGATGATCTGGACAGTTTACTGTCATGTATGAAATTGTACGTACCATGATATTGGCTTCATCCTTGATGGACGCAGTGTTGTGGTTTTTCTTACGACCAACCACCCATTCCTCTCGCTTCTCATCAAACCTCTGAAGCTTCTTCTTGAGGCGCTGCTTCAGAGGCTGCTCCTTTTTACAATGTGAGCAGATCTTTTGAGCACAAAATATTATCCCCTGACAAAAGGGGCAGATCTTTTTTGTAGACCCCCCTGGCATTATAACAAACAGTCAGATACAGACAGACAGTCAGATACAGACAGACAGAAATACAGACAGACAGACAGTCAGATACAGACAGACAGACACAGTCAGATACAAACAGACAGACTGACAAAGATGGGTAAGACAGACAAGTAGACAAAGACAGACAGGGAGGAAAGAAAGAGCAATAGATAAAGACTGTGAGATAGATAAAGATTGAGGATGAAAGAGAGGATGTAACAGAGAGGATGTAAGATAGAAAATAATGAAGAGATAGAGGTTGGCTCTTAAAAGTGCCTTTGGGTTTTGAAAATCAGGTTCGGATAGGTTCGACAGGTGATGATATGTTTGACAGGATCTGCAGGGAGAACAACAGAAAATGTTAATTATGTAGTGTTATGTTGATATAAGATTTAAAAAGTGTACCCAAATATTGAGTGATTCCCATTTTCTTGTAAATGCTTAGGATAAATAAATACAGATTCACGTTGTTCCTATTTCCTGTGCTACTGTTAAAAGTCGCGTAACATTTTTTTTTAATGGCACGTAACATGTGTCTAGGGGTTCGCCATCCCAGATTTAAAGGCAGCGTTATGTGCAGTATAACGTTAGACCAAGTGATAATATTGTTATTACTAACACATTACAGTGACGTTGTGTGTGAACCACGATGATCGAGAGAAAATCACATCATCTAAATGTCCCCAATTACTATTCCCCCAAAAAATTCTCAATTAAGCAGTTACACGTCCAAAATAAAATTAGGAGTATTTCCACATAAAAAAACACATGTTGTGATATATATATCACAACATGTTTTTTTTTTGTTTTTTTATGTGGAAATACTCATAATTTTATTTTGTATATATAGGCCCACATCTAGAACCTATATCTAGGCTTAGAACATGTTTTTTTTATATAAACTCGTAATTTTATTCATTTTGGACGTGTAAATAATGCTTATGAATTCATCTTGCTTACTGTTGTAAGCGACTTACCGTGGTGGAATCGCGCTGGGCAATGGTTTCTCCGATGGTCGCACACAGTGACGTGTTGCACAAAATTGCGCCAAAATATCAATCATAATTAAAAAGTACAGTCTTAATATTTTATATCCGTGCTCAAACTTTTAAAGGGGTCAGCATAAATGTCCAAGTGAAGGAAAAACGAGTATGTAGCCATTACATTTAAACACATATCACTTCCCAGAATGCATCCATCTCTTTGCCAAAGGATATGTCCATATAAAGTAATATAAACATGTCTGCAGTAGGCTATATAATTAATTTATTACAACTTCATAATCAGTATTGAGATGAAAGTTCTAGGCTATTCTTTTTTTCTTTTTCTTTTTTTTGGCGCAGAAAAAAAAGAAAAGAAAAGTAGGCTCACTATAAGCCATTGCAAATTGAAATACCATCGACAATTATAAAATATCCCACAATAAATTAAGGCATGTTTTAAGCCTACAGCAAATATGCAGTCCTGCAATTATGTCGTTTTAATGTAGTCCACAATAATATAAAAAAAGAGAGGAAAAATCGTGATATTACCGATTTAGAAAAGAGTTTCAGCAAGCTACCCTCAACGTCGGCTTATGGACGTGAGGGGGAAATTACCACAATATGTGATCGAAAATTATAAAATATCCCACCTAAATGAACCTTGGAATGTTTTAAGCATATAGAAAATATAGGCTACCGTCTTGTAATTATGCAATTTTAATGTAGCCCAAAATTATATAAAAAGAGAGGAAAAAGAGTTAGGGTTAGGAAAATAATCAAAGTTCAAAATTCAAAGATGAGGGATTCGCACTCAAATCTATCGGACGACCCTCTCCGTTGTCAAGTGACGAATAGGGGGTACCCTCAACGTCGGCTTTGGACATGAGGGGGAAATGACCAAACGGCATGTGACGAATAGGGGTGAGACCATGTTGCAACGAAAGACGTGGTGCAGGCACGGAAAATACGTCCCTTTGAAATACATTAGATTGAAAGTCGTGCTGAGTGACACGAAAAAAGAAGGAAATTCGTGCTTATGGACACGAATCAATTCGTGTTGAGTAGCCTACCGAATATAAAGCAATACAACAAGGATTAAAATCTCCTGATTAAATGTTGAGTAATGTAGCCCTTAAAGTTTGCTAAAGGAATAGCCTAACATTTGAGAAAAAACAATAGTGTGCTCTCGAAAGAAAGACGTGGTGCATACGCCCCATAATCCCCATTGAAATACATTAGATTGAAAGTCGTGCTGAGCAGTGGTGTAGTCTAGTTTTCTGTAGTGAGTATATTCTAATATACCCCCCCCCCCCCCCCCCCCCCCGCCGCATACTCACCCATCCCTGAGCGTCACCCCATAAGCACCACCACACTCACTAATGCATGTATGCATCGACATGTAAAGTTAAGAGCTACCTTTAGCCTTAGATGTTATATGAATATGGTCCCTGAAGCTCAGGTTTTATCAGTTGACATTTTTCAACAAATTTTCAACCATTTTTTTTTAAAACATTATAGGCACAAATACAAATTTACTTTTATAAATGGTGTTTTTGAAAACAAAAAATAATAATTTAAAATACATTTTACTGTGCAATTTCTTTCTAATTAATTTGAGTTAGACCGAACATTTATTTTGGTGGGTTGTAGACATTTGAGTTTCTGTGTGTTTTAATAAACTATTATTATTATTATTATTATTATTATTATTATTATTAGGCCTGAAGTATACTCTGTGCAATAGTAATATAGTTCTGTTATAATTTCTTCAAGTTATACCGAACTTTTATTTTGACAGGTTGTCGTAAAGACATAACAGTTTCTGTGTGTATATGAAACGAATGAATGACGATAGTTTTGTCAAATGAAATGGTGAAATTCTCATCAAGTGACTCTCATAGCAGCTCTGCGATGAAATGCACATGTGTAGCCTACATCATGTCTCTGAAAACACCACGAGCGTGAGTCACGCGTGCTTCTCTCTCTGTGTGTGTGTGTGTGTGTAGTGGAGCACACACTGAGCGCTCATTCCCAGAGACGCGTAGAACAATTGCAGTCTCTTTTAGCTTTAATATTCATAGACACTAGTCCATATCGAGATTTGATTCATTGTACAGCAGTTAAGACTAAGTTACTTATGATTTATTCATTCAAAAAATAGCCAAATTCCGTGACGTTCTGCTTTATATAGCAAGTTCCATTTGTGACTGGATTCCGCGATCCGATCCGTCGCTTCCCAAACACAGACGGGGTGAATTTATGAATGAAAGTGTGAAAGTTCTGACACAAAACGAAGTTGATACGTATCCTCACGCTTTTTTAAGTGGGTATACGCAAATCCTTGGCCTTTTCTAGTGGGTATACGGCGTATACCTGCGTATCACGTAGACTTCACGTAGATCACACGAATCAATTCGTGTTGAGTAGCCTACCGAATATAAAGCAATACAACAAGGATTAAAATCTCCTGATTAAACGTTGAGTAATGTAGCCCTTAAAGTTTGCAAAAGGAATAGTAACATTTGAGAAAAAACAATAGTGTGCTCTCGAAAGAAAGATGTGGTGCATACGCCCCATTGAAATACATTAGATTGAAAGTCGTGCTGAGTGACACGAAAAAAGAAGGAAATTCGTGCCCTTGGACACGAATCAATTCGTGTTGAGTAGCCTACCGAATATAAAGCAATACAACAAGGATTAAAATCTCCTGATTAAATGTTGAGTAATGTAGCCCTTAAAGTTTGCTAAAGGAATAGCCTAACATTTGAGAAAAAACAATAGTGTGCTCTCGAAAGAAAGACGTGGTGCATACGCCCCATAATCCCCATTGAAATACATTAGATTGAAAGTCGTGCCGAGTGACACGAAAAAAGAAGGAAATTCGTGCCTCTGGACACGAATCAATTCGTGTTGAGTAGCCTACCGAATATAAAGCAATACAACAAGGATTAAAATCTCCTGATTAAACGTTGAGTAATGTAGCCCTTAAAGTTTGCAAAAGGAATAGTAACATTTGAGAAAAAACAATAGTGTGCTCTCGAAAGAAAGACCTGGTGCATACGCCCCATAATCCCCATTGAAATACATTAGATTGAAAGTCGTGCTGAGTGACACGAAAAAAGAAGGAAATTCGTGCCTCTGGACACGAATCAATTCGTGTTGAGTAGCCTACCGAATATAAAGCAATACAACAAGGATTAAAATCTCCTGATTAAACGTTGAGTAATGTAGCCCTTAAAGTTTGCAAAAGGAATAGTAACATTTGAGAAAAAACAATAGTGTGCTCTCGAAAGAAAGATGTGGTGCATACGCCCCATTGAAATACATTAGATTGAAAGTCGTGCTGAGTGACACGAAAAAAGAAGGAAATTCGTGCCCTTGGACACGAATCAATTCGTGTTGAGTAGCCTACCGAATATAAAGCAATACAACAAGGATTAAAATCTCCTGATTAAATCTTGAGTAATGTAGCCCTTAAAGTTTGCTAAAGGAATAGCCTAACATTTGAGAAAAAACAATAGTGTGCTCTCGAAAAAAAGATGTGCATACGCCCCATTGAAATACATTAGATTGAAAGTCGTGCTGAGTGACACGAAAAAAAGAAGGAAATTCGTGCCCTTGGACACGAATCAAATCGTGTTGAGTAGCCTAGCGAATATAAAGCAATACAACAAGGATTAAAATCACCTGATTAAATGTTGAGTAATGTAGCCCTTAAAGTTTGCAAAAGGAATAGTAACATCTGAGAAAAAAACAATAGAGTGCTCTCAAAAGAAAGATGTGGTGCATACGCCCCATTGAAATACATTAGATTAGTCGTGCTGAGTGACACGAAAAAAAGAAGGAAATTCGTGCCTATGGACACGAATCAATTCGTGTTGAGTAGCCTACCGAATATAAAGCAATACAACAAGGATTAAAATCTCCTGATTAAATGTTGAGTAATATGTAGGCCTAGCCCTTAAAGTTTGCAAAAGGAATAGCCTAACATTTGAGAAAAAAACAATAGTGTGCGCTCAAAAGAAAGACGTGGTGCAGGCACGAAAAATACGTCCCATTGAAATGCATTGAAAGTCGTGCTGAGTGACACGAAAAAAAGAAGGATATTTGTGCCCTTGGACACGAATAAATAGATTAATGTTGAGTAGTCTACCGAATATAAAGCAATAAAAACGAGGATTAAAATCTCTTGATTAAATATTGAGTAATGTAGCTCTTAAAGTTTGCAAAATGAATAACAATTGAGAAAAAACAATACTGTGCTCTCGAAAGAAAAACGTGGTGCAGGCACGAAAAATACGTCCCATTGAAATGCATTGAAAGTCGTGCTGAGTGACACGAAAAAAAGAAGGATATTTGTGCCCTTGGACACGAATAAATAGATTAATGTTGAGTAGTCTACCGAATATAAAGCAATAAAAACGAGGATTAAAATCTCTTGATTAAATATTGAGTAATGTAGCTCTTAAAGTTTGCAAAATGAATAACAATTGAGAAAAAACTATAGTGTGCTCTCGAAAGAAAGACGTGGTGCAGGCACGAAAAATATGTCCCATTGAAATGCATTGAAAGTCGTGCTGAGTGACACGAAAAAAAGAAGGATATTTGTGCCCTTGGACACGAATAAATAGATTAATGTTGAGTAGTCTACCGAATATAAAGCAATAAAAACGAGGATTAAAATCTCTTGATTAAATATTGAGTAATGTAGCTCTTAAAGTTTGCAAAATGAATAACAATTGAGAAAAAACAATACTGTGCTCTCGAAAGAAAAACGTGGTGCAGGCACGAAAAATACGTCCCATTGAAATACATTAGATTGAAAGTCGTGCTGACTGACACGAAAAAATGGGGGAAATCGTGTCCACGAACACGAATCAATAGATTAAATTTCGTTACTATGTCACGAACTGCCGTGAGACTGGGTTGTGCATAACATATGTTATCTCTTTAATGAACGAGTTAGTTCGGGTGTGCAATGCAATACAATGCATGCATTTAGCCTATATGTTATTCTTCAATGCACAACGTTAGATCGTTTGTGCAAAGCAATGCAATGTTGCATAACATATGTTATCTCTTTAAAGAACGAGTTAGTTCGGGTGTGCAATGCAATACAGAGATACTATTCATAGCCATACTATGATTCATGCATTTAGCCTATATGTTATTCTTCAATGCACAACGTTAGATCGTTTGTGCAATGCAATGCATGTTATCTCTTTAATGAACATTTGAAGGAGTTAGTTCTAATGTGCAATGCAATGCAAAAAGTGCATGGCCTATGGTACTCTTCAATGCACAACGTTGGATCGATTGTGCAATGCAAAGCAAAATGTTATCTCTTTAATGAACATTTGAAGGAGTTAGTTCTAATGTGCAATGCAATGCAAAAAGTGTATGGCCTCTATGTTATTCTTCAATGCACAAAGTTAGATTGTTTGTGCAATGCAATGCAAAATGTTATCTCTTTAATGAACATTTGAAGGAGTTAGTTCAAATGTGCAATGCAATGCAAAAAGTGCATGTCCTATGTTACTCTTCAATGCACAACGTTAGATCGATTGTGCAATGCAATGCAAAATGTTATCTCTTTAATGAACATTTGAAGGAGTTAGTTCTAATGTGCAATGCAATGCAAAAAGTGCATGTCCTATGTTACTCTTCAATGCACAACGTTAGATCGATTGTGCAATGCAATGCAAAATGTTATCTCTTTAATGAACATTTGAAGGAGTTAGTTCTAATGTGCAATGCAATGCAAAAAGTGCATGTCCTCTGTTACTCTTCAATGCACAACGTTAGATCGATTGTGCAATGCAATGCAAAATGTTATCTCTTTAATGAACATTTGAAGGAGTTAGTTCTGGTGTGCAAAGCAATGCAATGCAAAAAGTGCATAGCCTATGTTACTCATCAATGCACAACGTTAGATCGTTTGTGCAAAGCAATGTTGCATAACATATGTTATCTCTTTAATGAACGAGTTAGTTCGGGTGTGCAATGCAATACAATGCATGCATTTAGCCTATATGTTACTCCAGCCCGTTACTCTTCAATGCACAACGTTAGATCGATTGTGCAATGCAATGCAAAATGTTATCTCTTTAATGAACATTTGAAGGAGTTAGTTCTAATGTGCAATGCAATGCAAAAAGTGTATGGCCTCTATGTTATTCTTCAATGCACAAAGTTAGATTGTTTGTGCAATGCAATGCAAAATGTTATCTCTTTAATGAACATTTGAAGGAGTTAGTTCTAATGTGCAATGCAATGCAAAAAGTGCATGTCCTATGTTACTCTTCAATGCACAACGTTAGATCGATTGTGCAATGCAATGCAAAATGTTATCTCTTTAATGAACATTTGAAGGAGTTAATTCTAATGTGCAATGCAATGCAAAAAGTGCATGTCCTCTGTTACTCTTCAATGCACAACGTTAGATCGATTGTGCAATGCAATGCAAAATGTTATCTCTTTAATGAACATTTGAAGGAGTTAGTTCTGGTGTGCAATGCAATGCAATGCAAAAAGTGCATGTCCTCTGTTACTCTTCAATGCACAACGTTAGATCGATTGTGCAATGCAATGCAAAATGTTATCTCTTTAATGAACATTTGAAGGAGTTAGTTCTGGTGTGCAAAGCAATGCAATGCAAAAAGTGCATAGCCTATGTTACTCATCAATGCACAACGTTAGATCGTTTCTGCAAAGCAATGCAATGTTGCATAACATATGTTATCTCTTTAATGAACGAGTTAGTTCGGGTGTGCAATGCAATACAATGCATGCATTTAGCCTATATGTTATTCTTCAATGCACAACGTTAGATCGTTTGTGCAAAGCAATGCAATGTTGCATAACATATGTTATCTCTTTAAAGAACGAGTTAGTTCGGGTGTGCAATGCAATACAGAGATACTATTCATAGCCATACTATGATTCATGCATTTAGCCTGTATGTTATTCTTCAATGCACAACGTTAGATCGTTTGTGCAATGCAATGCATATGTTATCTCTTTAATGAACATTTGAAGGAGTTAGTTCTAATGTGTGTAACCAGAATGAGTATGCTATGCCTTTAAGTGGGCAGGTGAGGTGATTAGGTCGGCCGCATTTAAAGTCTCGCGGGTGTCAATGAAAGAGCGTTTGTTCTCATTCTCTGCTTGATGCACGAGTGTGCGTGGTCTCTCCTTTTACTGGCGCGTTGGAAGAACTGCTTGTGTGTTAATGCTGTACCTGAATTCAATGATTATTCCTGCGCTGATGACCTGTTGATCGGAGAATGCAGTGTGCGTGTCACTCTGCGGTTGGGCTTGGCTACCTGTGAATGTATTTTTATGAGGTTCCATTTGTGCCAAAATTCTGTCGACATGCTGTCTGTCTATGCTATGTGTCGTCTTCCATGTCTATGTGTCTGTTCACTGTCTGTCTGTCTACGCTATGTGTCGTCTTCCATGTCTATGTGTCTGTTCACTGTTTATGTCCATGTCTGTCTGTCTATGGTATGTGTCGTCTTCCATGTCTATGTGTCTGTTCACTGTCTATGTCTATGTCTGTCTGTCTATGCTATGTGTCGTCTTCCATGTCTATGTGTCTGTTCACTGTCGTGATTGCCCACATGACTCAACTTTTGTCTTTGTCCACTCAACTTACTCCTGTCATCTGTCCTTGTCGTTTGACTGTGTCGTCTTGCGTGTAAATGCTGCATGTGTCATGTGTTTCCATTCTGTCGTTGCTATGTGTCGTTGCTATGCGTCGTTTCCCTCTGTCGTTACAATGTGTCGTCTTCCATGTCTATGCTATGCGTCGTTTCTCTCTGTCGTTACTATGTGTCGTCTTCCATGTCTATGCTATGCGTCGTTGCTATGCGTCGTTTCTCTCTGTCGTTACTATGTGTCGTCTTCCATGTCTATGCTATGCGTCGTTGCTATGCGTCGTTTCTCTCTGTCGTTACTATGTGTCGTCTTCCATGTCTATGCTATGCGTCGTTGCTATGCGTCGTTTCTCTCTGTCGTTACTATGTGTCGTCTTCCATGTCTATGCTATGCGTCGTTACTATGCGTCGTTTCCCTCTGTCTTCTTCCATGTCTATGTGTCTATTAACTGTCTATGTCTATGTGATTGATTGCCCACATGACTCAACTTTTGTCTTTGTCAACTCAACTTACTCCTGTCATCTGTACGTTTTGATAGTTTGTTTTCCTATTTGAAATGAAATAAGCAGAAACGAGAAAACGGCCCTTTTATTCGTTTTTTCGAAAAAACGAAAAAAGAGATTTCGGCTTGATTTTTCGTTTTTTAGTTCACAGGCAAAAAACGATTTTTTTTTATTTTTATTTTTTTTATGGGTATTATAAAATACCCATATTATAACAAATAGCCTAAATAAAATATATTTGGAAATTGCCCTTTAAAACGAAGGCTCAGGGTCCGTGTACTTTTTCGTTCATTCATTATTCTTTTTCGGAATGAAGATGAAATTTAAAAAAGGCTGCAGCTTGGTTTTTTGGTTATTAAAAGAAAAAAATCAGAAATGGCTGTATTTTGTTTTCCAGATGTATTGTTATCATCAAATATTAGAAAATTGAAATTCCGATCGTTTTTTAATTTGTAAGATTTATTTGTACGTTTATTGTATTTCATTTGACTGATCCTATCTTTACCCGGAAGTAAATTACACCGTCGTGCGAAGTCTTAACGTGTAATTAAACGTTGCATTCATATTCTGTGCTCATCTGATTTTTTTGTACATAGCATAGCCTACTTTGTTATGATTTTAGTATCATAATGATTAATAAATGCACGCACAATTATCCGTGAACTTGATTTGAACAAATGCCTATCAACTTGTGTGTGCAAAATTCTGAATTAAATGAATGTGCAGCAATTTGTACAAATTGAGAGTCTGTAGGCCTACTATGCTGTTGTAGCCATTAAATAGGTAAGCGCATTTAGTTTCATATTTGTTTAAATATTAATGTTATTTTTTTTCCATTTATGTTGATTTATGAAAAGTGAACAGCACGAGTAAGATAGGATGCGCAATATATATCGAGAGACATGGAGCGAGTCAGACATGATTTTGACCACTTCATTACGTTTTGTTTTGTAGAAAGCCTTTCTTTAAAGTGAATTTCGTTTTGTATAAATTGTATCTTAATTTTAATACATTTTTCATCAACCAATTTCCTGGAAGCAAATATAACAGACAATAATAATCATGGAGGCGCCCGCGCGGTCAATTGCATTGCACAAAAAACGATCGGAAATGTCGTCCAATTTTCTAATATTTGATGATAACAATACATCTGGAAAACAAAATACAGCCATTTCTGATTTTTTTCTTTTAATAACCAAAAAACCAAGCTGCACCCTTTTTTAAATTTCATCTTCATTCCGAAAAAGAATAATGAATGAACGAAAAAGTACACGGACCCTGAGCCTTCGTTTAAAGGGCAATTTCCAAATATATTTTATTTAGGCTATTTGTTATAATATGGGTATTTTATAATACCCATAAAAAAAAAAATAAAAAAAAACGTTTTTTGCCTGTGAACTAAAAAACGAAAAATCAAGCCGAAATCTCTTTTTTCGTTTTTTCGAAAAAACGAATAAAGGGGCCGTTTTCTCGTTTATGCTTATTTCATTTCAAATAGGAAAACAAACTATCAAAACGTACAGATGACAGGAGTAAGTTGAGTTGACAAAGACAAAAGTTGAGTCATGTGGGCAATCAATCACATAGACATAGACAGTTAATAGACACATAGACATGGAAGAAGACAGAGGGAAACGACGCATAGTAACGACGCATAGCATAGACATGGAAGACGACACATAGTAACGACAGAGAGAAACGACGCATAGCAACGACGCATAGCATAGACATGGAAGACGACACATAGTAACGACAGAGAGAAACGACGCATAGCATAGACATGGAAGACGACACATAGTAACGACAGAGAGAAACGACGCATAGCAACGACACATAGCAACGACAGAATGGAAACACATGACACATGCAGCATTTACACGCAAGACGACACAGTCAAACGACAAGGACAGATGACAGGAGTAAGTTGAGTGGACAAAGACAAAAGTTGAGTCATGTGGGCAATCACGACAGTGAACAGACACATAGACATGGAAGACGACACATAGCATAGACAGACAGACATAGACATAGACAGTGAACAGACACATAGACATGGAAGACGACACATAGCATAGACAGACAGCATGTCGACAGAATTTTGGCACAAATGGAACCTCATATATTTTAGGATCATTCCTGTGCCGATGACTTGTTGATCTGAGAAGGCTCGACGTGAGTGCATGGTTAAGTTTATTAATGATTTATGTAAAGGGTGGTGCTAAAGACCTAGAATGTGTATTTTTAGGATCATTGGTGCCTGCATTGACGGACGCTGTAAGGAATAGACTGTTACAACTCACTTTTGCCTCTCATTGAGACCGTTATGTCTCAGCCAACCAAGTGAACTATAGTGTATTGAGTACGTGAGTATTTTACACGTTTGTTTTAAGGTAGAATATGTTGATTCCTATGTGTAATAAAATGTGGTTTTAATTACAGGTTTCAAAACCTTCTTTGGGTGGTGGTCATCGTTTCTTTTCCCACTGAAATTGAGATTTTGTTTTCTTTCGTTAATTGGATAATCATGTCATTGTTGTAGCGGTTTGGTATTCATTTTTTGAAATCTTTCTGTCTTATTTACTGGTGTACCACTGTATGGGAGGTCTTATTGATTTATATGTGTGATATATGGTTGATTGGTTTTGATTTTTTTATTGGGTTTATTTTTGTTTCCTCCCATGTGGTGTGTTTTCCAGTTTATGATTTTAGTTTGATTTGTTTTATTTTGAGTGTCATATCTATCATTGTCTTCTGTTATATAATTTAATTTACATTATAATTTTTCAGCTTAATTGATTTAAATGTTAGATACACCATTTGTGTTTCTTTAATTTATCATATTTCTTAAATAATTTAATTCTGATTGTTTGGTGCATTGTTTTCATTTTTGCTTTTTGTTTAATGTTTTCTTAAATTTAGTGGCGTTGTTGTGGTATTTGTGTTTAGTTTTTTTGAGGTTTTGGTTTGTTTTATTTTCGTAAGTTTGTGAAATATTTTTTTGAACAACAGTGCTACCAATCATGTTATTCCAACTACCATATCTATGAAGGATTGTATCTGTCATTTTAATAAATTATCAAATTTTTGCACTCCGGCTTCTGGTTCATTTATTTGAACTGCCTGTGTTAAAACCATCATTGTTAGGGTCCCCCATCCCAGAAAAGTGGGGGTGGCGTAGTCAATTTGGTCGACATCTCTAACAGCTATTTGGTCAAGGTCACACTTGGCGTATAGTCGGCAGGGTTATATATTAAAGAAGCCTGAGTGCAAATGGGTGTGTTGTTCTAAAGTGTGTATTTCGTGGGGTGGGGAAAGAAACGGTGGTTGCAACTGACAAAAAATTTTTTTACGAGCAGGGATCCTCATCCATCGTCAGTTGTTTTCTGGGTTTTTTTTTTTTTTGTGTATGTTACAGATTGCTATGGAGGAACAACTTAAAGTCTTGACTGAATTGGTACAACAATTGCAGACAGATAACCAGCAACTTCGGCAAGAACTCATAAGGAGGCCTGTTGAGGTTGTTGATGAGGCTCAATCTGCTAGTCCTAGACGTGATGTTGGTGCCCGTCCATTTGTTAACATTCCGACATCTGAACGTTATGTTTATGTTCCACGTGAAAGAAAGTGTCCCAGGTTTTCTGGGAGGAGGTCTATTGATTTGTTAACGGTGGAAGATTGGGTTGAAGAAGTACGTAGGTCTTTGATAGTTCGTTCCAGTTCCAGTTCGTCTATGATCTTTTAGATGGAGAAGAGTAGTACTTATGCTATGGCACCTGTCAAAATGATTGATGACTTCCGGTCCCGCCCACAGATAAGACATCTGGTCACCGCCCTTCCGGTTGTCCGTTGACTTGTCCCGCCCTTTCTGTCGTGTATAGATATGGATATGGATTGTCGTATCGATCGTTCGATCACGCGTTTTGACAGTTTTATCTACCGGTGTCTTTCCGGCATATGTTGTTGTTATGGTTTGCCCTATTGTCCTAGCTAGTCGTAGATCATGTGGTTTTGACAGAAAGTTTGACTTTGCGGTCTGTATTCAGTTGTGTGTGTGTGTGTGTGTGTGTGTGTCTGGCTATATGGCTTCACAAGTGCTGTTAGGAAATGTGTCAGCATCTGATATGACCCCCTCCACATTCCTAAGGTAACAGCAGAAGTGAGAAAAAAAGAGTGTTGTCCCTAAACATGTTTTATATTTCACACAAATGATATACAATAATATCTTAGCAAAAATCTACTGAAACCATTTAATTCAGTTTTAGAGAAACAAAAGAATAAAATGAATAAGGATTTTACTAAATACTAAAATCACAAAAAAAAGTTGAAAACATACTGTTCTTTAAAAAGTATAAATGAAAAGATTATAAAATAATTTAACCAAGGTTGAAAACCATTCAGTTCTTTATAAAAGTATATAATGAAATGCTTATAAAATAAATATCTTATTGATCCAATTGTTTTAGATAAACAAAAGAATAAAAATCATATTACATAAAACATTCTGTTCTTTAATAGTATATACAATTAAAAATCTACTGAAATTTCATTTTTAGATAAAAATAAAAATTAATCTAAGTATGCTGACTGAAGATTTCATGAAGCACCAGCCAAATTGTGTGTGTGTGTGTGTGTGTGTGTGTGTGTGTGTGTGTGTGTGTGTGTGTGTGTGTGTGTGTGTGTGTGTGTGTGTGTGTGTGTGTGTGTGTGTGAGAGTGTGTGTGTGTGAGAGTGTGTGTGAGTGTGAGTGTGAGTGTGAGTGTGAGTGTGAGTGTGAGTGTGTGAGAGTGTGAGAGTGGGTGAGTGGGTGGGTGGGTGGGTGGGTGGTTCCGGTAAATTAGCGTGCCGCCATCTTTCTGAATTTATTTCAAAGCATAATCGTAAATATAATCTTTTAAAAGACTGTTTAAATCTTTTAAGTTTGAATACATACACATCTTCTATTTAAGATTACTGTAATGATTTTGTTTAACGGTGACCTAAATTATAATTGTTATTAAACAATGTCTGTTCAAAAACTTTAGACGGTTGAAAAACTGTACTTAGGCATCTTAAATCTCATTTATATGAAAAGATTCAATCAGCATTTTTTGTCCATGCGGGGTTTAAATTTTTATGGTGTGGGCTTTCCATAGCCATAATGATTTTTGTACCGTAACTGCATATTCAATCCCGTAGGCATACACCTAAACACAACCATCACAGAAAACTACATTTGTACATTTTCAAAAATGAAATAAGTAAATCAATAATTTAATAAAATGTAAACAAAGTTTTAGCTAAATAAATATATAAATAAAAAGCTTGCATTTCCAGAGAGGTGAATGAACTGAAGCTTCAGGATATAGATATACATATGTAGGATATAGATATAGATATAGATATACATATGTAGGATATATGTAGGATATCTATTCAGGATATAGATATACAATGTCACAGTAGCGTTCCAGAGTACATCCAGAGTTTATACTAAATTATTTTAAAAGTTTAAATGAGATATTTTAAAATTAAAAGACTGTTTAAGTCAAATCTTTAAAGTATTATTGAAATCATATCTTCTATTTATCTTCTTAGAAGACTTATGGATTATTTTTACTAAACATCGTCTGTTCAAAAACTTTAGATTGTTAAAAAAGTGTACTTAGGCATCTTAAATCTTATTTATACAAAATATTTCAAACAGTATTTTTGTCCATACAACATGTTTGTCACAATGCTTTGTTGTTGTGTTGTTTTTAAGAAATCCTAGGACTCCACGTTGCTCTTATTTAGACTAAGTTGTATCATTTGAAAAATCACCGACGCGGCATAAGTAAAGTTGGTCTTGAGCGAATATTTAATTTTATCAGTCATAATTCAATGTATAAGTATACGATCGTATACGATCATTTTAACTTGTATCTCCCGAACTATCCTTAATCAGTGCGAAAACATTTCTGAGAATATACTATCGGTTATCTACTCAAAATATATGTAGAGGTTTAAATCCGGTGTTTAAAATCTGTCTGGTGGCTGCATGAACAGTCTTCGGGTAGAGCTATGGCAGGAAACATGCCCTTTGACCTCCTCGATTTTGTAGGCTTTTTTTTTTTGTTATTTTTTTTGTTATAGACCCTACAAGTTAGTCCTCCCAAAAGAATTTCTCCCATCTAGCGGTGAAATTCTATTTTGCATTTAAACGAATATTGCTCTCTAGCGCCTCGCTTTTTCAAATGTGGTAGCACATCATTGAGTTTAACTATACATGTTCTACCGTTATGCTGCCTATATAATGATTTACACAGCCAAGCAATACAAAAAAGCTTGTCATTTAGACCGTAACTTTGACTTACCTGTCGAGAAGAAAGCAGGCACCCTTTCATTAGCTCTTTCCACCTGGGAAAAGCTATCCCGATATTTATTTACATCCCGATAAATTAAATTTTTGCTTTTTGGCGACGAGGATTCCTTGTCCTGCATAACTATGATCCATCATTATATTGTACCGTGCAGTGCAGCCTTTCAAATGTGCCGGGGCAGCATCAACGCCTCTCATATGGTCTAGCGGTTAGGATTCCTGGTTTTCACCCAGGCGGCCCGGGTTCGA
Source organism: Vimba vimba (assembly GCA_022828995.1). Taxonomy (NCBI): domain Eukaryota; kingdom Metazoa; phylum Chordata; class Actinopteri; order Cypriniformes; family Leuciscidae; genus Vimba; species Vimba vimba. Next base: position 22,524,936 of record CM040832.1, on the reverse strand, counting down.
CTCCCGGTATGGCAAGACAATTTTTTTTATATTGCCAATAAAATTCAAGTTATTCAAGTTCATCAATAATCATTTTTAGTTATTCATAGTCTTAGAGGCCTACACGAACTGCAGAAACAAGCAGTTTCATTAAGATTCAGTACTGAATCATTTTCACAAATACAATTATATTGAATTCAGAAAATGTCACTATGGAATATCTATCATAATTTCAATTTAGTATGTCATCATTTAAATTTTCCATCTCATAATTATCTATCATAATTTCAATTTAGTATGTCATCATTTAAATTTTCCATCTCATAATTATGACGCATAGTCATAATTTTAATTTCAACTTTTTAAGTCATAATTTCAACTGTTTAAGTCATAATTATTACTTAATTCAGAATTACAATCTTTGTCAATTACGCCTTTTTAATGTAATACTTGAAACGTTTTTAAGTCATAATTTGGTAGTACTAATGTTGATGAAATTGTCATTTCACTCTACAGATAAGGCGTTGTCGGGAAAATTCGTTTCGCGTTCCTACCCCGAAGTGACAAAATAAAATAAAATTCTTTATCAAAATTTATAAGGAAAGACAAGTACTTTGTTTAGGCTTGGCTTTGTAGGGAATTCCAAACCTGCGCACATATATTCAAACGCACATAGAACCAATTCTAAATGCGCATGTGAACGCCATTACCGTTTCTCACAGGTTCGCGTTTAAAGTCTGTGTAGACTTAAATGATCGTTGCGACTAACTGTAAAGACTATGTGTTGCGACTAACTACAGTGTTGCGACAAACTGTTAGCTGGAAAATAACTTTATTAAAGAACCGCTATAAAGCCAAAACAATCTCTGTTACCTTAAATTATACGCTTATCTCTGTAAAGCTGCTTTGAAACAATCTACATTGTTAAAAGCGCTATATAAATGAAGATGACTTGACTTGACTACTATTTTGATGGCCCTTTTGAACGTGCTGTTGACTATAGTAGTGTCGCACCTGCATGTCCACTAACTCGCTTATGAGAGTCAGAGTGTGTAAAGTAAACTCTCATTATTGTTAGTAGACTATTAGTGGACTGGTAGGGTTAGAATAAGTTGAGATATAGTTGAGTTACTTATAGTCAGTAGAATATCTGTTTGGGAGCATCACAATAAAGAGTTAGCAGATATTAAGCACAGTCTATTTTTTCAGATGTTTAAATGACAAAATACCATTTTTTCAACCGAGTGAATCTAGGCCTTCAGAAGTCATAACTTCAGGGGTAGGCCAGTTGGCGAAAACACTGCGCGTGTAAAAATCAAATACTCTATTACACTTTTCAAAGGATAATCTACCTTTAAAGTTAGAATAAAAAGTTAAGTGTCACAAAGTCTGACACAAGGCCATTAACTGGTTCTTTTTGTTTTATAAATGTATTTTGCTTATTTATACAAATATCAACCTGAAAAATGAAAAATCAGAAAAAGAAGAAAAAAAAAAACAGGGTTTTAAAATACAACTAAACCATGATAATGTTTAGTTTAGATGTTGATGACTAAGCTTCTGGCATATAGTGCAACCATGCAACAAGAAATCTAATATTGGTGTAATCTTTGCTAGGTCTCACTCACGACGCACAACTTTGTAAATAAAATAAAATAAAATATTATGGAAGTCATTGTACTGTAATTTAACCATATTTTATTGATTAATATTATGGCTTCATGTTGATTTAAAGTTTTTAATTGTTATTAACTAATACCTTTATCTTTTAACATCCGGCACAAAATGAAAGAGATGTATTATTTGGAGAAAAAAAAAAAAAAAATTGGAATGTTCACAATCACTATGCGTCAAAAACAGTATGCGTGTAAATAGTCGTGCAAAGTTCCACACCCTATGGACTAACTTTAAAAAACAAAACAAAAATACACATACATAAATATATATATATAACATACACAAATCATTTCTTAACTAAGCAACTGTTTCTTAAATTATCAGACACTCACCGCACTGATGTTAACATCACCATATATTGTGTTTTCTACCATGAGTGTAGTAACTATTGTCCCACCATTCTTCTGGGCAATTGTTAAGTTAAGCTGATTAGGGTTCTGAATTAATGGCTGTGCCAATGATGTAGAAATATTATGCTGTCGTCGTTGTGGAAGGTTGTTAGGCTGTTGATTTGTCATGTTTCCAGAATGTGTTTGAACGCTCAGCGTTTGAACGTCACCATCTGTTAAAAAATTAACAATTAAATACACAACCAAAACCATGTAAACATTATAGTAAAGCTTATTGAAGATAAGAAACATATTGACTACTAACAAAGTAAATTATACATATTTCCTACGTTCGATATTCTTTTTTCTGATTTTTTTCACTATGGACTTGATCCTTTTTAATGCTGTTTTCTCTCCATATTTATTCTTCAGTTCCTCTACTGTGTCTTCCAACCTCCCTGTTGTTCTTCTCCAGCTGTGTTAACCAAAGACAAACAGTTAGAAGAATAAAATGTATGTACAATAGCAAAAATAAAGTTGCTCATTAGTTGTTAGGGTTAGATACACCTGTAGACCCATTCATACGCCAGTTCAAAGTCAATGAACCGGCTGATGCTGCAGGTGTTAGAGCACATGATGGACAGTGAACAGATGCACATCAGGTTAAACCAGAGTTAAAACAATAGTCTATGTTAGGACAATAACAATAATAGTCTATGTTAGGACAATAACAATAATAGTCTATGTTAGGACAATAGTATGTTCACAGGAGCCGCTGAGAGCGAGTTCCAGCTGATAAAGTGCGAAATAAGGTGCAAGTAGCTAAACTAAACATTTCATATTTGACAGCTGTTTTGAGAAATGTTAAACAATGACAAAAATAATCAGACAAACTAATCAACTTTTTTTCTAATTTCACCATTTTGAACTTAAAATAGACCTATATAATACATGTGATTTAATGTGAGAGGGGAAGAAACAAATAACAGCCATTTTCAGCATATTAGGCATAAGATTAATAATGAATGTGTACATATTGTGAATTCATTTAATAAACATTTACCTAACATCCATAGCCTTCAGTAAATTAAGGTTAGGCAAAGTTCCTTTTTAACCTCTTAACAAGCACCGGGGGCCGGGGGCCGGGGGCCGGGGGCCGGGGGCGGGGCTAAAATTTTATTACATTTTTTTAAATAAGAAATATTCAACTGACTATCAAAAACTATACATCATTTGAAAGCTAAAACACTCAAGAATCATGTTCTGAACTTGTTTTTGCAATCAGTACACCAGAGAGGAAAGGGTTAAATGAAATGTTGAAGGACTGGTAATGTAAAAATGACTACAGTGAACGCAATACTTATCTTTCATCTCCTATGGTTCAGATCAGTTCGGACGAATCCAAGAAACACCAGCATACATTTCAATGTAAGGGTCTACTCTTCAAAATGCATCCCACTTTTTAACCCAAAACAATGAAAAAATAGGGGAAAAAACAAAATATTCTCCTCTGTTTTCATGAGCGTTTGCAGTTAGAGTACTCCATCATGTTCATTTTCAATGAAATATCGATCCTAATCTGTATTCCAACGTTCTAAATCCACCTCTCCCCCGTAGATTAGACTGTTCCGGATCAATAGAATCATCCCACTTCTCTCTCCTTCAATCACAGGCTCTGTAATAGATCAAAATACCAAGGGAGCTTTTTACAGGCTGAGAAACCTGTCAATCTTGCACCTCGGTTTTCGGCTGGATAAAGTCTGGATATAGCCAGCCAATGGCTTGTCAGAAAAGTTTTGATGGATGGGAGTTTTAACCAATTAAAACACGTTTGCAGTGATAGACAGATTTGTCAAATACAAGTGCGCAAAGTTGTTGTTCGCTCGTGCGCGTCCGCCATTTTACGCACGGAGCGCATAGGTAGCCATTGTTTTGCTACACGGAGCTCCTGTCAACTCACAGATTGTATCCAAATTTATATTTGACAATCTTCATCATGAATCGTCGTCAACAGAAGGGTTTTTTGTGGTGTTTGAGAGTATTTTGGGGACGTGATGAGAAGCAGTGACGAAGAGCAGCGACGAAGAGCAGCAGAAAGACGCATCTCATAGCTGCTAACGTTACAGAGATGGCACGGTGCGTCGTCGATTCGGCAGAAGAGATGTTTGTTCATGGACTCGATCCCGTTTTAGATCGGTAAGTTTAAACACATTGTCTTGAATTGTTATGTTTATCAAGTATTGACAGTTTTTCTGTTTATGTCATGTTTTTGATTATAAAATGACAGTGGACATTAGGCTACTAGCAAAGACAATAGGACGAGTAATGTTAGGTAATAGAGCTGTATATAATAGGCTACAGAGAAAATATTTATAACACACACACATTATATTTATGATGCATTGAATATAACAATAATGGAAGGAAAGGATTATAAGAACGAAGTCAGGTGAAGATGTTTTGATTATAAAATAACAGTGGAGATGACTAGCAAGAGACTACAGTGATATGTTTATATGAATGTATGAATGAATGGTGCATTGAATATAACAATAATGGAAGGAAAGGATTACAAGATGTCAGGTGAAGATATAATAAATATATATAATTATATACATAGAAAAAATATAATTACAAATGTTTTATAATGTTGAGCATTATAATGATAAGGTATTTGACAATCAGACATTTGATATTGTAATATGACGGAATATTGATGCTGCTAATAGTAGAATGTGACTCAAACTGAAATCCTCTTGTGTGTGTGTGTGTGTGTGTGTGTGTGTGTGTGTGTGTGTGACTGTGTGTGTGTTTTCCTGTGCTGTAAAATAGGCCTTCAACTGAAACAGATGAGGAATGGAATCCGGAGCCAAGTCCTGAGCGACGAAAGAGACGCCGGCAGTCGTCGTACACTTACTTGACCAAGTTTTCATATTCTATTTGAAGTTTGTGTTTGTTCTGCTTGGTTTTGTTCTGCTTGTTTGCTTGCTCTCTCTCTCTCTCTCTCTCTCTCTCTCGCGCAGTGGGTGTCTTCTGAGTTGGCGCAATTGGAGCAAATGTGACATGCTGGTGTGAGGGCAGTACTAGGTAAGTACTCACACATACACGCATGCATACACAGTGCTGCGAATTGTATTTATTCTGCTTAGACACCTTTTTTTTCCTCCCCTCTTATTTGCAGTGGTTGTCTTCTGAGTCGGCGCAATTGGAGCAAATGTGACATGCTGGCGTGAGGCAGTACTAGGTAAGTACTCGCACATAATCACATGCATACACATCGTTGCAAATTTTATTTGTTCTGCTTACACACTTTATCTCTCCTGTCTTTCAGTGGCTTTGGTTTCCAGAACAAACCTTGGGTAGTGACTGCCTTGATCAACATGTCTTCCTACACTTTGTAAAAACAGTAAGCGGTTGCTTTTTGTTTTAGTAATTGGATATTCATTATAATTATGTTTATTTTAATTTATTTGAGTAAAAACCATTGTTGCAATTACAAATGTTATTTTTTTCTTTTTATATATTTTATTCATTAGTTGTAAAACAATCACTTTTGGAATGTATACATGAAGTGATTTTTTTTTTTTTTTTCACTGTTTTTGCTATTAGAATTGTTCAAAATAAAGAGTATTTTGTTAAAATGTTAAAATGTTGTGCTGAAATGATTTTTTCTTGTGTAGTTTGATGGGCAGAATAGTTCTGAATTGATATACATGCATGTAGTATGTAGTGTTTACTCCTTATGTCATTTGGTAACCAGGTGTCCATTTGGAGTCTCCAAGTGGCCTTTTGGAAAAAACGCCTAGACTTTTCTTGAATAAAAGCTTACAGGAACTACATTTTTGGGAGTATCATTTGAATCAAAACATGGTCAGACATTCAGTTTTATCTTTATGGTGTTTTCAGGCCTTTAACATAAAATACTGATAAATGTTTCCCTAAGTGAAGTTTATTCAAAGAAATCGTGAGTCACTTTCATGTATATGTTACCTTGTTTTACTCTGTTCCTATGCTACTTTGAGTTATAATGACTATTGGGTAACAAAGTTTCAAGTGTCTAGTTTAAAAAAATATCAGAGTTATGAATGTGGACCATAGAGTTCAAGAGCTACAGCCATTTGTATTTGGGTATGTCGTTTTTAGAAAATTCTCAAAAATAGGGGCGCTGGTTAAGAGGTTAACTCTGCCCCCCTGCTCTAGAGCTTTGGAGCGCTTAAAAGTGTGGGGCTCAAAAATAAGTGTCATTTGGAACTGTTTATAGTTATTTTTATCAAAAATATGTTGATATGATTAAAAACTTCAGTGCCCTTCGAAGGCACCATTTTAGATAGTTTGGCACTCATGGGATCTTTACACTTTCCCCCGGATATCTGTTTCCTACTGTTAGCTGTAATGTTAGTGAACTCTAGGTCTTCTCTTTGCGCATATACGACAGTATTCGCATGAATTGGCTTGATTTCATAAAATGATGGTTTAAACCATCATCTTCATGTGAGACATTTACATTATATTATTATACCGTCCTAGTTTTAAATAGCGCTAAAATGTATATTTTAACCCTTTATGCGGATATGCCGCACAAGGTTCTCTGTTCTCTGGTTCTATGTTTTTAAAAACTATTTAAACTTCCATAATGCGCGCCAAAACAGCAGCGCGGAGATGTGAAGCTTTCCTGATGACAACCATGGCGAGGGGGCGGACCCCAGTCGTTGTCCTGATAAATATTTCAGGACATCGCACGCTCTAGCTCTACTCTAGCTCTACTAGCCGCGGACTGCTGTGCTACTGCAACAAAAGTTGAAAGTCCTGATTGTCTGACGCAAACTTCTGACCCACAAACTTCTGCGCATTAACGCACGATTGTACCGCAAGGGAGATTCCAGGAACATTCCAGGAGATTCAGGAGACTGAAAAGTTGAAAAATGGCGACGCAAAACCTGATGGAGAGCGACTCCCCGTCCAGTTCTGGCGATGTGGGGAACAAGTATCATCCGGCGTGTGAGTGTGCCACGGGCAAAGAATGTCGTTTAAGAGCTATGCTGGACTCTGTTTAAAGATTATTTTAGAGGCCAAATGGTTGGCTTGATGCACAGGATCATCGATGCTGCGTGTGGTATGAAAAAAGATTGTACGCAGGACACCAAACGTGTGACAAATCTCAAAAATGAAATGGATGACGTAAGAGGCTTGATAAAGTCATGGCCTGATGTAACGCCCATGTTTTTTGACGGCAAAGAGCCGATCGGCGTAATCCTCAGAAAAGTTCTGGATGTGTTGCGTGAATGTTGTGACGAATTTGAAATTGACGAAATTCTCGCTATATGGACATTTGTAACGGATCTCTGTGTGTCACTGGTGTCAAAAAATGCAAAAACTGACGTTGGTGAATTAGTTGAAAGTCTGGTCAACTATACCCTGGAGCAAAACATGATAGCCTGCAGAGATTTTCTATTCTGGTTAGACCATCTGTAAATGTCTTTCACTCAAATGTCTTCTTCTTCAATGTATGAAAGTATAATGTTGAAATAAAAATTTCTGGTTAAAAAAATGTCTGAGCTCATTAAAATAGAATACATAAAAATAATAATATTTAGAATAATAAAAAATACTACACGATTTAAAAGATAAAATGTAGAAAACAAATATTGAAATATTGAAATATTTAAATTACTGTATTCCCCAAGTGGCAACTATTTCCAAGATGTGAATACCTGAAATCGTGCGGAGATTTTTCAAATGATACAACTAATTTGCCCCGCTGTGTACAGAACAGAAAAAATTACATTTTGTGGTGTTGAACAAAATTTGATTTTGTTCTTAGCATCGGGTCCTGGATCATAGAGGGTATTTAATAAGTTTAATAAGATTATGTGTTCGGACGACTAGACACTAGTCATGGGATGTCCGTCAGAGAGAAGGGCTTGAGTGGTCACATTTTTATGTCTTCATCCAGAGCCTTCATCAAAAGTGCCTTTTCCCCACACTTCGCAACGTAGCCATCCTACAGCTTTCCGTAACATCGACCACCACGGCATCCGTTTCAGGCCAAATGGAGGAGAAGGTGGGTTACTTAAACACGGCATTCAGCAACCTGGCCCTCTCCAGTCCTATTTCCTACCGTGGAGTTGAGGATATGTCTCACCAGCGCCCTCCGGCTTGTCACAATCTTGGCATGCGTCGGGAACAGGAACGCCTTGACACCTTTCAGAATTGGACTTTTGCACCAGTAACTCCAGCCGAGCTTGCAAAAAGTGGTTTCTACTACCTTGGCCAGGGCGACAGAGTGGCTTGTTTCAGTTGTGGAGGCCAGCTTAGCAACTGGGAACCGGGAGATCGTGCAGTATCAGAACACCAGAGGCATTACCCCAACTGTCGCTTCGTTCGAGGTGACCGTGCAGATAATGTACCTTTATCTAGCCTTTTCAATGTATCGGCAATGCAACGGTGTGAAGAAAGGTCGCTCACATTTGTCAACTGGCCCTCAAGAATAACTGTTCGACCAGACCAATTGGCTAAGGCTGGTTTTTACTATCTTGGTCGTAATGATGACGTGAAGTGCTTTTGGTGTGATGGTGGACTCGGATGTTGGGAGTCTGGTGATGATCCGTGGGTAGAACATGCCAAGTGGTTTCCAAGATGTGAATACCTCTTGCAAGAAAAGGGCCAAGAGTTTGTTCATCAGATTCAAGCAAGATTTCCAAGACTATTTGAACAGCTATTGACTAATGGAGACAGCGACTCAAGAGAATTGAGCCCGATCTCACGGGAAAACGTACAAATTCTACGAGGTGGTTTATTCGTACGAATTCATACGACCTGACTCGTACGAATTAGTACGATTTTAGCAAAATCGTACATATTTTACGAATTGGCCAATTCGTGTGAATTCATACGAATGACCTACCCCTGACCCCGCCCCTAAACCTACCCATCACGTGGGTTTAGACAAATCGTACAAATTCGTACGAGCTAGGTCGTACGAATTAGTACGAATTAGCCAACTTTTTATCATTCGTACGAATTCGTACGAATTGGTCGTGAGATAGCGTTGGAGAATTTGTGAGAGAACAAGAGAACAATCCTGTGATGAAGTCTGCTTTAGAGATGGAATTTGAGTGTGGCCCGACGGCCCAGACAAATGAAGCAGCATCCCCGAGTCAAGATCTTTCAGACTTGTCTATGGAGGAACAGTTAAGAAGACTTCAAGAGGAGCGCACATGCAAAGTTTGCATGGATAAGGAAGTGAACATTGTCTTCATCCCCTGTGGTCACCTAGTTGTGTGCAAAGAATGTGCGCCTTCTCTGCGCAAGTGTCCCATATGTAGAGGCTTGGTCAAAGGCGCTGTCCGTACTTTCCTATCATAAAGTTTTCCTATCATTTGGATTTGCAAATTTACATTTAACTTAATGAATAAAAACAAAGGAGAAGTTTATTTTCACTCGATCCAGTAACAACAGTTTTTGGATTTACAAACATTTAGAAAGTAGTTAGGATTTATTTCATTTTGCGCATGCTTTAAGTTAATTTGACCGACTATGAAGATGTTAAAGTTCAAATTAGAGTTAAAATTAAAATAAATATCGCATTAAACAAATTATTACCAAATTCAGGGGTGTTTAATAACTTCAATAGTTATCAAGCACCAGCTGATTTAAGTTTTTCTTCAAACAAAAGTAATTTTCTGATAAATCATCGTACACATACATGTGTTTTGTTGTATGCACAGATTTTGAGGGTCGCTTATAGAAAGAGGCGTCCTTGTCTTTGTTTTGCGGTATTTTTAAAAACATAGAACCAGAGAACAGAGAACCTTGTGCGGCATATCCGCATAAAGGGTTAAAATATACATTTTAGCGCTATTTAAAACTAGGACGGTATAATAATATAATGTAAATGTCTCACATGAAGATGATGGTTTAAACCATCATTTTATGAAATCAAGCCAATTCATGCGAATACTGTCGTATATGCGCAAAGAGAAGACCTAGAGTTCACTAACATTACAGCTAACAGTAGGAAACAGATATCCGGGGGAAAGTGTAAAGATCCCATGAGTGCCAAACTATCTAAAATGGTGCCTTCGAAGGGCACTGAAGTTTTTAATCATATCAACATATTTTTGATAAAAATAACTATAAACAGTTCCAAATGACACTTATTTTTGAGCCCCACACTTTTAAGCGCTCCAAAGCTCTAGAGCAGGGGGGCAGAGTTAAAAAGGAACTTTGCCTAACCTTAATTTACTGAAGGCTATGGATGTTAGGTAAATGTTTATTAAATGAATTCACAATATGTACACATTCATTATTAATCTTATGCCTAATATGCTGAAAATGGCTGTTATTTGTTTCTTCCCCTCTCACATTAAATCACATGTATTATATAGGTCTATTTTAAGTTCAAAATGGTGAAATTAGAAAAAAAGTTGATTAGTTTGTCTGATTATTTTTGTCATTGTTTAACATTTCTCAAAACAGCTGTCAAATATGAAATGTTTAGTTTAGCTACTTGCACCTTATTTCGCACTTTATCAGCTGGAACTCGCTCTCAGCGGCTCCTGTGAACATACTATTGTCCTAACATAGACTATTATTGTTATTGTCCTAACATAGACTATTATTGTTATTGTCCTAACATAGACTATTGTTTTAACTCTGGTTTAACCTGATGTGCATCTGTTCACTGTCCATCATGTGCTCTAACACCTGCAGCATCAGCCGGTTCATTGACTTTGAACTGGCGTATGAATGGGTCTACAGGTGTATCTAACCCTAACAACTAATAAGCAACTTTATTTTTGCTATTGTACATACATTTTATTCTTCTAACTGTTTGTCTTTGGTTAACACAGCTGGAGAAGAACAACAGGGAGGTTGGAAGACACAGTAGAGGAACTGAAGAATAAATATGGAGAGAAAACAGCATTAAAAAGGATCAAGTCCATAGTGAAAAAAATCAGAAAAAAGAATATCGAACGTAGGAAATATGTATAATTTACTTTGTTAGTAGTCAATATGTTTCTTATCTTCAATAAGCTTTACTATAATGTTTACATGGTTTTGGTTGTGTATTTAATTGTTAATTTTTTAACAGATGGTGACGTTCAAACGCTGAGCGTTCAAACACATTCTGGAAACATGACAAATCAACAGCCTAACAACCTTCCACAACGACGACAGCATAATATTTCTACATCATTGGCACAGCCATTAATTCAGAACCCTAATCAGCTTAACTTAACAATTGCCCAGAAGAATGGTGGGACAATAGTTACTACACTCATGGTAGAAAACACAATATATGGTGATGTTAACATCAGTGCGGTGAGTGTCTGATAATTTAAGAAACAGTTGCTTAGTTAAGAAATGATTTGTGTATGTTATATATATATATTTATGTATGTGTATTTTTGTTTTGTTTTTTAAAGTTAGTCCATAGGGTGTGGAACTTTGCACGACTATTTACACGCATACTGTTTTTGACGCATAGTGATTGTGAACATTCCAATTTTTTTTTTTTTTTCTCTCCAAATAATACATCTCTTTCATTTTGTGCCGGATGTTAAAAGATAAAGGTATTAGTTAATAACAATTAAAAACTTTAAATCAACATGAAGCCATAATATTAATCAATAAAATATGGTTAAATTACAGTACAATGACTTCCATAATATTTTATTTTATTTTATTTACAAAGTTGTGCGTCGTGAGTGAGACCTAGCAAAGATTACACCAATATTAGATTTCTTGTTGCATGGTTGCACTATATGCCAGAAGCTTAGTCATCAACATCTAAACTAAACATTATCATGGTTTAGTTGTATTTTAAAACCCTGTTTTTTTTTTTCTTCTTTTTCTGATTTTTCATTTTTCAGGTTGATATTTGTATAAATAAGCAAAATACATTTATAAAACAAAAAGAACCAGTTAATGGCCTTGTGTCAGACTTTGTGACACTTAACTTTTTATTCTAACTTTAAAGGTAGATTATCCTTTGAAAAGTGTAATAGAGTATTTGATTTTTACACGCGCAGTGTTTTCGCCAACTGGCCTACCCCTGAAGTTATGACTTCTGAAGGCCTAGATTCACTCGGTTGAAAAAATGGTATTTTGTCATTTAAACATCTGAAAAAATAGACTGTGCTTAATATCTGCTAACTCTTTATTGTGATGCTCCCAAACAGATATTCTACTGACTATAAGTAACTCAACTATATCTCAACTTATTCTAACCCTACCAGTCCACTAATAGTCTACTAACAATAATGAGAGTTTACTTTACACACTCTGACTCTCATAAGCGAGTTAGTGGACATGCAGGTGCGACACTACTATAGTCAACAGCACGTTCAAAAGGGCCATCAAAATAGTAGTCAAGTCAAGTCATCTTCATTTATATAGCGCTTTTAACAATGTAGATTGTTTCAAAGCAGCTTTACAGAGATAAGCGTATAATTTAAGGTAACAGAGATTGTTTTGGCTTTATAGCGGTTCTTTAATAAAGTTATTTTCCAGCTAACAGTTTGTCGCAACACTGTAGTTAGTCGCAACACATAGTCTTTACAGTTAGTCGCAACGATCATTTAAGTCTACACAGACTTTAAACGCGAACCTGTGAGAAACGGTAATGGCGTTCACATGCGCATTTAGAATTGGTTCTATGTGCGTTTGAATATATGTGCGCAGGTTTGGAATTCCCTACAAAGCCAAGCCTAAACAAAGTACTTGTCTTTCCTTATAAATTTTGATAAAGAATTTTATTTTATTTTGTCACTTCGGGGTAGGAACGCGAAACGAATTTTCCCGACAACGCCTTATCTGTAGAGTGAAATGACAATTTCATCAACATTAGTACTACCAAATTATGACTTAAAAACGTTTCAAGTATTACATTAAAAAGGCGTAATTGACAAAGATTGTAATTCTGAATTAAGTAATAATTATGACTTAAACAGTTGAAATTATGACTTAAAAAGTTGAAATTAAAATTATGACTATGCGTCATAATTATGAGATGGAAAATTTAAATGATGACATACTAAATTGAAATTATGATAGATAATTATGAGATGGAAAATTTAAATGATGACATACTAAATTGAAATTATGATAGATATTCCATAGTGACATTTTCTGAATTCAATATAATTGTATTTGTGAAAATGATTCAGTACTGAATCTTAATGAAACTGCTTGTTTCTGCAGTTCGTGTAGGCCTCTAAGACTATGAATAACTAAAAATGATTATTGATGAACTTGAATAACTTGAATTTTATTGGCAATATAAAAAAAATTGTCTTGCCATACCGGGAGTCGAACCCGGGCCGCCTGGGTGAAAACCAGGAATCCTAACCGCTAGACCATATGAGAGGCGTTGATGCTGCCCCGGCACATTTGAAAGGCTGCACTGCACGGTACAATATAATGATGGATCATAGTTATGCAGGACAAGGAATCCTCGTCGCCAAAAAGCAAAAATTTAATTTATCGGGATGTAAATAAATATCGGGATAGCTTTTCCCAGGTGGAAAGAGCTAATGAAAGGGTGCCTGCTTTCTTCTCGACAGGTAAGTCAAAGTTACGGTCTAAATGACAAGCTTTTTTGTATTGCTTGGCTGTGTAAATCATTATATAGGCAGCATAACGGTAGAACATGTATAGTTAAACTCAATGATGTGCTACCACATTTGAAAAAGCGAGGCGCTAGAGAGCAATATTCGTTTAAATGCAAAATAGAATTTCACCGCTAGATGGGAGAAATTCTTTTGGGAGGACTAACTTGTAGGGTCTATAACAAAAAAAAAAAACAAAAAAAAAAAGCCTACAAAATCGAGGAGGTCAAAGGGCATGTTTCCTGCCATAGCTCTACCCGAAGACTGTTCATGCAGCCACCAGACAGATTTTAAACACCGGATTTAAACCTCTACATATATTTTGAGTAGATAACCGATAGTATATTCTCAGAAATGTTTTCGCACTGATTAAGGATAGTTCGGGAGATACAAGTTAAAATGATCGTATACGATCGTATACTTATACATTGAATTATGACTGATAAAATTAAATATTCGCTCAAGACCAACTTTACTTATGCCGCGTCGGTGATTTTTCAAATGATACAACTTAGTCTAAATAAGAGCAACGTGGAGTCCTAGGATTTCTTAAAAACAACACAACAACAAAGCATTGTGACAAACATGTTGTATGGACAAAAATACTGTTTGAAATATTTTGTATAAATAAGATTTAAGATGCCTAAGTACACTTTTTTAACAATCTAAAGTTTTTGAACAGACGATGTTTAGTAAAAATAATCCATAAGTCTTCTAAGAAGATAAATAGAAGATATGATTTCAATAATACTTTAAAGATTTGACTTAAACAGTCTTTTAATTTTAAAATATCTCATTTAAACTTTTAAAATAATTTAGTATAAACTCTGGATGTACTCTGGAACGCTACTGTGACATTGTATATCTATATCCTGAATAGATATCCTACATATATCCTACATATGTATATCTATATCTATATCTATATCCTACATATGTATATCTATATCCTGAAGCTTCAGTTCATTCACCTCTCTGGAAATGCAAGCTTTTTATTTATATATTTATTTAGCTAAAACTTTGTTTACATTTTATTAAATTATTGATTTACTTATTTCATTTTTGAAAATGTACAAATGTAGTTTTCTGTGATGGTTGTGTTTAGGTGTATGCCTACGGGATTGAATATGCAGTTACGGTACAAAAATCATTATGGCTATGGAAAGCCCACACCATAAAAATTTAAACCCCGCATGGACAAAAAATGCTGATTGAATCTTTTCATATAAATGAGATTTAAGATGCCTAAGTACAGTTTTTCAACCGTCTAAAGTTTTTGAACAGACATTGTTTAATAACAATTATAATTTAGGTCACCGTTAAACAAAATCATTACAGTAATCTTAAATAGAAGATGTGTATGTATTCAAACTTAAAAGATTTAAACAGTCTTTTAAAAGATTATATTTACGATTATGCTTTGAAATAAATTCAGAAAGATGGCGGCACGCTAATTTACCGGAACCTGTCACACACACACACACACACACACACACACACACACACACACACACACACACACACACACACACACACACACACACACACACACACACACACACACACCATTTGGCTGGTGCTTCATGAAATCTTCAGTCAGCATACTTAGATTAATTTTTATTTTTATCTAAAAATGAAATTTCAGTAGATTTTTAATTGTATATACTATTAAAGAACAGAATGTTTTATGTAATATGATTTTTATTCTTTTGTTTATCTAAAACAATTGGATCAATAAGATATTTATTTTATAAGCATTTCATTATATACTTTTATAAAGAACTGAATGGTTTTCAACCTTGGTTAAATTATTTTATAATCTTTTCATTTATACTTTTTAAAGAACAGTATGTTTTCAACTCTTTTTTTTGTGATTTTAGTATTTAGTAAAATCCTTATTCATTTTATTCTTTTGTTTCTCTAAAACTGAATTAAATGGTTTCAGTAGATTTTTGCTAAGATATTATTGTATATCATTTGTGTGAAATATAAAACATGTTTAGGGACAACACTCTTTTTTCTCACTTCTGCTGTTACCTTAGGAATGTGGAGGGGGTCATATCAGATGCTGACACATTTCCTAACAGCACTTGTGAAGCCATATAGCCAGACACACACACACACACACACACACACACACACACACACACACACACACACACACACACACACACACACACACATAACTGAATACAGACCGCAAAGTCAAACTTTCTGTCAAAACCACATGATCTACGACTAGCTAGGACAATAGGGCAAACCATAACAACAACATATGCCGGAAAGACACCGGTAGATAAAACTGTCAAAACGCGTGATCGAACGATCGATACGACAATCCATATCCATATCTATACACGACAGAAAGGGCGGGACAAGTCAACGGACAACCGGAAGGGCGGTGACCAGATGTCTTATCTGTGGGCGGGACCGGAAGTCATCAATCATTTTGACAGGTGCCATAGCATAAGTACTACTGAGAAGCTAAGGCTGAAGTAAAGTTTCACCCCTCTAGTGATAGGGATGATCCTGAGAAAATTTTTACAATCTTGCTTGATATGTATGGTTGTTCTCAGTCTTTGGTTGGTTTGCAGAAGCAGTTTTTTCAACGTCGCCAGCTGGAGGGAGAGTCGCTCCGTGAATACTCGCACGCCCTCATGGCTCTAATGGAGGCAATGAAACGTAAGAACTTGACAGGTATTTGTAACCCAGACCACACATTACGTGATCAGTTTATTGAACATATGCGTGATAATACCCTTCGCAGGGAGCTGAAACGACAGGTGCGGTTAAATGCCGAGATGTCATTCTTGGAGGTTCGTGCTGAGGCTATACGGTGGGCAGACGAGGGAGACACCTCTAGTGTAAGACCTCGAGCTCATTCTTGCGCTGCGGACGTTTAGGTGGTGGATACGTATAGGTCAAATCGATTTTCCTCTGAATCCACTAATGAATTGGGCGAGCTTAAAGATTGTCTCCGTAAACAACAGGCGCAGCTGGATGCTATTCTGAAGCATTTGGGTATAAATCCATCAAACCCTGTAGGGGGTGCTGTTGGCTCCCGGCCGAGTTCTGCCCGTTTCCAAGCCGATGGTAAGCCAATCTGCATGCGTTGCAATAAAGCTGGTCATATTGCAAGGTTCTGCAGATCTGACTTAGCAGGCATGCACGTGAGTATGAAAGAGGGGGTAGGAATTGGCCAGGGACAGTCATCTCATGTGCAAGGTCAAACGGTTGTACAGGAAACCCCAGTGCAGCCGGGAAACTAGCACTCTCTGGTGTTGGGAGCTTGGCACCAGAGGGGGGTTCTTTTGGCTCTAAAGGGGTATTTGAGGAAGATGTGGTCCAACTTATTGGGCAGTGCCCTATAGTGGAAGTTTGTTTTGGGGGTGTGAAAACTCCCTGCTTACTGGACACTGGATCTATGGTGTCAATGGTCACAGAGAGCTTCTTTGAGTCTGCATTTCCATTGCATATCAGGGAATGTTTGAAACCTTGTAGCTGGTTACGGTTGAAGGCTGCTAATGGGCTGGACATTCCCTATTGTGGCTACTTGGAGTTGGAGGTTGAGGTTTTGGGTAAAATTCTCCCTAAAATGGGGATACTAATTATGAGAGATCCACTAGATCCTCTTATACGGCAACAAAAGCTTGCAGTCCCAGGTCTTTTGGGCATGAATGTTTTGAACTGTTGCTATCAAGAGCTTTTTTGTCAATATGAAGAGCGTTTATTTTCCTCCCTCACGGTTAAGCAAGCAGGGAAGGAGTGGAAGCAGGCCCTTTTGGAGTGCCAAAGTTTAGCTCTTACTGCTGAGTCTGGGTTCTTGGGGAAGGCAGTTGTAAGGGCAGGATCAGCTATACGAGTGCCAGCGGGTTCCCTTCAATGGGTTCCTATAAATGGTTGTCAAGGTATGGCACGTGTTATTACTTCTGTATTCTTGGAGCCCCCAACAGGTGAGGAAGGGGCGCTACCTGCGAATATCCTTATCTCAAAGAGTTTATTATCAGTAGAGCAGGGTGTAGTTCATGTTCCTGTAGTAAATTTGGGAGAGAAGGACCAATGGCTTAGGCCAAAAACTCTTTTAGGCCAGCTGTATATGGTTAATCTGCAGTCAGTTCTGGAACCTGAGTTGGAAGAGAGTGTGAATAGTCAGGACATGGTGAGTTGTAATCAGGTCATGGAGGCAGGTAGCGGGTTATCCTTGGATTTTGATGAGGCGTCATGGCTTTCGTTATCCGCCGCTCAGTCTCAGCAGGCTAAATGCCTCTTGACCCGTTTTAGTTCCGTGTTTAGTAAAAAAGAGGGTGACTTGGGGTGTACTCACCTAGTCCAACATGAGATTCCAGTGCTAGACAATGCTCCTGTTCGTCAGCGGTATCGTCGGTTGCCCCCCTCTCAGTATGAGCAAGTCAAAACTCATATTAGTGAGCTGCTTGAACAGGGTGTAGTTCGGCCCAGTTGTAGTCCCTACTCATCACCTATTGTGATTGTGCAAAAAAAAGATGGGAGTATCCGTCTTTGTGTTGATTACCGCCAACTCAATGCAAAAACACGGAAAGATGCTTACCCACTTCCAAGGATTGAGGAATCGCTTGATGCGCTAACAGGTGCTAAGTGGTTTTCTACTCTTGACTTGGCAAGTGGGTACAACCAAGTTCCAGTAATTGAACGGGATAAGGAGAAGACCGCTTTCTGCACTCCTTTTGGGCTTTTTGAATACAATCGAATGCCTTTTGGTTTGTGCAATGCACCCAGTACTTTCCAGAGGCTTATGGAGAGGATTTTTGGTGATCAACGGTTCCAGTCACTTCTGCTATATTTGGATGACATTGTCATCTTTTCTGGTTCTTTTGAACAACATCTTCAGCGGTTGGAGATGGTTTTGGGGCGTCTTCGACAAAATAATCTGAAATTGAAGTTCCAGAAATGTCATTTTTTCCAAAAAAGGGTTAGGTATCTTGGTCACATAATTTCCTCCCAGGGAGTGTCTACTGACCCAGAGAAAATCAGCGCTGTAGCCAACTGGAAGCGACCCAGTAATCTTTTGGAGTTGCGTTCCTTTTTGGGTTTTGCATCATACTACAGAAGGTTTGTAGAGGGTTTTGCTCAATTAGCAGCACCCCTACACCGATTAGTAGGGGAGCTCCAAGGTAAGGGAAAGAAGCGGGGTTCAGGTACCAATACTCTGCTGGAAGGACGATGGGCCGAAGCTGTGGAGAATGCCTTTGTGGCTTTGAAGAAGTCACTGGTAGAGGCCCCAGTTTTAGGCTATGCTGATTTCACTAAGCCATTCGTGTTAGAGATGGACGCTAGTCAGGTCGGCCTTGGTGCCGTATTGTCTCAAGAACAGGAGGGGCAGCGGAGGCCTATCGCTTACGCCAGTCGGGGTCTGCGCCCTGCAGAGAGAAATATGTTAAACTACAGTTCAATGAAACTGGAGCTCTTGGCCCTTAAGTGGGCCGTCTCCGAGAAGTTTCGGGAATACTTGCTGGGTGTCAAGTTCGTGGTGTTTACAGACAACAATCCTTTGAGTTATCTGCAGACTGCCAAGTTGGCTGCCGTAGAGCAGCGGTGGGCGTCACAGTTGGCGTTGTTTGATTTTGAGCTGAAATATCGTCCTGGTACAGCCAATCGCAATGCGGATGCACTCTCCCACCTTCCTGTGAATCCAGTTTCTGAAAGGGTCAGGGAAATTGTTTCTGGTATAACCTTACCCCACGAACTTTCATTAGTTCAGTGTTTAAGCCCTGCTTTGGATTGTACTTTAGCTTCAGAAATAGCAGCTCTGCCCTCTCGTGAAAAGGCAGATATGCAAGCTCTTCAGGCGGCAGACATGCATATTTCTGGATTTCTGAAATATTGGCAAAGAGGAGTGGTCCCTACTCGTTATGAAAGGGCTAGGGAGTCTAGGGAAGTAATGGAGCTTGTTCGCCAGTGGAAACGTGTTCGACAGGTAGATGGAGTTTTGTATAGGGAAGTTTTTTTGGCTCCAGGAAAGGTTAGAGTGCTTCAGGTTTTATTGCCTGAGGTTTTAAGGAAGGAAGTGTTGGAGGGCCTTCATGACCATCACGGGCATCAAGGTATAGAGAGGACAACCACTCTGGTGAGAGAGAGATGTTTCTGGCCCAATCTGCGTCAAGATGTTGAGCAATGGTGTATCAAATGTGAGCGCTGTGTGGTCGCTAAGGCCTTACGCCCTAAAGTTCGGACAACTATGGGACATTTGATGGCTTCAAAGCCTTTGGAAATTCTCGCGATTGATTTTACACTCTTGGAGCGGGCAAGTAACGGATGTGAGAATGTGCTCGTAGTTACTGACGTGTTTTCTAAGTTTACCCAAGCTTATCCAACTCGAGACTAAAAGGCAAGTACTGTGGTCCGTATCTTGACTGAGAGGTGGTTCTACGTTTATGGGGTGCCAAAACGCATCCATTCAGATCAGGGGCGGAATTTTGAGGGAGAATTGCTTAAGCGACTGTGTCATCTATACGGGGTCCAGAAGAGTAGGACTACAGCATATCATCCTGAGGGAAATGGGCAGTGCGAAAGGTTTAATCGCACTTTGCATGATCTATTGCGCACTTTGCCCATTGAAAAGAAGAGGGTATGGCCTCAGTCTTTACCACAGCTACTTTTTGCCTACAATACCTGCACCCATCAATCCACCGGCTACTCTCCCTACGAGCTTATGTTTGGCCAAAAGCCAAAGCTTCCCGTGGACGCCCTTTTAGGGATAGAGGATGGGAGTACACCAGTGACGGTTCAAGACTGGGTGGCAAGTCATCGGGACCATTTGGCCTCTGTGTACGTTAAGGCTAGGCAGCAGCTGGGGGTGGCAGCAGCCCAGCGAGCACGTCATCATCCAGAATCTGTGCCTATTTTGCCAGAGGGTACTCGGGTTCTTTGTAAGAATCATTTCCCAGGCCGGCATAAGATTCAGGATGTGTGGGGCAAGAAGGTGTATGAGGTAGTAGAGTGTTTGGATGGAGTAGGCACTGTGTATAAGGTAAGACAGCAAGAAACTGCGGGGTGCGTGAGGAATGTCCACCGCTCGGAGTTGCGAGAGCTTCCTGATGGGTATGTACCCTTGGATGAATGTGAGGTTGAGGCAAATTGTCCTCCAGCGGGATTGCGGCCGCTGGAGCATGGTCATCGGAGGCAATTAGCTGAGGAAGATGAAATGTCAGAGGAGGAGACTATGGTTCTACATGTAGCCCAGGAGGGAGGTCCAGCAGTAGTTGGGAAAGATGTGGGTGAGCGGGAGTTGGGCCGGTGTTTAACTGAACAAGTCATTGATCCCCCAGATTTCCAGTGTCCAGTGGAACAAGTCATTGATCCCCCAGATTTCCAGTGTCCAGTGGAACAGGTACTTGATTCCCCAGACTCCCTAGAGCCAGTTCCTGGCCTTTACGATCATTTAGAACGGGAACCTGAGCTGGGGCGGGCAGAACTCGGTTTACGTCGGTCGGTTAGAACGAGGGCTGGCCAGCATTCAAATCTATTTAATCTGCCAAAGCCGGTACGACCCTCGGAAGATCAAGCCCCCCCAAATTCAGCCTCCGTAAGTTGCCTATATGTCCCTTTTAGACCTTGGGATTAGGATGGGTATGATGGGGATAAGCGCTGTCACCGGGACGGCGACTTTTGAAAGAGGGGGTGGATGTAACCAGAATGAGTATGCTATGCCTTTAAGTGGGCAGGTGAGGTGATTAGGTCGGCCGCATTTAAAGTCTCGCGGGTGTCAATGAAAGAGCGTTTGTTCTCATTCTCTGCTTGATGCACGAGTGTGCGTGGTCTCTCCTTTTACTGGCGCGTTGGAAGAACTGCTTGTGTGTTAATGCTGTACCTGAATTCAATGATTATTCCTGCGCTGATGACCTGTTGATCGGAGAATGCAGTGTGCGTGTCACTCTGCGGTTGGGCTCGGCTACCTGTGAATGTATTTTAGGATCATTCCTGTGCCGATGACTTGTTGATCTGAGAAGGCTCGACGTGAGTGCATGGTTAAGTTTATTAATGATTTATGTAAAGGGTGGTGCTAAAGACCTAGAATGTGTATTTTTAGGATCATTGGTGCCTGCATTGACGGACGCTGTAAGGAATAGACTGTTACAACTCACTTTTGCCTCTCATTGAGACCGTTATGTCTCAGCCAACCAAGTGAACTATAGTGTATTGAGTACGTGAGTATTTTACACGTTTGTTTTAAGGTAGAATATGTTGATTCCTATGTGTAATAAAATGTGGTTTTAATTACAGGTTTCAAAACCTTCTTTGGGTGGTGGTCATCGTTTCTTTTCCCACTGAAATTGAGATTTTGTTTTCTTTCGTTAATTGGATAATCATGTCATTGTTGTAGCGGTTTGGTATTCATTTTTTGAAATCTTTCTGTCTTATTTACTGGTGTACCACTGTATGGGAGGTCTTATTGATTTATATGTGTGATATATGGTTGATTGGTTTTGATTTTTTTATTGGGTTTATTTTTGTTTCCTCCCATGTGGTGTGTTTTCCAGTTTATGATTTTAGTTTGATTTGTTTTATTTTGAGTGTCATATCTATCATTGTCTTCTGTTATATAATTTAATTTACATTATAATTTTTCAGCTTAATTGATTTAAATGTTAGATACACCATTTGTGTTTCTTTAATTTATCATATTTCTTAAATAATTTAATTCTGATTGTTTGGTGCATTGTTTTCATTTTTGCTTTTTGTTTAATGTTTTCTTAAATTTAGTGGCGTTGTTGTGGTATTTGTGTTTGGTTTTTTTGAGGTTTTGGTTTGTTTTATTTTCGTAAGTTTGTGAAATATTTTTTTGAACAACAGTGCTACCAATCATGTTATTCCAACTACCATATCTATGAAGGATTGTATCTGTCATTTTAATAAATTATCAAATTTTTGCACTCCGGCTTCTGGTTCATTTATTTGAACTGCCTGTGTTAAAACCATCATTGTTAGGGTCCCCCATCCCAGAAAAGTGGGGGTGGCGTAGTCAATTTGGTCGACATCTCTAACAGCTATTTGGTCAAGGTCACATGTGCAATGCAATGCAAAAAGTGCATGGCCTATGGTACTCTTCAATGCACAACGTTAGATCGATTGTGCAATGCAAAGCAAAATGTTATCTCTTTAATGAACATTTGAAGGAGTTAGTTCTAATGTGCAATGCAAAAAGTGCATAGCCTATGTTACTCATCAATGCACAACGTTAGATCGTTTGTGCAAAGCAATGCAATGTTGCATAACATATGTTATCTCTTTAATGAACGAGTTAGTTCGGGTGTGCAATGCAATACAATGCATGCATTTAGCCTATATGTTATTCTTCAATGCACAACGTTAGATCGTTTGTGCAATGCAATGCAAAATGTTATCTCTTTAATATGAGGTTCCATTTGTGCCAAAATTCTGTCGACATGCTGTCTGTCTGTCGTCTTCCATGTCTATGTGTCTGTTCACTGTTTATGTCCATGTCTGTCTGTCTATGCTATGTGTCGTCTTCCATGTCTATGTGTCTGTTCACTGTCGTGATTGCCCACATGACTCAACTTTTGTCTTTGTCCACTCAACTTACTCCGGTCATCTGTCCTTGTCGTTTGACTGTGTCGTCTTGCGTGTAAATGCTGCATGTGTCATGTGTTTCCATTCTGTCGTTGCTATGTGTCGTTGCTATGCGTCGTTTCCCTCTGTCGTTACTGTGTCTTCTTCCATGTCTATGCTATGCGTCGTTGCTATGCGTCGTTTCTCTCTGTCGTTACTATGTGTCGTATTCCATGTCTATGCTATGCGTCGTTACTATGCGTCGTTTTCCTCTGTCTTCTTCCATGTCTATGTGTCTATTAACTGTCTATGTCTATGTGATTGATTGCCCACATGACTCAACTTTTGTCTTTGTCAACTCAACTTACTCCTGTCATCTGTACGTTTTGATAGTTTGTTTTCCTATTTGAAATGAAATAAGCAGAAACGAGAAAACGGCCCCTTTATTCGTTTTTTCGAAAAAACGAAAAAACGAGATTTCGGCTTGATTTTTCGTTTTTTAGTTCACAGGCAAAAAACGATTTATTTTTTATTTTTTTATTTTTTATGGGTATTATAAAATACCCATATTATAACAAATAGCCTAAATAAAATATATTTGGAAATTGCCCTTTAAAACGAAGGCTCAGGGTCCGTGTACTTTTTTCGTTCATTCATTATTCTTTTTCGGAATGAAGATGAAATTTAAAAAAGGCTGCAGCTTGGTTTTTTGTTTATTAAAAGAAAAAAATCAGAAATGGCTGTATTTTGTTTTCCAGATGTATTGTTATCAAATATTAGAAAATTGGACGACATTTCCGATCGTTTTTTGTGCAATGCAATTGACCGCGCGGGCGCCTCCATGATTATTATTGTCTGTTATATTTGTTTCCAGGAAATTGGTTGATGAAAAATGTATTAAAATTAAGATACAATTTATACAAAACGAAATTCACTTTAAAGAAAGGCTTTCTACAAAACAAAACGTAATGAAGTGGTCAAAATCATGTCTGACTCGCTCCATGTCTCTCGATATATATTGCGCATCCTATCTTACTCGTGCTGTTCACTTTTCATAAATCAACATAAATGGAAAAAAATAACATTAATATTTAAACAAATATGAAACTAAATGCGCTTACCTATTTAATGGCTACAACAGTATAGTAGGCCTACAGACTCTCAATTTGTACAAATTGCTGCACATTCATTTAATTCAGAATTTTGCACACACAAGTTGATAGGCATTTGTTCAAATCAAGTTCACGGATAATTGCGCGTGCATTTATTAATCATTATGATACTAAAATCATAACAAAGTAGGCTATGCTATGTACAAAAAATCAGATGAGCACAGAATATGAATGCAACGTTTAATTACACGTTAAGACTTCGCACGACGGTGTAATTTACTTCCGGGTAAAGATAGGATCAGTCAAATGAAATACAATAAACGTACAAATAAATCTTACAAATTAAAAAACGATCGGAATTTCAATTTTCTAATATTTGATGATAACAATACATCTGTAAAACAAAATACAGCCATTTCTGATTTTTTTCTTTTAATAAACAAAAAACCAAGCTGCACCCTTTTTTAAATTTCATCTTCATTCCGAAAAAGAATAATGAATGAACGAAAAAGTACACGGACCCTGAGCCTTCGTTTTAAAGGGCAATTTCCAAATATATTTTATTTAGGCTATTTGTTATAATATGGGTATCTTATAATACCCATAAAAAAAATAAAAAAAAATCGTTTTTTGCCTGTGAACTAAAAAACGAAAAATCAAGCCGAAATCTCGTTTTTTCATTTTTTCGAAAAAACGAATAAAGGGGCCGTTTTCTCGTTTCTGCTTATTTCATTTCAAATAGGAAAACAAACTATCAAAAGGTACAGATGACAGGAGTAAGTTGAGTTGACAAAGACAAAAGTTGAGTCATGTGGGCAATCAATCACATAGACATAGACACATAGACATGGAAGAAGACAGAGGGAAACGACGCATAGTAACGACGCATAGCATAGACATGGAAGACGACGAGTTCTAATGGGCAATGCAAAAAGTGCATGTCCTATGGTACTCTTCAATGCACAACGTTAGATCGATTGTGCAATGCAATGCAAAATGTTATCTCTTTAATAAACATTTGAAGGAGTTAGTTCTAATGTGCAATGCAATGCAAAAAGTGAATTCCTATGTTACTCTTCAATGCACAACGTTAGATCGATTCTGCAATGCAATGCAAAATGTTATCTCTTTAATGAATATTTGAAGGAGTTAGTTCTGGTGTGCATTGCAATGTAATACAAAAAGTGCATGTCCTATATGTTATTCTTCAATGCACAACGTTAGATCGTTTATGCAATGCAATGCAAAATGTTATCTCTTTAATAAACATTTGAAGGAGTTAATTCTAATGGGCAATGCAAAAAGTGCATGTCCTATGGTACTCTTCAATGCACAACGTTAGATCGATTGTGCAATGCAATGCAAAATGTTATCTCTTTAATGAACATTTGAAAAAGTTAGTTCTGGTGTGCAATGCAATGCAATGCAACAAGTGCATAGCCTATGTTGCTCTTCAATGCACAACGTTGGTTCGGGTGTGCAATGCAATACAATGCATGCATTTAGCCTACATGGTATTCTTAAATGCACAACGTTAGATCGTTTGTGCAATGCCATGCAAAATGTTATCTCTTTAATAAACATTTGAAGGAGTTAGTTCTAATGTGCAATGCAATGCAAAAAGTGAATTCCTATGTTACTCTTCAATGCACAACGTTAGATCGATTCTGCAATGCAATGCAAAATGTTATCTCTTTAATGAATATTTGAAGGAGTTAGTTCTGGTGTGCAATGCAATGCAATGCAACAAGTCCATAGCCTATGTTACTCTACAATGCACAACGTTAGATCGTTTGTGCAAAGCAATGCAATGTTGCATAACATTTGTTATCTCTTTAATGAACGAGTTAGTTCGGGTGTGCAATGCAATACAATGCATGCATTTATCATCCCAGCTAGCAGGGAACGTTCTCAGAACTTTCGCTAACATTCCCTACAAGTTTGGTTAATGTTCTAAAGAAAACATTTGAATGTAATGTTTACCGAATATTTTAAGGATGTTTTCTCATTTTAAAAAATGTTCCTATAACGTTATATGAAAACTAAGATATAACATTTTAACTGCAACATTCAAAAGATGTTTTGGGAATGTTTCTGAAATAACAAGTTGTACTATGATATCAAAATATCATTGTCCCTATGTTTCATTATAACGAAAGAAGAACGTTCTCTCTGTCACGTTAGGAAAACGTTTTGAGGATATCATTGAGAGATGAGATGTTTGTTGTTCTTTATAAAACGTTCTTTTAATGTGACAAGTTAACAAAATTATAACATTTTATTTGCAACATTTTGAGAATATTTTGGGAATGTTGCTAAAGTTAAAGTTTGTACAATGATCTCAAAATAACGTTGTCTTAATGTTTTGTCATAACAAAAGAAGAACGTTCTCTCTGTCACGTTAGGAAAATGTTTTGAGGATATCATTGAGAGATGAGATGTTTATTGTTCTTTATAAAACGTTCTTCTAATGTGATGAGTTAACACAATTAGAACATTTTACCTGCAACATTTTGAGCATATTTTGGGAATGTTGTTAAAGTTAAAGTTTGTACAATGATCTCAAAATAACATTGTCCCAATGTTTCATAAAAACAAAAGAGGAACATTCTCTCTGTCACATTAGGAAAATGTTTTGAGGATACCATTGAGAGATGAGATGTTTATTGTTCTTTATAAAACGTTCTTTTAATGTGACGAGTTAACAAAATTATAACATTTTATTTGCAATATTTTGAGAATATTTTGGGAATGTTGTTTAAGTTAAAGTTTGTACAATGATCTCAAAATAACTTTGTCCCAATGTTTCATAAAAACAAAAGAAGAACATTCTCTCTGTCACATTTGTAGAATGTTTTGAGGATACCATTGAGAGATGAGATGTTTATTGTTCTTTATAAAATGTTCTTCTAATGTGACGAGTTAACACAATTAGAACATTTTACTTGCAACATTTTGAGCATATTTTGGGAATGTTGTTAAAGTTAAAGTTTGTACAATGATCTCAATATAACATTGTCCCAATGTTTCATAAAATCAAAAGAAGAACATTCTCTCTGTCACGTTAGGAAAATGTTTTGAGGATATCATTGAGAGATGAGATGTTTATTGTTCTTTATAAAATGTTCTTCTAATGTGACGAGTTAACACAATTAGAACATTTTACTTGCAACATTTTGAGGATATTTTGGGAATGTTGTTAAAGTTAAAGTTTGTACAATGATCTCAATATAACATTGTCCAAATGTTTCATGATAACAAAAGAAGAACATTCTACTTGCAACATTTTGAGGATATTTTGGGAATGTTGTTAAAGTTAAAGTTTGTACAATGATCTCAATATAACATTGTCCCAATGTTTCATGATAACAAAAGAAGAACATTCTCTCTGTCACGTTAGGGAAATGTTTTGAGGATATCATTGAGAGATGAGATGTTGAATGTTCTTCATAAAACGTTCTTCTAATGTGACGAGTTAACACAATTAGAACATTTTACTTGCAACATTTTGAAAAAATAAAATAAAATAAACCTCAGCATAGGAGCTTTACAATGAGGGAACTGAGAACATTGTGTCTTTATACATAACATAAATGTCCTTTCAAAATGAAATTATTTTCAAAACTGTATGACTTACTTCTCTGAAACACAAGAATGTTGGGAATAAAACAACATTGGAACCCATTTTATGGAAAAAAAAAAAAAAACACAGCGAAGTCATTTCTCAAGATATCTTAATTAAGGTTATACAAAATAAATTCATACAGTTTTGGAACAACATGGAGTACCGGTAAATAACGAGAGAACTCTATTTTTTGGATGAGCTGTTCTTTTTAGGACATGTTCCCAGGGTCCTTTGCTAAATTAACCATGGTTTTTATTATAGTAAAGTGTAGAAACAATATTTTTATGGTGGATTGATTACAATAGTTTATTACCATTTAGTTAGTGTAGCAAAACCATGGTTAATGTTAGTAAGGGTTCTCCAGATTTATATAGCCTAACACTTAAGAAAAGCATAAAACATGGTCCTATGTCACCCAGATCAATAGTCTGTTAACACACATTAACACACTTTTTACATTTTCTTAAGATCAAGCATTGGACCAATGTTTACGGAGCAGAACAGGCACCAACAGAGAAACAAGTCCATCACTAGTAAGTATCCACTGCATTTTATAAAACCGTAGTCAATTTTAAACGCACAATGCACTCCAAAATAAAAATGATCTATTTTTTTCTCCCTCGTGCCAGATTTATATCTGTCCCAGATTTATATCTGACTTTCTTTCCACAGAGATTTTTAGAAAAATTATCATTAAAGAGAATCATATAAAGAGAAATGTGGGAGGAGCTTGAATTTATTGCCTAGCCCTGTTTGTTTGAACCGCGAGAGCCGTCAAAGCTTATGCTACTCCTATGTCATACACCGACAAGAGCCTTTTATAGTCAACACGTCGGACGCAAGCAACTTGCAGTTTTGCCCCCACCAACAACGCATAGTATTGCATACAACGGTGCGTCGCGTATCAAAAACTGGGACGACACATTTTGCTACGCATATGGCGCTTTTCCACTGCATGGTACGGTACGGCTCGGTTCGGTACGGCACGCTTTGGCGCTTTTCCACTGCATGGTACGGTACGGCTCGGTTCGGTACGGCTCACTTATGGCGCATTTCCACTGCATGGTACGGTACGGTACGGCTCGCTTCGGCTCGCTTTAAATGGTACCACCTCTGTTGAGGTTCCAAGCGTACCGTACCGATACTAAAATGTGACGTGAAAACACTGAAGATCACTGATTGGTCAGACAGAATCGTCACTACCAGTGTCATTGTATTTGCGACACGAGACCATGCACGAGACAAACCCGCTAGATTTAAATAGCCAGTAGACAACAGCCAACGCTGTAGTTTCTTGCAGTTAAAAAGTTTCTTGCAAACTGTTTCTTGCAGTCAGGGGCGGCGCCGGATAGGCCTAATTTTTAACGCATGTGCTGAGGGCACACACGTGTGTGTGTATATTAAATTCAGCAATCAAATATTCAAAAAGACTTAATAATAATGTTATTTCTCTCTATAGGCGCGTTTACTACGAATATGGCGATCGTCAACTTCATCTTTGCCAGACACTGACAGACAACACTATTTTATAAATAAAAATCAATGCACGCATCCCCAGATTTACAAATGCACATCTTGCTTGTTGCACGCACATTATGTCGAAATAACGAGATATTATGTTGAAATAACATTATTATTAAGTCTTTTTGAATATTTGATTGAATGCTGAATGTTGCGCTTGTTCAGTTTAATACAATTACGCCTATATATATATAGCCTATATATATACTATTAATAAATGAGCAAAACTTGGCCACAAAATATTTAATATTCAATTATTTTAATGATCACAATTAAAGTTTTAATTTTATTAAAACGCGTGCACTGATTTTTATTTATAAAATGGTGTTTTCTGTCAGTGTCTGTGCATGGCAAAGATGAAGTTGACGATCGCCATATTCGTAGTAAACGCGCCTATAGAGAGAAATGCACATAATGAATTATAAGAGAGTAGCCTATTTCTTTTTGTTTTTAATTATTTCGTTTAAAGACATTTCAAGCTTTGTGTATTTGAGGATGTGATCAATTGTTTGATGAAAAAAATATTAATATTAAGATACAATTTATACAAAACGAAATTCACTTTAAAGAGGCTTTCTACAAAACAAAACTTAATGAAGTGGTCAAAATTATGTCCGACTCGCTCCATGTCTCTCTACTCGTGCTGTTCACTTTTCATAATCAACATAGGCAGATGGAAAAAAATAACATAACATTAACTAAATGCGCTTTTTTAATGGCAGTAGGCTAGTTTAAAACAGTAAATTAGGCCTAGACTCTCTATTTGTAAAGATTGCTGCACATTCATTTAATTCTGAATTTTGCACACACAAGTTGAAAGGCATTTGTTCAAATCAAGTTCACGGATAATTGTGCGTGCATTTATTAATCATTATGATACTAAAATCGTAACAAAGTAGGCTATGCTATGTACAAAAAATCAGATGAGCCCAGAATATGAACGCAACGTTTAATTACACGTTAAGAATTTTCCTTCCATATAGTAAACCATTATAAGAACGTTTAATTTAATTTAAAAACATCCACATGCCGAGAATCAAGAGCACCATCCCCTGTGTTGTGCGTTTGAAATGTGGCGCGTTTACGATGATGTCATGGCAGTAGAGGCGGCAACTATAACGATCAGTCCCACCCAGTTTGAAGCGGTACTAACTGCAATGGAAAAGCAACCGAGCTAAAGAGAACCGAACCGTGCCGTACCGAGTCGAGTCGTACCACGCAGTGGAAAAGCGAAGCGAGTCGAACCGTTCCGCGCCGAGTCGAACCGTACCGAGCCGAACCGTGCCGTACCATGCAGTGGAAAAGCGCCAATAGACGCATATGGCGGCCGAAGTGTAGTGATGCGTAGCCTTGCAGGCGCATATGCGTATCGATGCGTTGACTCTATAACTCTTTGGGCGTAATTTGACTTGCATATGGCTGTCTGCTGGAAGCTAGTTATTTAAGTCGATAAAATTATAAATATGGTAGGGCTGGGGGAATTAACACGTTAATCTTCACGATTAATTTGAGATGCTTAACGAGTTTATAAAAAAAATGCAATTAACGCAGCACTTTTTTTTGCCTCATTTTAATGACTTCCTGTTGCGGAAAAGGCTGCAAAATATGCCGTCCCGCCCCTCCGTGTTTGGCGATCAGGTTTTATTCTCGCGCAGCTTTCATGAGCGGGTCTTTTCCGCGCCGCGCTCTCCATTCCGTGTGTGTGTGTCGGCGCACTGACACACACACACAACACTGAGCAAACATTGAGCTCTTTGCTCAATGTTCTGCTCCGTGTTTGCGCTGCGCGTTCTGCTCTGTCGTTAACGGCCCAAACGCTCCAATCATGTACCGATCATGCACTGGAAAAGCAAAGTCAAATAACGTGAAATTTCTCAGTAGTAGACTTCTGTGAAATAGCCCTACTGAGCTGGTATAGTCATGCTGACAACAATGGTAAAATTACCTGCTCTGATCACATGCTCTTGTAATAGGCTAATAGCTTTGTAGGACTATGTTTTATTTTGATAATTAGTAAAAAAAAAAAAAATTATAATAATAAATTGTTAAATTTATTATGTTGATTGATTATTGAAAATAATAATATATTGATATATTGATGTTTAATATTATTTTAATACAGGGCTATTTTCTGTTCCTTTTTTTCCTTTTTGTTGTTTAATTAGGTTATTCTAAGTTTAAATATTGATGATTACAAGCTTGGGGGAAATGCAATTAATTGCATATAATTACAGCAAATTGTGTAAATAATCAGTTACTTTTTTTAATCAATTCCCAGCCCTAAAATATAAAATATGGATATGTTTCTTACACAAACGCATCACTTCGCTTCACCTTTCGCCTTTATTAACCTGCCAGAGCCGTGTGGAGTACTTTTATCATGGATGGATGCATTTTTATGGACTTGTCAAAAAAATCCCACAGGGAGCTACAGAATAAGAAATCTTTGAAGTCCACTTTTTTAACTGTCTGTTTCCATCAGTAAAATTACAGTTTTTTTTTTCTCTCAGAATTGTGAGGCAAGAACACACAATTGCAAGAAAATATCAGAATTGTGAGCTGTCTTTTTTACTCCCCTCAGAATTCACCCTTCGAGGGAGTTTGATTGACAGGTATTTTTTACATTTTTATTTTACCAAAAATATTTTTTTCTAAAAAAATTACACAAATTAAACGTTGAGACTTTGTTTCAACTTTCATATCAAAAGTAACCTGCTCTGTCTTGTCTCTGCGTTTAAACGTTTCAGCGTTTTTTCTGTGATCCGCAATGTATTTTTCATTGCGTGACAACATGATGCATGGCGTGAGAGCGCCATGGCTTGTTGGACATAGCAACAGTAACTAAAGGGGGCGGGTCTTTGCAAATTGCATTAACCATGGCTGCCTGTTAATTATCACTGGACTACTTCGCTCTCGCATCTCCCAAAAGTTAATTTTTTTTTGTTTTCTTGATTCCATTTGAATGGTTTAATTAAATTGCTATAACCAATTATTTAAAATGTAATGATTTAAGCAAAATGTTCTTCAAAGGTTAAACCAAACTTTTATTTGACGGATTGCCGTATAGACCTTTGAGTTTCTCTGTGTTTTATGATATGATGATAGTTTTTCTCAAATGAAGCTAAAATGCTGCTGAAGTGACACGGCTGTATTGATGAAGTGCATTAATGTTCTCATATAGAAAAGACAGCAAAAAAAAAAAAAAGCCAGAATTGCTTTTTTTTCTCAGGTTTCACTAATTTATCCTGTGATTCTGACTTTCAAACGGCCAATTACGAGTTTATATCTCGCACTTCTGAGAAAAAAATTGTATTCCATGGCGGAAACAAGCTTTCATATGCACAGACAGTAGCTCACATTTAACATGCAGATTGTGCGCACACAGAAACCTACTGGAGCACAAAAAGTTAGTGTCAACACTGTCCTGTGATTTCTCAATAAGAAACAGAAGTTATAGCATATTTTTCTTTCTGCTTTTGAAGTAACTAAAACTTACAGCTTAGCTAATAGCAAAGAGACGATTCACAGGTATGATTAAATCACACTAGAAATTGTTCTATCTCAAATGCAGTACTACTTTATCTGTATCTGATTTAAAACAAGCAGAAATCTGTAAGAAATGCAACAATCCATAGACAATATAACTGATGAAAATGAGCTGTTACATCAGAGCAAAAGCATCGTGGGCAGTGCTGTGACATGCTGCAGCTGTGCTCAAGGCTACCTGAGTTCGAGGTTCACACTTCTCAAGCCAAGTTTGTAGTTTGTTAAAATAATTTAGCCTCTAGTTGTGTTATTAAAGGGATACTCCACTTTTTTTGGAAATAGGCTCATTTTACAACTCCCCCAGAGTTAAACAGTTGAGTTTTACCGTTTTCGAATCCATTCAGCCGAGTTTCTGATATTTGGAAGAATATCAGTAACCAGACAGTTTCTGGTCTCATTGACTTCCATAGTAGGAAAAAATATATACTATGGAAGTCAATGAGACCAGAAACTGTCTGGTTACTGACATTCTTCTAAATATCAGAAAATCGGCTGAATGGATTAGAAAACGGTAAAACTCAACTGTTTAACTCTGGGGGAGTTGTAAAATGAGCCTATTTCCAAAAAAAGTGGAGTATCCCTTTAACATGTATATAATGGATTAAGTATATGTTTTAAATTACAGAAACAAAATAGATACTCATAAGGTATCATATTTATACTTTTAAATAAACTAATCTAATTAATTTCTGATTAATAATTAGGCTGGCAAATTTTGAAAGTTTTCAAAGTCAATATTGCTTGTGATCTTAATATGTAATATGTATTTGTATTATTTTTTGTTTACACTGTTGCATGATCTTCTTTTATAGGCTATGAGGAAAAACTCTACCATGCACACAGAGAATGGAGCTCAATTCTGCTAACTGGGATAGCAGCTGAAAAACAAGAGAAGAACAGTAGAACACCTATTAATGCAGATGACTTTATTCTTTTTCTGCAAGAACCAAGACAACCAAAGACTGATGATGAGCGCTCTGAGCAAACAGCAGTCAAGACGTGTGATTGCACATTGGACTTTACTGAGTTCTTCATTTAATGTTGGGCATCTACTGTA
This sequence comes from Vimba vimba, assembly GCA_022828995.1. Classification (NCBI taxonomy): domain Eukaryota; kingdom Metazoa; phylum Chordata; class Actinopteri; order Cypriniformes; family Leuciscidae; genus Vimba; species Vimba vimba. Next base: position 22,490,932 of record CM040832.1, on the reverse strand, counting down.
CGCAGAACTTCTAATAATTTATGTGAATGCCATTCATAAACCTGTTAGATTTTTGTTTTATTTAGAGATTAATAAAATTGTATGTTTTAACAATGTTATAGCTAAGCATTTTTTATGTTTAAGAGAACATTTTGGGAACAAAAATAAAACTTCCCACTAAAAAAAATTATTAGAATGTTAAGTAGTATTTTTAAGAGTATTTTTAGAGAATGTTATCCTAACTTTTAGAAGAACGTTCTAAGAATAAAAATAAAACTTCCTGCTAAAAACTTTATAAGAATAAAGGGATAATGTTCTAAAAATGTTATGATTAAACATTTATAGAAGGTCATCATCACAAAACATTTTTAGAGTGTTCTTAGAGAATGTTATCCTACCTTTTAGGAGAAATAATGTTCTAACAATATTATTATTAAACATTTTTATAATGTTGTAAAAAAAAATGTTATCTGAACTTTTAAAAGAACATTCTGGGAACAAAAATAAAACTATCCGCTTACAACATTATAAGAACGTTAGAGAATAATGTTATAAGAATGTTATTACTAAACATTTTAATAATGTTTTTAGAAAATGTTCTCTAAACATTTAAAAAAACATTCTGGGAACAAAAATAAAACTACCCGCTGAAAACGTTCTATGAACGTTAGAGAATAATGTTATAAGAACGTTATTACTAAACATTTTAATAATGTTTTTAAAAAAAAAGTTATACGAACATTTATAAGAACATTCTGGGAACAAAAATAAAACTACACGCTAAAAACATTATAAGAACGTCAGAGAATAATGTTATAAAAATGTTACTACTAAACATTTTAATAATGTTTTTAGAAAATGTTCTCTAAACATTTAAAAAAACATTCTGGGAACACAAATAAAACTACCCGCTGAAAACGTTCTGAGAAAATTAGAGAATAATGTTCAAAAAATGTTACTACTAAACATTTTAATAATGTTTTTAAAGAATGTTCTCCAAACTTTTAAAAGAACATTCTGGGAACAAAACTAAAACTAGCCGCTGAAAACTTTCTAAGAACGTTAGAGAATAATGTTAAAAGAATGTTACTACTAAACATTTTAATAATGTTTTTAAAGAATGTTCTCCAAACTTTTAAAAGAACATTCTGAGAACAAAACTAAAACTAGCCGCTGAAAACATTTATAGAACAATATATGCTAATGTTCTTAGAACATTTTTAGAACAAAAAATTTCTAGCTGGGATGTTATTCTTCAATGCACAACGTTAGATCGTTTGTGCAATGCAATGCAAAATGTTATCTCTTTAATGAACATTTGAAGGAGTTAGTTCTGGTGTGCAATGCAAATGTAATTCAAAAAGTGCATGTCCTATGTTACTCTTCAATGCACAACGTTAGATCTTTTGTACAATGCAATGCAAAATGTTATCTCTTTAATGAACATTTGAAGGAGTTAGTTCTGGTGTGCAATGCAATGTAATTCAAAAAGTGCATAGCCTATATGTTATTCTTCAATGTACTAAGTTAGATTGTTTGTGCAATACAATGCAAAATGTTATCTCTTTAATGAACATTTGAAGGAGTTAGTTCTAATGTGCAATGCAATGCAATAAATGCATGTCCTATGTTACTCTTTAATGCACAACGTAAGATCGTTTGTGCAATGCAATGCATATGTTATCTCTTTAATGAACATTTGAAGGAGTTAGTTCTAATGTGCAATGCAATGCAAAAAGTTCATAACCTATAGGTTATTCTTCAACGTTAGATCGTTTATGCAATGCAATGCAAAATGTTATCTCTTTAATAAATGATGTTTTATTAACAAGGTTCGGGAGGAGCAGGTGCAGATAATTAACCCAATTAGCACAAGTGGAGATCAATCTGTAATCAACTCAGGACAATATAAATAACAGCAGAACCCACCTCTGTTCCTTGACAGTTTATTCAGCATCCCACCTCCACCCCATCTCCTCACTTTTAGTTCCATCTCCTCACTTCTAGTTCGATCTACTCTTACCAACGGGGGGAGTACTCTGGGTTCGGGCAGAAATTCCGAGCTCGGAGCCCTCCACCCGGACAGCACGCCAAATACGCATAACCTTTACTGTAATAATTATATGTAGATGTGAACTAGTGAAACATTTGAAGGAGTTAATTCTAATGTCCAATGCAAAAAGTGCATGTCCTATGGTACTATTCAATGCACAACGTTAGATCGATTGTGCAATGCAATACAAAATGTTATCTCTTTAATGAACATTTGAAGGAGTTAGTTCTGGTGTGCAATGCAAAAAGTGCATGTCCTATATGTTATTCTTCAATGCACAACGTTAGATCGTTTATGTAATGCAATGCAAAATGTTATCTCTTTAATAAACATTTGAAGGAGTTAATTCTAATGTGCAATGCAAAAAGTGCATGTCCTATGGTACTCTTCAATGCACAACGTTAGATCGATTGTGCAATGCAAAGCAAAATGTTATCTCTTTAATGAACATTTGAAAAAGTTTGTTCTGGTGTGCAATGCAATGCAACAAGTGCATAGCCTATGTTGCTCTTCAATGCACAACGTTAGATCGATTGTGCAATGCAATGCAAAATGTTATCTCTTTAATGAACATCTGAAGGAGTTTGTTCTGGTGCAATGCAATGCAATGCAATGCAAAAAGTGCATGGCCTATATGTTATTCTTCAATGCACAACGTTAGATCGATTGTGCAATGCAATGCAAATTGTTATCTCTTTAATGAACATTTGAAGGAGTTAGTTCTCTTGTGTAATGCAATGCAATGCAAAAAGTGCATGGCCTATATGTTATTCTTCAATGCACAACGTTAGATCGTTTATGCAATGCAATGCAAAATGTTATCTCTTTAATAAACATTTGAAGGAGTTAATTCTAATGTGCAATGCAATGCAAAAAGTGCATGTCCTATGGTACTCTTCAATGCACAACGTTAGATCGATTGTGCAATGCAATGCAAAATGTTATCTCTTTAATGAAAATTTGAAGGAGTTAGTTCTGGTGTGCAATGCAATGCAAAAAGTTCATAGCCTATATGTTATTCTTCAATGCACAACGTTAGATCGTTTGTGCAATGCAATACAAAATGTTATCTCTTTAATGAACATCTGAAGGAGTTAGTTCGGGTGTGCAATGCAATACAGAGATACTATTCATAACCATACTATGATTCATGCATTTAGCCTATATGTTATTCTTTAATGCACAACTTGAAATCGTTTGTGCAATGCAATGCAAAATATTATCTCTTTAATAAACATTTGAAGGAGTTAGTTCTGGTGTGCAATGTAATGCAATGCAAAAAGTGCATACCCTAAATGTTATTCTTCAGTGTACAGCGTTAGATCGTTTCTGCAATGCAATGCAAAAAGTGCATAGCCTATTGTGCAAAGCAATGCAATGTTGCATAACCAACCCAGTCTCACGGCAGTTCGTGACATAGTAACGAAATTTAATCTATTGATTCGTGTTCGTGGACACGATTTCCCCCATTTTTTCGTGTCAGTCAGCACGACTTTCAATCTAATGTATTTCAATGGGACGTATTTTTCGTGCCTGCACCACGTTTTTCTTTCGAGAGCACAGTATTGTTTTTTCTCAATTGTTATTCATTTTGCAAACTTTAAGAGCTACATTACTCAATATTTAATCAAGAGATTTTAATCCTCGTTTTTATTGCTTTATATTCGGTAGACTACTCAACATTAATCTATTTATTCGTGTCCAAGGGCACAAATATCCTTCTTTTTTTCGTGTCACTCAGCACGACTTTCAATGCATTTCAATGGGACATATTTTTCGTGCCTGCACCACGTCTTTCTTTCGAGAGCACACTATAGTTTTTTCTCAATTGTTATTCATTTTGCAAACTTTAAGAGCTACATTACTCAATATTTAATCAAGAGATTTTAATCCTCGTTTTTATTGCTTTATATTCGGTAGACTACTCAACATTAATCTATTTATTCGTGTCCAAGGGCACAAATATCCTTCTTTTTTTCGTGTCACTCAGCACGACTTTCAATGCATTTCAATGGGACGTATTTTTCGTGCCTGCACCACGTTTTTCTTTCGAGAGCACAGTATTGTTTTTTCTCAATTGTTATTCATTTTGCAAACTTTAAGAGCTACATTACTCAATATTTAATCAAGAGATTTTAATCCTCGTTTTTATTGCTTTATATTCGGTAGACTACTCAACATTAATCTATTTATTCGTGTCCAAGGGCACAAATATCCTTCTTTTTTTCGTGTCACTCAGCACGACTTTCAATGCATTTCAATGGGACGTATTTTTCGTGCCTGCACCACGTCTTTCTTTTGAGCGCACACTATTGTTTTTTTCTCAAATGTTAGGCTATTCCTTTTGCAAACTTTAAGGGCTAGGCCTACATATTACTCAACATTTAATCAGGAGATTTTAATCCTTGTTGTATTGCTTTATATTCGGTAGGCTACTCAACACGAATTGATTCGTGTCCATAGGCACGAATTTCCTTCTTTTTTTCGTGTCACTCAGCACGACTAATCTAATGTATTTCAATGGGGCGTATGCACCACATCTTTCTTTTGAGAGCACTCTATTGTTTTTTTCTCAGATGTTACTATTCCTTTTGCAAACTTTAAGGGCTACATTACTCAACATTTAATCAGGTGATTTTAATCCTTGTTGTATTGCTTTATATTCGCTAGGCTACTCAACACGATTTGATTCGTGTCCAAGGGCACGAATTTCCTTCTTTTTTTCGTGTCACTCAGCACGACTTTCAATCTAATGTATTTCAATGGGGCGTATGCACATCTTTTTTTCGAGAGCACACTATTGTTTTTTCTCAAATGTTAGGCTATTCCTTTAGCAAACTTTAAGGGCTACATTACTCAAGATTTAATCAGGAGATTTTAATCCTTGTTGTATTGCTTTATATTCGGTAGGCTACTCAACACGAATTGATTCGTGTCCAAGGGCACGAATTTCCTTCTTTTTTCGTGTCACTCAGCACGACTTTCAATCTAATGTATTTCAATGGGGCGTATGCACCACATCTTTCTTTCGAGAGCACACTATTGTTTTTTCTCAAATGTTACTATTCCTTTTGCAAACTTTAAGGGCTACATTACTCAACGTTTAATCAGGAGATTTTAATCCTTGTTGTATTGCTTTATATTCGGTAGGCTACTCAACACGAATTGATTCGTGTCCAGAGGCACGAATTTCCTTCTTTTTTCGTGTCACTCAGCACGACTTTCAATCTAATGTATTTCAATGGGGATTATGGGGCGTATGCACCAGGTCTTTCTTTCGAGAGCACACTATTGTTTTTTCTCAAATGTTACTATTCCTTTTGCAAACTTTAAGGGCTACATTACTCAACGTTTAATCAGGAGATTTTAATCCTTGTTGTATTGCTTTATATTCGGTAGGCTACTCAACACGAATTGATTCGTGTCCAGAGGCACGAATTTCCTTCTTTTTTCGTGTCACTCGGCACGACTTTCAATCTAATGTATTTCAATGGGGATTATGGGGCGTATGCACCACGTCTTTCTTTCGAGAGCACACTATTGTTTTTTCTCAAATGTTAGGCTATTCCTTTAGCAAACTTTAAGGGCTACATTACTCAACATTTAATCAGGAGATTTTAATCCTTGTTGTATTGCTTTATATTCGGTAGGCTACTCAACACGAATTGATTCGTGTCCAAGGGCACGAATTTCCTTCTTTTTTCGTGTCACTCAGCACGACTTTCAATCTAATGTATTTCAATGGGGCGTATGCACCACATCTTTCTTTCGAGAGCACACTATTGTTTTTTCTCAAATGTTACTATTCCTTTTGCAAACTTTAAGGGCTACATTACTCAACGTTTAATCAGGAGATTTTAATCCTTGTTGTATTGCTTTATATTCGGTAGGCTACTCAACACGAATTGATTCGTGTGATCTACGTGAAGTCTACGTGATACGCAGGTATACGCCGTATACCCACTAGAAAAGGCCAAGGATTTGCGTATACCCACTTAAAAAAGCGTGAGGATACGTATCAACTTCGTTTTGTGTCAGAACTTTCACACTTTCATTCATAAATTCACCCCGTCTGTGTTTGGGAAGCGACGGATCGGATCGCGGAATCCAGTCACAAATGGAACTTGCTATATAAAGCAGAACGTCACGGAATTTGGCTATTTTTTGAATGAATAAATCATAAGTAACTTAGTCTTAACTGCTGTACAATGAATCAAATCTCGATATGGACTAGTGTCTATGAATATTAAAGCTAAAAGAGACTGCAATTGTTCTACGCGTCTCTGGGAATGAGCGCTCAGTGTGTGCTCCACTACACACACACACACACACAGAGAGAGAAGCACGCGTGACTCACGCTCGTGGTGTTTTCAGAGACATGATGTAGGCTACACATGTGCATTTCATCGCAGAGCTGCTATGAGAGTCACTTGATGAGAATTTCACCATTTCATTTGACAAAACTATCGTCATTCATTCGTTTCATATACACACAGAAACTGTTATGTCTTTACGACAACCTGTCAAAATAAAAGTTCGGTATAACTTGAAGAAATTATAACAGAACTATATTACTATTGCACAGAGTATACTTCAGGCCTAATAATAATAATAATAATAATAATAATAATAATAATAGTTTATTAAAACACACAGAAACTCAAATGTCTACAACCCACCAAAATAAATGTTCGGTCTAACTCAAATTAATTAGAAAGAAATTGCACAGTAAAATGTATTTTAAATTATTATTTTTTGTTTTCAAAAACACCATTTATAAAAGTAAATTTGTATTTGTGCCTATAATGTTTTAAAAAAAAATGGTTGAAAATTTGTTGAAAAATGTCAACTGATAAAACCTGAGCTTCAGGGACCATATTCATATAACATCTAAGGCTAAAGGTAGCTCTTAACTTTACATGTCGATGCATACATGCATTAGTGAGTGTGGTGGTGCTTATGGGGTGACGCTCAGGGATGGGTGAGTATGCGGCGGGGGGGGGGGGGGGGGGGGGTATATTAGAATATACTCACTACAGAAAACTAGACTACACCACTGCTCAGCACGACTTTCAATCTAATGTATTTCAATGGGGATTATGGGGCGTATGCACCACGTCTTTCTTTCGAGAGCACACTATTGTTTTTTCTCAAATGTTAGGCTATTCCTTTAGCAAACTTTAAGGGCTACATTACTCAACATTTAATCAGGAGATTTTAATCCTTGTTGTATTGCTTTATATTCGGTAGGCTACTCAACACGAATTGATTCGTGTCCATAAGCACGAATTTCCTTCTTTTTTCGTGTCACTCAGCACGACTTTCAATCTAATGTATTTCAAAGGGACGTATTTTCCGTGCCTGCACCACGTCTTTCGTTGCAACATGGTCTCACCCCTATTCGTCACATGCCGTTTGGTCATTTCCCCCTCATGTCCAAAGCCGACGTTGAGGGTACCCCCTATTCGTCACTTGACAACGGAGAGGGTCGTCCGATAGATTTGAGTGCGAATCCCTCATCTTTGAATTTTGAACTTTGATTATTTTCCTAACCCTAACTCTTTTTCCTCTCTTTTTATATAATTTTGGGCTACATTAAAATTGCATAATTACAAGACGGTAGCCTATATTTTCTATATGCTTAAAACATTCCAAGGTTCATTTAGGTGGGATATTTTATAATTTTCGATCACATATTGTGGTAATTTCCCCCTCACGTCCATAAGCCGACGTTGAGGGTAGCTTGCTGAAACTCTTTTCTAAATCGGTAATATCACGATTTTTCCTCTCTTTTTTTATATTATTGTGGACTACATTAAAACGACATAATTGCAGGACTGCATATTTGCTGTAGGCTTAAAACATGCCTTAATTTATTGTGGGATATTTTATAATTGTCGATGGTATTTCAATTTGCAATGGCTTATAGTGAGCCTACTTTTCTTTTCTTTTTTTTCTGCGCCAAAAAAAAGAAAAAGAAAAAAAGAATAGCCTAGAACTTTCATCTCAATACTGATTATGAAGTTGTAATAAATTAATTATATAGCCTACTGCAGACATGTTTATATTACTTTATATGGACATATCCTTTGGCAAAGAGATGGATGCATTCTGGGAAGTGATATGTGTTTAAATGTAATGGCTACATACTCGTTTTTCCTTCACTTGGACATTTATGCTGACCCCTTTAAAAGTTTGAGCACGGATATAAAATATTAAGACTGTACTTTTTAATTATGATTGATATTTTGGCGCAATTTTGTGCAACACGTCACTGTGTGCGACCATCGGAGAAACCATTGCCCAGCGCGATTCCACCACGGTAAGTCGCTTACAACAGTAAGCAAGATGAATTCATAAGCATTATTTACACGTCCAAAATGAATAAAATTACGAGTTTATATAAAAAAAACATGTTCTAAGCCTAGATATAGGTTCTAGATGTGGGCCTATATATACAAAATAAAATTATGAGTATTTCCACATAAAAAAACAAAAAAAAAACATGTTGTGATATATATATCACAACATGTGTTTTTTTATGTGGAAATACTCCTAATTTTATTTTGGACGTGTAACTGCTTAATTGAGAATTTTTTGGGGGAATAGTAATTGGGGACATTTAGATGATGTGATTTTCTCTCGATCATCGTGGTTCACACACAACGTCACTGTAATGTGTTAGTAATAACAATATTATCACTTGGTCTAACGTTATACTGCACATAACGCTGCCTTTAAATCTGGGATGGCGAACCCCTAGACACATGTTACGTGCCATTAAAAAAAAATGTTACGCGACTTTTAACAGTAGCACAGGAAATAGGAACAACGTGAATCTGTATTTATTTATCCTAAGCATTTACAAGAAAATGGGAATCACTCAATATTTGGGTACACTTTTTAAATCTTATATCAACATAACACTACATAATTAACATTTTCTGTTGTTCTCCCTGCAGATCCTGTCAAACATATCATCACCTGTCGAACCTATCCGAACCTGATTTTCAAAACCCAAAGGCACTTTTAAGAGCCAACCTCTATCTCTTCATTATTTTCTATCTTACATCCTCTCTGTTACATCCTCTCTTTCATCCTCAATCTTTATCTATCTCACAGTCTTTATCTATTGCTCTTTCTTTCCTCCCTGTCTGTCTTTGTCTACTTGTCTGTCTTACCCATCTTTGTCAGTCTGTCTGTTTGTATCTGACTGTGTCTGTCTGTCTGTATCTGACTGTCTGTCTGTCTGTATTTCTGTCTGTCTGTATCTGACTGTCTGTCTGTATCTGACTGTTTGTTATAATGCCAGGGGGGTCTACAAAAAAGATCTGCCCCTTTTGTCAGGGGATAATATTTTGTGCTCAAAAGATCTGCTCACATTGTAAAAAGGAGCAGCCTCTGAAGCAGCGCCTCAAGAAGAAGCTTCAGAGGTTTGATGAGAAGCGAGAGGAATGGGTGGTTGGTCGTAAGAAAAACCACAACACTGCGTCCATCAAGGATGAAGCCAATATCATGGTACGTACAATTTCATACATGACAGTAAACTGTCCAGATCATCTAAGAAGTACATTCAGTGGTACCATTTGATATTGAGCATGCCAGCGCAAGGTCAGAAAGGCATTATTTTTTGCCAATATAGATAAATTTGAATTTTTTTTTTCCAATGATACTTTGTCCTCCCTGTGTCATCAGAATCAATTTAAAAGTATAATTTAACTATCAACTTTGAAGGCACACGTAATTGTGATTTGTAGTTTTTATTTTAGTGGTGGTAATACAACCATAAAGTTATCACATCTTCACCGTAATACATCACATACCTAAATGATCTACCAGAGCAAAATTTGAACACACAGCAAATACAATTGAAACTCAGGAATTCTTGAGTTCATAACATATACAGTCATGCATTATGACAGAATTACAGGTGCAATTTAATAATCAAACTTTCTTATTGAGTGGATGAGAAATAACACATGAACTGCATTCATACTGTACTACTCAAAGCACTTTAAAATGTGAATGCGTCAATTGTAAATATGTGCAGCATTCACCCATTTGGTCACATAATCACTAAGGTTCTGCCTTTATTTATAATTAATCTTTAGATTGTCATTGTCCAGTTGCACAATGGTTACATAATCTTATCAATGTAGGTGCAAAACCCGAGCTACTAATGTTACAAAAATAAATATTTATATAAAGTTATATGAAGGGTACCCTCATGGTGTCAGATTTATCTTTTTACTGTTTTTCTATATATAGTTGTTTTTTGCTTCTATTGTATGAGCCTTTCCTGTTTGCACATAAAGCTAAACTCACCATTAGGTTTAGGCTTGGGTATCGAGTATCGATTGGAACCGGAACTAGCTTTTCGATTTTCCCGGAATCGTTCAAAAGTTTAAATTTCGATTCCTAGTTTCGATTCACAGTCCGCCGACCGGAAGAAGAAACCGCTGTCTAAGTTACCAATTTGATAATTTCTAGCCCTATTCTGAACTGAAGTAACTACCTAATCGATTTCAAACTGCCAAGTTAACTCGCTGAACACTGACAGGCTGCTATAGCCTTCCCCACATTAGTTAAACATTTGTAAACTGTAACGTACACTGCATGGTAAATGCGTGTATTACTAGCACAGGTGTAAGCGTATATGGATTGTTATGCTAAACTGCGAACCGATACATTTTATGAGACACTGTGTGAGTTGCCTTAACTCACACAGCGTCTCATAAAATTTATTCAGAGCAAACAACCCTGACGTTAAACCTTAAAAACGTACTTATATGATGTTTTCTTTTTCTTCGGTATCTTGCAAGTTGCAACCATATTCTATCGTCCTCTGCTCGTCCGTTTGAAAACTGCGCGCGATGCCGGCGAACGTAAAAAAAAAAAAATCATGAAAACACATTTACACATGCAGAGCTGCCAACTCTCACGCATTCACTGTGGGACACACGCAATTGACACTTTTCACACGCTCTCACGCCACACATTTTCTCACGCACAATAAAATCGCGAAGCAAAGAGGACACGGAGACCGACAGACTAGACAGAGCAGTTACTTTATGATATACAAAAAAATCTCAGCTCTCAGATTCTGTCAATTTTATTACGAGATTAAAACAATAAATGCCGTTTTGGCACTTGTAAATGTGACGTGACAGATCCCTAGCGCACGTGAACCGGTCATCTCTAGCTAATAGTAAATAAACACGAACACTGTTGAAAGATACAGTACAACTTACCGAAATGTATATTCCTCATACATAATATCGATCAATCAGTGTTTTTTATCAGCGTGAAGAGGTCAATAACATAGCTGGAGAACAATTATGTCATATTTACCTCAGGAAAGTCATTTAATGAACATATTAGCTATAGCACGTAGTTGGCAAGAAAAAAAAGCTATAGAGAGTATTTTGCTACACCTGTACTGTACTACATATTTATTATATTTTTTACTTGTATCATTAAATAAAGTTGTTATTATAATAAAAAACGCATTACATTTAATATGAGTTATTTTTAACCTTAAATAATACTGCCAGCTGATAGGGCTCTCTGTATGTTTACAGCATTAGGTGAGTTGTTTTTTTTTCTTGAGAAAAATGAACGCCCATCTTGAGTAGCCTACCTAATATTTATACAAATTAGTCAATATTAAATCAAATCACAAAAATTGAATTGAATTGAAATAATAAAAAAGCGTAGCTTACCAGAAATTGTACCATGTAAACATTGTAACATGTTGTCACTAAACCTAATAACATTCAGTTTAGTTACTATAATGTTAGTGACAATCACAATACACTTATTGTGATGCAATTTTTTTTATATTTCAATTGATGGAGAAGGTCAGACTATTTCCTTCAGAAAGACCGTTGGTTAGCTAGCTCATTTAAAATGTCCTAAACAATTTTGTTTAAAATAGATTTGATATTTATATTGTAGTTGAAAACAGCCCTGTGAGAAATTCATAGTAAAGTTCATAAAAAGTAAAAAAAAGTAAAATTGATTTAAACTTTTTTGACCCTGCCTCTTAAAAGAATCGGAATCGAGAATCGTTAGGAACCGGAATCGAAACAAGGAATTGGAATCGGAATCGGAATCGTTCAAATTCAAACGATACCCAACCCTAATTAGGTTAAAAAGCCTGAATGACAGTAACCTGGATGCTGTCATTAATAATGTTATATATTTTTAAATTAATATTCTTAGTTATTTTTTATGTTGTTTTTCTATTACTTAAAACAGCAAACACACAATTTTGTCATTGCAGCTTGAGAAACTCCATGCCATTGGCTACAAACCAGTTCTGCTACTAGGAAAGGAGAACAAAAAAAAAGAAATTAAGTGCGAAATATTAACGCCTCGCTGCACACTCTCCACCTTTGCCCAGGACTACCTACAGAAGATAGGTTCATTTTATGAATACCTTTGTGAAGGTGAGATGCATGCACTGTCTTAAAGTCACAGTTCACAACTTGTGTTGAGTACTCAAAATATTTTATTAAAGTTTAAATCTTAAAGGAATGTCTCACCCCTAAAACTTAAATTCAATCATTCTTTTTTTCTGCTGATGAATGCTTGTATGATCATAGGCTACTCTATGTGACTTCTCTACCAACACATTTAATGTAGACGCAAATGGGTAGAAAAACATAAAAATTCACACCTGGCAAATGATTATGGGAATTGAAGTAAACTTTCAAAACAGTAGTTTCTTGCAACTGCAGATACTCAGACATGTAGATTCTAAGTGTATTGAGCCCTGTTTGTATTAATAGCATGCAGTACACTGGTCTACAATGGGATTTGGCACCCAGAGTTAAGTGCATTCAAGCATATACTGTCAACTTTAGAATTATGTTTGGTATGTTTTTGTAGGAGCCATATTTCATTTCTGTTTTCAGCCCACATACAACCATATTTTTAATGTTTAGGCACACTGACCACAGCATTTTTTGTAGTGACATACTAATTGAACACATTACATTTGCAAAGACCCGTTTTGGTCACTGGGTCAATGAATCAAATGATAATGAATCTATATATACTCATTGAAACAATATCGAGGACAGTGCTAAAATGTAGATCATTAAAGGAAATAACACAGAGAAAAAGAAAACCATCAAATTTTTGCTGTGGATACACCACAAACTTACACTGCTACTAACTTTGAGGCATAAAGCCCAAAGTTTTTTAGCGCACGCAGTTTAGTCTTAACTGAATAGTTTGACCCAGTCTGTAAACAAACATTATACTTGTCATTTTTTTAATAGATATTATGAGCACTCTGGGTTTTATTTTCCTGACTTAAAGATATATTGTGTTGGTTATCGTCATAGAAAATCAATCAAATATATTACAGATATCTACTGTAATACATCCAGTAGACTCTCAATAGTTCTCCTGCAATCAAAAGTGCCTTCAAATCTGGTTGGGGAAAATTTGGTATATATTATTCAAACACATTTACCTAACAGTTAAAACAGGTACAGATCAAGCTTATGGTTAACCTCTATGTTTTAAATAAGCAAAACACAACACTTGTTTAACTTGCACAGGATGGACCCAGGATTCCAGTGGCAATGAGGATCAGCTGATTACTCTGCAGCTCACACCCTGCGAGGCGAGCCCCACGGAGGGGCAAGTGGAGCAGGCGGAGTCCACGGAGGGGCAAATGGAGCAGGCGGAATCCACGGAGGGGCAAGTGGAGCAGGCGGAATCCACGGAGGGGCAAGTGGAGCAGGCAGAGTCCACGGAGGGGCAAGTGGAGCAGGCGGAATCCACGGAGGGGCAAGTGGAGCAGGCAGAATCCACGGAGGGGCAAGTGGAGCAGGCAGAGTCCACGGAGGGGCAAGTGGAGCAGGCGGAATCCACGGAGGGGCAAGTGGAGCAGGCGGAATCCACGGAGGGGCAAGTGGAGCAGGCGGAATCCACGGAGGGGCAAGTGGAGGAGGCGGAATCCACGGAGGGGCAAGGTAATTAGAACAAATTTAAAGAGTTACAGTTTATATTTGTAAAGTCCAAAAGTGTTTGACCCATGGGTTACCTTAACTTTACTTGACTTCCAGTGTTTTTCCCCCATAGAGCTTGATGCAGGTTAGGGCTCTTTTCAACGAAATGAACTCAAACTCACCATGCTATAACTTTTTTGCTGCTTGATAAAGTAAAACTCACTATAGGTGATGATACACAGGGCAATTTTTTGAGCAATGTTGCTGGGCAATCTTGCCGAGCGATTGTTCCTTGGGCACTTTCACATTGAAAATGGGCAACACATTTCTATCTGGATAATTTAGATGGGTTGTGGGCCCTGTGTCTCATCTGGTTGCCTGTTGACGGCAACATTGCCCAGCAACATTGCTCAAAAAGTTGCCCTGTGTATCATCACCTACAGGGTTCTCATTTTCAATGGATAATCTGCTAGAAAAGTTTATCTGATATTACATAATTAGATAGATGATAGGTCTATCTGATTCTGTACTAGGGCTGTTGGAAGGAATTTTGTGAGTCTATTAAAAATTTAAAAGTAAAATAAGTACTACTAATCAAATGCTGAAATTACTAGGCCAAATTTTATTATTAAAGATATTAGGATAATTCGAATATTCAAAATAATTGGGAATGTCAGTGTCCCATGAACACTTAACTTAACCATTCTCCCACCCCTTGCGTTCCCTGAACAAGTCAGCGCAGAATCAGCGCTTGTTGAAACAAATTAGGATTATCACAAACAGGATGGACATAAACGAGAAAATGAAACACGTGGAGTTAATGGAGCAACCTTAATTCAATCGCAATAAGAATGCATGTACTTTACACCTATTAATACATGTACTGCCACACTTGTGCGATGTTGTGATCTTCAAGAATTTGAAATAATAAGTTAAAGATTTATTTGGTATATGAGTAATTTTCTTTCTCCAAACCCACAGCTGTCTTCACAGGGTCAGCCAGGGGCACAGTCGCAAGTCGAAAAAAAAAAAAGTCAGGTATGTAAATAATGTTTGTCCGTCCTTCGGATGAGACGTTAAACTGAGGTCCTGACTCTCTGTGGTCATTAAAAATCCCAGGGTGTCCTTCGAAAAAGTAGGGTGCGGTGGGGTGTAGGGGTGTAACCCCAGCATCCTGGCCAAATTTGCCCATTGGCCCCTGTCCATCATGGCCTCCTAATCATCCTCATATACTGATTGGCTTCATCACTGTCTCCTCTCCACCAGTAAGCTGGTGTGTGGTGAGCGTTCTGGCGCAATATGGCTGTCGTCGCATCATCCAAATGGATGCTGCACATTGGTGGTGGTTGAGGAGATCCCCCCTTCAATGTAAAGCGCTTTGAGTACCCAGAAAAGCGCTATATAAATGTAATGAATTATTATTATTATTATTAGGGTAATTATTGGTGGTTCTGATAACTGTTACCATAGCTTGGTAACTATGAAACTCAATGAAACTCATTAGTCAAGCAGATTCTCTAATAAGTAAATTCATTACTTAAATAGATTTTAAAGGGGGCCTATTATGCTAATTTCCAGTTCTATATTTTTATTCTGATACTCCACTAGAGTAGCTTTGCATGATCCTAAAAAAAGTCCTTATTTATCTTGAACTGGTCCTTTATGCAGACCGTGTCTGAAACAGGTCATTTTAGATGGAGTATTCTAAAAGCCTACTATGATTACTATTTTCCAATGAGCCTGCATGTGATGTAAAATCTGGAGCCAAATTAAACGGTGTGTTTGCACACACATTAACTGGGAGGATGGTCTTTTCTCATATTTCAGGGGTGTCTAGACACACCAGGGACACATATTTATGTTGAAAAGACATTACAAAGTGCATTTTGTCTAATTATTGTAAATGTGTTTTTTTTTTTTTTTTTTTTTTTTTTAGTGGATATATGACTGGACTGTAATCTTATATCCCACAGGGGGACCAAGGCATATGCCTGAAAGGAAAAGGCCACAAAAGAGTAGGCCTGGGCGAAAAATCGATTGAATGAATTAATTCGAATTTTTTGTTGCGGGCGATTAAAAAAAAAAGTAAATCGAGTTTTTGTGTAATGATCATTTTGGTCGCATATGCTCCTGAAATTTAATCTGTGCGACCTAAAAATATATTTGGGAGCATTTGTGCGAGTGCAAATAATGGTTGTGGTGCGACCTGTTTTAATTTCTCTAAAACAAAACGTTTGCAAATTACTTCACAGTGTGTACCTTATGTGCGCTGATATATATGCACGAGAGAGAGCCCCGGTCGCGCGCGCGCACTCTCACGTCTTCAAACAACACGAGCGCTATCTTGCTCTCTCTCCCTCCCTCGCGCATATTAATCAAAATCAATTGACACGATAGAAAAAGGGCGGAAGACCGAAGTTTCACGTGAAGCATTCGGAGATTTTTTTTCTCCTGAATTACAGCGGAGTGTGAATTGTGCTAAAAATTCAACTGCCAGGATCACACAACGCGTGCCTTAGGCTACCCTACACGTCCACATGACACGTCCGATTCTTCTTCTTTTTATTTGGTGTTTATTGGCGGTTGGCAACCGACATGTCCGATTCGCGAACTAATGACTCATTTGAACCGATTCACTTGAATGAATGGTTAAAACAACTGATCTGTCCAACACTGAACTCACGAGACGTCTGAATCGGTGTATAACAAATCGGTAACACTTTACAATAATATTCCATTTATTAAATTCTAGTTAACTACATTAGTTAACATGTACTATTAATAAACTGTACTTTGTTAATTTGTTAACCATTGTTAATGTTCATTTCAACATTAAAGGCTAGGCTACTAATAGCCTACATTAGGCTATTGAAGTGTTTTTTCTTTCTTTTATTTGTTAACATAGTTATTAATGCACTGTGAAGTAACATGAACGAATAATAAACAGCTGTATTTTATTAACTAAGATTAACAGATTAATACAGCATATTAATAGCAATAAAGTGCCAAGCAAAAAATGCAGGGACAGGTGTGTGGCAAACAAATCAGTTCATCAGGTTTGATTATTAAGGCTTTTAATGGGCAGGATGCTGCTGGTCGTTTCGCTCTACTGGCAGAGCTAATTATACGCCAAATATAACACCGCATACACCATCGCCAAAGAAGAGCTTGCCTTCACTAAATTTAAACCTATGTTGCAGCTCATGGAAAAAGAACGGAATTGCGATTAACATGACGTATGCAAATGACAAATCATGTGCCATTATCATCGGGTTGAGATGATATAGAGCCAGAGGACTAAATTTCAAATCTTGGCCACAGGATGTGTCTGTAAAGCCCCAGTGAAATGAAATCTGTTCATATATAATTTGTAGTTGTGGTGCTCCTTAATTTTTGGTGGGTGCTCCTAACTTTTTGAAGTTGGGAGCACCAGTGCTACCAAGTAAAAAAGTCAATTTCGAGCCCTGCATCCAGCCGAATATGAAAAATGCCAGTCTCTCCGAGACGAACAAAACCGCAGTGACCAACAAACCTTAGCAAAAAAACAGCTAACTGTATTGCTTTAAATTTAAATACAGCTAAAATTTGCTTTAAGTTGTCTGCCGTTTGTACTTATTGCTTTCCTTAATAAGTAGGGGGGAAAATCGGAAAAAAATCGGAAATCGAATTAAAAAAAATAAAATCGGAGATTTTATTTTTAGGCCATATCGCCCAGCCCTACAAAAGAGTAAGTGCATGTAAAAGCAATGATTCATACTTTGCTAAACATTGCAACTTAACCCGTTAATTCGCTTTAGTTCAATTGCTTATTTTTTTTAACTACTACAACAGACAATTTCCGGTAGTCACAATTTTATTTATTTAATGAATTATTTAGCAAACGCTTTTATCCAAAGTTACTTACAAATAAATACAATATGTACAATACAAGCAGTCAAATCAACAACAGGGCAACAATACTGTATGTAAATGTCGTGACCAGTCCAGCTAGTCCAGCGTAGCACACGTAACCATGATTATTCATAATAGATATAGAATAGGAATGATTAGTATTATTGATATTATTACAATTGACATGCTATAAAATCCAACAGGCTTAATTAGTCAAATTTGACCAAAATGCATTGCCAAGTAGTAGAAGTAGCAGCAGTGTTCTTAGTTGTGAGCTGTGGCTTAGCAGTAGTATGGTTATTCAAGCAAGCATACCACATTGGAACCGAGAGTAATTTGGTTCCATGATACATATTTTGATTAGTGATAAACATCACTTGTCATCCTTGCAAGTCTGGTCACTACTTAAGTCTTCATAGTTGTGTTTATTTTGTTTCTAATCTAACAATCTAAGAAATATTTGAAATGTGTTTTTGATGTTCACAGATTGCTCCTACCACACTCGCCTAGAGGCTTTCCCCATCAGGAGTGTATTAAGAGAAAGAGTGAGAAAGGTTAGACAGTCATAAAGGAACTGCAGAGTGTAGGCAGTATGCAGAGTGTAATATAGGATTTAGAAACTTCCGTGTGTTTTGGCAAATACATATTATACATACCATAATTGTTAGGTCGATACTTTTTATGTGTTCAGTCTTTTTGAATTACAGTTTATGAAGGAGTGTCTTCTGAAAATCAATGAAACTCAATGCCTATAATCAGACATAATAGCCTTATGCTAAGAATGGATTTTATTTTTTGTATTTTCTTACATTAGGGCAAAGCAGAAATGCTGGTTGACTGGGAGCCCTGTCCAGTATGGTATGTATTATTCTGTTCTTCTGCTTAATGAATTAATGCATTCATTATTTATTTACTTAAACTTTTTTTTTTGCTACAATTTTTTGATTAATCTGTTCTGTTTCAGATTAAACAAGCCTTTTAAACAAGTTTAAAGCACACATCATTACCGAACATGTCTTTTATAAGTATAACAGTTTCATTTTCCATCTATGAAGGACCACCACCATTACTGGATGCATGAAGGTGGTGGTTCTTCATAGATGGAAAATGAAACTTATACTTATAAAAGACATGTTCGGTAATGTTTTAAGTTTATTGGAAACCCCAACCAGTAACAGAAAAAAAAAATCCCTTCTGTTTTTAGTGGTGAGCAGTGGGCCCATTCCTGGCAGCCAAAGGATTCACTCCAAAATAATAAAAATAAATAAAATGTATATTTAGAACTCCATTTTGGTTTCAGCCTATTTATTAAATTGTTTCTGTGCTGCATTTGAAGTCATATCTCATCTTTCTGTAGTAGTGAAAAGGGGAACATCTCCAAGAATATGACCTGGAGTTTAATCTCGAAAGGGAATGTACTAGAAATGTACTTAATCCAACTGAATTTTCTTCTTCAGATGTTATTCAAAAGCATGTTTCATATTTCATGATTATAAATTGCACTGTTATTTTATTACAGTTGACGTGTAATTTGATTTCATGTTCTGTTTTCTGTGCTTTTCAAGTTCACTTAACCTCACAGTCCACTGTTAAGAAATACAACCTTATGGCTTGTTTGACATGAAGCTAAAATATGAAGTTCAACAAATAAGACTGTCCTTCTTTATACTCGCACATTATATCATATCTTTTACATTGTCTCTCTCACTCTCTTCTACTCCAAACTCATCAGCTGACTGGGTGTTTTATGTCTTAAACCAAATGTATTTTCTTCTCAACCCTCTTGAGCCAATCGTGTCATACAGTAGGTCCCTCCACTGTGGTCATCAGGAGAAGAGCTCCACATTCATCCAGATCTCAGCATTGCTACTCACCCCTTCACCACCACCAGTGTCGGCTCCATGTAGGGCAGTGGTTCTCAATTCCAGTCCTCGGGACCCACTGCTCTGCACATTTTGTATGTCTCCCTTATTTAACACACCTGAACCAGATCATCAGCTCATTAGGAGAGACTCCATGAACTGAACTGAGTGTGTCAGATAAGAGAGACATACAAAATGTGCAGAGCAGTGGGTCACGAGGACTGGAATTGAGAACCACTGATGTAGGGGATATCCCTTTTTCATATCATGCATTTCTCTTAAAAGAGTGATGTCTTGATGTGGTCCAATTGCCAAAGACTATATAGTTTCAATTTGTTATGCACCTTGTCAATAAATTTGTTTGATCATTCTTTAAGCCTCTAGTGAGTAATTAAGCAATAAATAAGCATTTGGAATATTTTCACTTGTATTTTTGTGAAAGAACACAAATACACTACAATAACACTTGCAAAAGATGATAATTTTTGTTTTTACTTTTCCATGCATGAATTTAATTCAAAACAATATGAGGATGAAGTGGTTGAGACAAAAGAAACAGACTACATTGAGCATATTTATATGTGATGAAGTGGATTCTTTTTTAATTAAAATTTAGCTTAGCATATATAATTTAATCAGAGCTCTCAAGTTTTTATAAAAAAAATTGGAGTGAGGTTACATTTGTTAGGGGAGGAGCCACTCACATATTTGAAACAGTGGCCCCAAGTTTTTGCTTGCAGTTCAATTGTATCTATTCTTGACCAGCACAAACAAACTATAGCAATTGGTAAATCTGATAAACAGACTGATTCATCCAAATAAAATATATGATTTTATCTTCTAGAACTGAACAGTGTTTTTCACACATTTTGGAATTCTTTACTGTAATATTAGGATATTGTTTGTATACTTATTGCATCTAATGCTGACATATTTATAAGTGGCAGTTTATTACATTCATCAGTTGGTAAAACATTTGCAGGCCATAAATAAATAAATAAACATAATGTTAAATACAACTTTTTTTTTTTTTTAGTCGCTCTTTGAAGGGTAGGCTAGCATAACTCCCGCCGACAATCTTGAATTCATGTCTACTGTAGCCTAGCTAAAACCACAGATTTGAAGTCTTGGCGATTTTTTTTTTTTTTTAATCCTAATCATATAGCCTATAAATATAGCCTAATGTATGTTTCGGCTGTATAATGTATGTTTCTTAATATAGAATAGTAAAGACACATTTTTATAACATTATTCCTGGTTGGGAAACCAGAAGAACTACAAGTATGGTGACTGATATGTACACTTTGTAAGATCAATGGCACGTCTCTCGTGGGAATTGTAGTTTATACAGTTTTTTCCCAACTGCTTACACACAAAATCTTTTTTATGTCACACGATTTTTTGAAACCTCTCACTCAAAGTGCAAAACTTCACACCACATCTCCAAAAACAATAAACTATTTCTCAGCCTTTGACTAATAGCATAAAACACTTTTTTCAAAACACTAGGCTACACACAATTTTGTGTGTGCAGTTTTGGGAAAGTTTTGAAAAAAGGTGACATAGTTTTGAAAATGTGTGCAAGCAGTTGGAAAAAAAAAGTAAATAGTGTACATTGGAGACAGCCCTGATGGTTGTTCTACAACTACAATAACAGTCAAATATACTCAATGACCTGATAGCCTCCTGATTTTTTTTTCATCTTGATCATTTAAATATAGTATAATGTATGTTTCAACTGTAGGAGATTGTTGATATATACACTCACCTAAAGGATTATTAGGAACACCATACTAATACTGTGTTTGACCCCCTTTCGCCTTCAGAACTGCCTTAATTCTACGTGGCATTGATTCAACAAGGTGCTGAAAGCATTCTTTAGAAATGTTGGCCCATATTGATAGGATAGCATCTTGCAGTTGATGGAGATTTGTGGGATGCACATCCAGGGCACGAAGCTCCCGTTCCACCACATCCCAAAGATGCTCTATTGGGTTGAGATCTGGTGACTGTGGGGGCTATTTTAGTACAGTGAACCCATTGTCATGTTCAGGAAACCAATTTGAAATGATTCGAGCTTTGTGACATGGTGCATTATCCTGCTGGAAGTAGCCATCAGAGGATGGGTACATGGTGGTCATAAAGGGATGGACATGGTCAGAAACAATGCTCAGGTAGGCCGTGGCATTTAAACGATGCCCAATTGGCACTAAGGGGCCTAAAGTGTGCCAAGAAAACATCCCCCACACCATTACACCACCACCACCAGCCTGCACAGTGTTAACAAGGCATGATGGATCCATGTTCTCATTCTGTTTATGCCAAATTCTGACTCTACCATCTGAATGTCTCAACATTCTTTGTAAACCCTAGAAATGGTTGTGCGTGAAAATCCCAGTAACTGAGCAGATTGTGAAATACTCAGACCGGCCCGTCTGGCACCAACAACCATGCCACGCTCAAAATTGCTTAAATCACCTTTCTTTCCCATTCTGACATTCAGTTTGGAGTTCAGGAGATTGTCTTGACCAGGAACACACCCCTAAATGCATTGAAACAACTGCCATGTGATTGGTTGATTAGATAATTGAATTAATGAGAAATTGAACAGGTGTTCCTAATAATTCTTTAGGTGAGTGTATAGTAAAGCTACAATTTTATAACCCTAAAACTAACCCTACTCTGAAAACTGGAAGAACTTCAAGTATGGACGCTGATTTGTACGCTTAGTAACAAGTTCAATGGCACGTCTCTACAGGGGGGAGCGTGCATATCTTAAATGTGGGTTAAATGTGGTAAGAAAATGACTTGACTTAGAGTTTCATGTCACGGTGTGACAAAGGAGGGCGGAACTAAAGTTCGCCGCAATTGTGTCCCCTCCGGTACAATAATAAGGAAACACCACTCCCCCGTGTAAGTGTATATCTGTTGCCCTGCCAACCGGGATGAGGAGATTGACACCAGGTGTCAGAGATTAATCTAGAGCCATGACGAAGCCATGTGGGCATTGAGAAGGATATAAAAAGCCAGTGAAGAGAGACTGCGGGGTGGTTCTCTCCTGTGAGAAGTCGTTCTATTTGAGTGTTGCAGAGAAGAATTGTGGTGTGCAAAGGGAAGTGCTGTTGGAGGGGACTCGAGGAGTGTGGAAGAGTTGTGAAAACACACCGTTTGCCTGGAAGGGAGAGAGATAAGTAATCGACCATCGTATCTCGTACCTGCATGTTTCAACACTGAATTTGAGGTGGATTGGAGTGCTTTGATTGTGCTATTGAAACGTCACTGAGTGAATTATACTGATTCATGTTCGATCTCTTACCCTCGTCCCCCGTGTTGGAACGGTGATGTGAATCCTGTCTATGTCTGTGGAGGAAAACCCTGAAACATCTTTTTCCCAACATTGAAGCTCGTTGCTTGTGGCACGGAGACCCCTGGGTGAGTGCTGGCCTTATCTGCACTTATTTGAAGTGGATTGCAGTGCCTAAATTGACGTTTCCCCCTTCACGTTGCATGTTTGGAGTGAAATTGCCGTGTGTGTGTGGAAGATTTATTCTCTCTTGCCGTGCACTCCCCTCGTGCCATGCTGGTCTACTGTCAGTAACTGGAGCTTAATAATGTCGATCGGTTCCATCTGTTGAGGACTAGAAGGAACAGCATCTGTAAGTCAAACTAACCTCTCTGTTTTGAAGTAGTGGTTCTGACTGTCTTAGAAAAAGCTCCGCTCAGCCTGTTGACTTGGAGTCTGCTGCAGCCCTAAGCCCACCTGTACGGTGTGAAGTTATCTGCCCCCTGCAACACACGTGAGAATTGTATATTGCTGTTGAAGTTGAGTCTGTCTGTTCTAGAGAAGCTCCGCTCAGCCTGTTGACTTGGAGTCTGCTGCAGCCCTAAGCCCACCTGTACGGTGTGAAGTTATCTGCCCCCTGCAGCACACGTGAGAATTGTATATTGCTGTTGAAGTTGATTCTGTCTGTTCTAGAGAAGCTCCACTCAGCCTGCGACTTGAATCCGCTATAGCCCCAGGTCCATCTGCATGGTGTGAAGTTATCTGTCCCCTGCAACACACGTAAGAACTGTTTACTGTGGTGAAGTTGATTTTTTCTGTCTTAGAGCGGCTCTGCTCAGCTGTGACTTCGAGTCTGCTACAACCCCAAGTCCATCGGCATGGTGCGAAGTTAGCTGTCCCCCGCAACACACGTGAGAGCTGTATATTGCTGTTGAAGTTGATTCTGTCTGTCCTAACGGTCTGCCCTAGAGAAGCTCCGTTCAGCCTGTTGACTCGAGTCTGCTGCAGCCCCAGAGTCTCAACTGTCTACTTACCTGTGGAAACTCACCTGTCCGTCGTAGGCTTCTGTGAACCTTGCATCAGTGTGGGAAGAGGACTAGCCCCGACTGTATACCCACCTGCGGAAACTCACCTGCCCATCGCATCCCATTGTGAACCCTGCATCGGTGTGAGAAGAGGAAGAGCCCTGACCATCTACTCACTGGTGGAAACTCATCTGCCTACCGCATCCCATTGTGAACCCTACAGCGGCGTGGGAAGAGGAAGGGCCCCGACTGTCTACTCACCTGTGGAAACTCACCTGTCCGTCGTAGGTCCCTGCGGCCCCTGCATTAGGGAAGAGGAACAGCCCCGACCGCATACTCATCTGTGGAAATCCATCGATCCATCACAGGCCATTGCGAACCTTGTACCGGCGTGGGAGTGGGCTCCGGAGACTGCTGCATTGCCTCGATTCTGGGGAAGAAGAGGAAAGGAAGATTTTAGCTTAGGTTATTCAAATTACTTTTAACTTTAATAAAAAGAACTGTTATTCCCTTGAATTCTGTTTCCGTCTCGTCTCTGACACGTTCCTCAGGGTGGTCCTGGTTCAGGGGTGGGCGCAGTCCGGCTTGGCCCATCCCGACCTGTGACAGATTTGGCGTTAGTCGGCAGGATACCACCTTGAGTTGAGCGATCAGAGCGAGATGGCTGAAGAAGAAGAGCCAGTAGTGCGGCAATCGGCGATGCCGATTTTTATGGGAGCCCCGTGGGCCCAGAAGTATGGAGGCCCCGGATCAGAAGTGAGTTTGTCATGTTGGAAAGCTCAGGTCGAGTACTTAGCCGGACTTCAAGGTCTGAGTGCCCCTCAGAAAGTACAGTTTGTTTTAAATTCCCTGGAAGGAGAAGCAAGAAGAGAGGTACAGGCAGCGCCGGAAGCAAATCGAACGACGGCCCAAGCAATCTTTGAATTTCTCACGGGGCAATATGGAGACACCACCCCGGTAGCTGTCCTGCGAACGCAGTTTTTCAATTGTAGACAAGGGCCTCGACAAAATGTCCGTGCATTCACACTACAGTTGAGGGAACAGTTCTCCCGCTTGAAAGGAAGACAGGATCACGGTCTGGGTGATGAGGAAGTCCTGTTGAGAGATCAGTTTCTATTAGGATTACGAGAAGGCCCTGTGCGTCAGAGTCTGCGGGTCCAACTACGACGAGAACCCGACCTCACTTTTGAAGAGCTGCGTGGAGAAGCTTTAGCCCTTGAACGTGACCATGCTGCGAGCGTAGACCCTCCCAGTTGTCTGGCCACCAACGCCACTAGTGTTCCACCGCCCCCTGCTATATCGGACTGGAAACAGGCCCTTCGGGAGGAGCTGAAGAAGGACATACGTGAGCAACTGTCCGAACTGTCTAAGTCCCTCGTGGCAGAACTTCGCCGAGAACATCCCCGTTCATTGCCTCCGCCACGGGAGCGGGCGTACTCCGATGGGGGCCATCTCCCAGAACGCCGTCCACTTCGGCCTTTGGGGCCTCGATTCCAGTGGGATGAACAGGGTCGTCCTCTCTGCAATAACTGTGGAGAACCGGGTCATTACTTCCGTCAGTGCTCCTCCAGACGGGCATCGCAGGGGGGTTTTTAGAGCGTCCGGCCACTGTGGGTCAAGTGGTCGGGACCCCCTTGTTAGACCCTCAGCTTCCTACACTTCCCAACGAACACCTGGTGGGCCGTTGCCCGGTTGTGGCGATTCAGGTCAACGGCCGGGAAGTACAATGCCTCCTGGACACCGGGTCGCAAGTAACCTTGTTTGCGGAGAGCCTGACTCATGAGTTATTTGGTGCCCAGGGTCGGTCGACGGCCGAAGCCCCCTGGTTGACCCTGCGGGGGGCAAATGGACTTGATATACCATACGTTGGATATTTGGTGATGGATCTGGAGATACACGGGGTTGTGGTACCCCAGAAGGGAGTAGTGGTGGTGCGAGATGGCTGTCTGGGGTCTCATCGGGCCCTGCTGGGCATGAACGTGATCTCTGAGTGTTGGGAGGAACTGTTCCGGGGCAGACCAGTGCAAGCTGCCTCGTCATCAGATGGCCAGGAGTGGGATCGGGTGAGAGCCGACTGTCGCCGGGTTTGCCTGGCCGAGCAGCAGGGCGAACGGGAGAGTACTGGGAGAGTGGCCTGCCGTTATGCCTTGTCCGTTCCCGCTCGAAGTGAAGCCGTGGTCTGGGCCAGGGTGCCCTCTCGGCTTTATAGCCCCCAGGAGTGGGTTTTGGTGGAGCCCTACCCGGATGGCCCCAAGGTGGAAGTTGCTCGGGGGCTGGCGTCCGCAAGGAGAGGCCGAGTCTCAGTTAGAGTCCGAAATACAAATTCTTTCCCGATCCACCTATATCGCCACCAACGCCTAGCCCGAGTTACCTCGGTGAAGCCCCATCAAATTCGAGAACAGGGAGAAGTGGAATTCTGTCGAGTAAGTCCAACAGTGGTAGAGGTGGCCCTGGCGCAAACGGGTCGACACGTGGAAGAGGTTGGAGGAAGACTGCCGACACACCTGGAAGGAGAGTCGTTACGTGGAGAGGGATTGAAAGAGGACCAAGTCCAACAACTCCAATGCTTCTTGACGAAATGGCAACATTTGTTCTCTACCCACGACGAGGACTACGGCCGTACGGATGCAGTTAAGCACCAGATCCCGACCGGAGAGGCCACACCCAGCAGGGAGCGTTATCGACCCGTGCCTCCGACCCTGTACTCAGAGGTTCGCACCCTCCTGAGGGGGATGTTGGATAAGGGAATTATCCGGGAGAGCAGCAGTCCTTGGGCCGCGCCGATAGTACTGGTACGGAAGAAAAATGGTTCTTGGAGGTTCTGCGTGGACTACCGGCGGCTCAACCAGGTGACCAAGAGGGATGCTTTCCCACTGCC
Organism: Vimba vimba; assembly: GCA_022828995.1. NCBI lineage: Eukaryota > Metazoa > Chordata > Actinopteri > Cypriniformes > Leuciscidae > Vimba > Vimba vimba. The sequence continues at coordinate 22,463,995 of CM040832.1, read as the reverse complement.
CCGAGTAGAAGATTCTCTCACCAGCCTTACACAAGCAGCTTGGTATTCGACACTCGATCTGGCCAGCGGATACTGGCAAGTCCAGGTGGATGAGCGGGACAGGGAGAAGACTGCGTTCACTACCCCCTTTGGGTTATATGAGTGGGACCGGATGCCCTTTGGCCTCTGCAACGCCCCAGCCACCTTCCAACGGCTCATGCAGCGTTGCTTGGGCGGCCAACTAATGGAGACCACGCTCGTCTACCTCGACGACGTGATCGTCTATTCTCCGGATTTCGGGTCCCATCTCCAACACCTGGAACAGGTCTTTCTCTCCCTGGAAAGGTATGGGCTGAAACTCCAGCCGGATAAATGTCAGCTTTTCCGAAAGGAGGTAAAATTCTTGGGCCACATTGTGAGTGCTGGAGGGATTTCTGTCGATCCGGAGAAGGTGGCGGCTGTGCAGGGGTGGGCCACCCCTAAGACGGTACGGCAGGTGAGATCCTTCCTGGGCTTCGTCGGATATTATAGGCGATTCATTAAAGACTTCTCCAGAATCGCCAAGCCGATCAATCAGCTGCTGGGAGGTACGGGACGAGTTCGGGGTCGAGGGTCGCCATCGATCCAGTGGGATCTGGCGTGTGAGGAGGCCTTTCAGAGGCTCAAACAGGAGTTACTACAGGCCCCGATTTTGGCTTATGCCGACTTCACACAGCCTTTCATCCTGTACACAGATGCCAGTAACCTGGGCTTAGGAGCTGTCCTGGCTCAGAAGCAACAAGGAAAGGAGAGGGTAATCGCTTATGCGAGCCGAAGCCTGCACCCCACCGAGAGAAACGACGCCAATTACAGTTCCTTTAAACTCGAGCTGCTGGCAATGAAATGGGCGGTGAGTGAAAAATTTAAAGATTACCTGTGGGGAGCCAGGGTGCAAGTGGTTACGGACAATAATCCGCTCGTACATCTGCAGACCGCCAAGCTGGGGGCGGTAGAACAGAGATGGGTGGCACAACTGGCGAACTTCGATTACCAGCTCCAATACCGGCCAGGGAGGGAACATACAAACGCCGATGTTCTATCTAGGCTGCCAGAGGAAGGATCATCGGGCCCGGTATTGGCTCATGAAGCAGGACATGACGAAGGACTAATGGTGGGGATTGTGGAGGCACCAGGCCAGCCCTTGGAAGAACCCCCGGGTTGTTGGGGATGGGACCCGCAGCGCTGGAGGGTATGGCAGGGCGAGGACGAGGATCTGCTGGTGGTCCGGACTTGGCTGAGGCGGAAGGCATGGCCCGACGGTGCGGAACGCCGAGCTCAGACCCGGACAGTGCGAGGACTGTTGGGCCAGAGAGAGAGACTCTACTTGAAGGAAGGGGTGATCTGCAGGGCCCTTCAAGATCCCAAGTGGGGTGACAGGGTCTGTCAGGTGGTGGTCCCCGAGGGCCGCTGGCCAGCGTTGTTGGAAGCCTATCACACCAGGATGGGGCATCAAGGGCAGGAGAGGACGACAGCCTTATTACGGCGACACTTCTACTGGCCCGGAATGGAGGGCACAACGAGGGCCTATCTACAGAAGTGTCCACGCTGTATATTGTTTAAGACCAAGAAAGAGGTACGGGCTCCCCTGGTTCCAATTCAGGCCAAGGCACCCTTGCACATTGTCGCTATGGACTATCTGACCCTGGGTCGGCCGGTGGACCGGATCCAGTATATCCTTGTGGTGACGGACCTGTTCACGAAGTACGCTTGGGCCGTTCCGACCCTAGATCAGACTGCCATTACCACCGCTAACGCCCTGTGGAAGTACGTAATCCAGCCGTTCGGGTGTCCCGAAGTACTCCATTCTGATCAGGGGCCTAACTTTGAGTCCAGGGTGATCCACGAGCTGTGCCAGCTGTATGGAGGGAAGAAGACCCATACGACCCCTTATCACCCCCAAGGGAACGGGGGGTGTGAGAGATTTAACCAGACGCTGCTGAGCCTGCTGGGGACCCTGGAGGAGGACCAGCAGGGCCATTGGGCCGACAGACTTCCAGCATTAGTTCAGGCATACAACAATAGCGTACACAGTACTACGGGCTATGCCCCAACTTACCTGATGTTTGGAAGGCATGTGAGGCTTCCAACTGATTTGCTCTTGGGGACCATGGCAGCGGAAGAAGGGAGCAGTCTGACCGATTGGGTGACCAGGCACCACCAGCGCCTTCAGTCGGCTTATGAGCAGGTCTCGGATCAGATCAATCGGGCTGCAACGAAGAACAAAAGGCTATACGACCGGACGGCTCGGGAAGCACCGCTACTACCAGGGGAGAGAGTATTGGTAAGGGACAACCGTCGCCAGGGGAAGGGCAAACTAAGCGACCGGTGGGAGTCACAGCCCTATGTAGTTCAGCGGCAACCACGCCCAGACCAGCCGGTTTATGCCATCCGTCCCGAAGGGAGAGCCGGTCCAGAGCGGGTGTTGCATCGCAACCTGATTCGCCCCTGTCCGAACTATCCGACTCCTGCTGCCGAGAAACCCCCCGGTGAAACAGCATGGATGCCCCAGTTGGTGGGATGGGCGGTGGTCCCGAGGGGACTAGGCATAGAGCCACGGCCTGAAGAGCCTATCTCTCCACCCAGGCGGCCCCAGCGGGAGAACCGAGGTCGGCCCCCAGCTAGATATGGAGACTGGGTGTCCGGCTCCCGTTCTCGGGACTAGAACGGTTTGGCGGGGGAGTATGTCACGGTGTCACAAAGGAGGGCGGAACTAAAGTTCGCCGCAATTGTGTCCCCTCCGGTACAATAATAAGGAAACACCACTCCCCCGTGTAAGTGTATATCTGTTGCCCTGCCAACCGGGATGAGGAGATTGACACCAGGTGTCAGAGATTAATCTAGAGCCATGACGAAGCCATGTGGGCATTGAGAAGGATATAAAAAGCCAGTGAAGAGAGACTGCGGGGTGGTTCTCTCCTGTGAGAAGTCGTTCTATTTGAGTGTTGCAGAGAAGAATTGTGGTGTGCAAAGGGAAGTGCTGTTGGAGGGGACTCGAGGAGTGTGGAAGAGTTGTGAAAACACACCGTTTGCCTGGAAGGGAGAGAGATAAGTAATCGACCATCGTATCTCGTACCTACATGTTTCAACACTGAATTTGAGGTGGATTGGAGTGCTTTGATTGTGCTATTGAAACGTCACTGAGTGAATTGTACTGATTCATGTTCGATCTCTTACCCTCGTCCCCCGTGTTGGAACGGTGATGTGAATCCTGTCTATGTCTGTGGAGGAAAACCCTGAAACATCTTTTTCCCAACATTGAAGCTCGTTGCTTGTGGCACGGAGACCCCTGGGTGAGTGCTGGCCTTATCTGCACTTATTTGAAGTGGATTGCAGTGCCTAAATTGACGTTTCCCCCTTCACGTTGCATGTTTGGAGTGAAATTGCCGTGTGTGTGTGGAAGATTTATTCTCTCTTGCCGTGCACTCCCCTCGTGCCATGCTGGTCTACTGTCAGTAACTGGAGCTTAATAATGTCGATCGGTTCCATCTGTTGAGGACTAGAAGGAACAGCATCTGTAAGTCAAACTAACCTCTCTGTTTTGAAGTAGTGGTTCTGACTGTCTTAGAAAAAGCTCCGCTCAGCCTGTTGACTTGGAGTCTGCTGCAGCCCTAAGCCCACCTGTACGGTGTGAAGTTATCTGCCCCCTGCAACACACGTGAGAATTGTATATTGCTGTTGAAGTTGATTCTGTTTGTCTTCGTAGAAGCTCCACTCAGCCTGTTGATTTTGAGTCTGCTGCAGCCCTAAGCCCACCTGCACGGGGTGAAGTTATCTGTCTCCCGCAACACATATGAGAACTGTATACTGCTGTTGAAGTTGAGTCTGTCTGTTCTAGAGAAGCTCTGCTCAGCCTGTTGACTTGGAGTCTGCTGCAGCCCTAAGCCCACCTGTACGGTGTGAAGTTATCTGCCCCCTGCAACACACGTGAGAATTGTATATTGCTGTTGAAGTTGATTCTGTTTGTCTTCGTAGAAGCTCCACTCAGCCTGTTGATTTTGAGTCTGCTGCAGCCCTAAGCCCACCTGCACGGGGTGAAGTTATCTGTCTCCCGCAACACATATGAGAACTGTATACTGCTGTTGAAGTTGAGTCTGTCTGTTCTAGAGAAGCTCCGCTCAGCCTGCGACTTTGAGTCTGCTGCAGCCCTAAGCCCACCTGCATGGGGTGAAGTTATCTGTCTCCCGCAACACATATGAGAACTGTATACTGCTGTTGAAGTTGATTCTGTCTGTTCTAGAGAAGCTCCACTCAGCCTGCGACTTGAATCCGCTATAGCCCCAGGTCCATCTGCATGGTGTGAAGTTATCTGTCCCCTGCAACACACGTAAGAACTGTTTACTGTGGTGAAGTTGATTTTGTCTGTCTTAGAGCGGCTCTGCTCAGCTGTGACTTCGAGTCTGCTACAACCCCAAGTCCATCGGCATGGTGCGAAGTTAGCTGTCCCCCGCAACACACGTGAGAGCTGTATATTGCTGTTGAAGTTGATTCTGTCTGTCCTAACGGTCTGCCCTAGAGAAGCTCCGTTCAGCCTGTTGACTCGAGTCTGCTGCAGCCCCAGAGTCTCAACTGTCTACTTACCTGTGGAAACTCACCTGTCCGTCGTAGGCTTCTGTGAACCTTGCATCAGTGTGGGAAGAGGACTAGCCCCGACTGTATACCCACCTGCGGAAACTCACCTGCCCATCGCATCCCATTGTGAACCCTGCATCGGTGTGAGAAGAGGAAGAGCCCTGACCATCTACTCACTGGTGGAAACTCATCTGCCTACCGCATCCCATTGTGAACCCTACAGCGGCGTGGGAAGAGGAAGGGCCCCGACTGTCTACTCACCTGTGGAAACTCACCTGTCCGTCGTAGGTCCCTGCGGCCCCTGCATTAGCGTGGGAAGAGGAACAGCCCCGACCGCATACTCATCTGTGGAAATCCATCGATCCATCACAGGCCATTGCGAACCTTGTACCGGCGTGGGAGTGGGCTCCGGAGACTGCTGCATTGCCTCGATTCTGGGGAAGAAGAGGAAAGGAAGATTTTAGCTTAGGTTATTCAAATTACTTTTAACTTTAATAAAAAGAACTGTTATTCCCTTGAATTCTGTTTCCGTCTCGTCTCTGACACGTTCCTCAGGGTGGTCCTGGTTCAGGGGTGGGCGCAGTCCGGCTTGGCCCATCCCGACCTGTGACATTCATTTTGAGAAAAATCTTTGAAATTAGAAAAATATTGAGAGAACATAGGACTGTGGGAACATATGGTTGTGGGAACATAGAACCTAATTTTCAAAATTTTCAGTAAAAAAAAATTCACAGAAATGTGGGAACATAGGGCAGTGGGAACATAGGGCCGTGGTAACATAGAGCTGTGGGAACAGAGGGATGACCCCAACTAGGGAGCTGGCACAAATCTCATCTGAGAATGCTTGTCTCTTTGCCCTTTCCCTTTCTCCTCCCCCTCTCATCTTATCCGTTTCATCGATCTGTTGAAGGTTCTGATTGCCGTGTGATCAGTTTTGACTCTTTGTGTAGTGCTTTCTAAATTACAACATTGTGTAGGCAATGATAAATGGATAATGTGTGTAAAGTTTTGCAGTGAAAGTTTAACAAATCTGACTCATGTGTCAAAACTGGGGAGTAGTGTTTATAGTTTGGGGAAAAGGGTGTGCTTTTTGATAAACGGTGTTGCGTTTTTGAAATTTGAGTTCATATCCATAGTTATAGTGTTTCAGCAATCAGGAAAAACTGTAACATATACACCTAACAGATACACATTACTTATTATGATAGATCTGGTTTAATTACAAACAAGGTTGATTGTTTGAAAATAAGTAAAAAGACATGCATTAAAGTAATTAATTAATTAATAATGCTTGATGTTAAACAGAGTTTAAACTGTTAAACAGTTTATCTGTAAACAAGATTCCACAGTGTGATGTTTTTTATCAACTATAAAAATATAAAATATTGTTTTTCAATAAAGTATGAAAAAGTAAAAACAAAATATTCATCTTTGGAAATACTTTATTTCTTGTCTCTCACAACAATACCAGTGAAAATACACCAAATGCATATTTGTCAAACAAGCCATAAGGCTGTATTTAAAAACATTGGACTGTGAGGTTACGTTCACTTGCAAAAAGCTCCAGCAGAACAAAGAATTAAGTCATCTGTCAACTGTAATAATATACAATATAAATTATGATCGTAAAATAAAAAACGGTGTGTTTTTCTGTTACATACTATAATGCATCTTTGCAGTAATATAAAGTTACACAACAGTTATATACACTCAATCAAGTAGAAATCCATAGGCAGCCTCCTCTGGGGAAAAAAAAAAAATGACATAGACTGACACAGACACTGCTGCTGCACCGCAGAATAAGTGAATTTTGAGAAATGCAATCAAGAATGAGTTTTTACATTAAGGCCTAAATGTGATGATAGAGGAACTGTCATGAGGTCACCAAAGTCATCATGTGCTTACAAGATTTCATGGCAATCTGCCCAATTAGACAATATTCAATTTTACATTCTGGTCTAATGATTGTGCTACAGGGAATGTCATAAGGTCAACATGACATGATTCATTGCTCAGCAAATTACAGAAATCGGTTCATAACATTTGTTGTATGCAAGTCAAAAGTTTGGCCTAACGTTGGTGCAAAAGGAAAGGTCACAGGGTCACCACAATTAAGGGGAGTCTCTCTTAAAAGAGTATACACTACCCTGATATCATATGAGCCCAGTAATTACATCTGGTAATATCATACATGCAAAGTTTACATTTTTGGATAAGATTGGTGCACCTATACTGAGAGGTTTGTGCATTTTCAATGAACTGTGCAATGTGCTAACTAAATTGCTTGGAAAATCTAAAGACACAGTTTGAATTTTTAACAAGATTTTGATGTGGTTAATCAATCAGCATACTAATAATACACAGATATAGGGCAAGTCCATTTCCTTCAACATAGTCCTTCGTGCAGCTTCCATCTGGGGAAATACAGAAAAACAAAAAAGCAAGAATTAGGATAAGAGAGTGAATTTCAGCTGTTTTAGAATAAGTAAGGTGTGTAAAGCATTAATAAAATACACAAATAAATTATTAAGAATAACAGTAACAGGGGGTTATTCCAAAAAACAAACAAACAAACAAACATACATAATATTAATAAATGAATGACCTAAATTGTGTTTTCCTCTTCATCCTCACTGCTGTCTGGACTACTGAGGCCACTTTGATCTTCCTCTTCAACATGTAGAAGAACAGAGGCCTCAGGACCTAAGGCAGTCTTGTACTGTTGGAGGACCACTTGGAACCTTTCTGACACCTCTGACAGTCTTCTTCTCAAGAGACAGCAAAGTCCCTCATTTCCCTGGTCTACGTCTCAAAATACAAATGAGATTACATTAAAGACAAACTATATTAAAGGTTGTATCAGTGATTTCAGGCCCAAACATAAATGATCACATTCATCTAATCTTTCCTAATGATCCGCTAGCTGGCCGCCCCATAAGCATGCAGTAAAAAAAAAGTGTCTCTGTCGGCAGCCTAGGCTCTGAGATCTGCACACAAAAACAGTTGCGCTCACCACCACTCAAAACCAAAACAAATAGTGTTCCAACCAATCACCGACAGGGGTGGGTGTTGTGAGTTTCGCGTGCAGCCGTCATAGGCAGCCGTGCACGAGCGCAAAACCTCACAACACCCGCCGTGATTGGTTGGAACACTATTTGTTTTGGTTTTGAGTGGTGGTGAGCGCAACTGTTTTTGTGTGCAGATCTGAGCCTAGGCTGCCTACAGAGACACGTTTTTTTGACGGCTTGCTTATGGGGCGGCCAGCTAGCGGATCATTAGGAAAGATTAGATGAATGTGATCATTTATGTTTGGGCCAAATAACTTAAATGGAGTAAAAAGATATCACCAATTCATATCTACATAGCAGGATGATTGCCATTTTTATGTGTATCGCTGACATGGGACCAGGCAAGCTTCTGTATAAAACAACTTAAGGCAACATGGCTCACTGAGGTGACTTTACTGTATGTAGGGAGGCCCAAAGCAGCATATATATGTCTGATAGCTGTTTTAAGTTAACAGTTTTCTTCTTCACTACAGTTGTGCTGAAGTAACATATTTTGTTACTTGCTGACCAGCAAGGTTTTCTATGTTGACTGGAGGATATAATAATAAGATTAATCTTGATGTTATGCTAACCCCATGTAACACACCAGGACACAAATTCCAATGTTCAAATTCTTTTGTTCATTTCCGCTTTCCAGTAACAGACATAGTACAACAAATCTGCACATCTTTCAAGCAAATGTGAATCTTTATAGCCTTACTGACTTGTTACCATAGCTACAGTAACAACTTTAATCCCCATTTTATGTATATCCCAAAGGACCACGGCAAAGAGAGCCATAACCGTTCTACTCCATCCAAGTTCTGTGACTGATGTGTTTTTTTGTACGTTTTTTTTAAACACATTAGATGGACAGGGTTTTAATTAAACTTACCCTCCTCAGCCAACTTGTTCTTGAGAACCATTGCCAGGCTCTGCAACCACGTGCAGTGTTGTGCCATCTCCAACACCAAAACGCTTCTTTCCTCATGCAGTCGCCTTGTTAACATCACTTGGTCGTGCACTCGTTTCTTGATTGAAATGTTTGCTAAGAATCAATAACAGTTATATGTACACATGAGACAATCTTGCATAATCTCTACAAACATTGACTTTTTTTTATCAAATTGATACATAAGAAAACTGAAAATACACCATTAAACTAAATTAATATTACAACACTCAATATGTAACATGCATGCCTTAGTTCAGTATGCTCTATAAAGCAGAACTGTAAATACGGTAAATTCCTGTGAAGCATCTAAAAACAGACATACCACTGCCATGAACCTCCCACGGCCATATTTGAGACACAGTGCTCTCTCCAGTTAGGGAATGCTCCACCACAGCTACGTCAATGGTTGTTGCCGATTCTAGTACAAGATCATTGTATTTCTGTATCTCCTGAAGAAGGAGTTTTTTGTCTTCTGCCAGCTTCCTTCGAAGGCGATGGCGAAACTTGCTGCTGTCTAGAAAGACATAAAGTACAGAGGCAGAGGTTTTTGACAGAACTCTTCAACAAGAAAAAAATTATAGCACCAAAAAATTGAAAAGCAAAGCTGCAGTTATTGAAGTATGTGAAAATGATAATGTAGACTGACATGGGAAACTAATTGTCCAGTGTGTAACATTTTGGGGGGAATCTAACTAACACACACACTTTTCATGATTGCCTGAAAATAATAATTGTGCATTAATTAATTAAGAATGGGCAGTTTTAAATACGTTCCCCTTCCACGGAGGCCGCTATGTTGCACCTCCATGTTCCTACAGTAGCCCACAACGGACAAACAAACACTGGGTTTAGGATAGTACCTCTCACATTTTCTCGTCGGCTACCGTAGCTTGGAAAGATAGAGGTGAGGTAAGCTGGTTGCAATCGTCAAACCTCACTGATAGATACCACTAAATCCTACAGACTGGTCATTTAAAGAACAGAATTCAATGATTGAGCTGAACTGTGCTACTACATTATTTGCTAATTCCATGTTGGTGGAATAGGATGCATACATAGCCTGAATTTATCAACCTATTATATTATATAGTTATACCATTCTGACGGTAGAGGGTTCGCTTCCGGTGCCTCACACTAAGGTAAAGCCCCTCAATTGATTGCTGAAGTCCTCTGTGTGTGGTGCCTTGACTGGCACAAGATGTATCAAGTGTCTCTGTAGAAGATATAGTGAAAGCAAATTCACTGTTAAAACAACACAGAACCGTTTCTCTGCTTGAGTTTCATGTAAAACCTTTTAATCCAACTTATTTAAACTTTGTATGTGCACTTCCTGCAGGGAACTGGAATATACTAATAAACCTGACATAAATGTGGCATCACATTAGATGAAGATCCGCCTACTATTTTTTGCTGCTCTTTAATATCAAACATAAAATTTAGATTGTAGAAAGGGATATTTGTTGTTTCTTTTATCTGGTCATGCTTACCACCAGCTGCCCATTCTTTTACATCAGATAGCCACTGTGACACCACTTCATCTGTGCAATCTAGCTCTGTTTTTAGGTCAGCTAGCCTTGCAGTCTCATCCTTGAGTCTCTGACAAGTCTGATGAACAGTTATACAATAATAAGGATTAAAACTTTGTATGATTAACAACAGGCCAAGTAAACACAACAAAAGGACACAAAACAATTAATAGGAGACTTAACTTCACATATCTTGTGGAAAGTCCCTGATGTAAAGAGAGATTTTTTTTCTCGTTCCACCCCATTGCATGCAAAGTAAGCATGTCCACCCGTGCTGTTGAAAGCAAATAATGAGGTTATGATGATCAATCTAAAAAAATGTATACACGAATATTGCAAACTCCGATCACCTGCTTTGGACATATATTTGGTCGTCAGGGCACAACGTGAGAGGTAGCTGTTCACTTGCTCCACCTCCTCACCAGCGGTTGTCCCTGCTCCTTCCTGGTTCCTGACACTCCAGTTAATCTGTTAGTAAAGGGTGGAAGAAATTCAATTTTATTTTATTTATATAGCCCAATATCACAAACCACAATTTGCATCAAAGGGCATTACATTCCATGCAAGAAATGGTTATGCAAAAAGACAAGATAATATAGTGTAGCTTAACTTATATTTCATATTATTAATGTGCTTGTAAATATTACAAATGTACATATGATGCCAAAATATTATACACACCTCACACTTAGTAGCATGGGCTCGAGCATGCATTACACTGAGAAAGGGTTTCATAGTGGTCAGCTCCTGAAGAGCAGGAAGGACACTAGCTACTTTCTCCAGGTATGGCCAGTATTTGCATGCCACGTCCATTGCGAAGAATTGTGCCTTGGCTGGCATGAGCTCCCTTTGAAGGTACAGAGGGTAGGCAAATATCTCCCCCCTGTACATATTAAGGGCTTTCAAAAGGAACCCATGGCGACACACAGCAACCTCCATCCCCTCTTCATCCAATTTTGAAGCCCTCCTTGAAGTTTCCCTCGCTGCTGTCCACTGGGAGTCCCCACATGTGCCTCTTCCCTGTGTCTATGACACACAAAACAAACACGACAAATCAAATAAAAGCAATGGCGTCATTCAATATATGGCATTTATTCTCTCAATTTGATTTTGTAATTGGTAGGCAGGAGTAATTGAAGTGGGGGTCACGTTTATTATTGTAACAACTATTTTGTCAACTTGCATTTTTCACTGCTTTCTGTATGGTGTCGACAAATCTAGACACCGCGCTGTCTTCAGCCACAAAGAGCCCCTCAAAAAAGCCAGGATCATCAGAGCTGAGGAAGAAAGAAAAATAGAAAATCCATTCATGAAATATATGAAGTAAGAAAATAAATCAATAAAAAGACTGAAAGAAAGATCACCTTCCGTTTCGGCGAAAGCGATATAGCTTTCTGTTTCCATCTGCTGAAACAGCCAACATTTCTGGTGTGCAGGCTGGGCAGGTGAAAGGAGCACTACAGCAGAGCTGGTCTTCCTCAAATGATGCATACGAAAGCTCTAAGAAGCTGCGCTGCAGTGCATCGCCGTTGATAGGTCCAGACTGGAAAATATATAGAATGAAATAGTATTTTGATATTGTCTGCTTATGGAATTTTTTTTTATAAAATGGTAATAACATTTACACTTACTCTTCCTCCACACTTAGTGCGATGTTCCAGCAGCTTTGCGAAGGCTTGTCTGGAGAATCCCGGAGAGATGATCTTGAGTTCCTGAAAGGAGCTCAAGAGGTCCAGTGTATAAAGTGTGGAATTGGTGATGGAGGCTGGCCAATATCCACTTCTTAGGAGGTCTTTAAAGTCAGGGGTCCACTGCTGCTGGCATGTTTGACATTCACACAGTGGCTGATGCAAGTCAAAACGCCCTTGGAACAAAAAAAATAATTAAAAATATAATACACATTTACCACATACTTCATTTTACAACACTTAGTTCATTATGCACATTGTGAATGGTTGAGAGACATTGCACAAGTTCCTATAATCCCACATTTATATTTTCAAATTCACTAAATTCCACACTGCTGTGTTGATTGGACATCATGCTGGAAAGATGCTAATAATTTTTTTCTTTGCGGAGGACAATAACAGGTCTTTGTTTCAGTTAATAACATTACCATGTGCTATTCCATATGTTCTGCCACTTCTGCAATTGTAAGCACAATGCCACAGCACACTAGTGTGAAAAACATCAAATCTACAATATATATATATATATATATATATATATATATATATATATATATATTTTTTTTTTTTTTTTTACCATTGATGGTAATTAAAATCACTGGTTTGCCTGGTAACACAGTGAAGTTTGTGCCTCCACAGGAGCAGTCTGGCACCTTCACAGTTGGCAAAATGCAAGCTGGCAAAAAGAAGGAAAACCAATAATTTAGATTATCTGTAACTGTCTGCAGACACACATTGAACAGCAAAATTAAAGCTTTCGTGAGAACGTACCTTGCTCATGGGTGCAATATCCATCCTCCCCTTTAATGATGCATGTGGTCGGAGGAATGGCTTCAAAAAAACCACGAATCACGCATTCCCTGTTGTGGAGTGGATGTTTTTTGTGATGCAATACATCACAGTCCCCACAGAACCACTCCTCAGGAAGACACTCCCTGCACCTAAGGAGAAAATAAAACAATATTATAAAATAATACATTATTTCAGGTGAATAACTCATATAAAGTACTGTACACTCTATTTAAGCTATTTCACTTTTACTAGGTTCGATTTTATTGTATAGGATTGCATAGTGCCTCAGTGTTTAGCACTGTCACCTCACAGCAAGAAGGTCCTAGATTTACTTTTCTCATTAATGTGTTTTTCATCTGGGTATCTAAGTCTTATCCCATCCCAAAAGACATGTATCTTAGCCTATAAAGCAGGGCACTCAGCAAACCCACCCTGGGTAATTGAAGTTTGGTATTAATGAAAACCAACCTAATAACAGCAGGCTCGTTGCAAAGGTAACACAGGGGATGACCAACAGCCTCTTTTGAAATAAGGCATTTTAGGTGGTATGGTCTTGCTTCTTTCCAGCGCTCTGAGGCTTTCTGCTGCCGAAAAGACCATGATGATGCAGAGCTACTTTGAGGCTGAGCAGCAGAAGGACATGACGCCAAAATATCAGAGAGCCTCTCCATATTTTTTTCTGTAAAGAAAATCCAAAAATAAAGCGGTAAGGGATAATTTAGATAAGGAACAATTAAAAGTCAACTGATCAGTATTAGAATGAACACTTTTTTTATACTGTACATGGATAAATTCATCACTGTGAATTACCAAATTCCTCTTGAGGATTTAGTTTTGTTGAGGTTGCAGTAAGTGGAACCTCCACACTGGATGACAGGGAGCACTCGACCGTGGGGTATGTGGCTGTAAAACAGCACATAGAAGAATAAGAACAAGTTAGGCTATAACACTCTATTCTTGTTCTTCTTTTCAAACTATATACTAAACAATTTATGAAATCAGACATATTTTTGTTAAGTACATGGTAGTGTCTTCTACAATAGTGTCACTGAAAGGTTTATCTACTTTTTAATGTCTTTTTGGATATTTGAATATTTTAAACTCTAAATAAACAATTACAGTGTTCTAATTTGAGTTGGTCCAACATTATCATTGTAAATTCTTCCTACAAATGTCAAATAATTCAGATATAACCTCTAGCGGAGGCATGGCGTCGCCCTCCTCGCCTCCCCCTCGGCTTACCACGTCCTACAGATTCCCTTTTAGAGGTGTGTGGAGGGTCTCGTACACGTTTCCTCTCATCAGCTGCTCTCTGTGTATTGGAGTGAATATTTCTTGTAAGACTGATGTTGATAAAAGTACGGAAACCAAAAGGCTTAAATGAGCCTTGGAATAGATTCTCCAAGTCTCTGTAACTCAGAGGGATGGAACTGCATATACTATTATTATTATTATTATATTCCCTTATTAACACATGTCACAGAGCATGGCAGGATGCATCATGCAATATACCTGTATTAAATCTTCTGCACTCATCATTCTTACATATTCCTCATCACGTTTTACTTTAATTTGTTATGTTTGTTGTTATAAAATGATTGAGGTGTACAAAAACTCTAACCTTGGCTTCAGCTAGAATGTGTTCATGTTTCAGCTCCAGAGCCATGCGTCTCCCCTCTTGGTAGTGGGGATCCTGTGAATCAAGTTTATGCTTGGTGGCCATTGCAATGCAGTCAGATACAGACAGTCAGACAGACACAGTCAGATACAAACAGACAGACTGACAAAGATGGGTAAGACAGACAAGTAGACAAAGACAGACAGGGAGGAAAGAAAGAGCAATAGATAAAGACTGTGAGATAGATAAAGATTGAGGATGAAAGAGAGGATGTAACAGAGAGGATGTAAGATATAGAAAATAGTGAAGAGATAGAGGTTGGCTCTTAAAAGTGCCTTTGAGTTTTGAAAATCAGGTTCGGATAGGTTCGACAGGTGATATGTTTGACAGGATCTGCAGGGAGAACGACAGAAAATGTTAATTATGTAGTGTTATGTTGATATAAGATTTAAAAAGTGTACCCAAATATTGAGTGATTCCCATTTTCTTGTAAATGCTTAGGATAAATAAATACAGATTCACGTTGTTCCTATTTCCTGTGCTACTGTTAAAAGTCGCGTAACATTTTTTTTAATGGCACGTAACATGTGTCTAGGGGTTCGCCATCCCAGATTTAAAGGCAGCGTTATGTGCAGTATAACGTTAGACCAAGTGATAATATTGTTATTACTAACACATTACAGTGACGTTGTGTGTGAACCACGATGATCGAGAGAAAATCACCATCTAAATGTCCCCAATTACTATTCCCCCAAAAAATTCGCAATAAGCAGTTACACGTCCAAAATAAAATTATGAGTATTTCCACATAAAAAAAAAAAAAACATGTTGTGATATATATCACAACATGTTTTTTTTTTTTTTTTATGTGGAAATACTCATAATTTTATTTTGTATACATCTATAACCTATATCTAGGCTTAGAACATGTTTTTTTTTTATAAACTCGTAATTTTATTCATTTTGGACGTGTAAATAATGCTTATGAATTCATCTTGCTTATTAGACTGTTGTAAGCGACTTACCGTGGTGGAATCGCGCTGGGCAATGGTTTCTCCGATGGTCGCACACAGTGACGTGTTGCACAAAATTGCGCCAAAATATCAATCATAATTAAAAAGTACAGTCTTAATATTTTATATCCGTGCTCAAACTTTTAAAGGGGTCAGCATAAATGTCCAAGTGAAGGAAAAACGAGTATGTAGCCATTACATTTAAACACATATCACTTCCCAGAATGCATCAATCTCTTTGCCAAAGGATATGTCCATATAAAGTAATATAAACATTTCTGCAGTAGGCTATATAATTAATTTATTACAACTTCATAATCAGTATTGAGATGAAAGTTCTATAAAAGTAGGCTATTTTTTTTTTCTTTTTCTTGGCGCAGAAAAAAAGAAAAGAAAAGTATATAGGCTCACTATAAGCCATTGCAAATTGAAATACCATCGACAATTATAAAATATCCCACAATAAATTAAGGCATGTTTTAAGCCTACAGCAAATATGCAGTCCTGCAATTATGTCGTTTTAATGTAGTCCACAATAATATAAAAAAAGAGAGGAAAAATCGTGATATTACCGATTTAGAAAAGAGTTTCAGCAAGCTATCCTCAACGTCAGCTTATGGACGTGAGGGGGAAATTACCACAATGTGTGATCGAAAATTATAAAATATCCCACCACCTAAAAGAACCTTGGAATGTTTTAAGTATATAGAAAATATAGGCTACCGTCTTGTAATTATGTAATTTTAATGTAGCCCAAAATTATATAAAAAGAGAGGAAAAAGAGTTAGGGTTAGGAAAATAATCAAAGTTCAAAATTCAAAGATGAGGGATTCGCACTCAAATCTATCGGACGACCCTCTCCGTTGTCAAGTGACGAATAGGGGGTACCCTCAACGTCGGCTTTGAACGTGAGGGGGAAATGACCAAACGGCATGTGACGAATAGGGGTGAGACCATGTTGCAACGAAAGACGTGGTGCAGGCACGGAAAATACGTCCCTTTGAAATACATTAGATTGAAAGTCGTGCTGAGTGACACGAAAAAAGAAGGAAATTCGTGCTTATGGACACGAATCAATTCGTGTTGAGTAGCCTACCGAATATAAAGCAATACAACAAGGATTAAAATCTCCTGATTAAATGTTGAGTAATGTAGCCCTTAAAGTTTGCTAAAGGAATAGCCTAACATTTGAGAAAAAAACAATAGTGTGCTCTCGAAAGAAAGACGTGGTGCAGGCACGAAAAATACGTCCCATTGAAATGCATTGAAAGTCGTGCTGAGTGACACGAAAAAAAGAAGGATATTTGTGCCCTTGGACACGAATAAATAGATTAATGTTGAGTAGTCTACCGAATATAAAGCAATAAAAACGAGGATTAAAATCTCTTGATTAAATATTGAGTAATGTAGCTCTTAAAGTTTGCAAAATGAATAACAATTGAGAAAAAACAATACTGTGCTCTCGAAAGAAAAACGTGGTGCAGGCACGAAAAATACGTCCCTTTGAAATACATTAGATTGAAAGTCGTGCTGACTGACACGAAAAAATGGGGAAAATCGTGTCCACGAACACGAATCAATAGATTAAATTTCGTTACTATGTCACGAACTGCCGTGAGACTGGGTTGGCATAACATATGTTATCTCTTTAAAGAACGAGTTAGTTCGGGTGTGCAATGCAATACAGAGATACTATTCATAGCCATACTATGATTCATGCATTTAGCCTACATGTTATTCTTCAATGCACAACGTAAGAGTAATGCAATGCAATGCAAAATGTTATCTCTTTAACAAACATTTGAAGGAGTTAGTTCTGGTGTGCAATGCAATGCAATGCAAAAAGTGCATAGCCTATATGTTATTCTTCAATACACAACGTTAGATCGTTTGTGCAATGCAATGCAACAACAGATGTTATCGCTTTATTATTGATGAACATGGGAAGGAGTTAATTCTGGTGTGCAGTGCAGGGATAGAAGTGCATAGTCTATATGTTTTTCTTCAATGATGCACAACGATAGATCGTTCTGGTGTACAATGCAATGCGAAAAGTGCATTATCTATATGTTTATTCTTCAGTGAATTGTATCGTTGCCCAACGGAATGAGTTAATTGTGTCCATTGTAAAGCAACAGCTAGTGCAATGATTTTCCTTCACTGCACATTAAAATACATATACATTCAGTCAACTGATGTTAACTTTCTATACATAATCTTCGACTCCTGTTAGGTCAGCCATACAGAAGTCCATATTTGACCAAAGTAACATATTTCTGGACAAAGACTCCTCAAAATTTGTCAAACTATATAAAGATATAGTCTCCTTCTGATGATAAATCAGCTATAAAGAGGTCCATATTTGACCTTCTGAACATATTTCTGACCAGAGACCTTGAACATTTACCTTACTATACATATTTCTCCTACTATTCAGACTTCTCATGATGTTATATCAGCCAGAGTGTAGTCCATATCTGACCTGTTGAACTTATTTGTGGTCAAAGTGTCCTCAAAATGTTTCAAACTATATAAAGTAAAACGTACAAATTCTACGAGGTGGCTTATTCGTACGAATTCATACGACCTGACTCGTACGAATTAGTAAGATTTTTGCAAAATCGTACATATTTTACGAATTGGCCAATTCGTATGAATTCATACGAATGACCTACCCCTGACCCCGCCCCTAAACCTACCCATCACGTGGGTTTAGACAAATCTAACAAATTCGAACGAGTCAGGTCGTACGAATTAGTACGAATTAGCCAACTTTTTATCATTCGTACGAATTCGTACGAATTGGTCGTGAGATAGCGTTGGATAAATCAGCTATTCAGAAGGCCCCTTTTGACCTACAGAACATATTTCTGACCACCTGAACATATTTCTGGCCAAAGAGTCCTAAAAGATTAATACAATACATTCAGAATGATATCTTCAGATGTTATATCATCCTGTGAAAAGTCCATATTTGACATCCTGAATTTTTTTCTGGCCAAGGAGTACTCGAAACTTATATACGCATTAACTCAACCTATACTCATTGACTCTTTTTGATGTTACTTCAGCCATACAGAAGTCAATTTTTGACCCAAGGAATGTATTTCTGGCCAAAGAGTCCTCGATCTTGGGCTTTCTATACATACTCATAGACTCCTTCTGATGCTTCATAAGCCATATAGATGTCCATATCTGACCCTTTGAACTTATTTGTGGTCAAAGTGTCCTAAAAAATTTTCAAACTATATAAAGTTATAGACTCCTTTTAATGATAAATCACCTATACAGAGGTCACCTTTTGACCACCTGAACATATTTCTGGCCAAAGAGTCCTAAAAGATTAATACAATACATTCAGATTGATATCTTCGGATGTTATATCATCTTGTCAAAAGTCCATATTTGACATACTGAATTTTTTTCTGGCCAAGGAGTACTCGAAACTTGACCCAGAAAGAGTCAACCTCGTTTACTCTTTCTGATGTTACTTCAGCCATACAGGTCAATTTTTGACCCAAGGAATGTATTTCTGGCCAAAGAGTACTCGATCTTGGGCTTTCTATACATACTCATAGACTCCTTCTGATGCTTCATAAGCCATATTAAATGTCTATATCTAATATTTATTTGTGAACTTATTTGTGGTCAAAGTGACCTAAAAAATTTTCAAACTATATGAAGTTATAGACTTCTTTTGATGATAAATCACCTATTCAGAGGTCCCCTTTTGACCTCCTGAACATATTTCTGGCCAAAGAGTACTCGATCTTGGGCTTTCAATACATACTCATAGACTCCTTCTGATTCTTCCTAAGCCACATAGATGTCCATATCTGACCCTTTGAACTTATTTGTGGTCAAAGTGTCCTCAAAAATTTTCAAACTATATAAAGTTATTGACTCCTTTTGATGATAAATCAGCTATTCAGAGGTCCCCTTTTGACCTCCTGAACCTATTTCTGGCCAAAGAGTCCTCGATCTTGGGCTTTCTATACATACTCATAGACTCCTTCTGATGCTTCATAAGCCATATAGATGTCCATATCTGACCTTTTGAACTTATTTGTGGTCAAAGTGTCCTCAAAATTTTTCAAAC
This sequence comes from Vimba vimba, assembly GCA_022828995.1. NCBI lineage: Eukaryota > Metazoa > Chordata > Actinopteri > Cypriniformes > Leuciscidae > Vimba > Vimba vimba. The sequence continues at coordinate 22,444,670 of CM040832.1, read as the reverse complement.
TATATAAAGTTATAGACTCCTTTTGATGATAAATCAGCTATAGAGAGCCCCTTTTGACCTCCTGAACATATTTCTGGCCAAAGAGTCCTCGATCTTGGGCTTTCAATACATACTCATAGACTCCTTCTGATGTTTCCTAAGCCATATAGATGTCCATATCTGACCCTTTGAACTTATTTGTGGTCAAAGTGTCCTCAAAATTTTTCAAACTATATAAAGTTATGGACTCCTTTTGATGATAAATCAGCTATACAGAGGGCCCCTTTTGACCTCCTGAACATATTTCTGGCCAAAGAGCCCTCGATCTTGGGCTTTCTATACATACTCATAGACTCCTTCTGATGCTTCATAAGCCATATAGATGTCCATATCTGACCCTTTGAACTTATTTGTGGTCAAAGTGTCCTCAAAATTTTTCAAACTATATAAAGTTATAGACTCCTTTTGATGATAAATCAGCTATTCAGAGGTCCCCTTTTGACCTCCTGAACCTATTTCTGGCCAAAGAGTCCTCGATCTTGGGCTTTCTATACATACTCATAGACTCCTTCTGATGCTTCATAAGCCATATAGATGTCCATATCTGACCTTTTGAACTTATTTGTGGTCAAAGTGTCCTCAAAATTTTTCAAACTATATAAAGTTATAGACTCCTTTTGATGATAAATCAGCTACAGAGAGCCCCTTTTGACCTCCTGAACATATTTCTGGCCAAAGAGTCCTCGATCTTGGGCTTTCAATACATACTCATAGACTCCTTCTGATGTTTCCTAAGCCATATAGATGTCCATATCTGACCCTTTGAACTTATTTTTGGTTATAGTGTCCTCAAAATTTTTCGAACTATATAAAGTTATAGACTCCTTTTGAGGATAAATCAGCTATACAGAGGTCCCATTTTGACCTCCTGAACCTATTTCTGGCCAAAGAGTCCTCGATCTTGGGCTTTCTATACATACTCATAGACTCCTTTTGATGCTTCATAAGCCATATAGATGTCCATATCTGATCTTTTGAACTTATTTGTGGTCAAAGTGTCCTCAAAATATTTCAAACTATATAAAGTTATAGACTCCTTTTGATGATAAATCAGTTATACAGAGGACCCCTTTTGACCACCTGAACATGTTTGTGCCCAAAGATTCCTAAAAGATTAATACTTTACATTCAGTCTGATATCTTCGGATATTATATCATCCTGTCAAAAGTCCATATTTGACATACTGAATTTTTTTCTGGCCAAGGAGTACTCGAAACTTGACCCAGAAAGAGTCAACCTATACTCGTTGACTCTTTCTGATGTTACTTCAGCCATACAGAAGTCCCCTTTTGACCTCCTGAACATATTTATGGTCAAAGAGTCCTCGATCTTGGGCTTTTTATACATACTCATAGACTCCTTCTGATGCTTCATAAGCCATATAGATGTCCATATCTGATCTTTTGAACTTATTTGTGGTCAAAGTGTCCTCAAACTTTTTCAAACTATATAAAGTTATAGACTCCTTTTGATGATAAATCAGCTATACAGAGGTCCCCTTTTGACCACCTGAACATGTTTGTGGCCAAAGAGTCCTAAAAGATTAATACATTACATTCAGATTGATGTCTTCGGATGTTATATCATCCTGTCAAAAGTCCATATTTGACATACTGAATTTTTTTCTGGCCAAGGAGTACTCGAAACTTGACCCAGAAAGAGTCAACCTTTACTCGTTGACTCTTTCTGATGTTACTTCAGCCATACAGAAGTCCATTTTTGACCCAAGGAATGTATTTCTGGCCAAAGAGTCCTCCATCTTGGGCTTTCTATACATACTCATAGACTCATTCTGATGCTTCATATGTCATATTAGATGTCCACATCTGACCTTTTGAACTTATTTTTGGTCGAAGTGTCCAAAAAATTTTTCAAACTATATAAAGTTATAGACTCCTTTTCATGATAAATCAGCTATTCAGAGGTCCCCTTTTGACCTCTTGAACCTATTTCTGGCCAGAGTCCTCGATCTTGGGCTTTCTATACGTACTCATAGACTCCTTCTCATAGACTCCTTCTGATGCTTCATATGCCATATTAGTGTCCACATCTGACCTTTTGAACTTATTTTTGGTCAAAGTGTCCAAATTTTTTTTAAGACTATATAAAGTTATAGACTGCTTTTGATGATAAATCAGCTATTCAGAGGTCCCCTTTTGACCTCCTGAACCTATTTCTGGCCAAAGAGTCCTCGATCTTGGGCTTTCTATACGTACTCATAGACTCCTTCTGATGCTTCATAAGCCATATAGATGTCCATATCTGACCCTTTGAACTTATTTGTGGTTAAAGTGTCCTCAAAATTTTTCTAACTATATAAAGTTATAGACTCCTTTTGAGGATAAATCAGCTATACAGAGGTCCCATTTTGACCTCTTGAACATATTTCTGGCCAAAGAGTCCTCGATATTGGGCTTTCTCTACATACTCATAGACTCCTTCTGATGCTTCATAAGCAATATAGATGTCCACATCTGACCTTTTGAACTTATTTGTGGTCAAAGTGTCCTCAAAATTTTTCAAACTATATAAAGTTATAGACTCCTTTTGATGATAAATCAGCTATATAGAGGGCCCCTTTTGACCTCCTGAACATGTTTGTGCCCAAAGATTCAGTAGCACCTCAATGCAGTACACAAGATCCGAGGGGAGGAGTCGGATTTTATATAAGGGGTGGAGATTGGTAGGTTTAGGGGTGGAGATGGGTAGGTTTAGGGGTGGGTTTAGGGATCAGGGGGTGGAGATTGGTAGGTTTAGGTATGTAAGGTGGGAGGAGTTGGATTTTATCCGACTCCTCCCCCCGGATTTTATGCTCTGCAGTGAGGACCATCTCCAAAGATTCCTAAAAGATTAATACATTACATTCAGTCTGATATCTTCGGATATTATATCATCCTGTCAAAAGTCCATATTTGACATACTGAATTTTTTTCTGGCCAAGGAGTACTCGAAACTTGACCCAGAAAGAGTCAACCTATACTCGTTGACTCTTTCTGATGTTACTTCAGCCATACAGAAGTCCCCTTTTGACATCCTGAACATATTTCTGTCCAAAGAGTACTCAATCTTGGGCTTTCTATACATACTCATAGACTCCTTCTGATGCTTCATAAGCAATATAGATGTCCAAATCTGACCTTTTGAACTTATTTTTGGTCAAAGTGACCTAAAAAAATTTCAAACTATATAAAGTTATAGACTTCTTTTGATGATAAATCACCTATTCAGAGGTCCCCTTTTGACCTCCTGAACATATTTCTGGCCAAAGAGTACTCGATCTTGGGCTTTCAATACATACTCATAGACTCCTTCTGATGCTTCATAAGCCACAAAGATGTCCATATCTGACCCTTTGAACTTATTTGTGGTTAAAGTGTCCTAAAAAATTTTCAAACTATATAAAGTTATAGACTCCTTTTGATGATAAATCAGCTATTCAGAGGTCCCCTTTTGACCTCCTGAACCTATTTCTGGCCAAAGAGTCCTCGATCTTGGGCTTTCTATACATACTCATAGACTCCTTCTGATGCTTCCTAAGCCATATAGATGTCCATATCTGACCCTTTGAACTTATTTTTGGTTATAGTGTCCTCAAAATTTTTCTAACTATATAAAGTTATAGACTCCTTTTGAGGATAAATCAGCTATACAGAGGTCCCATTTTGACCTCCTGAACCTATTTCTGGCCAAAGAGTCCTCGATCTTGGGCTTTCTATACATACTCATAGACTCCTTTTGATGCTTCATAAGCCATATAGATGTCCATATCTGATCTTTTGAACTTATTTGTGGTCAAAGTGTCCTCAAAATGTTTCAAACTATATAAAGTTATAGACTCCTTTTGATGATAAATCAGTTATACAGAGGACCCCTTTTGACCACCTGAACATGTTTGTGCCAAAAGATTCCTAAAAGATTAATACTTTACATTCAGTCTGATATCTTCGGATATTATATCATCCTGTCAAAAGTCCATATTTGACATACTGAATTTTTTTCTGGCCAAGGAGTACTCGAAACTTGACCCAGAAAGAGTCAACCTATACTCGTTGACTCTTTCTGATGTTACTTCAGCCATACAGAAGTCCCCTTTTGACCTCCTGAACATATTTATGGTCAAAGAGTCCTCGATCTTGGGCTTTTTATACATACTCATAGACTCCTTCTGATGCTTCATAAGCCATATAGATGTCCATATCTGATCTTTTGAACTTATTTGTGGTCAAAGTGTCCTCAAACTTTTTCAAACTATATAAAGTTAGATACTCCTTTTGATGATAAATCAGCTATACAGAGGTCCCCTTTTGACCACCTGAACATGTTTGTGGCCAAAGAGTCCTAAAAGATTAATACATTACATTCAGATTGATATCTTCGGATGTTATATCATCCTGTCAAAAGTCCATATTTGACATACTGAATTTTTTTCCGGCCAAGGAGTACTCGAAACTTGACCCAGAAAGAGTCAACCTTTACTCGTTGACTCTTTCTGATGTTACTTCAGCCATACAGAAGTCCATTTTTGACCCAAGGAATGTATTTCTGGCCAAAGAGTCCTCCATCTTGGGCTTTCTATACATACTCATAGACTCCTTCTGATGCTTCATAAGCCTTATAGATGTCCATATCTGACCTTTTGAACTTATTTGTGGTCAAAGTGTCCTCAAAATTTTTCAAACTATATAAAGTTATAGACTCCTTTTGATGATAAATCAGCTATTCAGAGGTCCCATTTTGACCTCCTGAACATATTTCTGGCCAAAGAGTCCTCGATCTTGGGCTTTCTATACATACTCAACTCATAGACTCCTTCTGATGCTTCAAAAGCCATATCTATGACAAATAAAAGGGCTTATGAAGCATCAGAAGGAGTCTATGAGTATGTATAGAAAGCTACTGCAAGATTGAGGACTCTTTGGCCAGAAATATGTTAAGGAGGTCAAAAGGGGCCCTCTGTACCTGATTTATCATCAAAAGGAGTATATAACTTTATATAGTTTGAAAAAATTTTAGGACACTTTGGCCGCAAATAAGTTCAAAGGGTCAGATATGGACATCTCTATGGCTTATGAAGCATCAGAAGGAGTCTATGAGTATGTATAGAAAGCCCAAGATCGAGGACTCTTTGGCCAGAAATATGTTAAGGAGGTCAAAAGGGGCCCTCTGTAGCTGATTTATCATCAATAGGAGTCTATAACTTTATATAGTTTGAAAAATTTTTAGGACACTTTGACCACAAATGAGTTCAAAGGGTCAGATATGGACATCTATATGGCTTATGAAGCATCAGATGGAGTCTATGAGTATGTATAGAAAGCCCAAGATCGAGGACTCTTTGGCCAGAAATATGTTCAGGAGGTCAAAAGGGGACCTCTGAATAGCTGATTTATCATCGATAGGAGTCTATAACTTTATATAGTTTGAAAATTTTTTAGGACACTTTGACCACAAATAAGTTCAAAGGGTCAGATATGGACATCTATATGGCTTATGAAGCATCAGAAGGAGTCTATGAGTATGTATAGAAAGCCCAAGATCGAGGACTCTTTGGCCAGAAATATGTTCAGGAGGTCAAAAGGGGACCTCTGAATAGCTAATTTATCATCAAAAGGAGTCTATAAATTTATATAGTTTGATAAATTTTTAGGACACTTTGACCACAAATAAGTTCAAAGGGTCAGATATGGACACCTATATGGCTTATGAAAGCCCAAGTTCGAGGACCCTTTGGCCAGAAATATGTTCAGGAGGTCAAAAGGGGACCTCTGAATAGCTGATTTATCATCAAAAGGAGTCTATAACTTTATATAGTTTGAAAAATTTTGAGGACACTTTGACCACAAATAAGTTCAAAGGGTCAGATATGGACATGTATATATCTTATGAAGCATCAGAAGGAGTCTATGAGTATGTATAGAAAGCCCAAGATCGAGGACTCTTTGGCCAGAAATATGTTCAGGAGGTCAAAAGGGGACCTCTGAATAGCTGATTTATCATCAAAAGGAGTATATAACTTTATATAGTTTGAAAAATTTTGAGAACACTTTGACCACAAATAAGTGCAAAAGGTATGGACATCTATATGGCTTGTGAAGCATCAGAAGGAGTCTATGAGTATGTATAGAAAGCCCAAGATCGAGGACTCTTTGGCCAGAAATATGTTCAGGAGGTCAAAAGTGGCCCTCTGTATAGCTGATTTATCATCAATAGGAGTCCATAACTTTATATAGTTTGAAAAAATGTTAGGACACTTTGACCACAAATAAGTTCAAAGGGTCAGATATGGACATAAGGCTTATGAAGCATCAGAAGGAGTATATGAGTATGTATAGAAAGCCCAAGATCGAGGACTCTTTGGCCAGAAAAATGTTAAGGAGGTCAAAAGGGGCCCTATGTAGCTGATTTATGATCAAAAAGAGTCTATAACTTTATATAGTTTGAAATTTTTTTAGGACACTTTGACCACAAATAAGTTCAAAGAGTCAGGATATGGACACCTATATGGCTTATGAAAGCCCAAGATCGAGGACTCTTTGGCCAGAAATATGTTCAGGAGGTCAAAAGGGGCCCTCTCTAGCTGATTTATCATCAATAGGAGTCTATAACTTTATATAGTTTGAAATTTTTTTAGGACACTTTGACCACAAATAAGTTCAAAGGGTCAGATATGGACATCTATATGGCTTATTAAGCATCAGATGGAGTCTATGAGTATGTATAGAAAGCACAAGATCGAGGACTCTTTGGCCAGAAATATGTTCAGGAGGTCAAAAGGGGACCTCTGAATAGCTGATTTATCATCAAAAGGAGTCTATAACTTTATATAGTTTGAAAGATTTTTAGTACACTTTGACCACAAATAAGTTCAAAACGTCAGATATGGACATGGATAAGTCTTATGAAGCATCAGAAAGAGTCTATGAGTATGTATAGAAAGCCCAAGATCGAGGACTCTTTGGCCAGAAATATGTTAAGGAGGTCAAAAGGGGCCCTCTGTAGCTGATTGAACATCAAAAGGAGTCTATAACTTTATATAGTTTGAACATTTTTTAGGACACTTTGACCACAAATAGGTTCAAAAGGTCAGATATGGACATCTATATGGCTTTTGAAGCATCAGAAGGAGTCTATGAGTATGTATAGAAAGCCCAAGATCGAGGACTCTTTGGCCAGAAATATGTTAAAGAGGTCAAAAGGGGCCCTCTGTAGCTGATTTATCATCAAAAGGAGTCTATAACTTTATATAGTTTGAACATTTTTTAGGACACTTTGACCACAAATAGGTTCAAAAGGTCAGATATGGACATCTATATGGCTTTTGAAGCATCAGAAGGAGTCTATGAGTATGTATAGAAAGCCCAAGATCGAGGACTCTTTGGCCAGAAATATGTTCAGGAGGTCAAAAGGGGCCCCATGAATAGCTGATTTATCATCAAAAGGAGTCCATAACTTTATATAGTTTGAAAAATTTTGAGGACACTTTGACCACAAATAAGTTCAAAAGGTCAGATATGGACATGGATAAGTCTTATGAAGCATCAGAAAGAGTCTATGAGTATGTATAGAAAGCCCAAGATCGAGGACTCTTTGGCCAGAAATATGTTAAGGAGGTCAAAAGGGGCCCTCTGTAGCTGATTGAACATCAAAAGGAGTCTATAACTTTATATAGTTTAAAAAAAGTTTTATGACACTTTGACCACAATTAAGTTCAAAGGGTCAGACATGGACATCTACATGGCTTATGAAGCATCAGAAGGAGTCTATGAGTATGTATAGAAAGCCCAAGATTGAGGACTCTTTGGCCAGAAATATGTTCAGGAGGTCAAAAGGGGCCCCATGAATAGCTGATTTATCATCAAAAGGAGTCCATAACTTTATATAGTTTGAAAAATTTTGAGGACACTTTGACCACAAATAAGTTCATAAGGTCAGATATGGACATGGATAAGGCTTATGAAGCATCAGAAAGAGTCTATGAGTATGTATAGAAAGCGTCTCAGGTTACGTATGTAACCCTGGTTCCCTGAGAGGGAACGAGACGCTGCGTCGAGACGCGGTGGGAACGCCCTGCGTGATTGCGTCGTGAAGCACGTGTATAATCAGTCCAATGGAAAGACAAGACGTCATAGGCGGGTGACGTCATCGACCAGGAAACTATAAGGCAGCCCCGCTGACACAGATCGCGTTAGCTTCTGAAAAAGCCTGAAGCAAGTCGGTCAGGGCATGCAGGAAGTATGGCAAGGCGACGCAGCGTCTCGTTCCCTCTCAGGGAACCAGGGTTACATACGTAACCTGAGACGTTCCCTTTCAAGGGAACTCGAGCTGCGTCGAGACGCGGTGGGAACCCCATACCCACTATGCCATAATGACGATGTGCCTGTTCTGTATGAAGTACCATGCGCATACTAAGAAGCAAGCAACTTGACCCCAGGAGTGGAGAGGTCCAAGTCATAAAATCTCACAAATGTATGCGGAGAAGACCATCCTGCCGCATTACAAATGTCAAAAAAGGGAAACTCCCGAAATTAAAGCCGTAGAGGCAGCCATACTCCTCTTAGAATGGGCCCGAACAGTCAAAGGTGAAGGCTGTCCGGCCACTTCATAAGCAAGTGAGATAGCCTCAACTACTCACTTGCTCATTATCTGTTTAGATGCAGGGCAACCTATCTCACATGTAGGTAACCCGAAGCAGACAAATAATTGCTTTTATACGCTTTTATATATACGCCACAGGGCAGCTCTGTGGATATAAGCACCCAAAGCCCGGACAGGGCATAACAGATTAAGTTTTTCCTGATCTGGGGTATAAAGGTGGAGGACAGAAGACCCGCAGCACAAATGACCCGCAAATTTAGTAGGGACCTAGGAATACAACCCGGCAAGGGGTGAAGAAAGACTATCACCATACCAGGTGCAAACCCAAGTACATGCAGGCCTTAGCCTCTATGTACCACGGAGAAGACGAAATAAGGATCTCTCCTCAGAGATAACCCAGCAAAGAAACATTCATTGCAGAAATCAAGTACTGTACCATAGGGCAGATAACAAGATTCAGAAGGCGTTCTCCGCACCAGCAGAGAACAGTTTCCATTCAATGCATATTCAGTCTTCTCGTGAAGGGAGCTCTAGACTGGAGTATGGTCTCCACGACCTCAGTCGAGAGACCTGAATCTATGAGCTGGGCCCCCTCAGAGGCCGAGCCCACAGTATCCATAACTCCGGATGAGAGTAATTCCCAGGAGCAAAGATATCGAGAAATGCGTACAGGTGTAGCCTCAACCACACCTCATACGTTGCATCCAGTTCAAGCAGAGCTGGATGCGTCAGGGAGAATCACATAGGGCAAAGTGTTGTATAAACGATGCGAAAGATAGACTTGAGTCTTGACCGAAGTTCTCCCAAAGGAGCTCCACCACCTCGGGGTGAAATCTCCATTCCCCAGGCCTCAGCCCCTGCCTCAACAGGATATCTGCTCTGATATACGAGACCATCAGTGTGTTGTCCGGAAGGACAAGCACATGGTGACCTCTCAGGTCTGGGAGGAAGTATTTGAGAACTCTAAATACCGCCATCATTTCTAGCCGATTTATATGCCAGAACGTTAATGGTCCTACCAAAGACCTTTCGCCGAGCGGCCACTCATGACCGCCCGCCATTCCGTGAGGGAAGCATCCGTTGAAAGCGTTACGCGTCAACAAGAAGCCCCCAGCACTGGGCCTTGGGTGAGGAACCAAGGTTTCTTCCACATGACCAAGGCACGAAGGCATCGCCGCGTGACCTTGATCGTGCGAAATGGATTTCCCCTCGGAGAAAACCCCTTGGTCCTGAGCCACCAGTGCAGATGTCTCATGTACAGAAGGCCAAAAGTAATTGCGTTGGACGCAGCTGCCATGAGCCCCAACAGTCTGAAACTGTTCCACAGTGAGTGACTGGCCTAGTTTTACCCCAGTTACGCGAAGCCGCAACCCCAACATCTTTAAATGAGACAGAACGACATCTCGATGCCGAACTGCCATCTGCTCAGATTGAGCTAGGATCAACCTATCATCGATAAAGTATAATACGTGAATGCCCTGGAGTCTCAGAGGAGCCAGAGCTGCATTCACGCATATTGTAAAGGTGCGGGGTGATAAAAAGGCCGAATGGAAGAACCCGATACTGGTATGCTTTGCCCCGGAAAGCAAACCTCAGGAACCTCCTGTGATGAGGATGGATAGATAAGTAAGCGTCCTTTAAGTCTATTGTGACAAACCAGTCCTCGGACTGAATCTGTGACACAATCATATTAGCTTAAGCATACTTTGAACTTGAGATTCTGAAACCTGCTGTTTATTTGACGCAGGTCTAGAATAGGACGCATCCCCTCATCCTCTTTCGGAACAATGAAGTAACGGCTGTAAAACCCTGACTGTCTGCTGGGAGGAGGACCCCTTCTATAGCTCCTTTTGCAGAAGTGTCAGTACTTCTTGCTCCATAAGCAGAGCCTGCTCAGGGTCCACCACTGTGGGGAGGACCCCTAGATATCTGGGCGGACTAGAACCGAACTGAATTCTGAAACCCTTTTCTATTGTGTGAAGGACCCACTGAGAAATATGTGGCAGTAGTTTCCACGCTGCCAGAAATTCTACTAGGGGAACCAGTCTCTCGAGACTGGCCTCTGGATTTGGTTGAACAGACATCTCGGTGCCCTGAAACGGCGAACCGGCAGGGAACAACCGAACTGACGGTTCTACGACCCTCCTCGGAGGATCGTATGGGGACGCTGACACCTCGGTGCCCTGAAGCGGCGAACCGGCAGGGAACAACCGATGTGGCAGCGCTGCGACACTCCACAGAGAGCCACCCCATGAGGGAAGCGTCTGTCGAAAGCGTAACGCGTCGACAAGAAGCCCCCCAACACTGGGCGAGGAACCAAGGTTTCTTCCACATAAACAAAGCACGAAGGCATCGCCGCGTGACCTTAATCATGTGAAACGGATTTCCCCTCGGAGAAAACCCCTTGGTCCTGAGCCACAACAGCAGAGGTCTCATGTACAGAAGGACAAAAGTAATTACGTTGGACGCAGCTGCCATGAGTCCACCACTATGGGGAACCAGTCTCTCGAGACTGGCCTCTGGATTTGGTTGAACAGACATTTCGGTGCCCTGAAACGGCGAACCGGCAGGGAACAACCGAACTGACCATTCTACGACCTTCCTCGGAGGATCGTATGGGGACGCTGACACCTCGGTGCCCTGAAACGGCGAACCGGCAGGGAAACCGAACTGGCAGCGCTGCGACCCTCCTCAGAGAGTCGCACCCCAGAGGGCGCCGAGGAGAAACGATTTCTCAAAACCGTCCCTACCCCGGAGGGGACCACCCTCAGAAGCCTGCAGCCTCGGCGTCAGGGCTTCTTCTTCCAAGCTATTTTAGAAATAAAACAGTCCTCAGATCTTGCATATCTCTAACTGGCTAGACCGCGACCGCCACCCAAGTCACCTTCGATTGTGGATGAACCCGAATGGCGAATCTCTGTTTTTCCGCACTCTATGCTGCGAGGAGCTTTAGTAGGCTGAGACTGCTCCCGCCCAGCAGTCTCAGGAACATTATATCGGTGAGGAAGAAACCTCTGGAACGCCCCTGAAGATTTTATTTCTTCGTTATTTTGAAAGCGAGGCATCCAGAAGAACAGACATATTTGATTATATTTTCTTTACACCAGAAAAACTATATATATGCGTATATATATATATTTATAAATATAACACTCCGTGGCCACCAGCAGGAAACAACCGAACTGGCAGCGCTGCGACCCTCCTCGGAGAGTCGCCCCCCCCTTTTTTTTTTTTTTTTTTAGAGGACGCCGAGGAGAAACGATTTCTCGAAACCGTCCCTCCCCGGTATAGTTTATCTGTTGCGCAACGCAATTCTCGAATAGCGTCAGTGCTGACATCCTCACATTCATCCATGTCCTTATATACTTTACCCACCAGTGCTGCCTAATAATATTTATCTATTATTTTATGATGGCTGGTGGGTAACGTCGGGGTTATGATGACGCCGACCCAGGAGAGAGATAGCTCGCAAGCGTCTCTTTAACCCGAGGCACTGTCATACCAAGATACTTAATACCCATAGCATTACAATAGTAAAAGTTTAGGGATTAAACACAAATAGAAACCGGTTTATTCCACGATCTCGACACCTCAGTGTGGAGATAGGGAAAAACGGCACTCCCCGACGAGGAGGCTTGAAATATAGAGTTTTCCTTATATTTTCACTCTCATATATGTTCGGCTTGGCCAGTAATATTTAACTTGGCAACCCCATACAGAAATGTAATATATTCACATATATGTGAGACACTGTTAAATATATTGAAATATATTTTGAAAATATATTTTCAACATGCATAAAAATTCAAGCATAACAGTTGATCTACATGTTGCATGTATAAATATGTGTACATGTATGTGACAATATATTTCATGCCTCATGTCATATGAAAATACATGAGGCATGAATAATGTCACATTGTCACAGATGGTGTTGGGTTATGTTTCAGTTTCTTGTCATGTGCTTCCCTGGTTTGTCATTGCTTGTGAACCTGCCATGTACTCCCCGGTTCATGTGTCTTGTTCTCATTGGTTCATTGTTTTGTTCACAGGTTTAAATTCCAAATTAAAAAATTCCCCATCGTCTAAATGAAACAATTCCCCATCGTAAGTACACATTGATGGCCTAAGACACGAAACGAGCGGTTTGTGTGAGAAAACGAACAGTATTTATAGTTTTTAACTCTTGTACACAACAATGAAAAACCCCTTACAAAAAATAACTGCAGTACAATGAAGTACAACTGCAGTTCAAAGCAGTATAATTGCACTGTAAAAAAGAATACATTGATTTTATTAATATCTAATTAATAAAAATGAGGCAACAGATTACAAGCAATATTATTAATTAAATTTAACAAATTAGAATTGAGTAATAATTAATCAAATGAATTCCTTAAAAGTTAACCATTTAAAATGAGTAAAATTTACAAAATATCTTTTATTGCCAACATTGAAGACACCTGGTGTTAACAAGCAGAATCACTGAAGGAGAAAACCATAATTAAAGTCACCATTGTGGAGATCAGTGTGTGTTTTAGTTGGGCTCTTGACCTTAAATTATTAACTTTAAGTTTGGTTTGGCTGCTGTACATGAGTTATAACAGCCAGATGAACAAATAGAAAAGGTGATGTAATGGTGTTGGTTGTGTTTTAACATAATCATTATTTCACAATCATTTGACCTGAATCACTGAACTCATATAAAGTCCAATTTATGAGTTAAGTTAACTTTATTAACTACAGCAATATAATATTTTTAGCCTTTTCAATGAAATCCAAATGATCAAATCAATAATAAAAAAATATATATATATGTTTTTTTTGGTTTTTTTTTTTTTAGGCACAAACACACATCAAGAATTAGCGTATGAATCTCAGCAATGGTGACAAACAGATCACCTCTGAACATAAGCTCATTATTTATTCATGCAGCAATGCATGATGGGAGCCATGAATGAGTTTTGATTGGTGGAACCCAGAATGCACTGCAACATGCTTTATAAATGTCACCATTGTTGAGATTCACAGGCTGATTATTGATGTCTGTGTGTCTCCTTCTTATGTCAGAGAAACTTTTTAGAAATTATTTGCCTTACATTGTAAAAGCTAAAAAATATTATGCTGTACAAGGCCAGTGCTGCTATAATTAATAAAGTAAACCTAACGCATAAATTGGACTCTATGAGTTCAGTGATTCAGGTCAAATGATTGTGAACTAATGATTATGTTAAAACACAACCAACACCATCAGATCATCTTTTCTATTTGTTCATCTGGCTGTTATAACTCATGTACAGCAGCCAAACAAAACTTAAAGTTAATAATTTAAGGTCAAGAGCCCAACTAAAACACACACTGATCTCCACAATGGTGACTTTAATTATGGTTTTCTCCTTCAGTGATTCTGCTTGTTAACACCAGGTGTCTTCAATGTTGGCAATAAAAGATATTTTGTAAATTTTACTCATTTTAAATGGTTACCTTTTAAGGAATTAATTTGATTAATTATTACGCAATTCTAATTTGTTAAATTTAATTAATAATATTGCTTGTAATCTGTTGCCTCATTTTTATTAATTAGATATCAATAAAATCAATGTATTCTTTTTTACAGTGTGCAGTACAATGAAGTGCATCTGTAGATTTGCAGTATAACGAAGTATAGATACAATGCAGTACATTGAAGTTCAACAGCAGTAAAACTGCAGTACAAAAAGTACAACTTCATTATAGTGAAGTATAACTGCAGTACAACTGTAGATCTGCTGTATAATGAAGTATATTGAAACCAGATTGAAACAATAACACTGATGCATGCACTGATATGCATGTGAAGACTTTAAATGCAAAAACCTCATCTGACTTTTTTTTTTAATCAGGCTCCTATGTTTAGGTTTAGTAATTTCACTTTAATGGCAATGAGGTCATTTTAGTTGTCATTAAAGTGAAATTATTGAAACTAATAAAGGAGCTTTATAAAAAAAAATAAAAAAAATAAATAAAAAAAAGCTTATTTAAATAAATAAAAAACCTTCAGATGGACTTTTTGGTTTTTGCATATGAAGTCTTCATAGGTCTACCGTTTGTACTGCAGTTATGCTGTTTTGTAAGACGAACTTTTTCACCCGCCCGCATAAATTGCCCGCACGTGACCAGATCTTCTTCCTTCGCGCGGTCGTTGTCCTCACAACGAGTCTCGAGATCAGCTGATGCTCATTACGGGTTACGGGTCAGTCAGCGTATTTTCCCGTAGTGTCTGCTCCATAAAATACGGTTTGGTTGGTTATTCACTGACGACATCATTCATATACGTTCATATTTGTGGACTATCACAATTAAAACACAAAGACATGACAGAAATACAACCCGTGGTCATTCACAAGTGGAACGGAAGAGAGGCGTTTTCTGGAAGAAAAGAAGTTCAATAAGCGAGGTTGGCCTTGTCAACTCATTCAGTTTAGCGGTGAGTATAACGTGCTAATGCCCTCAAATCTGTTTATTTTAATTTTAGAGATATGTAAAAAGACTTTAAGTAACGTTATATGTTATTCAAACCGGTGTGAGCAAGAGGAAACGCGCATACTGTGTTAGTTTTACACTGTTTTGTGTTCCGTTTGCAGCATTAGGCCTATTTCATGTTTTTATCACTGTAACTTACACAAAATTCAGTTTATTAATGATAATGATAATTGTACTCAACTTTGTTTTATGTTAGCCTAAATTGGTATCACTTTATAACAAGAACTAACTATGAGCAATACATTTGTTACAGTATTTGTAAGTTTGTAACTTTAAGGTTAATAAAAATACAGCTGTTCATTGTTAGTTCATGTTAGTTCACAGTGCATTAACTAGGCTAATGTTTACAAGGTTTTAATAAAACATTAGTAAATGTTGAAATTAACATTAACAAAGATTAATAAATGCTGTATAGGTGCAGTTCTTTATTAGTTCATGTTAACTAATGTAGTTAACTAACAAACCTTATTGTAAAGTTTTACCGTTAAATTTCTTTGGAATATCAGACACTACTGGATATACATAAAAAATACAAGCAATTATGTTCAATAGTTAATTGACATTAATGTGCAGAAAAAGATTTTTTTTTTTAAATACTTCTTATTGTGTGATTGCTATTTTCAGGAAAATGCTCTGGTAACAACTAAAAACAGAAGATTTAAAAATGTAGGCTAATCCAACAGAAGATAATGGGTGAAACAGATGCACTCACAGTATTTAAAAATGATTGTGTCTTTCTGCTTTTCTTCAGAAATGCATGTCATTGTGCAAGTTGTGTAGACTGTCAGTGGAGTGATAAAAAGATCTCAGATTTCATCAAAAAGATTAAACGAACGTCTTGGATTGGAACGACATGAGGGTGAGTAAATAATGACATAATTTTCGTTTTTGGGTGAACTAACTACTTTAACTACCGTTCAGATATTTCAGTATCGATATTTATCGAAATATCGATATTTTTGACAACACTACTATAGAGTAGTATTGCATCCTTCATATCTCCAAAAAGTCTTTAGTTTTATTATATTTATAAAAGAAAGATAGGCTGTACCGAGTCTTTCCGGAAAAAAGCGAGCGTCTGGAGGCGGGCCGTGTTAAAGCTGTGCTGCTAACGCGTCGATTGCTAACATAGACAGTATATGATTGCTAACAACACACAGAGACATTTGAAGCAGTTCTCTTACGAGAGTTCTCTCGTACTGCGTTCGTAGAACGCTGCGGGAAAAGTCTCTTTTCACGAAATACTGAAGCAAAATTATCCTTAATTTTCATATTTGTAAAACGCATTGCGGCAGTGCACAGCCATGGCGAGACGGCTCGCTCACTCATTGGCTGTTCTGCGGCAACTGCATGAGCCTATCGAGCGAGGGCTGATGCAACATCAGACCAATGAGAGTGCTTCGCGCGCTCCTCGTCACATCCCGCCGAAACGGGTGTGGCCATCCCCTATAAAAGGAGCTCGAGTAGGCTGATTCAACTGATTTTCATCTCTTCAGCGAAGCTCACGCATCGCTGGATCACGGAGAAGCAAGCGTCGTCGAGGCAAGCTTTTCAGCGGGACGAGCCCTTGAAGCCGCTGGCCTTCGCCGCCTTCTACTGCCGTACCTGCTGCGCTTTCCGGCGCTTCATATCCTTTATCTGCTCTGTTCTGTGTGTGTGTGTGCAGTGTTCCCCGAACGCTCACCCCTAAAAGAGCCGCGTCTTTTTCAAGATGCCATCCTGTGGCTCGTGCCGAGCCCCGCTCACCGAGGGAGACCGCCACGTTATTTGCGTCTCCTGTCTGGGCGAAGATCACGCAGCGCTCGCGCTCGCTGATGGCGGCTGCCCTCACTGCGAGCTTTTGCCCATGGCGACTCTGCGGACTCGCCTGGCGCAGTTCTCCGAGCCTGCACCTCCCGCCGCGGTGCCGCGCCGTAAGAAGCGCCGCTCGCAGCGGGCCCCGGAACCCGCCTCTTCCCGACTAAGCTCGCCGGCTCGCCCGCCAGCTTCGCCGGCTTCCCCCGATGCACTTCCTGATGCTCAGCGCCCGCAGTCTGCCGCCGCTTCATCTGAGGAAGTTGTTTTTGAAGTCGAGTCGGTCGAAAAGGATTCCTGCTCTCTGCTAGCTTCAGGCAGTGAGGACTGGGCGAGCTCTGCGGATCTCACGCCTCCTGCCCGAAAGCCGTCGGCTAGAGCTAGCATCGAGAGGGAGCTCATGCGAGTACTCGCGTTGGCCGCGGCGAGCCTCGGCCTCGAGTGGTCTGCACCGGAACTCCCCTCGCGCACCCGGCTTGATGGTAGCTTCCTCCCTGGTGAGCGCACTTCTCCTGTGTCTAAGCCCGCTCCGTTTCTTCCTGAGCTTCATGAAGAAGTGGCGAAGGCCTGGAACGCTCCCTTTTCTGCACGAACTCGTTCGTCTGTATCCCCAGCATTTTCCTCCCTGGATAATGCTCAGGACCGAGGCTACCTCACTCTGCCGCCGGTGGAACAGGCGATAGCAGCCCACCTTTGCCCGCCCTCTGCTGGACGGCGGACTAAGCCAGCGCTGCCGTCAAAAGCCTGCCGCATGACGTCGTCGATGCTCGCGCGGATCTTCTCCGCCGCTGGGCAGGCGGCATCGGCTCTGCACACCATGGCCACGCTTCAGGTTTTTCAAGGCGATCTCCTCCGCAAACTGGACGAGATAGGACCTGAAGCTATCTGCATCGCGGACCTGAGAAGCGCGTCGGATCTTTCCCTCCGCGCTACCAAGGCTGCAGCACAAGCCATGGGACGCTGTATGGCTTCCGCTACCGTAGCCGAGAGGCATTTGTGGCTGACGCTCACGGAGATGGCTGATGCAGAGCGCAACGCGTTCCTCGACGCCCCGCTATCCTCCGCTGGCCTCTTTGGATCTTCTCTCTCCGAGCTCGTGGAGAGATTTTCCGAAGCCCAGAAAGCGTCACAGGCGTTCAAGCACTTCCTGCCGAAGCGCCCCAGTTCTGCAGCGGGCCGTGAGAAACAGGCCCCTCGGAGCTCACAGCCTCAGCCCCCGCCTTCGGCCGCCCCCTCACAGCGACAGCAGCGCAGCTCACGCCCTCGCTCTCGCTCTACTAGCCGCCGCCCCACTCACCGCGGGCCGCGACCAAGGGTTGTGTTGAAGCCGGAAGCCCCAAAGAAATCCTAGCACGCCTAGGAAAGCGCAGGTGTGTAAGCCCCGTTGCGACCGGGCCCTCACCAAAGCGCACCGCTGTTTCAGTCCCAGGAATTGCGACTGCTTCAGCGTTCTCAGCAGAGCACAAGCCCGCACAGCTGCCCGCTTGCCTGCACACAAAAGCCGTTTTTACGGCTACCCAGATAAATCCCGAAAAGAGTGTATTTTCTGGTGTCCCGGCCATGGCCGATGGTGCTATAAATGTAGTGTTGATGCCCACTTCTCTGTGCCCATCCCTACACACAAGCACAGCCCTGCACACAGGGCCCGTACTCATAAGATCGACGCAGTTCGATCGCGCCCCAAACATAGTCAAAGTGCCCACTTCCCAGTGCCCACAAACGCTATGTCTGGCAAGCCACAGGCTCCCTGTAAAAACGGGACCTGTGCGCGCCCGCTCTGTTCAAGCAGACAGCGCGGCCAAAGCAGTAAACGTGCCCGGTCCCCGCCCACGTTCACTTGTAGGCTGCATGAGTCCCATGAGACCTCCTCAGACCTCCCTCGCTCAGATAAGCACTGTAGCGCGGTCGAGGATGAGCGTTTTGCCCGCTGTATTACGCGCGCTCCCCGCCTCAAATGTCTCAGGCGTAACGCCTATGCTAGCGCCCCCCGAAGCGCCGCCGTCGCACAGCGAACAGAGCGCGCTTCGCATCCAACCCCTAGCCGGCCATGCAGACGCATGGGCCGCGCTTCCAGGGGTTTCGGACTGGGTGCTAGACATTATAAAGAGAGGCTTCTCGCTACAGTTTTGTCGACGCCCTCCACGCTTCACAGCGCGCGTCGAAACTACGGTGAATTCAGAAGTAGCACACCTACTTCGCGCCGAAATATCAAAACTGTTGAGCAAAGGGGCGATACAACATGTATCCCAAGCTCAAAGCGAAGGGGGGCTATACAGCAGATACTTCCTAGTCCCCAAAAAGGACGGTGGTATCAGACCCATACTAGATCTAAGACGACTAAACAGAGCTTTAGTGAAACGCAGTTTCAAAATGCTCACGACCAGCAAAATCCTCGCGCACATTCGCCGAGAAGACTGGTTTATGTCGATAGATCTAAAGGACGCGTATTTCCAAATACAGATAGCGTCACGCCACAGGCGATTCTTGAGATTCGCCTTCGAGGGTCGGGCATACCAGTATACAGTCCTGCCATTCGGCTTGTCCCTGGCACCCCGTACATTTACGAAGTGCATGGACGCAGCGCTCGCTCCCCTCAGACTCAGGGGCATGCGAGTGCTGAACTATTTGGACGACTGGCTGATCATAGCTCAATCACGATCTCAGCTCGTGGAGCACAGAACCATGTTACTCGATCACCTCGAGAATCTTGGTATCACGATCAATTGGACGAAGAGCTCCCTGAACCCCAGCCAAACTATATCGTTTCTGGGCATCGTTCTGGACTCTCGTTCTATGACGGCGCAGCTGTCACAACAGCGCGCGCTGCGCATACAGCACGCAGCGAGGTCCTTCCGCTGCGGTGCGATTATCCCGCTCGAACGGTTTCAGAGGATGCTGGGCCTCATGGCCTCAGCATCATCAGTTCTCCAGCTGGGCCTGCTTCGCATGCGCCCTCTGCAGTTCTGGTTGAAAGCGCGAGTGCCACGCGGAGCGTGGGCACTCAGCCGATTGCGCCTCAAAGTCGATCAAGACTGCGCAGCAGCCCTGAGACCATGGGCGGCGGGCGATTGGTACCGTTCAGGTGTAAGCCTGGGGACTTCCTCGAGAGTGAAAGTGGTGTCTACGGACGCATCCACCTCGGGATGGGGAGCGCTGCTCGAGGGCAGGCCGTTCTTTGGCCTTTGGTCAGAACGAGAAAAGCTCCATCATATCAACTGCCTGGAAATGCTAGCAGTTCACAACGCGCTGACGCGCTTTTGTCCCCACATCATGGACCAACACGTCGTAGTCCGCTCGGACAACACGGCCGTGGTGTCCTACATAAATCGCCAGGGCGGTCTCGGATCCAGTTCCCTTTTCAGGCTGGCCGAGCGCCTCCTTATATGGGCTCAGCGCAACCTGCGCTCGCTCAGAGCGGTGCATGTGCCCGGGACACTCAACCTGGGTCCAGACAGGCTGTCCAGGAACAACGTTCCCACGGGCGAATGGTCTCTACACCCACAAACAGTCCGGCTGTTGTGGCAGAGATTCGGCAGGGCGGAGGTGGACCTATTCGCGTCCCCAGAAAACGCTCATTGCCCCGTGTTCTTTTCGAAGAACGACAGCGCACTGTCCCACAAGTGGCCGCACTGCCCGCTATACGCGTTTCCCCCAGTCTCCCTCCTACCTCAGGTGCTGGAGCGAGTCAGGGAAGTGAAATGCCCAGTACTGCTTATAGCACCGTTCTGGGACAACCAAGCCTGGTTTCCAGTCCTGATGCAGTTAGCAGACTCCGCTCCATGGCCAGTGCCATTGAGGAGAGATCTCCTCTCGCAGGCCAGGGGCTCGATTTGGCACCCACACCCAGAGCTGTGGTCCCTTCATGCGTGGACGCTCAACGGTTACCCGTTAGTCTCACGGATGGAGTGCTGAACACCATCACTCAGGCTAGAGCGCCTTCCACCAGGCGGCTTTATGCCTCGAAGTGGTCGGTTTTCTCCAGCTGGTGTACAACTCGGGGCCTGTCACCCCTCGATTGTGAGGTGACGGAGGTTCTCTCCTTCCTACAAGAGCTGTTGGACAAGGGCAGATCCCCTTCCACGCTCAAAGTCTATGTGGCGGCTATCGCAGCGTGCTCGACAGCAACGCCAGGCCAGTCACTGGGAAGGAACGATTTAGTCATCCGCTTCCTCAGGGGAGCTAGGAGGCTGAATCCCCCCAGACCTCCCTCAGTCCCGGTGTGGGACCTTTCTACGGTCTTGGCAGCCATGAAAGGTCCCCCCTTTGAGCCTATCCAATCTGTCAGCCTCAAACATCTGTCTTTCAAAACGGTGTTTTTGATGGCCCTCGCTTCGGTGAAGCGCATAGGCGATCTGCACGCGCTCTCTGTGAGTCCAACGTGCTTGGAGTTTGGGCCCAATGACTCCAAAGTCATACTCAAACCTAGGCACGGCTACGTGCCGAAATCCCTCAACACTCCGTTTAGGGCTCAGGTTATTTCCCTGTCTGCCCTGCCGGGATCAAACGAGGAAGGGGACTCGAGCTGTCTTTGCCCCATTAGGGCTTTAAGAGCTTATGTGTCCCGCTCCGCTGCCTTCAGACAGACGGAGCAGCTCTTTGTCTCGTTCAGTGGACGTTCCAAGGGAACGGCTGTTTCGAAACAGAGCCTGTCCAGGTGGGTGGTTGACGCCATAACAATGGCTTATACTACCAAGGGCCTTCAGTGCCCGTTGGGCATTAGAGCGCATTCCACGAGAGGCGTTGCCTCATCGTGGGCCTGGTCTAGCGGGATTTCCTTACAGGAAATATGTACGGCGGCGGGCTGGGCCTCGCCGTCTACATTCATTAGGTTCTACAACCTAGAAGTTCCCGCCTTGCAGGCCAGGTTGTTTTCGGTTTAGCCGAATCAGCTGTCTAACCAGGACACTGATTTCGCAGGCGCACAACGCCACCGAAGACTTCACCGCACTTGCAAGCCAAGTATTTCGGTGTATTCGAGTCAGCTGTCTAAACACGGCACTGATATCGCAGGCGCACAGCGCCGCCGAAGTTTTCTGGGCAGAATTGTGTAAGACCCATGTTTTTCCCACATTAGCCAGGCTCCCTCCTGCCTATGTGATGTTATATCGCGTCTAGAACGCACCTATTTGGGCGAAAGTGTGTAAGTCCCACATTTCCCACATCAGCCAGGTTTCCCCTGCCTATGTGGTGCTGTTTCGCGCCTAAGGGCGCATATATCTGGGCAAACTTGCGTAAGACCCACATTTCCCACATTAGCCAGGCCTCCCCCTGCCTATGTGATGTTATATCGCGTCTTAGGACGCAGCTATCTGAGGGTGGTTGTCCCCCCCCCCCTCCAGACTCTCCGAAGTCTACCGGGTGATTATGCACTGTATACCTGGACTAGCTTCCAGTGGTCGGTGTTTTCTCATCCCAGCACGCACGGCGTCTTACAAGTGGTTCCCGCAGCGTTCTACGAACGCAGTACGAGAGAACTCTCGTAAGAGAACGTACTCGGTTACTAACGTAACCTCGGTTCTCTCTAGAAGAGGGAACGAGTACTGCGTTCCCTGCCGTGCGCGCGGTTCGCTCTGGTTCGCTTCGGCGATGAAAACCAGTTGAATCAGCCTACTCGAGCTCCTTTTATAGGGGATGGCCACACCCGTTTCGGCGGGATGTGACGAGGAGCGCGCGAAGCACTCTCATTGGTCTGATGTTGCATCAGCCCTCGCTCGATAGGCTCATGCAGTTGCCGCAGAACAGCCAATGAGTGAGCGAGCCGTCTCGCCATGGCTGTGCACTGCCGCAATGCGTTTTACAAATATGAAAATTAAGGATAATTTTGCTTCAGTATTTCGTGAAAAGAGACTTTTCCCGCAGCGTTCTACGAACGCAGTACTCGTTCCCTCTTCTAGAGAGAACCGAGGTTACGTTAGTAACCGAGTACGTTTTACTCACCACCTGCGACCGCGAACCTTTATCATTGCGACTGCTCGATCCTTAAGCATTAGACGATCTGCAAATCCATCGATCTGGGCTTTGTAGAACAAACTCCATCCACTGTTCCTAACGCTGGGTTCTTTGGGAAGCTAAACACGGTAAGCTTTCCCTCACATCCAAAAACACACTTTGAAGAGACATTCTTGAACAAATCCTATGCAGCGCTGCCGATGATTTCCTGTTGATGTGCGCGGTCTCGCTCTCCTCTGGTCGACGTGTGCGCGGGCGAGCTTTTCCGGGAGAAATGCTCATATAAGGAGTTCCTCTCTGGTCTACGTCATTATAGATCCATGATCGAAAAAAATCAGACGAAACTTGTACCAACCCGGAAGTAAGATTTTCGGCACAGAAAATTCTCTGTTATTCGTCTAAAATATTTTTTTTTAACTTTGGCCATGTTTAGCATGAGAATCCATCTCTTTAACACTGTAAACAACTCTGAATACATGAAACACCATTGTAAACCCCCCCCCCCCTTTAAGTTAATAGTCTATTCGTGTCTCAGCTGCGAAGCTGAGGTCATGTTCAGCCTCGCTCGGTGCGAGCCTGCGAGGGCATGCACGGTGAAATGATAGTGTCTGACAGTTATAACTTATTATTATAACTATATGACAAAAATAATTGTCTAAATTATGTTGCATATTCCTCAACAGTTCTTGTAATGATATCACTAGTTGACAACATAGTACTATTTTCGGAAATCATAAGCTATGATATTGCGCAGGTGCACGTGATGCAGCGCTGTCAGAGCTGACAGACTCGAGTGTCAGACTCATTTCAGTGCAAAATAATTGTCAAAAATGATTTAATATACTGCAAATAGCCTACTAGTTGTTTATGTTTATTTATAATTCATTTAGGCGGAAATCACACAACGCACACGACACGTCCAATTCGCGAACTAATGACTCCTTTGAACCGATTAATTTTAATGAATGGTTAAAACAACTGATCTTTCCAACACTGAACTCAGGAGACGTCTGAATCGGTGTATAACTAATCAGTAACACTTTATAATAAGGTTCTATTTATTACATAAATTAAATAAAAAGTACACTTTGCTAACTCAAGCTTAAACTTTAAAATAAATAAAACCACTTTTTTTAAAAAAAAGTAAAACATTTTTCCACACAGTGCTATCAAGAATCGAGAAAAAAAGAGAGAAAAAATAATTGGATCGATAATCAGAATCGTCAGTGGCATTATTATTGATAAAATGTTATCAAATCCCATCCCTATGTGAAGACAGTAAAATTATAATTAAACATTAAAGAACATGCATGTTTTTTAATAGTTTTTTTTAAGATTTAAAAGATTAAAACATTTTGCTAACATGCTCTTATTGTGTGTCACTGTCAGTCTTGTTACATCAGTGCAAAACTAGGGTATGCAGATTAATTATTATTATTATACATCATTCATCAGCATGCATTGATTAATCCCATGGCATGTATAAAAAAAATAAAGTTAGTCTGCACCCCTGCCCCCCCGACACTGTCACCTTTTTTAGTGTGTGGAGTTTGCAGGTATGATTTTTATCCATATCTTTCACATCTACTGCAGTCAGATTCACCCGTTTTCACTCTGAAGCAGGGCTCCAGACTAACTTTTCCACTGGTTGCACTGCTGCCACCAACTTTCTCAGTTGGTCGCACCTGCATATGATTTGGTCGCACCTTCTTTTTTGTTTGTTTTTTTGCTACATGCCATGGGATTAATCAATGCATGCTGATGAATAGTGGTCTTAATCTGCATACCCTAGTTTTGCACTGATGTAAAACGACTGACCGTGACACAAGACCTCATGTTAGCAAAATGTTTTAATCTTTTAACTCTCAAAAAAACTATTAAAAAACATGTATGTTCTTTAAAGTTTGATTATAAATTTACTGTCTTTACATAGGGATGGGGATTTTATCAATATCAATGCCACTGACAATTCTGATTATCAATCCGATTCTTTAACGATTCTCTTATCGATTCTTGATAGCACTGTGAGGAAAAATGTTGTCATATGCTTTTCAAAAAAACAAGTGGTTTTATTTATTTTAAAGCTTAAGCTTGAGTAAGCAAACTGTACTTTTTATGTAATTTATGTAATCAATAGAACCTTATTGTAAAGTGTTACTGATTAGTTATACATTGATTCAGACGTCTCCTGAGTTCAGTGTTGGAAAGATCAGTTGTTTTAACCATTCATTAAAATGAATCGGTTCAAATGAGTCGTTAGTTCGCGAATTGGACATGTCATGCGCGTTGTGTGATTATCCCAGCAGTTAGGACATGGACATCCAAGATTTGTCAACACAGAAAACATTTCATCATTGGATAGTTTTTTTCGTTTAATTAAAGTGTTGTTTTATGTCAGCTGAATGTCTGGAACGCTTTTCAGAGAAGATAAGGCAACTTATTTAGCACAATTCACCCAGCGGTAATTCAGGGAAAAAAAAATCTCCGAATGCTCCACATGAAACTTTGGTCTTCCGACCTTTTACCACCGTGTCGATTTATTTTGATTAAAATGTGCGAGGGAGAGAGAGCAAGACAGCGCTTAGTTTGTAGACGGTGAAGTCTTGTTTACACTTTCGCCTCTCTGAAGAGAGTGTGTGCGCGCGCAACCGGGTCTCTCTCTCTGCTCGTTCAGTTAAACATGAAAACATGTAACGTTAGTTCATCTACATTACTCACTGATCAAATAAGTCTTTGGCGGGACAAAAATTCATTTTGGCGGGCGCTAAAACAAGTTCAATGCAGGAAAATTCATGCGTGAATTTAACTGAGTTGTACATGACCATGCACTCGCACAAATGCGACCACATACAATTTTAACTCGCACATTCTCAAAAAATGGTCGCAGTCTGGAACCCTGCTCTGAAGGAATCACTCACATTGGCTGGGCACTTGTAATGACACATCAAGGATGTTAAGAGGCTAAAAGCAGGTTTAAAACTTGCCCCATTGAAGTCAACAGGGTGCAAATTTTAAAAATAGAATAACTCGGTGTAGGCAACACCGATTTGTGTCGTTGTTCTCTGTATTGACAGCACTCCAAATGTACAAAAAAATGAGCTCAATGTTAAAATTGACCGGAGTTCCCCTTAAACTATTACTCTAATATTAAAAATGGTTGATATTTTTTGCAAAAACATTGATGCATTATTATTATTAACTAGAACTTTTATGACTCTCTTATTTTCATATTTCCTTATTGTCCGTGCAGAGGCCATTTCATTTCATTTTATTTATTTTTTCTTTGTGAGGTGCATGTTATTCAGACATTTATTTATTGTTTACACCAAGATGAAGACAATGAAAGTCTCACAGCAGAGAGCACTTATGGAGAAGATCCAGAAAAAAGACTTGCCACAACCATACAAGGACATACGGGAGGACATATCAGACCTTTGAGAATTTGTTGTAGAGAGTAAGATCTGCACAATATGTGCCTTATTATTTACGTCTCTTAAGATCTAACATTTTAGGAATATTTTATATTTCTTTTGCAAATTCCTTCGTACCCTCAATGTGAAGTATCTTGTTGATTTTGCATTTAAGAAATGGGAAACATGGAAGAGTCACTTCGTGTTATTCAACAGTCTATTGCGGAGCTTAAAAACA
This sequence comes from Vimba vimba, assembly GCA_022828995.1. Classification (NCBI taxonomy): domain Eukaryota; kingdom Metazoa; phylum Chordata; class Actinopteri; order Cypriniformes; family Leuciscidae; genus Vimba; species Vimba vimba. The sequence continues at coordinate 22,418,122 of CM040832.1, read as the reverse complement.
TGATAACAGCACCTGGACAGTACCCAGTACCATCAGACAATGCAGCCAACACTATTGTAAGTTTCTCAGACACCAAATCACTTAAATTCTTTCTTTTGATATGTAGTTTTCTTTGACCAAAAAATAACTTCCTTGTTTTTGATTATTCTAACTGTTCTAATACTTTTCAAGTTTTTTAAAGGAGTCATACCCTAGTATTACCTTGGATACCTACTGCTGTATTATAGTCTTTCAGGCCCTTCTAAAAAAGAAAAGTGGGAAAAAAAATAAACACAGAGCTCCTCTGACCCTTATTTCTGTAGGCATTATTGTCTCGCGAGATCTGATGCGATATTTTGGCTGTCGTGGACGGTCATTATAATAATGCAAATGAGGGGCGCGTTGATTGGTTGCAGGAAGGAGGGGGGTTGACACCGCATGTAACGCTTTAGCATATCATTACAAACTGACATCATGGCGCAAGTTGTGAATGAATGCGACCGGCTTCCCGGCCAGTGTATAAGTATGAGGCGCCGTTTAGGGCTTAAATCAAACTTCATTCACGCACGCATATATGAAACACGCTTGCATATATAATAAGTAGTCACACATACATGTATATGAACCCTCACGCACATAAAGTTACTCATATGAGACACGAGCACAGCACACACACACAAATATAAGACGTGAGCACACACACACACAAACTAGACGGCGCCTCATATATAAGCGTTAGGCAATAAATAAACAATAACCGAATTCATGATGATCTCAGTCATTTGTTTTTTGCAAAGTACGTTAGCAGCCATTCCCCATACCTCGAAGCTAATACTCCCGCCAGTGTTGTGCCTGAACGCGTTCATTGAACGATAGTTCATCAACTCGTTCATATTTTGGGCGAAAGTGAACTGAACGTACCGCATTACTGCCTGATGAACGTTACTGTGAACTCGTTCATTCTGGTGTCTGTGAACGCCACGCTCTCTCAGTTTAACTTCGTTCAGTAGGATGCCAGATTTCTATAAAGCCTTCCAGGCGAAAACCCACCTAGATGCTGTTTGTTACACACAGTAGAGCAATAAAAACACAGTCTCACCGTTTCAATTGCAGGCAATTTTGTTGGAATGGCGCTTTTCCCGAGCTTCGATGCCAACTTCGCCTGATATTGCCCCAAATTTGTGAAGGATTTCGGCGTACAATGTTTAGCACAAACACGTAACGATAAGCCAGTGGGAAGGGTTGAAGGAACCGCGTCATTAAAAATGTATTTAATCCACTGGTCCCTGATAGCTAGGTCCGTTCTTGGTAGAGAAAACACATTTACATGTTGATTCTGGCAGTCAACCACAGAGCAACTCACGTGTGCACTTCGTTTCTGCATCTTTCGCGACTGAATATGAGGGGGAGATGGGAGAGGGTAAGGGCGAGCTTCCTTCTGCGCTGTCCATATATGGCATATCCTCCCCCGTCGTGACGTCAAGACAGAGAAGAAATCAAAATCTCGTATTTGAGTGCGCGTGCACGTGGGCTATTTTACAAACCCTGAGGTAAACAAACGCTTCACTTTTAAATATCGGCTTCCCGGCCAGTGTATAATCGTTAGGCAATAATAACATACATTGATTCTCGTGGAAAAGTGAAGATTGTAGGTGATCACTCCTTTAAAAATAAGCCTAACCCCAGTGAGTGTTTTTACAATATACAGACACACACTAGTGCTGGGGATCGATACAGATGTCCAGATTCAATTTGATTCCGATTAGCAAGATTTCAATTTTTGGTTCGATTTAATAATTTTCATAAAAAAAATTGTGATTTCTCAATTTATCCAGAATTGTGCATCTTTATTGTATTATAAAAAAAATAAGGTTATGACACCAAACACCATTTGATTTTTATGAGCCTGAATATTCGAATGCAATATTTTTGAAAAATGCCCATCACTACTTCTTATTTTTAATAACAAAGATAAAATAAAACGTTATCTGGTCATTTTTGTTGTTGTATCCTTAGGTTGAAATCTATCCTGGATCAGAAGTGTTTGTGTCCAGAAGTGCATGGAGGGCAGCATCATGCCAATACGTCCACTTCTATGGTAAGGTGTCTCCTCTGTAGTGTTTTTGACATGGAGACTCTTCTCCGAAGCAACCTTAGAGGTACATTTACAAGTACTAATAGTAATATACCATTATACTTTAAATGTTTCTTCCTACAAGTATCACTTTTTCCGGTATTTAGGTGGAAAATCCAAGACCGCATGCGGTGAAGAGGCAAGAGATGGCCTGGATCCAGGGAAGGTCAAGGCAATTATGAGTAAGTTTATTAATTGGTCTGTTTAAACGTATGACTGAACCATAGACTGCAAATATAGAAACCTCCTGTATTTGAGCCTGTCATAAACAGCCCTGAAAGAGACATTTTGACGGGAAAAATTAGTGAAAAATTACATGGTTTTTGCTTTCTTTCGCAAATATTTTGTCCTCCCCCGAGATTTTTTTTGCATTCCGACCGGGGGTTAAAAACGGGGGGAAAAATGTAATAGGTTATATTTACAGTACCAGTCAAAAGTTTGGAAACATGACTATTTTTTATGTTTTTGAAAGAAGTCTCTTATGCTCATCAAGTACAGTAATATACATCAACAGTAATATTATTAAATATTATTACAATTTAAAATAATTGTTCTCTTTTTTAATATACTTTAAAATGTAATTTATTTTGGTGATGCAAAGCTGAATTTTCATCAGCAAGTACTCCAGTCTTTGGTGTCTTATGATCCTTCAGAAATCACTCTAATATGCTGATTTATGATCAATGTTGGAAACAGTTGTGCTGCTTAATATTTTTTTTATAACCTGAGATACTTTTTTCAGGATTATTTGATGAGTAAAAAGTTAAAAAGAACTGTATTTATTTAGAATAGAAATCTTTTGTAACAATATACACTACCGTTCAAAAGTTTGGGAACAATAACTATTTTTTAAAGAAATTAGTACTTTAATTCAACAAGGATGCGTTAAATTGATAAAAGGTGATGGTAACGATTTATATTGTTAGAAATGTTTTTATTTTGAATAAATGCTGTTTTTATGAATAAATGCTGTTAACGTTTTACTCATCAATGAATCCTGAAAAAAGTATTCCAAAAAAATATATTAAACAGCACAACTGTTTCCATCATTGATAATAACTGAGTATCAAATCATCATATTAGAATGATTTCTGAAGGATCATAAGACACCAAAGACTGGAGTACTTGCTGATGAAAATCCAGCTTTGCATCACAAAAATAAATTACATTTTAAAGTATATTAAAAAAGAGAACCATTATTTTAAATTGTAATAATATTTCATAATATCACTGTTTTGTTTTGTTTTGTTTTTTAACTGCAGGCTTGATGAGCATAAGAGACTTCTTTCAAAAACATTAAAAATAGTCATGTTTCCAAACTTTTGACTGGTACTGTATATTTAGTTATTTTATATTTTAATATACTTTCAAATATAATTTATTCCTGTGATCAAAGCTGAATTTTCAGCATCATTACTCCAGTCTTCAGTGTCACATCCTTCAGAAATCATTCTAATATCCTGATTTGATACTCTACTTTACTAAATACTTTGGTATTTTTCAATGTTGGAAATGGTTGTGCTTCTTAATATTTTCTTTTATAACCTGTGATACTTTTTTCAGGATTCATTAATGAATAAAAAGTTAAAAAGAACAGCATTTATTCAAAATAGACAACTTTTCTCACAATGTAAGTTGTTACTAGGGATGTTAACGATTAATCGATTAATTGATGATAATTCATTTAATCGATAAAACTTAAGCAGGTTCATGCTGCTCAAACCTTCATGTAAACACCTTAATCGATCCGATTGAGCTCGATCCGAATGAAATTGATCGGATTGAAAGGGGTGAAATGCAATGTGGCGCCGCATGATTAACATCGCGCAACATCAGCATCACACGTGCACACGGAACACACATGTAGGAAACCTTGTGAATTACAGCCGTTTCACACCGCAAGCGTGAACGGTGCATATTTTTTCAGCACTCATCTTAATCAATGAGTGCATTTACACTGCGAGCAGGAGCGTCGTGTGAGCAGCAGTGAAGCGGTTTCGGCGCTGAGTCTATTTTTGCTGCGCAGCTCACGCTCAATTAAAATGAAAGCACACTTTTGATGGACAAAATAAATGTGATTTCACACAAAAACTGCCTAAACTGCACATAATTTGCATGTCTAGTGTGTTAAGTTTTAACAGAAGTGTTTGATGTCAGAAAAGAAAATGAAGACTCAAAAATATTTCTAGAAAATGTACCCATTTAAACTTGTCTTAATTATTCAGTTTGGGTAAAACTATATAGTTTTTTATTAGAGATGCACCGATTACAATTTTCTGGGCCGATTCCGATTTCCGATTTTTCATTGAGTTTGACCTGCCGATACCGATTTTAGCCGATTCCAATTTCATTTTTTCTAACCACTTTACAGCACACACAAATATTTATTTTATATCTTTTCTGTAATAGAACATTTTACAATTTGCATAGTAGTACATATTTTTTTGAACAGATAAACACTATAAAATAGAATTATATAAATTACTCCAGGTTCACACACATCTAAAGTGCAGTGTTATGGAAGAACCATTTCCTTTTCACATCCAATATCCAATATTTTTATATATATATATGTATTTAGCAAACTAAACATCTGTATGAAAACAGGGAATGGCAATAAAATAATATATAAATAAAAAAAATAAAATAAAATAAATATAGCCTTGCAGTATAAAGATATTTCTCAAAGCACACACACACACACGGGCCTATTGCAATTACTTGTACAAACTGAATAATAAAACAAGTTTAAATGGGTACATTTTCTATAAATATTAGTCTTCGTTTTCTTTTCTGACATAGCCTACTCCAGGTCTTGTTAAAACACGCAAATTCTGTGCATTTTGGGCACTTTTTTTGTGAAACCCTATTTAGGATATTTTGTCCATCAAAAGTGTGCTTTCCCTTTAATTCCCGCTGCTCACGCAGTGCAGCAAATAGACTCTGCGCCGAAACACGCGCTTCACTGCTCGCGACGCTTCTGCTTGACGCTCACGCGCTGCTCCAGCTCCTGTTGTGAAAGCACTCATCGATTAACATGCACGCCGAAAAAAATACGTGCTTGCGGTCTGAACGGACGTTATTCACAAGGTTTTCTGCATGTGTTTTCTGCACGGATGTTGCGCGATGTTAATCATGCGGCGCCCGAGTGCATTTGACCGGCATAAAATCGGCATTTGTCAGACTGACCGGCCGGTCGCCGGTCACGGCCGTTCACGTGAAAATCGGCCAATTCCGGTCACCAGCCGATCAATCGGTGCATCTCTATTTTTTATAGGTTTGGCCAGAACCTAGTGGCCTTGGCCTTGGTATTTGGGGGGTCTTGTCATGGAAAAGTTTGGGAACCCCTGATATAAAGTAACACTAGCCAAAGGATGACAAAAATGAACGGATGCTGTGTTGATGCGTTAATTATTTTATCAATATTTAATCAATTTAACGTGTTAACATTGACAGCCCAAATGTATGTATTCCATAATCTCAGCATTTTGTGCATAATCACATAGCCTTGACATCGCGATTGCGATATGAATAATTGTGCTGCACTAATGATTACTGAAGGATCATGTGACACTCAAGACTGAAGTAATGATGCAAATTCAGCTTTGATCACAGGAAATAAGTAAATTTAAAAATGTTACACTATATTCAAATAGTCAAACAGTTAGGCTATTTTAAACTTAATTTTAATTTGAATTAACTGAGCATTGGTGTTTTGGCACAGAGTTGACAACTCAGTTGCGGTCCGTGCGGGCATGAATCTCAGAGTTTGTGGAACCATGTCAACTGCCTGTTGCTTGTTTATCTTTGTTTCCTTCGGAACAGGTGCTTGGAAATGTTCATTGTCACATCTGTAAAAACAAACAAAAAACAAAACACTTGAGCATGCTCATAACACATACACATCAAAAACACATCAAATAAACTGTAGGTATTATTATCATTATCAATCACTAATGGCCATGGATTAAAAAAGACAACAGTTGTTGTAATTTCATACAAGAACATGTACTTTTGTATTATGACGATGTAAACAATTGCATTTCATCAGTAAAATATAACGTCTGTTTACTCAGTATGATTCTTGATCACACTGAGAACTGAACGACACCTGCGTTCCCCTCTGCGAGGTGCTGGAGAAGGAGAGCTTGATGCAGCCACATTCCTAAAAAAACAAAAAAAACACGCATTGTCCAAAATAAACTGATTAATGGTTATGGACGCATAATGCATGTGTATATCTGTTGATGGGCCATAGGACAGAGAAATAACTATTGATGGGCCATAGACCGCGTCACAGCGAGTATCTGTTGATGGGACATAGGCTATAGACCGCACGCATTTAGAGCATTTCAAACATGTACACCTGTATTCACAAACTTCTGTGCATAAGGCAGTATTTTAGCATGATAAGCTGGGCCATAGGCTAACCAAAATCTAACATTTTATACATAAAAATATATTGTCTAGTATTTAAACAGTATCACATTTTAACTGAAGCTAAAATATATTTGGACCAAATCACATAGGTTACATTTACATAGATATCCGCAAAGCTAAATTAGGCATAAGGCAGTATTTTAACATGATAATCAGTGTCAGAAGCTAAACAAAACTGAGCTAAATATATTGTGTATATTAATATGTTTAGTAACTTATCACATTACAAATGTTTACACCTGAGCATAGCTTACAAGAAAGTAAGGGACACTGTTAGGCAATATTTCCCATAAGATGTCAAAAGCTAGCCAAAACTAGGCACAATATAGTCTGAAATTTATACGAGAACTATATTATCAGAAGAAGAATTATATAACAACTTACTCCGTATCCTTGGCAGGATCAACTCTCTTCAAAATACAACTGTTCGTCATCTTGAGTTTCAATCTTGCTCTGAGGAAAAGGTGAATTCTTCCTTGCTGTCCAGAATCCTCTGAAGGGCCTCTTTACCGGAGTAGCGTGCCATACTCAAAACGCGACGAACTATCAGTGAATCTGATGAAGGAACTTTGTGTTTTTGTATCATTGATCAGGGGCATGTGTGATGCATATAGATCACCTAAACTATTTACCATGTGAATAGCACCTGGGGTATGGGGCCTCAGCTCATTAGAGATGAAAGGAGAACGAAAAAACTGTACATCTCCATGGTTTCAAACGGATTACATAAAATGAGAATATTTGTTTTTGATATGAATTACTTAATTTAAAAGTAGACATTCCAAGCTTTATAAAGACATCTCTCATGAAAGTGTGGCTAATATTCGCTGAGTTACAGTTTATTTTCAGACACGTTTTAGAATGGACTTCACTGACAGAGATGGCAGAACTCGCATCATGTTTAAACCATTTCTGATGACCAACAAAACACACATCTCTGACTGGTGGAAAAACGTGTAACTCCATTTGAGCTTGATTTGGTCAAAAATGTAAAAAATGGCATTAAAAAGCATTAGATTTAATTTGAAGATACCTGCTGAAACCCTGTTCTGTCATTAATTACTCACCTTCAAGCCCCAAAAAGGTAGTAAAGACATCAGTGCTTTGTGAAAAAAAACATAATTTGGCACTTTATTTACATATAATCTCCAACGCTGTCATGATCCTGCCATCTAGTCCTTGAGGTTCTTTAATTCTTGAGGCAGGATCATGACAGACCCATGTTTTATGTGGACACACATTTCCTTTTTCTGGGCCATGTGCTTGTGTTGTCTCATCATCTACATCTAGCCCCGCTCTCCTTGTTATCCTTGTTTAGTCATTATTGTTTCCCCATTATCACCTGTTGCCCTCATTATTTGTTCCCTATTTAATCCCCTCATGTCTGCTGTCTTGTGTCGGTTCATTGTCATTCAATGTCAAACTTTGTCAAACATTGTCAAACATTGTGTGATCACTCTGTGAGTATTCCTGTCAAGTGGATTGTCTAGTGTAGTTCTGATCTTGTATTTGCTGTTTGTTTATTGTCTAGTTAATTGTCAAAGTCATAGTCCAGTTTAGTCACACGTTGTCCTGTCTAGTCTTGTTTTGCCCCCTCGTGGGTTTTGTTTTCCCTTTTATTTGTATATAATAAACCTAGTGTGTCCTGCAAACTGTCTGCTATTGGGTTCATCCTTCAACCTCATAACAAACGCACGTTCACACAACGTCTGCCCTTGCTGCTCTAGTGGAGATTAATATTTTGTAAATAAAGTGGTAATCATTTTTTTTTTCACAAACAAAATACTCGACTTGTCTTTACTAACTTTCTGGTGCTTGAAAGTGGTAGTTGCGTAGAATGTCAATGGAGGGAGAGATAGCTCTCAGATTTCTTTAAAAAGATCTTTATTTGTGTAAACGGAATGTCTTACAGATTTGGAATGACATGAGGATGACTAAATAATGACAGAATTTGCATTTGTAGGTAAACTAAGCCTTTAACCATAACCACTGACATCTTGTATTGTTTTGCAGATGCTGTCATAAAACGTCACGAAAAGGCAACTGTTGGACAGTTGGGCCAGGCCATTAATTCCAAGTTGGCAGAACTGAGGTTCCAAAACAAGAAGAAAGAAACAGTTTTATAATAACTTTTTTTTATTATAAATGTTTTGTTCTACAACGTACACTGCACACATTCACACCCAAACATCTAGATACTTATTAAAAACTTATGATTTCAAAAGTTAACATAACTTCAACTAAATTCGTGTTTTCAGTATAGTTGTGTGCAATTTAGGTTGTAGAACATAACTCAAAGTATCCTCAAGTTGTTTACCACAGGCTTTATTTAGCTTGATTCATGTTTGAATCAATTCATGATTGATGTTTTAAGTGCAGTTAATATTATATGTACTTACTTTACCCTGTTTGTCAGCATCAATAAAAACATAATTTTGTGTAGTAGTGTGTTCCTGAATGCAATGTAAATATTTACATATATGGAGACTATTTGCATCAAGTGGGAGTAAATGTGAATATATTATATGAAAACATGTTTAGGTTTATTTACATATATATGAAGTATACTAAAAGGAGCACTGAATATTTGAGTATGTTTCAGAATAGATTTACATACAGTATACAGAAATCTAATGTTAACAAATATTAGACGTTAATATATGCACATATATTGCAAATTAATATATTTACATAGATAAGCATCTAAATGTATTTACATACAAATGAAATTAATATATGTAAATATTTCCAATAAAATACATTTACATATAAAGAAATCTAATATGTTAACAAATATTAGAAATTAATATATGTAAATATTTCCAATTACAATATATTTACATATAAAGAAATCTAATATGTTAACATATATTAGAAATTAATATATGCACATATATTGCAAATTAATATATTTACATATAACGGAAATTAATATATGTAAATATTTCCAATTAAAATATATTTACATATAAAGAAATCTAATATGTTAACATATATTAGAAATTAATATATGTACATATTTTGCAAATGAATATATTTACATAGATTGATATCTAAATGTATTTATTTACATATAAAATAAAGAAATATATGTAAATATTTCCAATCAAAATATATTTACACATATTTAATATATGTGAAAAATATTAAAAAGGGGCCAAAATCAAATATTTAAATATATTTTTAATATATATTTCAAAATATATTTACATATAAATATAACATATATTTTAATCTATTTAGATTTAAGACATTTAAATATATGAAAATATATTTATTATTAATATATTTCAATATATGTGTCTTCTGTATGGGACAGCACTAGATAAAACCTCCTTTTATAAGCTCCTCTTTATTCAACAGAGTTATGAGCTGACTTTATTTATTTATTGAAAACTCATAAACATCTGCTTTATTTTTCTTTTATTTATTTAATTATTTATTTTTTAAACAAAAACATTAACGATACCAATTCCTCGGAACTGGAAATCGCAGGATGAATGCCTACTCCCGGGGAGGAGAAACCGCAGAGCGTGCTTCTCCCCGAGATAAAGCACTGGATCCAACAGGTGTTTGTTAGTTTAACCATTTGCGATCCCCAAGATGCGCGTCGACGCCGTGCCTCGGCAGCAGCGGGACCCGCGCCTCGGGGGGCGCGCACCGAACCGTCCTCCTCGAAGAACAGCCGGCGGGAGAGGAGCGTCCTCACGGACAGCTTCTCGCAATGCTCACAGTCAGCCCCCTCGAGAACTGACTGTTGGCATGCTCCACTCCCAAACAAGCAACACAAAGCTTTTACTCTGGAGTGTGTGTCCCCACCCGTGATATAACGTGGGCAGGGAACAACACAACGCTTGCTTGCTTTCCTTTTTTTTTTGCCATAATATATATACATATTGCAACTTGACAGACAACAATAAATATGACAGGGACAGATATACAGAGAGCGCTTGCTGAAGGCACAGAAGCTAACGCGATCTGTGTCAGCGGGGCTGCCTTATAGTTTCCTGGTCGATGACGTCACCCGCCTATGACGTCTTGTCTTTCCATTGGACTGATTATACACGTGCTTCACGACGCAATCACGCAGGGCGTTCCCACCGCGTCTCGACGCAGCTCGAGTTCCCTTGAAAGGGAACCCAAGATCGAGGACTCTTTGGCCAGAAATATGTTCACGAGGTCTAAAGGGGCCCTCTGTAGCTGATTGATCATCAAAAGGAGTCTATAACTTTATATAGTTTAAAAAAAGTTTTATGACACTTTGACCACAATTAAGTTCAAAGGGTCAGACATGAACATCTACATAGCTTATGAAGCATCAGAAGGAGTCTATGAATATGTATAGAAAGCCCAATATCGAGAACTCTTTAGCCAGAAATATGTTCAGGAGGTCAAAGGGGGCCCTCAGTATAGGTGATTTATCATCAAAAGGAGTCTATAACTTTATATAGTTTGAAAAATTTTGAGGAAACTTTAACCACAAATAAGTTCAAAGGGTCAGATATGGACATCTATATGGCATATGAAGCATCAGAAGGAGTCTATGAGTATGTATAGAAAGACCAAGATCGAGGACTCTTTGGCCAGAAATATGTTCAGGAGGTCAAAAGGGGACCTCTGCATAGCTGATTTATCATCAAAAGGAGTCTATGAATTTATATAGTTTGATAAATTTTCAGGACACTTTGACCAAAAATAAGTTCAAAGGGTCAGATATGGACACCTATTTGGCTTATGAAAGCCCAAGATCGAGGACCCTTTGGCCAGAAATTTGTTCAGGAGGTCAAAAGGGGACCTCTGAATAGCTGATTTATCATCAAAAGGAGTCTATAACTTTATATAGTTTGAAAAATTTTGAGGACACTTTGACCACAAAAAAGTTCAAAGGGTCAGATATGGACATGTATATATCTTATGAAGCATCAGAAGGAGTCTAAGAGTATGTATAGAAAGCCCAAGATCGAGGACTCTTTGGCCAGAAATATGTTCAGGAGGTCAAAAGGGGACCTCTGAATAGCTGATTTATCATCAATAGCAGTCTATAACTTTATATAGTTTGAAATTTTTTTAGGACACTTTGACCACAAATAAGTTCAAAGGGTCAGATATGGACATCTATATGGCTTTTGAAGCATCAGAAGGAGTCTATGAGTATGTATAGAAAGCCCAAGATCGAGGACTCTTTGGCCAGAAAAATGTTAAGGAGGTCAAAAGGGGCCCTCTGTAGCTGATTTATCATCAAAAGGAGTCTATAACTTTATATAGTTTGAAAATTTTTTAGGACACTTTGACCACAAATAAGTTCAAAGGGTCAGATATGGACATCTATATGGCTTATGAAGCATCAGAAGGAGTCTATGAGTATGTATAGAAAGCCAGAGATCGAGGACTCTTTGGCCAGAAATATGTTCAGGAGGTCAAAAGGGGACCTCTGAATAGCTGATTTATCATCAAAAGGAGTCTATAAATTTATATAGTTTGATAAATTTTTAGGACACTTTGACCACAAATAAGTTCAAAGGGTCAGATATGGACATGTATATGGCTTATGAAAGCCCAAGATCGAGGACCCTTTGGCCAGAAATATGTTCAGGAGGTCAAACGGGGACCTCTGAATAGCTGATTTATCATCAAAAGGAGTCTATAACTTTATATAGTTTAAAAAATTTTGAGGACACTTTGACCACAAATAAGTTCAAAGGGTCAGATATGGACATGTATATGTCTTATGAAGCATCAGAAGGAGTCTATGAGTATGTATAGAAAGCCCAAGATCGAGGACTCTTTGGCCAGAAATATGTTCAGGAGGTCAAAAGGGGACCTCTGAATAGCTGATTTATCATCAATAGCAGTCTATAACTTTATATAGTTTGAAAATTTTTTAGGACACTTTGACCACAAATAAGTTCAAAGGGTCAGATATGGACATCTATATGGCTTTTGAAGCATCAGAAGGAGTCTATGAGTATGTATAGAAAGCCCAAGATCGAGGACTCTTTGGCCAGAAATATGTTCAGGAGGTCAAAAGGGGACTTCTGAATAGCTGATTTATCATCAAAAGGAGTCTATAACTTTATATAGTTTGAAAGATTTTTAGTACACTTTGACCACAAATAAGTTCAAAAGGTCAGATATGGACATCTATATGGCTTATGAAGCATCAGAAGGAGTCTATGAGTATGTATAGTTAGCCCAAGATCGAGGACTCTTTAGCCAGAAATAGGTTCAGGAAGTCAAAAGGGGACCTCTGAATAGCTGATTTATCATGAAAAGGAGTCTATAACTTTATATAGTTTGAAAAATTCTAGGTACACTATGACCACAAATAAGTTCAAAAGGTCAGATATGGACATCTATATGGCTTATGAAGCATCAGAAGGAGTCTATGAGTATGTATAGTTAGCCCAAGATCGAGGACTCTTTGGCCAGAAATATATTCAAGAGGTCAAAATGGGCCCTCTGTATAGCTGATTTATCATCAAAAGGAGTCCATAACTTTATATAGTTTGAAAAATTTTGAGGACACTTTGACCACAAATAAGTTCAAAAGTTCAGATATGGACATGTATAAGGCTTATGAAGCATGAGAAGGAGTCTATGAGTATGTATAGAAAGCCCAAGATCGAGGACTCTTTGGCCAGAAATATGTTCAGGAGGTCAAAAGGGGAACTCTGAATAGGTGATTTATCAACAAAAGAAGTCTATAACTTTATATAGTTTGAAACTGTTTTAGGACACTTTGACCACAAATAAGTTCAAAGGGTCAGATATGGACATCTATATGGCTTATGAAGCATCAGATGGAGTCTATGAGTATGTATAGAAAGCCCAAGATCGAGGACTCTGGCCAGAAATATGTTCAGGAGGTCAAAAGGGCCCCTCTGTAGCTGATTTATCATCAAAAGGAGTCTATAACTTTATATAGTTTGAAAAATTCAGTATGTCAAATATGGACTTTTGACAGGATTATATAACATCCGAAGATATCAATCTGAATGTAATGTATTAATCTTTTAGGACGCTTTGGCCACAAACATGTTCAGGTGGTCAAGAGGGGACCTCTGTATTTATCATCAAAAGGAGTCTATAACTTTTTATAGTTTGAAAAATTTTGAGGACACTTTGACCACAAATAAGTACAAAAGGTCAGATATGGACATCTATATGGCTTATAAAGCATCAGAAGGAGTCTCTGAGTATGTATAGAAAGCCCAATATCGAGGACTCTTTGGCCAGAAATAGGTTCAGGAGGTCAAAATGGGACCTCTGTATAGCTGATTTATCATCAAAAGGAGTCTATAACTTTATATAGTTTGAACATTTTTCTGGACACTTTGACCAAAAATAAATTCAAAAGGTCAGATGTGGACATCTAATATGGCATATGAAGCATCAGAATGAGTCTATGAGTATGTATAGAAAGCCCAAGATCGAGGACTCTTTGGCCAGAAATACATTCCTTGGGTCAAAAATGGACTTCTGTATAGCTGAAGTAACATCAGAAAGAGTCAACGAGTATAGGTTGACTCTTTCTGGGTCAAGTTTCGAGTACTCCTTGGCCAGAACAAAATTCAGTATGTCAAATATGGACTTTTAACAGGATGATATAACATCTGAAGATATCAATCTGAATGTATTGTATTAATCTTTAGGGACTCTTTGGCCAGAAATATGTTCAGGTGGTCAAAAGGTGACCTCTGTATAGGTGATTTATCATCAAAAGGAGTCTATAACTTTATATAGTTTTAAAAAATTTTAGGACACTTTGACCACAATTAAGTTCAAAGGGGCATATATGGACATCTATATGGCTTAGGAAGCATCAGAAGGAGTCTATGAGTATGTATTGAAAGCCCAAGATCGAGGACTCTTTGGCCAGAAATATGTTCAGGAGGTCAAAAGGGGACCTCTGAATAGATGATTTATCATCAAAAGAAGTCTATAACTTTATATAGTTTGAAAATTTTTTAGGTCACTTTGACCACAAATAAGTTCAAAGGGTCAGATATGGACATCTATATGGCTTATGTAGCATCAGAAGGAGTCTATGAGTATGTATAGAAAGCCCAAGATCGAGGACTCTTTGGCCAGAAATATGTTCAGGAGGTCAAAATGGAACCTCTGTATAGCTGATTTATCATCAAAAGGAGTCTATAACTTTATATAGTTTGAAAATTTTTTTGGACACTTTGACCAAAAATAAATTCAAAGGGTCAGATGTGGACATCTAATATGGCATGAAGCACCAGAATGAGTCTATGAGTATGTATAGAAAGCCCAAGATCGAGGACTCTTTGGCCAGAAATACATTACTTGGGTCAAAAATGGACATTTGTATGGCTGAAGTAACATCAGAAAGAGTCAACGAGTATAGGTTGACTCTTTCTGGGTCAAGTTTCGAGTACTCCTTGGCCAGAAAAAAATTCATTATGTCAAATATGGACTTTTGATAGGATGATATAACATCCGAAGATATCAATCTGAATGTATTGTATAAATCTTTTAGGACTCTTTGGCCAGAAATAGGTTCAGGAGGTCAAAAGGGGACCTCTGATTAGCTGATTTATCATCAAAAGGAGTCTATAACTTTATAGACTCCTTTTGATGATTTTTGGACACTTTGACCAAAAATAAGTTCAAAAGGTCAGATGTGGACATCTAATATGGAATATGAAGCATCAGAAGGAGTCTATGAGTATGTATAGAAAGCCCAAGATCGAGGACTCTTTTGCCAGAAATATGTTCAGGAGGTCAAAAGGGGAACTCTGAATAGCTGATTTATCAACAAAAGAAGTCTATAACTTTATATAGTTTGAAACTGTTTTAGGACACTTTGACCACAAATAAGTTCAAAGGGTCAGATATGGACATCTATATGGCTTATGAAGCATCAGATGGAGTCTATGAGTATGTATAGAAAGCCCAAGATCGAGGACTCTGGCCAGAAAAATGTTCAGGAGGTCAAAAGGGGCCCTCTGTAGCTGATTTATCATCAAAAGGAGTCTATAACTTTATATAGTTTGAAAAATTCAGTATGTCAAATATAGACTTTTGACAGGATTATATAACATCCGAAGATATCAATCTGAATGTAATGTATTAATCTTTTAGGACTCTTTGGCCACAAACATGTTCAGGTGGTCAAGAGGGGACCTCTCTATTTATCATCAAAAGGAGTCTATAACTTTTTATAGTTTGAAAAATTTTGAGGACACTTTGACCACAAATAAGTACAAAAGGTCAGATATGGACATCTATATGGCTTATAAAGCATCAGAAGGAGTCTCTGAGTATGTATAGAAAGCCCAATATTGAGGACTCTTTGGCCAGAAATAGGTTCAGGAGGTCAAAATGGGACCTCTGTATAGCTGATTTATCATCAAAAGGAGTCTATAACTTTATATAGTTTGAACATTTTTCTGGACACTTTGACCAAAAATAAATTCAAAAGGTCAGATGTGGACATCTAATATGGCATATGAAGCATCAGAATGAGTCTATGAGTATGTATAGAAAGCCCAAGATCGAGGACTCTTTGGCCAGAAATACATTCCTTGGGTCAAAAATGGACTTCTGTATAGCTGAAGTAACATCAGAAAGAGTAAACGAGTATAGGTTGACTCTTTCTGGGTCAAGTTTCGAGTACTCCTTGGCCAGAACAAAATTCAGTATGTCAAATATGGACTTTTGACAGGATGATATAACATCTGAAGATATCAATCTGAATGTATTGTATTAATCTTTAGGGACTCTTTGGCCAGAAATATGTCAGGTGGTCAAAATGTGACCTCTGTATAGGTGATTTATCATCAAAAGGAGTCTATAACTTTATATAGTTTAAAAAAATTTTAGGACACTTTGACCACAATTAAGTTCAAAGGGGCAGATATGGACATCTATATGGCTTAGGAAGCATCAGAAGGAGTCTATGAGTATGTATTGAAAGCCCAAGATCGAGTACACTTTGGCCAGAAATATGTTCAGAAGGTCAAAAGGGGACCTCTGAATAGATGATTTATCATCAAAAGAAGTCTATAACTTTATATAGTTTGAAAATTTTTTAGGTCACTTTGACCACAAATAAGTTCAAAGGGTCAGATATGGACATGTATATGGCTTATGAAGCATCAGAAGGAGTCTATGAGTATGTATAGAAAGCCCAAGATCGAGGACTCTTTGGCCAGAAATATGTTCAGGAGGTCAAAAGGGGCCCTCTGTAGCTGATTTATCATCAAAAGGAGTCTATAACTTTATATAGTTTGAAAAATTCAGTATGTCAAATATGGACTTTTGACAGGATTATATAACATCCGAAGATATCAATCTGAATGTAATGTATTAATCTTTTAGGACTCTTTGGCCACAAACATGTTCAGGTGGTCAAGAGGGGACCTCTGTATTTATCATCAAAAGGAGTCTATAACTTTTTATAGTTTGAAAAATTTTGAGGACACTTTGACCACAAATAAGTACAAAAGGTCAGATATGGACATCTATATGGCTTATAAAGCATCAGAAGGAGTCTCTGAGTATGTATAGAAAGCCCAATATCGAGGACTCTTTGGCCAGAAATAGGTTCAGGAGGTCAAAATGGGACCTCTGTATAGCTGATTTATCATCAAAAGGAGTCTATAACTTTATATAGTTTGAACATTTTTCTGGACACTTTGACCAAAAATAAATTCAAAAGGTCAGATGTGGACATCTAATATGGCATATGAAGCATCAGAATGAGTCTATGAGTATGTATAGAAAGCCCAAGATCGAGGACTCTTTGGCCAGAAATACATTCCTTGGGTCAAAAATGGACTTCTGTATAGCTGAAGTAACATCAGAAAGAGTAAACGAGTATAGGTTGACTCTTTCTGGGTCAAGTTTCGAGTACTCCTTGGCCAGAACAAAATTCAGTATGTCAAATATGGACTTTTGACAGGATGATATAACATCTGAAGATATCAATCTGAATGTATTGTATTAATCTTTAGGGACTCTTTGGCCAGAAATATGTTCAGGTGGTCAAAATGTGACCTCTGTATATGTGATTTATCATCAAAAGGAGTCTATAACTTTATATAGTTTTAAAAAATTTTAGGACACTTTGACCACAATTAAGTTCAAAGGGGCAGATATGGACATCTATATGGCTTAGGAAGCATCAGAAGGAGTCTATGAGTATGTATTGAAAGCCCAAGATCGAGGACTCTTTGGCCAGAAATATGTTCAGGAGGTCAAAAGGGGACCTCTGAATAGATGATTTATCATCAAAAGAAGTCTATAACTTTATATAGTTTGAAATTTTTTTAGGTCACTTTGACCACAAATAAGTTCAAAGGGTCAGATATGGACATCTATATGGCTTATGAAGCATCAGAAGGAGTCTATGAGTATGTATAGAAAGCCCAAGATCGAGGTCTCTTTGGCCAGAAATATGTTCAGGAGGTCAAAATGGGACCTCTGTATAGCTGATTTATCATCAAAAGGAGTCTATAACTTTATATAGTTTGAAAAATTTTTTGGACACTTTGACCAAAAATAAATTCAAAGGGTCAGATGTGGACAGACATCTAATATGGCATATGAAGCATCAGAATGAGTCTATGAGTATGTATAGAAAGCCCAAGATCGAGGACTCTTTGGCCAGAAATACATTACTTGGGTCAAAAATGGACATCTGTATGGCTGAAGTAACATCAGAAAGAGTCAACGAGTATAGGTTGACTCTTTCTGGGTCAAGTTTCGAGTACTCCTTGGCCAGAAAAAAATTCATTATGTCAAATATGGACTTTTGATAGGATGATATAACATCCGAAGATATCAATCTGAATGTATTGTATAAATCTTTTAGGACTCTTTGGCCAGAAATAGGTTCAGGAGGTCAAAAGGGGACCTCTGAATAGCTGATTTATCATCAAAAGGAGTCTATAACTTTATATAGTTTGAAAACATTTTTGGACACTGACCAAAAATAAGTTCAAAAGGTCAGATGTGGACATCTAATATGGAATATGAAGCATCAGAAGGAGTCTATGAGTATGTCTAGAAAGCCCAAGATCGAGGACTCTTTGGCCAGAAATATGTTCAGGAGGTCAAAAGGGGAACTCTGAATAGCTGATTTATCAACAAAAGAAGTCTATAACTTTATATAGTTTGAAACTGTTTTAGGACACTTTGACCACAAATAAGTTCAAAGGGTCAGATATGGACATCTATATGGCTTATGAAGCATCAGATGGAGTCTATGAGTATGTATAGAAAGCCCAAGATCGAGGACTCTGGCCAGAAATATGTTCAGGAGGTCAAAAGGGGCCCTCTGTAGCTGATTTATCATCAAAAGGAGTCTATAACTTTATATAGTTTGAAAAATTCAGTATGTCAAATATGGACTTTTGACAGGATTATATAACATCCGAAGATATCAATCTGAATGTAATGTATTAATCTTTTAGGACTCTTTGGCCACAAACATGTTCAGGTGGTCAAGAGGGGACCTCTGTATTTATCATCAAAAGGAGTCTATAACTTTTTATAGTTTGAAAAATTTTGAGGACACTTTGACCACAAATAAGTACAAAAGGTCAGATATGGACATCTATATGGCTTATAAAGCATCAGAAGGAGTCTCTGAGTATGTATAGAAAGCCCAATATCGAGGACTCTTTGGCCAGAAATAGGTTCAGGAGGTCAAAATGGGACCTCTGTATAGCTGATTTATCATCAAAAGGAGTCTATAACTTTATATAGTTTGAACATTTTTTGGACACTTTGACCAAAAATAAATTCAAAAGGTCAGATGTGGACATCTAATATGGCATATGAAACATCAGAATGAGTCTATGAGTATGTATAGAAAGCCCAAGATCGAGGACTCTTTGGCCAGAAATACATTCCTTGGGTCAAAAATGGACTTCGGTATAGCTGAAGTAACATCAGAAAGAGTAAACGAGTATAGGTTGACTCTTTCTGGGTCAAGTTTCGAGTACTCCTTGGCCAGAACAAAATTCAGTATGTCAAATATGGACTTTTGACAGGATGATATAACATCTGAAGATATCAATCTGAATGTATTGTATTAATCTTTAGGGACTCTTTGGCCAGAAATATGTTCAGGTGGTCAAAAGGTGACCTCTGTATAGGTGATTTATCATCAAAAGGAGTCTATAACTTTATATAGTTTTAAAAAATGTGAGGACACTTTAACCACAAATAAGTTCAAAGGGTCAGATATGGACATCTATATTGCTTATGAAGCATCAGAAGGAGTCTATGAGTATGTATAGAAAGCCCAATATTAGCTCCTAAATCAGCTATACTGAGGGCCCCTTTTGACCTCCTGAACATATTTCTGGCTAAAGAGTCCTCGATATTGGGCTTTCTATACATATTCTTAGACTCCTTCTGATGCTTCATATGCCATATTAGATGTCCACATCTGACGTTTTGAACTTATTTTTGGTCAAAGTGTCCAAAAAAATTTTCAAACTATAAAAAGTTATAGACTCCTTTTGATGATAAATCAGCTATACAGAGGTCCCCTCTTGACCACCTGAACATGTTTGTGGCCAAAGAGTCCTAAAAGATTAATACATTACATTCAGATTGATATCTTCGGATGTTATATAATCCTGTCAAAAGTCCATATTTGACATACTGAATTTTTTTCTGGCCAAGGAGTACTCGAAACTTGACCCAGAAAGAGTCAACCTATACTCGTTGACTCTTTCTGATGTTACTTCAGCCATACAGAAGTCCCCTTTTGACCTCCTGAACATATTTCTGTCCAAAGAGTCCTCGATCTTGGGCTTTCTATACATACTCATAGACTCCTTCTGATGCTTCATAAGCCATATAGATGTCCATATCTGACCCTTTGAACTTATTTGTGGTTAAAGTGTCCTCAAAATTTTTCAAACTATATAAAGTTATAGACTCCTTTTGAGGATAAATCAGCTATTCAGAGGTCCCCTTTTGACTTCCTGAACCTATTTCTGGCCAAAGAGTCCTTGATCTTGGGCTAACTATACATACTAATAGACTCCTTCTGATGCTTCATAAGCCATATAGATGTCCATATCTGACCTTTTGAACTTATTTTTGGTCAAAGTGCCCTCAGAATTTTTCAAACTATATAGAGTTATAGACTCCTTTTGATGATAAATCAGCTATACAGAGGGCCCCTTTTGACCTCATGAACATATTTCTGGCCAAAGAGTCCTCGATCTTGGGCTTTCTATACATACTCATAAACTCCTTCTGATGCTTCATAAGCCATATAGATGTCCATATCTGACCCTTTGAACTTATTTGTGGTTAAAGTTTCCTCAAAATTTTTCAAACTATATAAAGTTATAGACTCCTTTTAGTATATAAATAATATAAATTTATATAGTTTCATAAATTTTCAGGACACTTTGACCACAAATAAGTTCAAAGGGTCAGATATGGACACCTATATGGCTTATGAAAGCCCAAGATCGAGGACCCTTTGGCCAGAAATATGTTCAGGAGGTCAAAAGGGGACCTCTGAATAGCTGATTTATCATCAAAAGGAGTCTATAACTTTATATAGTTTGAAAAATTTTGAGGACACTTTGACCACAAATAAGTTCAAAAGGTCAGATATGGACATGTATATGGCTTATGAAGCATCAGAAGGAGTCTATGAGTATGTATAGAAAGCCCAAGATCGAGGACTCTTTGGACAGAAATATGTTTAGGAGGTCAAAAGGGGCCCTCTGTAGCTGATTTTTCATCAATAGGAGTCTATAACTTTATATAGTTTGAAACTGTTTTAGGACACTTTGACCACAAATAAGTTCAAAGGGTCAGATATGGACATGTATATGGCTTATGAAGCGTCAGAAGGAGTCTATGAGTATGTATAGAAAGCCCAAGATCGGGACTCTTTGGCCAGAAATATGTTAAGAAGGTCAAAAGGGGACCTCTGAATAGCTGATTTATCATCAAAAGGAGTCTATAACTTTATATAGTTTGAAATTTTTTTTAGGACACTTTGACCACAAATAAGTTCAAAGGGTCAGATATGGACACCTATATGGCTTATGAAAGCCCAAGATCGAGGACCCTTTGGCCAGAAATATGTTCAGGAGGTCAAAAGGGGACCTCTGAATAGCTGATTTATCATCAAAAGGAGTCTATAACTTTATATAGTTTGAAAAATTTTGAGGACACTTTGACCACAAATAAGTTCAAAAGTTCAGATATGGACATGTATAAGGCTTATGAAGCATCAGAAGGAGTCTATGAGTATGTATAGAAAGCCCAAGATCGAGGACTCTTTGGCCAGAAATATGTTCAGGAGGTCAAAAGGGGAACTCTGAATAGCTGATTTATCAACAAAAGAAGTCTATAACTTTATATAGTTTGAAACTGTTTTAGGACACTTTGACCACAAATAAGTTCAAAGGGTCAGATATGGACATCTATATGGCTTATGAAGCATCAGATGGAGTCTATGAGTATGTATAGAAAGCCCAAGATCGAGGACTCTGGCCAGAAATATGTTCAGGAGGTCAAAAGGGGCCCTCTGTAGCTGATTTATCATCAAAAGGAGTCTATAACTTTATATAGTTTGAAACATTCAGTATGTCAAATATGGACTTTTGACAGGATTATATAACATCCGAAGATATCAATCTGAATGTAATGTATTAATCTTTTAGGACTCTTTGGCCACAAACATGTTCAGGTGGTCAAGAGGGGACCTCTGTATTTATCATCAAAAGGAGTCTATAACTTTTTATAGTTTGAAAAATTTTGAGGACACTTTGACCACAAATAAGTACAAAAGGTCAGATATGGACATCTATATGGCTTATAAAGCATCAGAAGGAGTCTCTGAGTATGTATAGAAAGCCCAATATCGAGGACTCTTTGGCCAGAAATAGGTTCAGGAGGTCAAAATGGGACCTCTGTATAGCTGATTTATCATCAAAAGGAGTCTATAACTTTATATAGTTTGAACATTTTTCTGGACACTTTGACCAAAAATAAATTCAAAAGGTCAGATGTGGACATCTAATATGGCATATGAAGCATCAGAATGAGTCTATGAGTATGTATAGAAAGCCCAAGATCGAGGACTCTTTGGCCAGAAATACATTCCTTGGGTCAAAAATGGACTTCTGTATAGCTGAAGTAACATCAGAAAGAGTCAACGAGTATAGGTTGACTCTTTCTGGGTCAAGTTTCGAGTACTCCTTGGCCAGAACAAAATTCAGTATGTCAAATATGGACTTTTGACAGGATGATATAACATCTGAAGATATCAATCTGAATGTATTGTATTAATCTTTAGGGACTCTTTGGCCAGAAATATGTTCAGGTGGTCAAAAGGTGACCTCTGTATAGGTGATTTATCATCAAAAGGAGTCTATAACTTTATATAGTTTTAAAAAATTTTAGGACACTTTGACCACAAATAAGTTCAAAGGGTCAGATATGGACATCTATATGGCTTATGAAGCATCAGGTGGAGTCTATGAGTATGTATAGAAAGCCCAAGATCGAGGACTCTGGCCAGAAATATGTTCAGGAGGTCAAAAGGGGCCCTCTGTAGCTGATTTATCATCAAAAGGAGTCTATAACTTTATATAGTTTGAAAAATTCAGTATGTCAAATATGGACTTTTGACAGGATTATATAACATCCGAAGATATCAATCTGAATGTAATGTATTAATCTTTTAGGACTCTTTGGCCACAAACATGTTCAGGTGGTCAAGAGGGGACCTCTGTATTTATCATCAAAAGGAGTCTATAACTTTTTATAGTTTGAAAAATTTTGAGGACACTTTGACCACAAATAAGTACAAAAGGTCAGATATGGACATCTATATGGCTTATAAAGCATCAGAAGGAGTCTCTGAGTATGTATAGAAAGCCCAATATCGAGGACTCTTTGGCCAGAAATAGGTTCAGGAGGTCAAAATGGGACCTCTGTATAGCTGATTTATCATCAAAAGGAGTCTATAACTTTATATAGTTTGAACATTTTTCTGGACACTTTGACCAAAAATAAATTCAAAAGGTCAGATGTGGACATCTAATATGACATATGAAGCATCAGAATGAGTTTATGAGTATGTATAGAAAGCCCAAGATCGAGGACTCTTTGGCCAGAAATACATTCCTTGGGTCAAAAATGGACTTCTGTATAGCTGAAGTAACATCAGAAAGAGTAAACGAGTATAGGTTGACTCTTTCTGGGTCAAGTTTCGAGTACTCCTTGGCCAGAACAAAATTCAGTATGTCAAATATGGACTTTTGACAGGATGATATAACATCTGAAGATATCAATCTGAATGTATTGTATTAATCTTTAGGGACTCTTTGGCCAGAAATATGTTCAGGTGGTCAAAATGTGACCTCTGTATAGGTGATTTATCATCAAAAGGAGTCTATAACTTTATATAGTTTTAAAAATTTTTAGGACACTTTGACCACAATTAAGTTCAAAGGGGCAGATATGGACATCTATATGGCTTAGGAAGCATCAGAAGGAGTCTATGAGTATGTATTGAAAGCCCAAGATCGAGGACTCTTTGGCCAGAAATATGTTCAGGAGGTCAAAAGGGGACCTCTGAATAGATGATTTATCATCAAAAGAAGTCTATAACTTTATATAGTTTGAAAATTTTTTAGGTCACTTTGACCACAAATAAGTTCAAAGGGTCAGATATGGACATCTATATGGCTTATGAAGCATCAGAAGGAGTCTATGAGTATGTATAGAAAGCCCAAGATCGAGGTCTCTTTGGCCAGAAATATGTTCAGGAGGTCAAAATGGGACCTCTGTATAGCTGATTTATCATCAAAAGGAGTCTATAACTTTATATAGTTTGAAAAAAATTTTGGACACTTTGACCAAAAATAAATTCAAAGGGTCAGATGTGGACATCTAATATGGCATATGAAGCATCAGAATGAGTCTATGAGTATGTATAGAAAGCCCAAGATCGAGGACTCTTTGGCCAGAAATACATTACTTGGGTCAAAAATGGACATCTGTATGGCTGAAGTAACATCAGAAAGAGTCAACGAGTATAGGTTGACTCTTTCTGGGTCAAGTTTCGAGTACTCCTTGGCCAGAAAAAAATTCATTATGTCAAATATGGACTTTTGATAGGATGATATAACATCCGAAGATATCAATCTGAATGTATTGTATAAATCTTTTAGGACTCTTTGGCCAGAAATAGGTTCAGGAGGTCAAAAGGGGACCTCTGAATAGCTGATTTATCATCAAAAGGAGTCTATAACTTTATATAGTTTGAAAACATTTTTGGACACTGACCAAAAATAAGTTCAAAAGGTCAGATGTGGACATCTAATATGGAATATGAAGCATCAGAAGGAGTCTATGAGTATGTATAGAAAGCCCAAGATCGAGGACTCTTTGGCCAGAAATATGTTCAGGAGGTCAAAAGGGGAACTCTGAATAGCTGATTTATCAACAAAAGAAGTCTATAACTTTATATAGTTTGAAACTGTTTTAGGACACTTTGACCACAAATAAGTTCAAAGGGTCAGATATGGACATCTATATGGCTTATGAAGCATCAGATGGAGTCTATGAGTATGTATAGAAAGCCCAAGATCGAGGACTCTGGCCAGAAATATGTTCAGGAGGTCAAAAGGGGCCCTCTGTAGCTGATTTATCATCAAAAGGAGTCTATAACTTTATATAGTTTGAAAAATTCAGTATGTCAAATATGGACTTTTGACAGGATTATATAACATCCGAAGATATCAATCTGAATGTAATGTATTAATCTTTTAGGACTCTTTGGCCACAAACATGTTCAGGTGGTCAAGAGGGGACCTCTGTATTTATCATCAAAAGGAGTCTATAACTTTTTATAGTTTGAAAAATTTTGAGGACACTTTGACCACAAATAAGTACAAAAGGTCAGATATGGACATCTATATGGCTTATAAAGCATCAGAAGGAGTCTCTGAGTATGTATAGAAAGCCCAATATCGAGGACTCTTTGGCCAGAAATAGGTTCAGGAGGTCAAAATGGGACCTCTGTATAGCTGATTTATCATCAAAAGGAGTCTATAACTTTATATAGTTTGAACATTTTTCTGGACACTTTGACCAAAAATAAATTCAAAAGGTCAGATGTGGACATCTAATATGGCATATGAAGCATCAGAATGAGTCTATGAGTATGTATAGAAAGCCCAAGATCGAGGACTCTTTGGCCAGAAATACATTCCTTGGGTCAAAAATGGACTTCTGTATAGCTGAAGTAACATCAGAAAGAGTCAACGAGTATAGGTTGACTCTTTCTGGGTCAAGTTTCGAGTACTCCTTGGCCAGAACAAAATTCAGTATGTCAAATATGGACTTTTGACAGGATGATATAACATCTGAAGATATCAATCTGAATGTATTGTATTAATCTTTAGGGACTCTTTGGCCAGAAATATGTTCAGGTGGTCAAAAGGTGACCTCTGTATAGGTGATTTATCATCAAAAGGAGTCTATAACTTTATATAGTTTTAAAAATTTTTAGGACACTTTGACCACAATTAAGTTCAAAGGGGCAGATATGGACATCTATATGGCTTAGGAAGCATCAGAAGGAGTCTATGAGTATGCATTGAAAGCCCAAGATCGAGGACTCTTTGGCCAGAAATATGTTCAGGAGGTCAAAAGGGGACCTCTGAATAGATGATTTATCATCAAAAGAAGTCTATAACTTTATATAGTTTGAAAATTTTTTAGGTCACTTTGACCACAAATAAGTTCAAAGGGTCAGATATGGACATCTATATGGCTTATGAAGCATCAGAAGGAGTCTATGAGTATGTATAGAAAGCCCAAGATCGAGGACTCTTTGGCCAGAAATATGTTCAGGAGGTCAAAATGGGACCTCTGTATAGCTGATTTATCATCAAAAGGAGTCTATAACTTTATATAGTTTGAAAAATTTTTTGGACACTTTGACCAAAAATAAATTCAAAGGGTCAGATGTGGACATCTAATATGGCATGAAGCACCAGAATGAGTCTATGAGTATGTATAGAAAGCCCAAGATCGAGGACTCTTTGGCCAGAAATACATTACTTGGGTCAAAAATGGACATCTGTATGGCTGAAGTAACATCAGAAAGAGTCAACGAGTATAGGTTGACTCTTTCTGGGTCAAGTTTCGAGTACTCCTTGGCCAGAAAAAAATTCATTATGTCAAATATGGACTTTTGATAGGATGATATAACATCCGAAGATATCAATCTGAATGTATTGTATAAATCTTTTAGGACTCTTTGGCCAGAAATAGGTTCAGGAGGTCAAAAGGGGACCTCTGAATAGCTGATTTATCATCAAAAGGAGTCTATAACTTTATATAGTTTGAAAAAATTTTTGGACACTTTGACCAAAAATAAGTTCAAAAGGTCAGATGTGGACATCTAATATGGAATATGAAGCATCAGAAGGAGTCTATGAGTATGTATAGAAAGCCCAAGATCGAGGACTCTTTGGCCAGAAATATGTTCAGGAGGTGAAAAGGGGAACTCTGAATAGCTGATTTATCGAGATGGTTCTCACTGCAGAGCATAAAATCCGGGGGGAGGAGTCGGATAAAATCCAACTCCTCCCACCTTACATACCTAAACCTACCAATCTCCACCCCCTAATCCCTAAACCCACCCCTAAACCTACCCAACTCCACCCCTAAACCTACCAATCTCCACCCCTTATATAAAATCCGACTCCTCCCCTCGGATCTTGTGTACTGCATTGAGGTGCTACTGGATTTATCAACAAAAGAAGTCTATAACTTTATATAGTTTGAAACTGTTTTAGGACACTTTGACCACAAATAAGTTCAAAGGGTCAGATATGGACATCTATATGGCTTATGAAGCATCAGATGGAGTCTATGAGTATGTATAGAAAGCCCAAGATCGAGGACTCTGGCCAGAAATATGTTCAGGAGGTCAAAAGGGGCCCTCTGTAGCTGATTTATCATCAAAAGGAGTCTATAACTTTATATAGTTTGAAACATTCAGTATGTCAAATATGGACTTTTGACAGGATTATATAACATCCGAAGATATCAATCTGAATGTAATGTATTAATCTTTTAGGACTCTTTGGCCACAAACATGTTCAGGTGGTCAAGAGGGGACCTCTGTATTTATCATCAAAAGGAGTCTATAACTTTTTATAGTTTGAAAAATTTTGAGGACACTTTGACCACAAATAAGTACAAAAGGTCAGATATGGACATCTATATGGCTTATAAAGCATCAGAAGGAGTCTCTGAGTATGTATAGAAAGCCCAATATCGAGGACTCTTTGGCCAGAAATAGGTTCAGGAGGTCAAAATGGGACCTCTGTATAGCTGATTTATCATCAAAAGGAGTCTATAACTTTATATAGTTTGAACATTTTTCTGGACACTTTGACCAAAAATAAATTCAAAAGGTCAGATGTGGACATCTAATATGGCATATGAAGCATCAGAATGAGTCTATGAGTATGTATAGAAAGCCCAAGATCGAGGACTCTTTGGCCAGAAATACATTCCTTGGGTCAAAAATGGACTTCTGTATAGCTGAAGTAACATCAGAAAGAGTCAACGAGTATAGGTTGACTCTTTCTGGGTCAAGTTTCGAGTACTCCTTGGCCAGAACAAAATTCAGTATGTCAAATATGGACTTTTGACAGGATGATATAACATCTGAAGATATCAATCTGAATGTATTGTATTAATCTTTAGGGACTCTTTGGCCAGAAATATGTTCAGGTGGTCAAAAGGTGACCTCTGTATAGGTGATTTATCATCAAAAGGAGTCTATAACTTTATATAGTTTTAAAAAATTTTAGGACACTTTGACCACAAATAAGTTCAAAGGGTCAGATATGGACATCTATATGGCTTATGAAGCATCAGGTGGAGTCTATGAGTATGTATAGAAAGCCCAAGATCGAGGACTCTGGCCAGAAATATGTTCAGGAGGTCAAAAGGGGCCCTCTGTAGCTGATTTATCATCAAAAGGAGTCTATAACTTTATATAGTTTGAAAAATTCAGTATGTCAAATATGGACTTTTGACAGGATTATATAACATCCGAAGATATCAATCTGAATGTAATGTATTAATCTTTTAGGACTCTTTGGCCACAAACATGTTCAGGTGGTCAAGAGGGGACCTCTGTATTTATCATCAAAAGGAGTCTATAACTTTTTATAGTTTGAAAAATTTTGAGGACACTTTGACCACAAATAAGTACAAAAGGTCAGATATGGACATCTATATGGCTTATAAAGCATCAGAAGGAGTCTCTGAGTATGTATAGAAAGCCCAATATCGAGGACTCTTTGGCCAGAAATAGGTTCAGGAGGTCAAAATGGGACCTCTGTATAGCTGATTTATCATCAAAAGGAGTCTATAACTTTATATAGTTTGAACATTTTTCTGGACACTTTGACCAAAAATAAATTCAAAAGGTCAGATGTGGACATCTAATATGACATATGAAGCATCAGAATGAGTTTATGAGTATGTATAGAAAGCCCAAGATCGAGGACTCTTTGGCCAGAAATACATTCCTTGGGTCAAAAATGGACTTCTGTATAGCTGAAGTAACATCAGAAAGAGTAAACGAGTATAGGTTGACTCTTTCTGGGTCAAGTTTCGAGTACTCCTTGGCCAGAACAAAATTCAGTATGTCAAATATGGACTTTTGACAGGATGATATAACATCTGAAGATATCAATCTGAATGTATTGTATTAATCTTTAGGGACTCTTTGGCCAGAAATATGTTCAGGTGGTCAAAATGTGACCTCTGTATAGGTGATTTATCATCAAAAGGAGTCTATAACTTTATATAGTTTTAAAAATTTTTAGGACACTTTGACCACAATTAAGTTCAAAGGGGCAGATATGGACATCTATATGGCTTAGGAAGCATCAGAAGGAGTCTATGAGTATGTATTGAAAGCCCAAGATCGAGGACTCTTTGGCCAGAAATATGTTCAGGAGGTCAAAAGGGGACCTCTGAATAGATGATTTATCATCAAAAGAAGTCTATAACTTTATATAGTTTGAAAATTTTTTAGGTCACTTTGACCACAAATAAGTTCAAAGGGTCAGATATGGACATCTATATGGCTTATGAAGCATCAGAAGGAGTCTATGAGTATGTATAGAAAGCCCAAGATCGAGGTCTCTTTGGCCAGAAATATGTTCAGGAGGTCAAAATGGGACCTCTGTATAGCTGATTTATCATCAAAAGGAGTCTATAACTTTATATAGTTTGAAAAAAATTTTGGACACTTTGACCAAAAATAAATTCAAAGGGTCAGATGTGGACATCTAATATGGCATATGAAGCATCAGAATGAGTCTATGAGTATGTATAGAAAGCCCAAGATCGAGGACTCTTTGGCCAGAAATACATTACTTGGGTCAAAAATGGACATCTGTATGGCTGAAGTAACATCAGAAAGAGTCAACGAGTATAGGTTGACTCTTTCTGGGTCAAGTTTCGAGTACTCCTTGGCCAGAAAAAAATTCATTATGTCAAATATGGACTTTTGATAGGATGATATAACATCCGAAGATATCAATCTGAATGTATTGTATAAATCTTTTAGGACTCTTTGGCCAGAAATAGGTTCAGGAGGTCAAAAGGGGACCTCTGAATAGCTGATTTATCATCAAAAGGAGTCTATAACTTTATATAGTTTGAAAACATTTTTGGACACTGACCAAAAATAAGTTCAAAAGGTCAGATGTGGACATCTAATATGGAATATGAAGCATCAGAAGGAGTCTATGAGTATGTATAGAAAGCCCAAGATCGAGGACTCTTTGGCCAGAAATATGTTCAGGAGGTCAAAAGGGGAACTCTGAATAGCTGATTTATCAACAAAAGAAGTCTATAACTTTATATAGTTTGAAACTGTTTTAGGACACTTTGACCACAAATAAGTTCAAAGGGTCAGATATGGACATCTATATGGCTTATGAAGCATCAGATGGAGTCTATGAGTATGTATAGAAAGCCCAAGATCGAGGACTCTGGCCAGAAATATGTTCAGGAGGTCAAAAGGGGCCCTCTGTAGCTGATTTATCATCAAAAGGAGTCTATAACTTTATATAGTTTGAAAAATTCAGTATGTCAAATATGGACTTTTGACAGGATTATATAACATCCGAAGATATCAATCTGAATGTAATGTATTAATCTTTTAGGACTCTTTGGCCACAAACATGTTCAGGTGGTCAAGAGGGGACCTCTGTATTTATCATCAAAAGGAGTCTATAACTTTTTATAGTTTGAAAAATTTTGAGGACACTTTGACCACAAATAAGTACAAAAGGTCAGATATGGACATCTATATGGCTTAT
Source organism: Vimba vimba (assembly GCA_022828995.1). Classification (NCBI taxonomy): domain Eukaryota; kingdom Metazoa; phylum Chordata; class Actinopteri; order Cypriniformes; family Leuciscidae; genus Vimba; species Vimba vimba. Next base: position 22,387,177 of record CM040832.1, on the reverse strand, counting down.
AAAGCATCAGAAGGAGTCTCTGAGTATGTATAGAAAGCCCAATATCGAGGACTCTTTGGCCAGAAATAGGTTCAGGAGGTCAAAATGGGACCTCTGTATAGCTGATTTATCATCAAAAGGAGTCTATAACTTTATATAGTTTGAACATTTTTCTGGACACTTTGACCAAAAATAAATTCAAAAGGTCAGATGTGGACATCTAATATGGCATATGAAGCATCAGAATGAGTCTATGAGTATGTATAGAAAGCCCAAGATCGAGGACTCTTTGGCCAGAAATACATTCCTTGGGTCAAAAATGGACTTCTGTATAGCTGAAGTAACATCAGAAAGAGTCAACGAGTATAGGTTGACTCTTTCTGGGTCAAGTTTCGAGTACTCCTTGGCCAGAACAAAATTCAGTATGTCAAATATGGACTTTTGACAGGATGATATAACATCTGAAGATATCAATCTGAATGTATTGTATTAATCTTTAGGGACTCTTTGGCCAGAAATATGTTCAGGTGGTCAAAAGGTGACCTCTGTATAGGTGATTTATCATCAAAAGGAGTCTATAACTTTATATAGTTTTAAAAATTTTTAGGACACTTTGACCACAATTAAGTTCAAAGGGGCAGATATGGACATCTATATGGCTTAGGAAGCATCAGAAGGAGTCTATGAGTATGCATTGAAAGCCCAAGATCGAGGACTCTTTGGCCAGAAATATGTTCAGGAGGTCAAAAGGGGACCTCTGAATAGATGATTTATCATCAAAAGAAGTCTATAACTTTATATAGTTTGAAAATTTTTTAGGTCACTTTGACCACAAATAAGTTCAAAGGGTCAGATATGGACATCTATATGGCTTATGAAGCATCAGAAGGAGTCTATGAGTATGTATAGAAAGCCCAAGATCGAGGACTCTTTGGCCAGAAATATGTTCAGGAGGTCAAAATGGGACCTCTGTATAGCTGATTTATCATCAAAAGGAGTCTATAACTTTATATAGTTTGAAAAATTTTTTGGACACTTTGACCAAAAATAAATTCAAAGGGTCAGATGTGGACATCTAATATGGCATGAAGCACCAGAATGAGTCTATGAGTATGTATAGAAAGCCCAAGATCGAGGACTCTTTGGCCAGAAATACATTACTTGGGTCAAAAATGGACATCTGTATGGCTGAAGTAACATCAGAAAGAGTCAACGAGTATAGGTTGACTCTTTCTGGGTCAAGTTTCGAGTACTCCTTGGCCAGAAAAAAATTCATTATGTCAAATATGGACTTTTGATAGGATGATATAACATCCGAAGATATCAATCTGAATGTATTGTATAAATCTTTTAGGACTCTTTGGCCAGAAATAGGTTCAGGAGGTCAAAAGGGGACCTCTGAATAGCTGATTTATCATCAAAAGGAGTCTATAACTTTATATAGTTTGAAAAAATTTTTGGACACTTTGACCAAAAATAAGTTCAAAAGGTCAGATGTGGACATCTAATATGGAATATGAAGCATCAGAAGGAGTCTATGAGTATGTATAGAAAGCCCAAGATCGAGGACTCTTTGGCCAGAAATATGTTCAGGAGGTGAAAAGGGGAACTCTGAATAGCTGATTTATCGAGATGGTTCTCACTGCAGAGCATAAAATCCGGGGGGAGGAGTCGGATAAAATCCAACTCCTCCCACCTTACATACCTAAACCTACCAATCTCCACCCCCTAATCCCTAAACCCACCCCTAAACCTACCCAACTCCACCCCTAAACCTACCAATCTCCACCCCTTATATAAAATCCGACTCCTCCCCTCGGATCTTGTGTACTGCATTGAGGTGCTACTGGATTTATCAACAAAAGAAGTCTATAACTTTATATAGTTTGAAACTGTTTTAGGACACTTTGACCACAAATAAGTTCAAAGGGTCAGATATGGACATCTATATGGCTTATGAAGCATCAGATGGAGTCTATGAGTATGTATAGAAAGCCCAAGATCGAGGACTCTGGCCAGAAATATGTTCAGGAGGTCAAAAGGGGCCCTCTGTAGCTGATTTATCATCAAAAGGAGTCTATAACTTTATATAGTTTGAAAAATTCAGTAAGTCAAATATGGACTTTTGACAGGATTATATAACATCTGAAGATATCAATCTGAATGTAATGTATTAATCTTTTAGGACTCTTTGGCCACAAACATGTTCAGGTGGTCAAGAGGGGACCTCTGTATTTATCATCAAAAGGAGTCTATAACTTTTTATAGTTTGAAAAATTTTGAGGACACTTTGACCACAAATAAGTACAAAAGGTCAGATATGGACATCTATATGGCTTATAAAGCATCAGAAGGAGTCTCTGAGTATGTATAGAAAGCCCAATATCGAGGACTCTTTGGCCAGAAATAGGTTCAGGAGGTCAAAATGGGACCTCTGTATAGCTGATTTATCATCAAAAGGAGTCTATAACTTTATATAGTTTGAACATTTTTTGGACACTTTGACCAAAAATAAATTCAAAAGGTCAGATGTGGACATCTAATATGGCATATGAAACATCAGAATGAGTCTATGAGTATGTATAGAAAGCCCAAGATCGAGGACTCTTTGGACAGAAATATGTTCAGGAGGTCAAAAGGGGACTTCTGTATGGCTGAAGTAACATCAGATAGAGTCAACGAGTATAGGTTGACTCTTTCTGGGTCAAGTTTCGAGTACTCCTTGGCCAGAACAAAATTCAGTATGTCAAATATGGACTTTTGACAGGATGATATAACATCTGAAGATATCAATCTGAATGTATTGTATTAATCTTTAGGGACTCTTTGGCCAGAAATATGTTCAGGTGGTCAAAAGGTGACCTCTGTATAGGTGATTTATCATCAAAAGGAGTCTATAACTTTATATAGTTTTAAAAATTTTAGGACACTTTGACCACAATTAAGTTCAAAGGGGCAGATATGGACATCTATATGGCTTAGGAAGCATCAGAAGGAGTCTATGAGTATGTATTGAAAGCCCAAGATCGAGGACTCTTTGGCCAGAAATATGTTCAGGAGGTCAAAAGGGGACCTCTGAATAGATGATTTATCATCAAAAGAAGTCTATAACTTTATATAGTTTGAAAATTTTTTAGGTCACTTTGACCACAAATAAGTTCAAAGGGTCAGATATGGACATCTATATGGCTTATGAAGCATCAGAAGGAGTCTATGAGTATGTATAGAAAGCCCAAGATCGAGGACTCTTTGGACAGAAATATGTTCAGGAGGTCAAAAGGGGACTTCTGTATGGCTGAAGTAACATCAGAAAGAGTCAACGAGTATAGGTTGACTCTTTCTGGGTCAAGTTTCGAGTACTCTTTGGCCAGAAAAAAATTCAGTATGTCAAATATGGACTTTTGACAGGATTATATAACATCCGAAGATATCAATCTGAATGTAATGTATTAATCTTTTAGGACTCTTTGGCCACAAATATGTTCAGGTGGTCAAGAGGGGACCTCTGTATAGCTGATTTATCATCAAAAGGAGTCTATAACTTTTTATAGTTTGAAAATTTTTTTGGACACTTTGACCAAAAATAAGTTCAAAACGTCAGATGTGGACATCTAATATGGCATATGAAGCATCAGAAGGAGTCTATGAATATGTATAGAAAGCCCAATATCGAGGACTCTTTAGCCAGAAATATGTTCAGGAGGTCAAAAGGGGCCCTCAGTATAGCTGATTTATCATCAAAAGGAGTCTATAACTTTATATAGTTTGAAAAATTTTGAGGAAACTTTAACCACAAATAAGTTCAAAGGGTCAGATATGGACATCTATATGGCTTATGAAGCATCAGATGGAGTCTATGAGTATGTATAGAAAGCCCAAGATCGAGGACTCTTTGGCCAGAAATATGTTCAGGAGGTCAAAATGGGCCCTCTGTATAGCTGATTTATCATCAAAAGGAGTCCATTACTTTATATAGTTTGAAAGATTTTTAGTACACTTTGACCACAAATAAGTTCAAAAGGTCAGATGTGGACATCTATATTGCTTATGAAGCATCAGAAGGAGTCTATGAGTATGTAGAGAAAGCCCAATATCGAGGACTCTATGGCCAGAAATATGTTCAAGAGGTCAAAATGGGACCTCTGTATAGCTGATTTATCCTCAAAAGGAGTCTATAACTTTATATAGTTTGAAATTTTTTTTTGACATTTTAACCACAAATAAGTTCAAAGGGTCAGATATGGACATCTATATGGCTTATGAAGCATCAGAAGGAGTCTATGAGTATGTAGAGAAAGCCCAAGATCGAGGACTCTTTGGACAGAATTATGTTCAGGAGGTCAAAAGGGGACTTCTGTATGGCTGAAGTAACATCAGAAAGAGTCAACGAGTATAGGTTGACTCTTTCTGGGTCAAGTTTCGAGTACTCCTTGGCCAGAAAAAAATTCAGTATGTCAAATATGGACTTTTGACAGGATTATATAAAATCCGAAGATATCAATCTGAATGTAATGTATTAATCTTTTAGGACTCTTTGGCCACAAACATGTTCAGGTGGTCAAAAGGGGACCTCTGTATAGCTGATTTATCATCAAAAGGAGTCTATAACTTTATATAGTTTGAAAAATTCTGAGGACACTTTGACCACAAATAAGTTCAAAAGGTCAGATATGGACATCTATATGGCTTATGAAGCATCAGAAGGAGTCTATGAGTATGTATAGAAAGCCCAAGATCAAGGACTCTTTGGCCAGAAATAGGTTCAGGAAGTCAAGAGGGGACCTCTGAATAGCTGATTTATCCTCAAAAGGAGTCTATAACTTTATATAGTTTGAAAAATTTTGAGGACACTTTGACCAAAAATAAATTCAAAGGGTCAGATGTGGACATCTAATATGGCATGAAGCACCAGAATGAGTCTATGAGTATGTATAGAAAGCCCAAGATCGAGGACTCTTTGGACAGAAATACATTCCTTGGGTCAAAAATTGACCTGTATGGCTGAAGTAACATCAGAAAGAGTCAACGAGTATAGGTTGACTCTTTCTGGGTCAAGTTTCGAGTACTCCTTGGCCAGAAAAAAATTCAGTATGTCAAATATGGACTTTTGACAAGATGATATAACATCCGAAGATATCAATCTGAATGTATTGTATTAATCTTTTAGGACTCTTTGGCCAGAAATATGTTCAGGTGGTCAAAAAGTGACCTCTGTATAGGTGATTTATCATCAAAAGGAGTCTATAACTTTATATAGTTTGAAAGATTTTTAGGACACTTTGACCACAAATAAGTTCAAAGGGTCAGATATGGACATCTATATGGCTTATGAAGCATCAGAAGGAGTCTATGAGTATGTATAGAAAGCCCAAGATCGAGGACTCTTTGGACAGAAATATGTTCAGGAGGTCAAAAGGGGACTTCTGTATGGCTGAAGTAACATCAGAAAGAGTCAACGAGTATAGGTTGACTCTTTCTGGGTCAAGTTTCGAGTACTCCTTGGCCAGAAAAAAATTCAGTATGTCAAATATGGACTTTTGACAGGATTATATAACATCCGAAGATATCAATCTGAATGTAATGTATTAATCTTTTAGGACTCTTTGGCCACAAATATGTTCAGGTGGTCAAGAGGGGACCTCTGTATAGCTGATTTATCATCAAAAGGAGTCTATAACTTTTTATAGTTTGAAAATTTTTTTGGACACTTTGACCAAAAATAAGTTCAAAACGTCAGATGTGGACATCTAATATGGCATATGAAGCATCAGAAGGAGTCTATGAATATGTATAGAAAGCCCAATATCGAGGACTCTTTAGCCAGAAATATGTTCAGGAGGTCAAAAGGGGCCCTCAGTATAGCTCATTTATCATCAAAAGGAGTCTATAACTTTATATAGTTTGAAAAATTTTGAGGAAACTTTAACCACAAATAAGTTCAAAGGGTCAGATATGGACATCTATATGGCTTATGAAGCATCAGAAGGAGTCTATGAGTATGTATAGAAAGCCCAAGATCGAGGACTCTTTGGCCAGAAATATGTTCAGGAGGTCAAAAGGGGACCTCTGCATAGCTGATTTATCATCAAAAGGAGTCTATAAATTTATATAGTTTGATAAATTTTTTGGACACTTTGACCACAAATAAGTTCAAAGGGTCAGATATGGACATGTATATGGCTTATGAAGCATCAGAAGGAGTCTATGAGTTTGTATAGAAAGCCCAAGATCGAGGACTCTTTGGCCAGAAATATGTTAATGAGGTCAAAATGGGCCCTCTGTATCTGATTTATCATCAAAAGGAGTCTATAACTTTATATAGTTTGAAAGATTTTTAGGACACTTTGACCACAAATAAGTTCAAAGGGTCAGATATGGACATCTATATGGCTTATGAAGCATCAGAAGGAGTCTATGAGTATGTATATAAAGCCCAAGATCGAGGACTCTTTGGCCAGAAATACATTCCTTGGGTCAAAAATTGACTTCTGTATGGCTGAAGTAACATCAGAAAGAGTCAATGAGTATAGGTTGAGTCAATGAGTATATAAGTTTCGAGTACTTTGGTCAAATATGGACTTCTGTATGGCTGACCTAACAGGAGTCGAAGATTATGTATAGAAAGTTAACAGCAGTTGACTGAATGTATATGTAGGTTAATGTGCAGTGAAGGAAAATCATTGCACTAGCTGTTGCTTTACAATGGACACAATTAACATTCCGTTGGGCAACGATACAATTCACTGAAGAATAAACATATAGATAATGCACTTTTCGCATTGCATTGTACACCAGAACGATCTATCGTTGTGCATCATTGAAGAAAAACATATAGACTATGCACTTCTATCCCTGCACTGCACACAAGAATTAACTCCTTCCCATGTTCATCAATAATACAGCGATAACATCTGTTGTTGCATTGCATTGCACAAACGATCTAACGTTGTGCATTGAAGAATAACATGTAGGCTAAATGCATGAATCATAGTATGGCTATGAATAGTATCTCTGTATTGCATTGCACACCCGAACTAACTCGTTCTTTAAAGAGATAACATATGTTATGCAAAATTGCATTGCTTTGCACAATAGGCTATGCACTTTTTGCATTTCATTGCAGAAACGATCTAACGCTGTACACTGAAGAATAACATTTAGGGTATGCACTTTTTGCATTGCATTACATTGCACACCAGAACTAACTCCTTCAAATGTTTATTAAATAGATAATATTTTGCATTGCACAAACGATTTAAAGTTGTGCATTAAAGCATAACATATAGGCTAAATGCATGAATCATAGTATGGTTATGAATAGTATCTCTGTATTGCATTGCACACCCGAACTAACTCCTTCAGATGTTAATTAAAGAGATAAAATTTTGCATTGCATTGCACAAACGATCTAACGTTGTGCATTGAAGAATAACAGATAGGCCATGCACTTTTTGCATTGCATTGCACACCAGAACGAACTTTTTCAAATGTTCATTAAAGAGATAACATTTTGCTTTGCATTGCACAATCGATCTAACGTTGTGCATTTAAGAGTACCATAGGACATGCACTTTTTGCATTGCACATTAGAATTAACTCCTTCAAATGTTTATTAAAGAGATAACATTTTGCATTGCATTACATAAACGATCTAACGTTGTGCATTGAAGAATAACATATAGGACATGCACTTTTTGCATTGCATTGCATTGCACACCAGAACTAACTCCTTCAAATGTTCATTAAAGAGATAACATTTTGCATTGCATTGCACAATCGATCTAACGTTGTGCATTGAAGAGTACCATAGGCCATGCACTTTTTGCATTGCATTGCACATTAGAACTAACTCCTTCAAATGTTCATTAAAGAGATAACATATGCATTGCATTGAACAAACGATCTTACGTTGTGCATTAAAGAGTAACATAGGACATGCATTTATTGCATTGCATTGCACATTAGAACTAAATCCTTCAAATGTTCATTAAAGAGATAACATTTTGCATTGCATTGCACAAACAATCTAACTTAGTGCATTGAAGAATAACATATAGGCTATGCACTTTTTGAATTGCATTGCATTGCACACCAGAACTAACTCCTTCAAATGTTCATTAAAGAGCTAACATTTTGCATTGCATTGCACAAACGATCTAACGTTGTGCATTGAAGAATAACATAAGGCTAAATGCATGCATTGCATTGCACACCCGAACTAACTCGTTCATTAAAGAGATAACATATGTTATGCAACATTGCATTGCTTTGCACAAACGATCTAACGTTGTGCATTGTAGAGTAACATAGGCTATGGACTTGTTGCATTGCATTCCACACCAGAACTAACTCCTTCAAATGTCCATTAAAGAGATAACATTTTGCATTGCATTGCACAATCGATCTAACGTTGTGCATTGAAGAGTACCATAGGCCATGCACTTTTTGCATTGCATTGCACATTAGAACTAACTCCTTCAAATGTTCATTAAAGAGATAACATATGCATTGCATTGCACAAACGATCTTACGTTGTGCATTAAAGAGTAACATAGGAATGCACTTTTTGCATTGCATTGCACATTAGAACTAACTCCTTCAAATGTTCATTAAAGAGATAACATTTTGCATTGCATTGCACAAACTATCTAACTTTGTGCATTGAAGAATAACATAGAGGCCATGCAACTTTTGCATTGCATGGTATTGCACACCAGAACTAACTCCTTCCCATGTTCATTAAATAGATAACATGTTGCATTGCATTGCAGAAACAATCTAACGTTGTGCACTAAAGAACAACATTTAGGGTATGCACTTTTTGCATTGCATTGCATTGCGGTGTGCAAGAGATAACATTTTGCATTGCATTGCAGAATCGACCTAACGTTGTGCATTGAAGAGTAACATAGGACATGCACTCTTTGCATTGCATTGCACATTAGAACTAACTCCTTCAAATGTTTATTAAAGCGATAACATTTTGCATGGCATTGCACAAACGATCTAACGTTGTGCATTGAAGAATACCATGTAGGCTAAATGCATGCATTATTGCATTGCACACCCGAACTAACGTTGTGCATTGAAGAGCAACATAGGCTATGCACTTGTTGCATTGCATTGCACACCAGAACTAACTTTTTCAAATGTTCATTAAAGAGATAACATTTTGCATTGCATTGCACAATCGATCTAACGTTGTGCATTGAAGAGTACCATCGGACATGCACTTTTTGCATTGCACATTAGAATTAACTCCTTCAAATGTTTATTAAAGACATAACATTTTGCATTGCATTGCATAAACGATCTAACGTTGTGCATTGAAGAATAACATATAGGACATGCACTTTTTGCATTGCATTGCATTGCACACCAGAACTAACTCCTTCAAATGTTCATTAAAGAGATAACATTTTGCATTGCATTGCACAATCGATCTAACGTTGTGCTTTGAAGTGTAACATAGGCCATGCACTTTTTGTATAGCATTAAATTGCATTGCACACCATTTCTGACTGCTTCCCATGCTCAGTAAAGAGATAACATTTTGCATTGCATTGCACAATCGATCGAACGTTGTGCATTGAAGAGTACCATAGGACATGCAATTTTTGCATTGCACATTAAAATTAACTCCTTCAAATGTTTATTAAAGAGATAACATTTTGCATTGCATTGCATAAACGATCTTAACGTTGTGCATTGAAGAATAACATAGAGGCCATGCAATTTTTGCATTGCATTTTATTGCACACCAGAACTAACTCCTTCAAATGTTTATTAAAGAGATAACATTTTGCATTGCATTGCACAAACGATCTAACGCTGTGCACTGAAGAATAACATATAGGCTATGCACTTTTTGCATTGCATTGCATTGCACACCAGAACTAACTCCCTCCCATGTTCATTAAAGAGATAACATGTTGCATTGCATTGCAGAAACGATCTAACGTTGTGCACTAAAGAACAACATTTAGGGTATGCACTTTTTGCATTGCATTGCATTCCAAACCAGAACTAACTCCTTCAAATGTTTATTAAAGAGATAACATTTTGCATTGCATTGCACAAACGATCTAACGCTGTGCACTGAAGAATAACATATAGGCTATGCACTTTTTGCATTGCATTGCACACCAGAACTAACTCCTTCAAATGTTTATTAAAGAGATAACATTTTGCATTGCATTGCACAAACGATCTAACGTTGTGCACTAAAGAACAACATTTAGGGTATGCACTTTTTGCATTGCATTGCATTCCAAACCAGAACTAACTCCTTCAAATGTTTATTAAAGAGATAACATTTTGCATTTCATTGCAAAAACAATCTAACTTTGTGCATTGAAGAATAACATAGAGGCCATGCACTTTTTGCATTGCATTGCACATTTGAACTAACTCCTTCAAATGTTCATTAAAGAGATAACATATGCATTGCATTGCACAAACGATCTTACGTTGTGCATTAAAGAGTAACATAGGACATGCAATTTCTGCATTGCATTGCACATTAGAACTAACTAGTGTTTATTAAAGAGATAACATTTTGCATTGCATTGCACAAACGATCTAACGTTGTGCACTAAAGAACAACATTTAGGGTATGCACTTTTTGCATTGCATTGCATTCCAAACCAGAACTAACTCCTTCAAATGTTTATTAAAGAGATAACATTTTGCATTGCATTGCATAAACAATCTTAACGTTGTGCATTGAAGAATAACATAGAGGCCATGCAATTTTTGCATTGCATTTTATTGCACACCAGAACTAACTCCTTCAAATGTTTATTAAAGAGATAACATTTTGCATTGCATTGCACAAACGATCTAACGCTGTGCACTGAAGAATAACATATAGGCTATGCACTTTTTGCATTGCATTGCATTGCACACCAGAACTAACTCCCTCCCATGTTCATTAAAGAGATAACATGTTGCATTGCATTGCAGAAACGATCTAACGTTGTGCACTAAAGAACAACATTTAGGGTATGCACTTTTTGCATTGCATTGCATTCCAAACCAGAACTAACTCCTTCAAATGTTTATTAAAGAGATAACATTTTGCATTTCATTGCAAAAACAATCTAACTTTGTGCATTGAAGAATAACATAGAGGCCATGCACTTTTTGCATTGCATTGCACATTTGAACTAACTCCTTCAAATGTTCATTAAAGAGATAACATATGCATTGCATTGCACAAACGATCTTACGTTGTGCATTAAAGAGTAACATAGGACATGCAATTTCTGCATTGCATTGCACATTAGAACTAACTCCTTCAAGTGTTTATTAAAGAGATAACATTTTGCATTGCATTGCACAAACGATCTAACGCTGTGCACTGAAGAATAACATATAGGCACTTTTTGCATTGCATTGCATTGCACACCAGAACTAACTCCTTCCCATGTTTATTAATGAGATAATATGTTGCATTGCATTGCATTGCAGAAACATCTAACGTTGTGCACTAAAGAACAACATTTAGGGTATGCACTTTTTGCATTGCACACCAGAACTAACTCCTTCAAATGTTCATTAAAGAGATAACATTTTGCATTGCATTGCACAAACTACCTAACGTTGTGCATTGATGAGTAACATAGGCTAAATGCATGGCATTGTATTGCATTGCACACCCGAACTAACTCGTTCATTAAAGAGTTAACATATGTTATGCAACATTGCATTGCTTTGCACAAACGATCTAACGTTGTGCATTGAAGAGTATCATAGGCTATGCACTTTTTGCATTGCATTGCACATTAGAACTAACTCCTTCCCATGTTCATTAAAGATATACGTTGCAATGTTGATGCATTGCATTGCACAAACGATCTAACGTTGTGCAGTGAAGAATAATATAGTCTATGCAATTCTTGCATTGCATTGCATTGCACACCAGAACTAACTCATTCAAATGTTCATTAAAGAGATAACATTTTGCATTGCATTGCACAAACGATCGAACGTTGTGCATTGAAGAATAACATATAGGCTATGAACTTTTTGCATTGCATTGCACACCAGAACTAACTCCTTCAAATGTTCTTTAAAGAGATAACATTTTGCATTGCATTGCACAAACGATTAAACTTTGTGCATTGAAGAGAAACATAGACCATGCACTTTTTGCATTGCATTGCAATGCACACCAGAACTAACTCCTTCCCATGTTCAGTAAAGAGATAACATGTTGCATTGCATAGCACAATCGATCTAACGTTGTGCATTGAAGAATAGTATATAGGCTATGCACTTTTTGCATTTGCATTGCACATTAGAACTAACTAATCAGCTATACAAGAGGGCCCCTTTTGACCTACTGAACATATTTCAGGCCAAAGACTCCAAAAAGATTAATATAATCCATTCAGATTGATATCTTCGGATGTTATATCATCCTGACAAAAGTCCATATTTGACATACTGAATTTTTTTCTGGCCAATGAGTACTCGAAATTTGGGCTTTCTATACATTCTCATAGACTCCTTAAGATGCTTCATAAGCCATATAGATGTCCATATCTGACCTTTTGAACTTATTTCTGATCAAAGAGTCCTCACCATTTTTCAAACTATATAAAGTTATAGACTCCTTTTGATGATAAATCAGCTATATCCCCTTTTGACCCACTGAACATATTTCTGGCCAAAGAGTTTTTGAACATTATCTTGCTATATGTCAGATAGACTTCTTGTGATGTTATATTAACCAGCAAGTAGTCTATTTTTAACCTACTGAACATATTTCTGGCCAGAGTCCATGAACATTAACTCACTATACATATAGACTGACTTCTCGTAATGTTGAATCAGGTAGAGAGTAAAAAAAAATAATAATAATAATTTTGACCAAATAGTTCTCAAAAGGATTTTGTCTATTATAAACGTATAGACTCCTTCTGATGTTAAATCAGCCATACTGAAGTCCACATCTGACCTTCTGAACATATTTCTGGCCAGAGACCTTGAACATTTACTTTACTATACATATTTCTCCTACTATAGAGACTTCTCGTGATATTGTATCAGCCAGACTGTAGTCCATATTTGACCGATTTAACATCATTTTGGTGAAAGAACCCTCAAAATGTTTTTTACTCTTAGAAACTCATAGACTACTTCTGATGTTAAATCAGCCATACAGAAGTCCATATTTGACCCAAGGAATACATTTCTGGCCAAAGAGTCCTCGATCTTGGGCTTTCTATACATACTCATAGACTCCATCTGATGCTTCATAAGCCATATAGATGTCCATATCTGACCCTTTGAACTTATTTGTGGTCAAAGTGTCCTAAAAATATTTTAAAACTATATAAAGTTATAGACTCCTTTTGATGATAAATCAGCTATTCAGAGGTCCCCTTTTGACCTTCTTAACATATTTCTGGCCAAAGAGTCCTCGATCTTTGGCTTTCTATACATACTCATAGACTCCTTCTGATGCTTCATAAGCCATATAGATGTCCATATCTGACCCTTTGAACTTATTTGTGGTCAAAGTGTACTAAAACAGTTTCAAACTATATAAAGTTATAGACTTCTTTTGTTGATAAATCAGCTATTCAGAGTTCCCCTTTTGACCTCCTGAACATATTTCTGGCCAAAGAGTCCTCGATCTTGGCCTTTCTATACATCCTCATAGACTCCATCTGATGCTTCATAAGCCATATAGATGTCCATATCTGACCCTTTGAACTTATTTGTGGTCAAAATGTCCTCAAAATTTTTCAAACTATATAAAGTTATAGACTCCTTTTGATGATAAATCAGCTATTCAGAGGTCCCCTGTTGACCTCCTGAACATATTTCTGGCCAAAGAGTCCTCGATCTTGGCCTTTCTATACATACTCATACTCATACTCATCTGATGCTTCATAAGCCATATACATGTCCATATCTGACCTGTTGAACTTATTTGTGGTCAAAGTGTCCTCAAAATTTTTCAAACTATATAAAGTTATGGACTCCTTTTGATGATAAATCAGCTATACAGAGGGCCCCTTTTGACCTCCTGAACATATTTCTGGCCAAAGAGTCCTCGATCTTGGGCTTTCTAAACATACTCATAGACTCCTTCTGATGCTTCAAAAGCCATATAGATGTCCATATCTGACCCTTTGAACTTATTTGTGGTCAAAGTGTCCTAAAAAATTTTCAAACTATATAAAGTTATAGACTGCTATTGATGATAAATCAGCTATTCAGAGGTCCCCTTTTGACCTTCTGAACATATTTCTGGCCAAAGAGTCCTCGATCTTGGGCTTTCTATACATACTCATAGACTCCATCTGATGTCCAAGATCGCCCAAGATCGAGGACTCTTTGGCCAGAAAAAGGTTCAGGAGGTCAAAAGGGGACCTCTGAATAGCTGATTTATCATCAAAAGGAGTCTATAACTTTATATAGTTTGAAAAAATTTTTGGACACTTTGACCAAAAATAAGTTCAAAAGGTCAGATGTGGACATCTAATATGGCATATGAAGCATCAAAAGGAGTCTATGAGTATGTATAGAAAGCCCAAGATCGAGGACTCTTTGGCCAGAAATAGGTTCAGGAGGTCAAAAGGGGACCTCTGAATAGCTGATTTATCATCAAAAGGAGTCTATAACTTTATATAGTTTGAAAAAAAATTTTGGACACTTTGACCAAAAATAAGTTTAAAAGGTCAGATTTGGACATCTATATTGCTTATGAAGCATCAGAAGGAGTCTATGAGTATGTATAGAAAGCCCAATATTAGCTCCTAAATCAGCTATACTGAGGGCCCCTTTTGACCTCCTGAACATATTTCTGGCTAAAGAGTCCTCGATATTGGGCTTTCTATACATATTCATAGACTCCTTCTGATGCTTCATATGCCATATTAGATGTCCACATCTGACGTTTTGAACTTATTTTTGGTCAAAGTGTCCAAAAAAATTTTCAAACTATAAAAAGTTATAGACTCCTTTTGATGATAAATCAGCTATACAGAGGTCCCCTCTTGACCACCTGAACATGTTTGTGGCCAAAGAGTCCTAAAAGATTAATACATTACATTCAGATTGATATCTTCGGATGTTATATAATCCTGTCAAAAGTCCATATTTGACATACTGAATTTTTTTCTGGCCAAGAAGTACTCGAAACTTGACCCAGAAAGAGTCAACCTATACTCGTTGACTCTTTCTGATGTTACTTCAGCCATACAGAAGTCCCCTTTTGACCTCCTGAACATATTTCTGTCCAAAGAGTCCTCGATCTTGGGCTTTCTATACATACTCATAGACTCCTTCTGATGCTTCATAAGCCATATAGATGTCCATATCTGACCGTTTGAACTTATTTGTGGTTAAAGTGTCCTCAAAATTTTTCAAACTATATAAAGTTATAGACTCCTTTTGAGGATAAATCAGCTATTCAGAGGTCCCCTTTTGACTTCCTGAACCTATTTCTGGCCAAAGAGTCCTTGATCTCGGGCTAACTATACATACTAATAGACTCCTTCTGATGCTTCATAAGCCATATAGATGTCCATATCTGACCTTTTGAACTTATTTGTGGTCAAAGTGCCCTCAGAATTTTTCAAACTATATAGAGTTATAGACTCCTTTTGATGATAAATCAGCTATACAGAGGGCCCCTTTTGACCTCCTGAACATATTTCTGGCCAAAGAGTCCTCGATCTTGGGCTTTCTATACATACTCATAAACTCCTTCTGATGCTTCATAAGCCATATAGATGTCCATATCTGACCCTTTGAACTTATTTGTGGTTAAAGTTTCCTCAAAATTTTTCAAACAATATAAAGTTATAGACTCCTTTTAGTATATAAATAATATAAATTTATATAGTTTCATAAATTTTCAGGACACTTTGACCACAAATAAGTTCAAAGGGTCAGATATGGACACCTATATGGCTTATGAAAGCCCAAGATCGAGGACCCTTTGGCCAGAAATATGTTCAGGAGGTCAAAAGGGGACCTCTGAATAGCTGATTTATCATCAAAAGGAGTCTATAACTTTATATAGTTTGAAAAATTTTGAGGACACTTTGACCACAAATAAGTTCAAAAGGTCAGATATGGACATGTATATGGCTTATGAAGCATCAGAAGGAGTCTATGAGTATGTATAGAAAGCCCAAGATCGAGGACTCTTTGGACAGAAATATGTTTAGGAGGTCAAAAGGGGCCCTCTGTAGCTGATTTTTCATCAATAGGAGTCTATAACTTTATATAGTTTGAAACTGTTTTAGGACACTTTGACCACAAATAAGTTCAAAGGGTCAGATATGGACATGTATATGGCTTATGAAGCGTCAGAAGGAGTCTATGAGTATGTATAGAAAGCCCAAGATCGGGACTCTTTGGCCAGAAATATGTTAAGAAGGTCAAAAGGGGACCTCTGAATAGCTGATTTATCATCAAAAGGAGTCTATAACTTTATATAGTTTGAAATTTTTTTTAGGACACTTTGACCACAAATAAGTTCAAAGGGTCAGATATGGACACCTATATGGCTTATGAAAGCCCAAGATCGAGGACCCTTTGGCCAGAAATATGTTCAGGAGGTCAAAAGGGGACCTCTGAATAGCTGATTTATCATCAAAAGGAGTCTATAACTTTATATAGTTTGAAAAATTTTGAGGACACTTTGACCACAAATAAGTTCAAAAGTTCAGATATGGACATGTATAAGGCTTATGAAGCATCAGAAAGAGTCTATGAGTATGTATAGAAAGCCCAAGATCGAGGACTCTTTGGCCAGAAATATGTTCAGGAGGTCAAAAGGGGAACTCTGAATAGCTGATTTATCAACAAAAGAAGTCTATAACTTTATATAGTTTGAAACTGTTTTAGGACACTTTGACCACAAATAAGTTCAAAGGGTCAGATATGGACATCTATATGGCTTATGAAGCATCAGATGGAGTCTATGAGTATGTATAGAAAGCCCAAGATCGAGGACTCTGGCCAGAAATATGTTCAGGAGGTCAAAAGTGGCCCTCTGTAGCTGATTTATCATCAAAAGGAGTCTATAACTTTATATAGTTTGAAAAATTCAGTATGTCAAATATGGACTTTTGACAGGATTATATAACATCCGAAGATATCAATCTGAATGTAATGTATTAATCTTTTAGGACTCTTTGGCCACAAACATGTTCAGGTGGTCAAGAGGGGACCTCTGTATTTATCATCAAAAGGAGTCTATAACTTTTTATAGTTTGAAAAATTTTGAGGACACTTTGACCACAAATAAGTACAAAAGGTCAGATATGGACATCTATATGGCTTATAAAGCATCAGAAGGAGTCTCTGAGTATGTATAGAAAGCCCAATATCGAGGACTCTTTGGCCAGAAATAGGTTCAGGAGGTCAAAATGGGACCTCTGTATAGCTGATTTATCATCAAAAGGAGTCTATAACTTTATATAGTTTGAACATTTTTCTGGACACTTTGACCAAAAATAAATTCAAAAGGTCAGATGTGGACATCTAATATGGCATATGAAGCATCAGAATGAGTCTATGAGTATGTATAGAAAGCCCAAGATCGAGGACTCTTTGGCCAGAAATACATTCCTTGGGTCAAAAATGGACTTCTGTATAGCTGAAGTAACATCAGAAAGAGTCAACGAGTATAGGTTGACTCTTTCTGGGTCAAGTTTCGAGTACTCCTTGGCCAGAACAAAATTCAGTATGTCAAATATGGACTTTTGACAGGATGATATAACATCTGAAGATATCAATCTGAATGTATTGTATTAATCTTTAGGGACTCTTTGGCCAGAAATATGTTCAGGTGGTCAAAAGGTGACCTCTGTATAGGTGATTTATCATCAAAAGGAGTCTATAACTTTATATAGTTTTAAAAATTTTTAGGACACTTTGACCACAATTAAGTTCAAAGGGGCAGATATGGACATCTATATGGCTTAGGAAGCATCAGAAGGAGTCTATGAGTATGTATTGAAAGCCCAAGATCGAGGACTCTTTGGCCAGAAATATGTTCAGGAGGTCAAAAGGGGACCTCGGCATAGATGATTTATCATCAAAAGAAGTCTATAACTTTATATAGTTTGAAAATTTTTTAGGTCACTTTGACCACAAATAAGTTCAAAGGGTCAGATATGGACATCTATATGGCTTATGAAGCATCAGAAGGAGTCTATGAGTATGTATAGAAAGCCCAAGATCGAGGACTCTTTGGCCAGAAATATGTTCAGGAGGTCAAAATGGGACCTCTGTATAGCTGATTTATCATCAAAAGGAGTCTAAAACTTTATATAGTTTGAACATTTTTTTGGACACTTTGACCAAAAATAAATTCAAAGGGTCAGATTTGGACATCTAATATGGCATGAGGCACCAGAATGAGTCTATGAGTATGTATAGAAAGCCCAAGATCGAGGATTATTTGGCCAGAAATACATTACTTGGGTCAAAAATGGACATCTGTATGGCTGAAGTAACATCAGAAAGAGTCAACGAGTATAGGTTGACTCTTTCTGGGTCAAGTTTCGAGTACTCCTTGGCCAGAAAAAAATTCATTATGTCAAATATGGACTTTTGATAGGATGATATAACATCCGAAGATATCAATCTGAATGTATTGTATAAATCTTTTAAGACTCTTTGGCCAGAAATAGGTTCAGGAGGTCAAAAGGGGACCTCTGAATAGCTGATTTATCATCAAAAGGAGTCTATAACTTTATATAGTTTGAAAAATTTTGAGGAAACTTTAACCACAAATAAAAGTTCAAAGGGTCAGATATGGACATCTATATGGCTTAGGAAGCATCAGAAGGAGTCTATGAGTATGTATTGAAAGCCCAATATCGAGGACTCTTTGGCCAGAAATAGGTTCAGGAGGTCAAAATGGGACCTCTGGTATGGTCTGGTATGGTATGGTATGGTATGGTATACTTTATTGTCCCAATGGGAAATTTGTTTTAGGCTCACAAATACAACCACTGCATCGCCACACATATAAAACATACACAATACATAAATAGAGAAGAGAGGTACACATTTACACCCAAGTAATTGACCTACTGTATACACTGAAAGTGATTTACATCCTGCCACTCAATACACTGGAAAGTAATTGGAATCAATCCCCTCTATACGCTTGGAGACAATTGGCATCACACCACACTATACACTGGAAAATAATCGGTGTCACGCCGCTCTATACGCTGAAAAATATTTGGCATCACGCCACTCTAAACAATGTAAAGTGAATAACATCGCTCCACTCTATACACTGAATACTGTAACGTAGTTGGCCTCACGCCACTCTGTACACTTGAGAGGCACAAAAAAAAAAAAAAAAAAAAAAACCTTAGAACTTATTATTTGTACTTTATATTATTCAATAACTTAACAGCTGAAGGGATGAATGAGTTCTTGAACCGGTTTAGTCTACAGCTAGGCATTCTTAATCTCCTCCCCGATGGCAACATTACAAACTCAGAGTGCAGGGCATGAGCGTTAGAACAATAACATTAAAAATTAAAAATAAAAAGCTAAAAAACAGATAAGAAAAGAACAAACAACAGACGAATGCAGTAGAGCAAGAGCCCGGGTCGCAAGCAGAGCTGCGCCACCGGAAGTAGGAATGTAGTTTTGAGTCTATAACTTCATATAGTTTGAACATTTTTCTGGACACTTTGACCAAAAATAAATTCAAAAGGTCAGATGTGGACATCTAATATGGCATATGAAGCATCAGAATGAGTCTATGAGTATGTATAGAAAGCCCAAGATCGAGGACTCTTTGGCCAGAAATACATTCCTTGGGTCAAAAATGGACTTCTGTATAGCTGAAGTAACATCAGAAAGAGTCAACGAGTATAGGTTGACTCTTTCTGGGTCAAGTTTCGAGTACTCCTTGGCCAGAACAAAATTCAGTATGTCAAATATGGACTTTTGACAGGATGATATAACATCTGAAGATATCAATCTGAATGTATTGTATTAATCTTTAGGGACTCTTTGGCCAGAAATATGTTCAGGTGGTCAAAAGGTGACCTCTGTATAGGTGATTTATCATCAAAAGGAGTCTATAACTTTATATAGTTTTAAAAAAATTTAGGACACTTTGACCACAATTAAGTTCAAAGGGGCAGATATGGACATCTATATGGCTTAGGAAGCATCAGAAGGAGTCTATGAGTATGTATTGAAAGCCCAAGATCGAGGACTCTTTGGCCAGAAATATGTTCAGGAGGTCAAAAGGGGACCTCTGAATAGATGATTTATCATCAAAAGAAGTCTATAACTTTATATAGTTTGAAAATTTTTTAGGTCACTTTGACCACAAATAAGTTCAAAGGGTCAGATATGGACATCTATATGGCTTATGTAGCATCAGAAGGAGTCTATGAGTATGTATAGAAAGCCCAAGATCGAGGACTCTTTGGCCAGAAATATGTTCAGGAGGTCAAAATGGGACCTCTGTATAGCTGATTTATCATCAAAAGGAGTCTATAACTTTATATAGTTTGAAAATTTTTTTGGACACTTTGACCAAAAATAAATTCAAAGGGTCAGATGTGGACATCTAATATGGCATGAAGCACCAGAATGAGTCTATGAGTATGTATAGAAAGCCCAAGATCGAGGACTCTTTGGCCAGAAATACATTACTTGGGTCAAAAATGGACATTTGTATGGCTGAAGTAACATCAGAAAGAGTCAACGAGTATAGGTTGACTCTTTCTGGGTCAAGTTTCGAGTACTCCTTGGCCAGAAAAAAATTCATTATGTCAAATATGGACTTTTGATAGGATGATATAACATCCGAAGATATCAATCTGAATGTATTGTATAAATCTTTTAGGACTCTTTGGCCAGAAATAGGTTCAGGAGGTCAAAAGGGGACCTCTGAATAGCTGAATTATCATCAAAAGGAGTCTATAACTTTATATAGTTTGAAAAATTTTTTGGACACTTTGACCACAAATAAGTTCAAAAGGTCAGATGTGGACATCTAATATGGAATATGAAGCATCAGAAGGAGTCTATGAGTATGTATAGAAAGCCCAAGATCGAGGACTCTTTGGCCAGAAATATGTTCTGGAGGTCAAAAGGGGAACTCTGAATAGCTGATTTATCAACAAAAGAAGTCTATAACTTTATATAGTTTGAAACTGTTTTAGGACACTTTGACCACAAATAAGTTCAAAGGGTCAGATATGGACATCTATATGGCTTATGAAGCATCAGATGGAGTCTATGAGTATGTATAGAAAGCCCAAGATCGAGGACTCTGGCCAGAAATATGTTCAGGAGGTCAAAAGGGGCCCTCTGTAGCTGATTTATCATCAAAAGGAGTCTATAACTTTATATAGTTTGAAAAATTCAGTATGTCAAATATTGGCTTTTGACAGGATTATATAACATCCGAAGATATCAATCTGAATGTAATGTATTAATCTTTTAGGACTCTTTGGCCACAAACATGTTCAGGTGGTCAAGAGGGGACCTCTGTATTTATCATCAAAAGGAGTCTATAACTTTTTATAGTTTGAAAAATTTTGAGGAGACTTTGACCACAAATAAGTACAAAAGGTCAGATATGGACATCTATATGGCTTATAAAGCATCAGAAGGAGTCTCTGAGTATGTATAGAAAGCCCAATATCGAGGACTCTTTGGCCAGAAATAGGTTCAGGAGGTCAAAATGGGACCTCTGTATAGCTGATTTATCATCAAAAGGAGTCTATAACTTTATATAGTTTGAACATTTTTCTGGACACTTTGACCAAAAATAAATTCAAAAGGTCAGATGTGGACATCTAATATGGCATATGAAGCATCAGAATGAGTCTATGAGTATGTATAGAAAGCCCAAGATCGAGGACTCTTTGGCCAGAAATACATTCCTTGGGTCAAAAATGGACTTCTGTATAGCTGAAGTAACATCAGAAAGAGTAAACGAGTATAGGTTGACTCTTTCTGGGTCAAGTTTCGAGTACTCCTTGGCCAGAACAAAATTCAGTATGTCAAATATGGACTTTTGACAGGATGATATAACATCTGAAGATATCAATCTGAATGTATTGTATTAATCTTTAGGGACTCTTTGGCCAGAAATATGTTCAGGTGGTCAAAAGGTGACCTCTGTATAGGTGATTTATCATCAAAAGGAGTCTATAACTTTATATAGTTTTAAAAAATTTTAGGACACTTTGACCACAATTAAGTTCAAAGGGGCAGATATGGACATCTATATGGCTTAGGAAGCATCAGAAGGAGTCTATGAGTATGTATTGAAAGCCCAAGATCGAGGACTCTTTGGCCAGAAATATGTTCAGGAGGTCAAAAGGGGACCTCTGAATAGATGATTTATCATCAAAAGAAGTCTAAAACTTTATATAGTTTGAAAATTTTTTAGGTCACTTTGACCACAAATAAGTTCAAAGGGTCAGATATGGACATCTATATGGCTTATGAAGCATCAGAAGGAGTCTATGAGTATGTATAGAAAGCCCAAGATCGAGGACTCTTTGGCCAGAAATATGTTCAGGAGGTCAAAATGGGACCTCTGTATAGCTGATTTATCATCAAAAGGAGTCTATAACTTTATATAGTTTGAAAAATTTTTTGGACACTTTGACCAAAAATAAATTCAAAGGGTCAGATGTGGACATCTAATATGGCATATGAAGCATCAGAATGAGTCTATGAGTATGTATAGAAAGCCCAAGATCGAGGACTCTTTGGCCAGAAATACATTACTTGGGTCAAAAATGGACATTTGTATGGCTGAAGTAACATCAGAAAGAGTCAACGAGTATAGGTTGACTCTTTCTGGGTCAAGTTTCGAGTACTCCTTGGCCAGAAAAAAATTCATTATGTCAAATATGGACTTTTGATAGGATGATATAACATCCGAAGATATCAATCTGAATGTATTGTATAAATCTTTTAGGACTCTTTGGCCAGAAATAGGTTCAGGAGGTCAAAAGGGGACCTCTGAATAGCTGATTTATCATCAAAAGGAGTCTATAACTTTATATAGTTTGAAAAAATTTTTGGACACTTTGACCAAAAATAAGTTCAAAAGGTCAGATGTGGACATCTAATATGGAATATGAAGCATCAGAAGGAGTCTATGAGTATGTATAGAAAGCCCAAGATCGAGGACTCTTTGGCCAGAAATATGTTTAGGAGGTCAAAAGGGGAACTCTGAATAGCTGATTTATCAACAAAAGAAGTCTATAACTTTATATAGTTTGAAACTGTTTTAGGACACTTTGACCACAAATAAGTTCAAAGGGTCAGATATGGACATCTATATGGCTTATGAAGCATCAGATGGAGTCTATGAGTATGTATAGAAAGCCCAAGATCGAGGACTCTGGCCAGAAATATGTTCAGGAGGTCAAAAGGGGCCCCTCTGTAGCTGATTTATCATCAAAAGGAGTCTATAACTTTATATAGTTTGAAAAATTCAGTATGTCAAATATGGACTTTTGACAGGATTATATAACATCCGAAGATATTAATCTGAATGTAATGTATTAATCTTTTAGGACTCTTTGGCCACAAACATGTTCAGGTGGTCAAGAGGGGACCTCTGTATTTATCATCAAAAGGAGTCTATAACTTTTTATAGTTTGAAAAATTTTGAGGAGACTTTGACCACAAATAAGTACAAAAGGTCAGATATGGACATCTATATGGCTTATAAAGCATCAGAAGGAGTCTCTGAGTATGTATAGAAAGCCCAATATCGAGGACTCTTTGGCCAGAAATAGGTTCAGGAGGTCAAAATGGGACCTCTGTATAGCTGATTTATCATCAAAAGGAGTCTATAACTTTATATAGTTTGAACATTTTTCTGGACACTTTGACCAAAAATAAATTCAAAAGGTCAGATGTGGACATCTAATATGGCATATGAAGCATCAGAATGAGTCTATGAGTATGTATAGAAAGCCCAAGATCGAGGACTCTTTGGCCAGAAATACATTCCTTGGGTCAAAAATGGACTTCTGTATAGCTGAAGTAACATCAGAAAGAGTAAACGAGTATAGGTTGACTCTTTCTGGGTCAAGTTTCGAGTACTCCTTGGCCAGAACAAAATTCAGTATGTCAAATATGGACTTTTGACAGGATGATATAACATCTGAAGATATCAATCTGAATGTATTGTATTAATCTTTAGGGACTCTTTGGCCAGAAATATGTTCAGGTGGTCAAAATGTGACCTCTGTATAGGTGATTTATCATCAAAAGGAGTCTATAACTTTATATAGTTTTAAAAAATTTTAGGACACTTTGACCACAATTAAGTTCAAAGGGGCAGATATGGACATCTATATGGCTTAGGAAGCATCAGAAGGAGTCTATGAGTATGTATTGAAAGCCCAAGATCGAGGACTCTTTGGCCAGAAATATGTTCAGGAGGTCAAAAGGGGACCTCTGAATAGATGATTTATCATCAAAAGAAGTCTATAACTTTATATAGTTTGAAAATTTTTTAGGTCACTTTGACCACAAATAAGTTCAAAGGGTCAGATATGGACATCTATATGGCTTATGAAGCATCAGAAGGAGTCTATGAGTATGTATAGAAAGCCCAAGATCGAGGTCTCTTTGGCCAGAAATATGTTCAGGAGGTCAAAATGGGACCTCTGTATAGCTGATTTATCATCAAAAGGAGTCTATAACTTTATATAGTTTGAAAAATTTTTTGGACACTTTGACCAAAAATAAATTCAAAGGGTCAGATGTGGACAGACATCTAATATGGCATATGAAGCATCAGAATGAGTCTATGAGTATGTATAGAAAGCCCAAGATCGAGGACTCTTTGGCCAGAAATACATTACTTGGGTCAAAAATGGACATCTGTATGGCTGAAGTAACATCAGAAAGAGTCAACGAGTATAGGTTGACTCTTTCTGGGTCAAGTTTCGAGTACTCCTTGGCCAGAAAAAAATTCATTATGTCAAATATGGACTTTTGATAGGATGATATAACATCCGAAGATATCAATCTGAATGTATTGTATAAATCTTTTAGGACTCTTTGGCCAGAAATAGGTTCAGGAGGTCAAAAGGGGACCTCTGAATAGCTGATTTATCATCAAAAGGAGTCTATAACTTTATATAGTTTGAAAACATTTTTGGACACTGACCAAAAATAAGTTCAAAAGGTCAGATGTGGACATCTAATATGGAATATGAAGCATCAGAAGGAGTCTATGAGTATGTCTAGAAAGCCCAAGATCGAGGACTCTTTGGCCAGAAATATGTTCAGGAGGTCAAAAGGGGAACTCTGAATAGCTGATTTATCAACAAAAGAAGTCTATAACTTTATATAGTTTGAAACTGTTTTAGGACACTTTGACCACAAATAAGTTCAAAGGGTCAGATATGGACATCTATATGGCTTATGAAGCATCAGATGGAGTCTATGAGTATGTATAGAAAGCCCAAGATCGAGGACTCTTTGGCCAGAAATATGTTCAGGAGGTCAAAATGGGACCTCTGTATAGCTGATTTATCATCAAAAGGAGTCTATAACTTTATATAGTTTGAAAATTTTTTTGGACACTTTGACCAAAAATAAATTCAAAGGGTCAGATGTGGACATCTAATATGGCATGAAGCACCAGAATGAGTCTATGAGTATGTATAGAAAGCCCAAGATCGAGGACTCTTTGGCCAGAAATACATTACTTGGGTCAAAAATGGACATCTGTATGGCTGAAGTAACATCAGAAAGAGTCAACGAGTATAGGTTGACTCTTTCTGGGTCAAGTTTCGAGTACTCCTTGGCCAGAAAAAAATTCATTATGTCAAATATGGACTTTTGATAGGATGATATAACATCCGAAGATATCAATCTGAATGTATTGTATAAATCTTTTAGGACTCTTTGGCCAGAAATAGGTTCAGGAGGTCAAAAGGGGACCTCTGAATAGCTGATTTATCATCAAAAGGAGTCTATAACTTTATATAGTTTGAAAACATTTTTGGACACTTTGACCAAAAATAAGTTCAAAAGGTCAGATGTGGACATCTAATATGGAATATGAAGCATCAGAAGGAGTCTATGAGTATGTATAGAAAGCCCAAGATCGAGGACTCTTTGGCCAGAAATATGTTCAGGAGGTCAAAAGTGGAACTCTGAATAGCTGATTTATCGAGATGGTTCTCACTGCAGAGCATAAAATCCGGGGGGAGGAGTCGGATAAAATCCAACTCCTCCCACCTTACATACCTAAACCTACCAATCTCCACCCCCTAATCCCTAAACCCACCCCTAAACCTACCCAACTCCACCCCTAAACCTACCAATCTCCACCCCTTATATAAAATCCGACTCCTCCCCTCGGATCTTGTGTACTGCATTGAGGTGCTACTGGATTTATCAACAAAAGAAGTCTATAACTTTATATAGTTTGAAACTGTTTTAGGACACTTTGACCACAAATAAGTTCAAAGGGTCAGATATGGACATCTATATGGCTTATGAAGCATCAGATGGAGTCTATGAGTATGTATAGAAAGCCCAAGATCGAGGACTCTGGCCAGAAATATGTTCAGGAGGTCAAAAGGGGCCCTCTGTAGCTGATTTATCATCAAAAGGAGTCTATAACTTTATATAGTTTGAAAAATTCAGTATGTCAAATATGGACTTTTGACAGGATTATATAACATCCGAAGATATCAATCTGAATGTAATGTATTAATCTTTTAGGACTCTTTGGCCACAAACATGTTCAGGTGGTCAAGAGGGGACCTCTGTATTTATCATCAAAAGGAGTCTATAACTTTTTATAGTTTGAAAAATTTTGAGGACACTTTGACCACAAATAAGTACAAAAGGTCAGATATGGACATCTATATGGCTTATAAAGCATCAGAAGGAGTCTCTGAGTATGTATAGAAAGCCCAATATCGAGGACTCTTTGGCCAGAAATAGGTTCAGGAGGTCAAAATGGGACCTCTGTATAGCTGATTTATCATCAAAAGGAGTCTATGACTTTATATAGTTTGAACATTTTTCTGGACACTTTGACCAAAAATAAATTCAAAAGGTCAGATGTGGACATCTAATATGGCATATGAAGCATCAGAATGAGTCTATGAGTATGTATAGAAAGCCCAAGATCGAGGACTCTTTGGCCAGAAATACATTCCTTGGGTCAAAAATGGACTTCTGTATAGCTGAAGTAACATCAGAAAGAGTAAACGAGTATAGGTTGACTCTTTCTGGGTCAAGTTTCGAGTACTCCTTGGCCAGAACAAAATTCAGTATGTCAAATATGGACTTTTGACAGGATGATATAACATCTGAAGATATCAATCTGAATGTATTGTATTAATCTTTAGGGACTCTTTGGCCAGAAATATGTTCAGGTGGTCAAAAGGTGACCTCTGTATAGGTGATTTATCATCAAAAGGAGTCTATAACTTTATATAGTTTTAAAATTTTTTAGGACACTTTGACCACAATTAAGTTCAAAGGGGCAGATATGGACATCTATATGGCTTAGGAAGCATCAGAAGGAGTCTATGAGTATGTATTGAAAGCCCAAGATC
The DNA here is from genome assembly GCA_022828995.1 of Vimba vimba. Taxonomy (NCBI): domain Eukaryota; kingdom Metazoa; phylum Chordata; class Actinopteri; order Cypriniformes; family Leuciscidae; genus Vimba; species Vimba vimba. The sequence continues at coordinate 22,359,614 of CM040832.1, read as the reverse complement.
GAGGACTCTTTGGCCAGAAATATGTTCAGGAGGTCAAAAGGGGACCTCTGAATAGATGATTTATCATCAAAAGAAGTCTATAACTTTATATAGTTTGAAAATTTTTTAGGTCACTTTGACCACAAATAAGTTCAAAGGGTCAGATATGGACATCTATATGGCTTATGAAGCATCAGAAGGAGTCTATGAGTATGTATAGAAAGCCCAAGATCGAGGACTCTTTGGCCAGAAATATGTTCAGGAGGTCAAAATGGGACCTCTGTATAGCTGATTTATCATCAAAAGGAGTCTATAACTTTATATAGTTTGAAAATTTTTTTGGACACTTTGACCAAAAATAAATTCAAAGGGTCAGATGTGGACATCTAATATGGCATGAAGCACCAGAATGAGTCTATGAGTATGTATAGAAAGCCCAAGATCGAGGACTCTTTGGACAGAAATATGTTCAGGAGGTCAAAAGGGGACTTCTGTATGGCTGAAGTAACATCAGAAAGAGTCAACGAGTATAGGTTGACTCTTTCTGGGTCAAGTTTCAAGTACTCCTTGGCCAGAAAAAAATTCAGTATGTCAAATATGGACTTTTGACAGGATTATATAACATCCGAAGATATCAATCTGAATGTAATGTATTAATCTTTTAGGACTCTTTGGCCACAAACATGTTCAGGTGGTCAAAAGGGGACCTCTGTATAGCTGATTTATCATCAAAAGGAGTCTAAAATTTTTTGTAGTTTGAAAAAATTTTAGGACACTTTGACCACAAATAAGTTCAAAGGGTCAGATATGGACATCTATATGGCTTATGAAGCATCAGAAGCAGTCTATGAGTATGTATAGAAAGCCCAAGATCGAGGACTCTTTGGCCAGAAAAAGGTTCAGGAGGTCAAAAGGGGACCTCTGAATAGCTGATTTATCATCAAAAGGAGTCTAAAACTTTATATAGTTTGAAAAATTTTTTGGACACTTTGACCAAAAATAAGTTCAAAAGGTCAGATGTGGACATCTAATATGGCATATGAAGCATCAGAAGGAGTCTATGAGTATGTATAGAAAGCCCAAGATCGAGGACTCTTTGGCCAGAAATAGGTTCAGGAGGTCAAAAGGGGACCTCTGAATAGCTGATTTATCATCAAAAGGAGTCTATAATTTATATAGTTTGATAAATTTTTAGGACACTTTGACCACAAATAAGTTCAAAGGGTCAGATATGGACACCTATATGGCTTATGAAAGCCCAAGATCGAGGACTCTTTGGCCAGAAATATGTTGAGGAGGTCAAAAGGGGACCTCTGAATAGCTGATTTATCATCAAAAGGAGTCTATAACTTTATATAGTTTGAAAAAAAATTTTGGACACTTTGACCAAAAATAAGTTCAAAAGGTTAGATTTGGACATCTATATTGCTTATGAAGCATCAGAAGGAGTCTATGAGTATGTATAGAAAGCCCAATATTAGCTCCTAAATCAGCTATACTGAGGGCCCCTTTTGACCTCCTGAACAAATTTCTGGCTAAAGAGTCCTCGATATTGGGCTTTCTATACATATTCATAGACTCCTTCTGATGCTTCATATGCCATATTAGATGTCCACATCTGACGTTTTGAACTTATTTTTGGTCAAAGTGTCCAAAAAAATGTTCAAACTATAAAAAGTTATAGACTCCTTTTGATGATAAATCATTTGGACACTTTGACCAAAAATAAGTTCAAAAGGTCAAATATGGACATCTATATGGCTTATGAAGCATCAGAAGGAGTCTATGAGTATGTATAGAAAGCCCAAGATCGAGGACTCTTTGGCCAGAAATATGTTCAGGAGGTCAAAAGGGGACCTCTGAATAGCTGATTTATCATCAAAAGGAGTCTATAACTTTATATAGTTTGAAAATTTTTTAGGACACGTTGACCACAAATAAGTTCAAAGGGTCAGATATGGACATCTATATGGCTTTTGACGCATCTGAAGGAGTCTATGAGTATGTATAAAAAGCCCAAGATCGAGGACTCTTTGGCCAGAAATATGTTCAGGAGGTCAAAAGGGGACTTCTGAATAGCTGATTTATCATCAAAAGGAGTCTATAACTTTATATAGTTTGAAAATTTTTTTGGACACTTTGACCAAAAATAAGTTCAAAAGGTCAGATGTGGACATCTATATTGCTTATGAAGCATCAGAAGGAGTCTATGAGTATGTAGAGAAAGCCCAATATCGAGGACTCTATGGCCAGAAATATGTTCAAGAGGTCAAAATGGGACCTCTGTATAGCTGATTTATCCTCAAAAGGAGTCTATAACTTTATATAGTTTGAAAAATTTTGAGGACACTTTAACCACAAATAAGTTCAAAGGGTCAGATATGGACATCTATATGGCTTATGAAGCATCAGAAGGAGTCTATGAGTATGTATAGAAAGCCCAAGATCGAGGACTCTTTGGACAGAATTATGTTCAGGAGGTCAAAAGGGGACTTCTGTATGGCTGAAGTAACATCAGAAAGAGTCAACGAGTATAGGTTGACTCTTTCTGGGTCAAGTTTCGAGTACTCCTTGGCCAGAAAAAAATTCAGTATGTCAAATATGGACTTTTGACAGGATTATATAAAATCCGAAGATATCAATCTGAATGTAATGTATTTATCTTTTAGGACTCTTTGGCCACAAACATGTTCAGGTGGTCAAAAGGGGACCTCTGTATAGCTGATTTATCATCAAAAGGAGTCTAAAATTTTTTATAGTTTGAAAAAATTTTAGGACACTTTGACCACAAATAAGTTCAAAGGGTCAGATATGGAAATCTATATGGCTTATGAAGCATCAGAAGGAGTCTATGAGTGTGTATAGAAAGCCCAAGATCGAGGACTCTTTGGCCAGAAAAAGGTTCAGGAGGTCAAAAGGGGCCCTCTGTATAGCCGATTTATCATCAAAAGGAGTCTATAACTTTATATAGTTTGAAAAATTCTGAGGACACTTTGACCACAAATAAGTTCAAAAGGTCAGATATGGACATGTATATGGCTTATGAAGCATCAGATGAGTATGAGTATGAGTATGTATAGAAAGGTCAAGATCGAGGACTCTTTGGCCAGAAATATGTTCAGGAGGTCAAAAGGGGACCTCTGAATAGCTGATTTATCATCAAAAGGAGTCTATAACTTTATATAGTTTGAAAATTTTTTAGGACACTTTGACCATAAATAAGTTCAAAGGGTCAGATATGGACATCTATATGGCTTATGAAGCATCAGAAGGAGTCTATGAGTATGTATAGAAAGCCCAAGATCGAGGACTCTTTGGACAGAAATATGTTCAGGAGGTCAAAAGGGGACTTCTGTATGGCTGAAGTAACATCAGAAAGAGTCAACGAGTATAGGTTGACTCTTTCTGGGTCAAGTTTCAAGTACTCCTTGGCCAGAAAAAAATTCAGTATGTCAAATATGGACTTTTGACAGGATTATATAACATCCGAAGATATCAATCTGAATGTAATGTATTAATCTTTTAGGACTCTTTGGCCACAAACATGTTCAGGTGGTCAAAAGGGGACCTCTGTATAGCTGATTTATCATCAAAAGGAGTCTAAAATTTTTTATAATTTGAAAAAATTTTAGGACACTTTGACCACAAATAAGTTCAAAGGGTCAGATATGGACATCTATATGGCTTATGAAGCATCAGAAGGAGTCTATGAGTATGTATAGAAAGCCCAAGATCGAGGACTCTTTGGCCAGAAAAAGGTTCAGGAGGTCAAAAGGGGACCTCTGAATAGCTGATTTATCATCAAAAGGAGTCTAAAACTTTATATAGTTTGAAAAAATTTTTGGACACTTTCACCAAAAATAAGTTCAAAAGGTCAGATGTGGACATCTAATATGGCATATGAAGCATCAGAAGGAGTCTATGAGTATGTATAGAAAGCCCAAGATCGAGGACTCTTTGGCCAGAAATAGGTTCAGGAGGTCAAAAGGGGACCTCTGAATAGCTGATTTATCATCAAAAGGAGTCTATAACTTTATATAGTTTGAAAAAAATGTTTGGACACTTTGACCAAAAATAAGTTCAAAAGGTCAGATTTGGACATCTATATTGCTTATGAAGCATCAGAAGGAGTCTATGAGTATGTATAGAAAGCCCAATATCGAGGACTCTTTAGCCAGAAATATGTTCAGGAGGTCAAAAGGGGCCCTCTGTATAGCTGATTTATCATCAAAAGGAGTCTATAACTTTATATAGTTTGAAAAATTCTGAGGACACTTTGACCACAAATAAGTTCAAAAGGTCAGATATGGACATCTATATGGCTTATGAAGCATCAGAAGGAGTCTATGAGTATGTATAGTTAGCCCAAGATCAAGGACTCTTTGGCCAGAAATAGGTTCAGGAAGTCAAAAGGGGACCTCTGAATAGCTGATTTATCCTCAAAAGGAGTCTATAACTTTATATAGTTTGAAAAATTTTGAGGACACTTTAACCACAAATAAGTTCAAAGGGTCAGATATGGACATCTATATGGCTTATGAAGCATCAGAAGGAGTCTATGAGTATGTATAGAAAGCCCAAGATCGAGGACTCTTTGGACAGAAATATGTTCAGGAGGTCAAAAGGGGACTTCTGTATGGCTGAAGTAACATCAGAAAGAGTCAACGAGTATAGGTTGACTCTTTCTGGGTCAAGTTTCGAGCACTCCTTGGCCAGAAAAAAATTCAGTATGTCAAATATGGACTTTTGACAGTATTATATAACATCCGAAGATATCAATCTGAATGTAATGTATTAATCTTTTAGGACTCTTTGGCCACAAACATGTTCAGGTGGTCAAGAGGGGACCTCTGTATAGCTGATTTATCATCAAAAGGAGTCTATAACTTTTTATAGTTTGAAAATTTTTTTGGACACTTTGACCAAAAATAAGTTCAAAACGTCAGATGTGGACATCTAATATGGCATATGAAGCATCAGAAGGAGTCTATGAATATGTATAGAAAGCCCTATATCGAGGACTCTTTAGCCAGAAATATGTTCAGGAGTTCAAAAGGGGCCCTCAGTATAGCTGATTTATCATCAAAAGGAGTCTATAACTTTTTATAGTTTGAAAATTTTTTTGGACACCTTGACCAAAAATAAGTTCAAAACGTCAGATGTGGACATCTAATATGGCATATGAAGCATCAGAAGGAGTCTATGAATATGTATAGAAAGCCCAATATCGAGGACTCTTTAGCCAGAAATATGTTCAGGAGGTCAAAAGGGGCCCTCAGTATAGCTGATTTATCATCAAAAGGAGTCTATAACTTTATATAGTTTGAAAAATTTTGAGGAAACTTTAACCACAAATAAGTTCAAAGGGTCAGATATGGACATCTATATGGCTTATGAAGCATCAAAAGGAGTCTATGAGTATGTATAGAAAGCCCAAGATCGAGGACTCTTTGGCCAGAAATATGTTCAGGAGGTCAAAAGGGGACCTCTGCATAGCTGATTTATCATCAAAAGGAGTCTATAAATTTATATTGTTTGATAAATTTTTAGGACACTTTGACCACAAATAAGTTCAAAGGGTCAGATATGGACACGTATATGGCTTATGAAAGCCCAAGATCGAGGACCCTTTGGCCAGAAATATGTTCAGGAGGTCAAAAAGGGACCTCTGAATAGCTGATTTATCATCAAAAGGAGTCTATAACTTTATATAGTTTGAAAAATTTTGAGGACACTTTGACCACAAATAAGTTCAAAGGGTCAGATATGGACACCTATATGGCTTATGAAAGCCCAAGATCGAGGACTCTTTGGCCAGAAATATGTTCAGGAGGTCAAAAGGGGACCTCTGAATAGCTGATTTATCATGAAAAGGAGTCTATAACTTTATATAGTTTGAAAAATTTTGAGGACACTTTGACCACAAATAAGTTCAAAGGGTCAGATATGGACATCCATATGGCTTATGAAGCATCAGAAGGAGTTTATGAGTATGTATAGAAAGCACAAGATCAAGGACTCTTTGGCCAGAAATATGTTAAGGTGGTCAAAAGGGGCCCTCTGTAGCTGATTTATCATCAATAGGAGTCTATAACTTTATATAGTTTGAAAATTTTTTAGGACACTTTGACCACTAATAAGTTCAAAGGGTCAGATATGGACACCTATATGGCTTATGAAAGCACAAGATCGAGGACTCTTTGGCCAGAAATATGTTCAGGAGGTCAAAAGGGGCCCTCTGTATAGCTGATTTATCATCAAAAGGAGTCCATAACTTTATATAGTTTGAAAAATTTTGAGGACACTTTGACCACAAATAAGTTCAAAAGTTCAGATATGGACATGTATAAGGCTTATGAAGCATCAGAAGGAGTCTATGAGTATGTATAGAAAGCCCAAGATCGAGGACTCTTTGGCCAGAAAATGTTAAGGAGGTCAAAAGGGGCCCTCTGTAGCTGATTTATCATCAAAAGGAGTCTATAACTTTATATAGTTTGAAAATTTTTTAGGACACTTTGACCACAAATAAGTTCAAAGGGTCATATATGGACATCTCTATGGCTTATGAAGCATCAGAAGGAGTCTATGAGTATGTATAGAAAGCCCAAGATCGAGGACTCTTTGGCCAGAAATATGTTCAGGAGGTCAAAAGGGGACCTCTGAATAGCTGATTTATCATCAAAAGGAGTCTATAATTTATATAGTTTGATAAATTTTTAGGACACTTTGACCACAAATAAGTTCAAAGGGTCAGATATGGACACCTATATGGCTTATGAAAGCCCAAGATCGAGGACCCTTTGGCCAGAAATATGTTCAGGAGGTCAAAAGGGGACCTCTGAATAGCTGATTTATCATCAAAAGGAGTCTATAACTTTATATAGTTTGAAAAATTTTGAGGACACTTTGACCACAAATAAGTTCAAAAGGTCAGATATGGACATGTATATGGCTTATGAAGCATCAGAAGGAGTCTATGAGTATGTATAGAAAGCCCAAGATCGAGGACTCTTTGGACAGAAATATGTTTAGGAGGTCAAAAGGGGCCCTCTGTAGCTGATTTTTCATCAATAGGAGTCTATAACTTTATATAGTTTGAAACTGTTTTAGGACACTTTGACCACAAATAAGTTCAAAGGGTCAGATATGGACATGTATATGGCTTATGAAGCGTCAGAAGGAGTCTATGAGTATGTATAGAAAGCCCAAGATCGGGACTCTTTGGCCAGAAATATGTTAAGAAGGTCAAAAGGGGACCTCTGAATAGCTGATTTATCATCAAAAGGAATCTATAACTTTATATAGTTTGAAATTTTTTTTAGGACACTTTGACCACAAATAAGTTCAAAGGGTCAGATATGGACATCTATATGGCTTATGAAGCATCAGAAGGAGTCTATGAGTATGTATAAAAAGCCCAAGATTGAGGGCTCTTTGGCCAGAAATATGTTCAGGAGGTCAACATGGGCCCTCAGTATAGCTGATTTTTCATCAAAAGGAGTCCATTACTTTATATAGTTTGAAAAATTTTGAGGACACTTTGACCACAAATAAGTTCAAAAGGTCAGATATGGACATGTATAAGGCTTATGAAGCATCAGAAGGAGTTTATGAGTATTTATAGAAAGCCCAAGATCGAGGACTCTTTGGCCAGGAAAATGTTAAGGAGGTCAAAAGGGGCCCTCTGTAGCTGATTTATCATCAAAAGGAGTCTATAACTTTATATAGTTTGAAAATTTTTTAGGACACTTTGACCACAAATAAGTTCAAAGGGTCAGATATGGACATCTATATGGCTTATGAAGGCATCAGAAGGAGTCTATGAGTATGTATAGAAAGCCCAAGATCGAGGACTCTTTGGCCAGAAATATGTTCAGGAGGTCAAAAGGGGACCTCTGAATAGCTGATTTATCATCAAAAGGAGTCTATAATTTATATAGTTTGATAGATTTTTAGGACACTTTGACCACAAATAAGTTCATGGGGTCAGATATGGACACCTATATGGCTTATGAAAGCCCAAGATCGAGGACCCTTTGGCCAGAAATATGTTCAGGAGGTCAAAAGGGGACCTCTGAATAGCTGATTTATCATCAAAAGGAGTCTATAACTTTATATAGTTTGAAAAATTTTGAGGACACTTTGACCACAAATAAGTTCCCTTTCGAAAGCTACAATCGATGCTGCGCTGCTCAGCGCATTGGGAACGTCTTTAGTCGTGACCAGCTGTGAATATTGTGTGTAACACGTCGATAGAATTGACCCGGAGGTAATATAGCCTCGGTCGATGACGTCTTCGGCGCGCATCCGCAACACGAGGCTATAAATAGATGAGCCACAGGTGCATCGTCAGGATATTTTGTCTGAAGAGCAGTCCTGGGACATCTTCAGCACGGCAAAGTAGCGCAGCATCTCGTTCCGCTTTCTCAGGGAACAAGGTTACAGTTAAGTAACCGGAGACGATTTATCATCAAAAGGAGTCTATAACTTTATATAGTTTGAAAAATTTTGAGGACACTTTGACCACAAATAAGTTCAAAGGGTCAGATATGGACATGTATATGTCTTATGAAGCATCAGAAGGAGTCTATGAGTATGTATAGAAAGCCCAAGATCGAGGACTCTTTGGCCAGAAATATGTTCAGGAGGTCAAAAGGGGCCCTCTGTAGATGATTTATCATCAATAGGAGTCTATAACTTTATATAGTTTGAAAAATTTTTAGGACACTTTGACCACTAATAAGTTCAAAGGGTCAGATATGGACACCTATATGGCTTATGAAAGCACAAGATCGAGGACTCTTTGGCCAGAAATATGTCCACGAGGTCAAAAGGGGCCCTCTGTATAGCTGATTTATCATCAAAAGCAGTCCATAACTTTATATAGTTTGAAAAATTTTGAGGACACTTTGACCACAAATAAGTTCAAAAGGTCAGATATGGATATCTATATGGCTTATGAAGCATCAGAAGGAGTCTATGAGTATGTATAGAAAGCCAAAGATCGAGGACTCTTTGGCCAGAAATATGTTCAGGAGGTCAAAAGGGGCACTATGTATAGCTGATTTATCATCAAGAGGAGTCCATAACTTTACATAGTTTGAAAAATTTTGAGGACACTTTGACCACAAATAAGTTCAAAAGGTCAGATATGGACATGTATATGGCTTATGAAGCATCAGAAGGAGTCTATGAGTATGTATAGAAAGCCCAAGATCGAGGACTCTTTGGCCAGAAATATGTTAAGGAGGTCAAAAGGGGCCCTCTGTAGCTGATTTATTATCAAAAGGAGTCTATAACTTTATATAGTTTGAAAATTTTTTAGGACACTTTGACCACAAAGAAGTTCAAAGGGTCAGATATGGACATCTATATGGCTTATGAAGCATCAGATGGAGTCTGTGAGTATGTATAGAAAGCCCAAGATCGAGGACTCTTTGGCCAGAAATATGTTCAGGAGGTCAAAAGGGGCCCTCTGTATAGCTGATTTATCATCAAAAGGAGTCCATAACTTTATATAGTTTGAAAAATTTTGAGGACACTTTGACCACAAATAAGTTCAAAAGTTCAGATATGGACATGTATAAGGCTTATGAAGCATCAGAAGGAGTCTATGAGTATGTATAGAAAGCCCAAGATCGAGGACTCTTTGGCCAGAAAAATGTTAAGGAGGTCAAAAGGGGCCCTCTGTAGCTGATTTATCATCAAAAGGAGTCTATAACTTTATATAGTTTGAAAATTTTTTAGGACACTTTGACCACAAACAAGTTCAAAGGGTCAGATATGGACATCTCTATGGCTTATGAAGCATCAGAAGGAGTCTATGAGTATGTATAGAAAGCCCAAGATCGAGGACTCTTTGGCCAGAAATATGTTCAGGAGGTCAAAAGGGGACCTCTGAATAGCTGATTTATCATCAAAAGGAGTCTATAATTTATATAGTTTGATAAATTTTTAGGACACTTTGACCACAAATAAGTTCAAAGGGTCAGATATGGACACCTATATGGCTTATGAAAGCCCAAGATCGAGGACCCTTTGGCCAGAAATATGTTCAGGAGGTCAAAAGGGGACCTCTGAATAGCTGATTTATCATCAAAAGGAGTCTATAACTTTATATAGTTTGAAAAATTTTGAGGACACTTTGACCACAAATAAGTTCAAAAGGTCAGATATGGACATGTATATGGCTTATGAAGCATCAGAAGGAGTCTATGAGTATGTATAGAAAGCCCAAGATCGAGGACACTTTGGACAGAAATATGTTTAGGAGGTCAAAAGGGGCCCTCTGTAGCTGATTTTTCATCAATAGGAGTCTATAACTTTATATAGTTTGAAACTGTTTTAGGACACTTTGACCACAAATAAGTTCAAAGGGTCAGATATGGACATGTATATGGCTTATGAAGCGTCAAGAAGGAGTCTATGAGTATGTATAGAAAGCCCAAGATCGGGACTCTTTGGCCAGAAATATGTTAAGAAGGTCAAAGAGGGACCTCTGAATAGCTGATTTATCATCAAAAGGAGTCTATAACTCTATATAGTTTGAATTTTTTTTTAGGACACTTTGACCACAAATAAGTTCAAAGGGTCAGATATGGACATCTATATGGCTTATGAAGCATCAGAAGGAGTCTATGAGTATGTATAAAAAGCCCAAGATTGAGGGCTCTTTGGCCCGAAATATGTTCAGGAGGTCAAAAGGGGCCCTCAGTATAGCTGATTTATCATCAAAAGGAGTCCATTACTTTATATAGTTTGAAAAATTTTGAGGACACTTTGACCACAAATAAGTTCAAAAGGTTAGATATGGACATGTATAAAGGCTTATGAAGCATCAGAAGGAGTCTATGAGTATGTATAGAAAGCCCAAGATCGAGGACTCTTTGGCCAGGAAAATGTTAAGGAGGTCAAAAGGGGCCCTCTGTAGCTGATTTATCATCAAAAGGAGTCAATAACTTTATATAGTTTGAAAATTTTTTAGGACACTTTCACCACAAATAAGTTCAAAGGGTCAGATATGGACATCTATATGGCTTATGAAGGCATCAGAAGGAGTCTATGAGTATGTATAGAAAGCCCAAGATCGAGGACTCTTTGGCCAGAAATATGTTCAGGAGGTCAAAAGGGGACCTCTGAATAGCTGATTTATCATCAAAAGGAGTCTATAATTTATATAGTTTGATAAATTTTTAGGACACTTTGACCACAAATAAGTTCAAAGGGTCAGATATGGACACCTATATGGCTTATGAAAGCCCAAGATCGAGGACCCCTTGGCCAGAAATATGTTCAGGAGGTCAAAAGGGGACCTCTGAATAGCTGATTTATCATCAAAAGGAGTCTATAACTTTATATAGTTTGAAAAATTTTGAGGACACTTTGACCACAAATAAGTTCAAAAGGTCAGATATGGACATGTATATGGCTTATGAAGCGTCAGAAGGAGTCTATGAGTATGTATAGAAAGCCCAAGATCGGGACTCTGGCCAGAAATATGTTAAGAAGGTCAAAAGGGGACCTCTGAATAGCTGATTTATCATCAAAAGGAGTCTATAACTTTATATAGTTTGAAATTTTTTTTAGGACACTTTGACCACAAATAAGTTCAAAGGGTCAGATATGGACATCTATATGGCTTATGAAGCATCAGAAGGAGTCTATGAGTATGTATAAAAAGCCCAAGATTGAGGGCTCTTTGGCCAGAAATATGTTCAGGAGGTCAAAAGGGGCCCTCAGTATAGCTGATTCTCTTTCAAGGGAACTCGCGCTGCGTCGAGACGCCGTGAGAACGCTCTGCGTGATTGCGTCGTGAAGCACGTGTATAATCAGTCCAATGGAAAGACGAGACGTCATACGTGACGTCACCGACCAGGAAGCTATAAATCACCCATGAGATCAGAACACGCTAGCTTCTGTGCCTTCAGCAAGCGCTCTCTGTATATCTGTCCCTGTCATATTTATTGTTGTCTGTCAAGCTCAATATATATCTCTATTATGGCGAATAAGCAAGAATTTAGGAAATGTGTTGTTCCCTGCCCTCGTTACATCACGGGTGGGGACACACATTTGCTTTGTGTGTCTTGTTTGGGAGTGGAGCATGCCCAATCAGTTCTCGAGGGAGCTGATTGTGAGCATTGCGTTAAGCTGTCCTTGCGGACGCTCCGCTCTCGCCGGGCGTTCTTTGAGGAGGACGGTTCGGTTCGCGCTCCCCGAGGTGCGGGTCCCGCTGCTGCCGAGGCACAGCGGCGGCTTTCATCTTGGGGTTCGCATATGGATTTAGTAGCGGGGCTTGAGACGGGCCCAGCCCTTTCTCAACCCTTACCTGCTGAATCCGGTGCTTCAGCCCAGGAAGGAGCCCGCGCTGCGGCTTCTCCTTCCCAGACTGAAGCACCAATGTTGCGGCTGTCCAGTTCCGAGGAACTGGATGTCGTCAGTATTGATCAAAATGTTGATGATGAGTGTTCGCCAGCTCGTATTTCTGGGGATGAGGAGCTTATGGAGGTTTTAACTCGTGCTGTTGCCAAGTTAAATATTGAATGGCCATCTGATGAAAATGAAACTGTGTCTAATAAAAGTCTTTTAGATGAACGTTTTTTGCCATCAAAATCACGACCTCCTCGTCGGGAACTGCCGTTTTTTCCTGATCTGCACACTGAGGTGTCTAGATCATGGATTAAACCGGCTTCTTTCAGAGTGCACAATCCACAAACACTGAACTATAGTAATATTAAAGATATTTCACACTATGGTTATTTGACGATGCCTCCGGCGGAAGAGACGCTCGCGAGCCATCTCTCCCCCGAGTCATCGTCATCACTGAAAGCCCCGACGTTACCCACCAAGCCATTAAAAGCTACATCTATGATGGTGGGTAAAGCATATTCGGCAGCAGGTCAGGCAGCTGCATGTTTACACACTATGGCAATTTTACAAGCTTATCAGGCTGACCTGCTGAGAGACATGGATGATTGTGAGGAAGTTAGTGCTGACGCAATTCGAGAATTGCGTCGGGCGACAGATCTATCTCTCCGGGCCACCAAGGAGACGGCAAAATCTGTGGGCCGTTCTATGGCAGCCCTGGTGGTCACGGAGCGTCATTTATGGTTGAATTTATCTGATATAAAGGAGAAAGATAGATCTGTTCTTCTGGATGCCCCGCTTTCGCCTTCAAGTTTATTCGGCGATGCTATAAATTGTGTTGTTGACAGATTTACTGAGTCTAAGAAACAAGCGGCGGCATTTCAAAAATTTCTTCCTCGCCGATCCAGTGTCTCAGAGACTGCTGGGCGTAATGTTAAAACCGAGCAGTCTCGGCCGTCTACGAGCTCCGCACAGTACAGAGTACAACAGAAACAGAGCGTCGCCTCTCGGGCTCCTCCTCAGTCTGGGGAGTCCAGAGGGCGGGCGCAGTTTAAACCAGTTAGAGGTAGACAAGATCTGAGGACTGTCATCTCTAGAAAGGTTTGGGACAAGAAGAAGTCCTGACGCCAGTGGCGTCAAAATGTTGAGGGTGGTCCCCTCAGGGGAGGGACGATTTCGAGAAATCGTTCCTCCTCTGCGCCCTCTGGGGGGCGGCTCTCTGAGGAGAGTCGCAGCGCTGCCACATCGGTTGTTCCCTGCCGGTTCGCCGTTTCAGGGCACCGAGGTGTCAGCGTCCCCATACGATCCTCCGAGGAGGGTCGTAGAACGGTCAGTTCGGTTGTTCCCTGCCGGTTCGCCGTTTCAGGGCACCGAAATGTCTGTTCAACTAAATCCAGAGACCAGTCTCGAGAGGCTGGTTCCCTTAGCAGAATTTCTGGTAGCGTGGAAACTTCTACCAAATATTTCTCAATGGGTCCTGCATATAGTGGAAAAGGGTTACAGAATTCAGTTCGGTTCTCGTCCGCCCAGATTTCAAGGGGTTCTGCCCACGGTGGTGGACTCCGAGCAGGCTCTGGTTATGGAGCAGGAAGTATTGACGCTTCTTCGAAAAGGAGCTATAGAAAGGGTTTCTCCTCCCAGCAGAGAGTCAGGGTTTTACAGCCGTTATTTCATTGTTCCAAAGAAGGATGGGGGGTTGCGTCCTATTCTAGATCTGCGGCAGTTAAACCGCAGAGTTCAGAAACTCAAGTTCAAGATGCTTACGCTCAGACAGATTGTATCACAGATTCAGTCCGAGGACTGGTTTGTCACAATAGACTTGAAGGACGCGTACTTCCATGTATCTATTCATCCTCATCACAGGAAGTTCCTGAGGTTTGCTTTCGGGGGCGAAGCATACCAGTATCGGGTTCTTCCCTTCGGCCTAGGGTTATCACCCCGCACCTTTACAAAATGTGTGGATGCAGCTTTGGCTCCACTAAGACTCCAGGGCATTCGCATTTTAAACTATCTAGACGATTGGTTGATTCTAGCTCAGTCAGAGCAGATGGCAGTTCGGCATCGAGGTGTCGTTCTGTCTCATATAGAAAAGTTGGGGTTGCGGCTCAACGCCAAAAAGAGTGTGCTCCTCCCAGCTCAGAGGACCACTTTTCTAGGCGTGATTTGGGATTCAACAACAATGCAGGCACGTCTGTCTCCTGCACGAATATCAGCGATTCTCACAGCCGTAAAAGGAGTAAGACTAGGCCAGTCACTCACTGTAAAACAGTTTCAAAGATTGTTGGGGCTCATGGCAGCGGCGTCCAACGTAGTCACTTTTGGCCTGCTGTACATGAGACCTCTGCAGTGGTGGCTCAGGACCAAGGGGTTTTCTCCGAGGGGAAATCCGTTTCGCATGATCAAGGTCACGCGGCGATGCCTTCGTGCTTTGGTCATGTGGAAGAAACCTTGGTTCCTCGCCCAGGGCCCAGTGTTGGGGGCTTCTTGTCGACGCGTAACGCTTTCGACAGACGCTTCCCTCACGGGGTGGGGCGCAGTCATGAGCGGTCGCTCAGTGTCAGGTCTTTGGCAGGACCATCAACTGTCTTGGCATATAAATCGGTTAGAAATGATGGCCGTATTTCATGCTCTCAAATACTTCCTGCCAGACCTGAGAGGCCATCATGTGTTGGTTCGCACAGACAACACATCGGTGGTTTCATACATCAACCATCAGGGGGGTCTGAGGTCTCGTCTATTATGCAATCTGGCTCATCAGATCCTCCTATGGGCCCAGGGGAAATTACTGTCACTGAGGGCAGTATATATTCCAGGGCATCTGAATGTAGGAGCAGATATCCTGTCAAGGCAGGGGCTGAGGCCCGGGGAGTGGAGGCTTCACCCCGAGGTGGTGGAGCTCCTATGGAAGAAATATGGTCGAGCTCGAGTAGACCTTTTCGCATCATCAGACTCAACCCATTGTCCGCTTTGGTTCTCCCTCACACATCCAGCTCCCCTCGGACTGGATGCAATGGTTCAGGTGTGGCCGAGGCTACACCTGTACGGATTTCCCCCTGTATCAATGCTCCCGGGAGTTCTGGAGAGGGTTCGCCGGGAAGGGGCTCATCTTCTGTTAATAGCCCCGTACTGGCCGACCCGAGTTTGGTTCTCGGATTTAGTGTCGCTTCTGGACGGCTCTCCGATGGAGATTCCTGTCAGGAGGGACCTGCTGTCCCAAGCGAGGGGCACGATATTTCACCCTCACCCAGAGTTATGGAAGTTGTGGGCTTGGCCTCTGAGGGGGCCCAGCTAATAGAATCCGGTCTCTCGACTGAGGTCGTTGAGACCATCCTTCAATCCAGAGCTCCCTCCACGAGGAAACTTTATGCTTTGAAATGGAAATTATTCTCTACCTGGTGTGGAGATCATAATTTGAATCCTGTTAACTGCCCTGTTGGTACAGTTCTCGAATTTCTACAAGACCGTTTCTCTGCTGGATTATCTCCTTCCACCTTAAAGGTGTACGTTGCTGCTATATCTGCTTATCACACCCCTCTGGCGGGCACTTCAGTTGGGAGAGATCCTCTAATTACTCGTTTTCTCCGTGGTACTTTGAGGTTGAGACCTGCATTGCACTCTAGAGCACCGGCATGGGATTTGGCCATTGTACTTGAGGGTCTGGCTTTGGCTCCCTTCGAACCCATTGAAGAGGTTTCAGAAAAGTTCCTCACTTTAAAAACTTTATTTCTTCTCGCTATTTCCTCTATTAAGAGAATTGGAGATTTGCAAGCTTTGTCGGTGGCTCCATCATGCTTGGAATTTGCACCTGGTATGGTAAAGGCTTTCCTTCACCCGAGACTGGGTTACATACCTAAGGTCCCTACTAATGTGGGGGGCCCAATAGTGCTGCAGGCCTTTTATCCTCCACCTTTTAATACTCCAGACCAGGAAAACCTGAATCTGTTATGCCCTGTGCGGGCGTTGGATGCTTACGTCCACAGAGCTGCCCTGTGGCGTAAATCGGAACAGTTATTTGTCTGCTTTGGAGCACCTAAGAAAGGGTGCCCGGCATCTAAACAGATAATGAGCAAGTGGATAGTTGAGGCGATCTCACTTGCATATGAAGCGGCCGGACAGCCTTCACCTTTGACTGTTCGGGCCCATTCTACGAGGAGTATGGCTGCCTCTACGGCTTTAATTTCGGGAGTTTCCCTTCTTGACATTTGTAATGCGGCAGGATGGTCCTCTCCGCATACATTTGTGAGATTTTATGACTTGGACCTTTCTACTCCGGGGGTCAGGGTGCTTGCTTCTTAATATGCGCATGGTACTTCATACAGAACAGGCACATCGTCATTATGGCATAGTGGGTATGGGGTTCCCACGGCGTCTCGACGCAGCGCGAGTTCCCTTGAAAGGGAACGTCTCAGGTTACGTATGTAACCCTGGTTCCCTGAGAGGGAACGAGACGCTGCGTCGCCTTGCCATACTTCCTGATTGCCCTGATCGACTTGCTTCAGGCTTATCAGAAGCTAGCGTGTTCTGATCTCATGGGTGATTTATAGCTTCCTGGTCGGTGACGTCACGTATGACGTCTCGTCTTTCCATTGGACTGATTATACACGTGCTTCACGACGCAATCACGCAGAGCGTTCTCACGGCGTCTCGACGCAGCGTCTCGTTCCCTCTCAGGGAACCAGGGTTACATACGTAACCTGAGACGTTTATCATCAAAAGGAGTCCATTACTTTATATAGTTTGAAAAATTTTGAGGACACTTTGACCACAAATAAGTTCAAAAGGTTAGATATGGACATGTATAAAGGCTTATGAAGCATCAGAAGGAGTCTATGAGTATGTATAGAAAGCCCAAGATCGAGGACTCTTTGGCCAGGAAAATGTTAAGGAGGTCAAAAGGGGCCCTCTGTAGCTGATTTATCCTCAAAAGGAGTCTATAACTTTATATAGTTTGAAAATTTTTTAGGACACTTTCACCACAAATAAGTTCAAAGGGTCAGATATGGACATCTATATGGCTTATGAAGGCATCAGAAGGAGTCTATGAGTATGTATAGAAAGCCCAAGATCGAGGACTCTTTGGCCAGAAATATGTTCAGGAGGTCAAAAGGGGACCTCTGAATAGCTGATTTATCATCAAAAGGAGTCTATAATTTATATAGTTTGATAAATTTTTAGGACACTTTGACCACAAATAAGTTCAAAGGGTCAGATATGGACACCTATATGGCTTATGAAAGCCCAAGATCGAGGACCCCTTGGCCAGAAATATGTTCAGGAGGTCAAAAGGGGACCTCTGAATAGCTGATTTATCATCAAAAGGAGTCTATAACTTTATATAGTTTGAAAATTTTTGAGGACACTTTGACCACAAATAAGTTCCCTTTCGAAAGCTACAATCGATGCTGCGCTGCTCAGCGCATTGGGAACGTCTTTAGTCGTGACCAGCTGTGAATATTGTGTGTAACACGTCGATAGAATTGACCCGGAGGTAATATAGCTTCGGTCGATGACGTCTTCGGCGCGCATCCGCAACACGAGGCTATAAATAGATGAGCCACAGGTGCATCGTCAGGATATTTTGTCTGAAGAGCAGTCCTGGGACATCTTCAGCACGGCAAAGTAGCGCAGCATCTCGTTCCGCTTTCTCAGGGAACAAGGTTACAGTTAAGTAACCGGAGACGATTTATCATCAAAAGGAGTCTATAACTTTATATAGTTTGAAAAATTTTGAGGACACTTTGACCACAAATAAGTTCAAGGGGTCAGATATGGACATGTATATGTCTTATGAAGCATCAGAAGGAGTCTATGAGTATGTATAGAAAGCCCAAGATCGAGGACTCTTTGGCCAGAAATATGTTCAGGAGGTCAAAAGGGGCCCTCTGTAGCTGATTTATCATCAATAGGAGTCTATAACTTTATATAGTTTGAAAAATTTTTAGGACACTTTGACCACTAATAAGTTCAAAGTGTCAGATATGGACACCTATATGGCTTATGAAAGCACAAGATCGAGGACTCTTTGGCCAGAAATATGTTCAGGAGGTCAAAAGGGGCCCTCTGTTCAGGAGGTCAAAAGGGGCACTATGTATAGCTGATTTATCATCAAAAGGAGTCTATAACTTTATATAGTTTGAAACATTTTTAGGACACTTTGACCACAAAGAAGTTCAAAGGGTCAGATATGGACATCTATATGGCTTATGAAGCATCAGATGGAGTCTGTGAGTATGTATAGAAAGCCCAAGATCGAGGACTCTTTGGCCAGAAATATGTTCAGGAGGTCAAAAGGGGACTTCTGAATAGCTGATTTATCATCGAAAGGAGTCTATAACTTTATATAGTTTGAAAATTTTTTAGGACACTTTGACCACAAATAAGTTCAAAGGGTCAGATATGGACATCTATATGGCTTTTGAAGCATCAGAAGGAGTCTATGAGTATGTATAGAAAGCCCAAGATCGAGGACTCTTTGGTCAGTATATGTTCAGGAGGTCAAAAGGGGACCTATGAATAGCTGATTTATCATCAAAAGGAGTCTATAACTTTATATAGTTTGAAAAATTCTTGGACACTTTGACCACAAATAAGTTCAAAGAGTCAGATATGGACACCTATATGGCTTATGAAAGCACAAGATCGAGGACTCTTTGGCCAGAAATATGTTCAGGAGGTCAAAAGGGGCCCTCTGTAGCTGATTTATCATCAAAAGGAGTATATAACTTTATATAGTTTGAAATTTTTTAGGACACTTTGGCCACAAATAAGTTCAAAGGGTCAGATATGTACATCTATATGGCTTATGAAGCATCAGGAGTCTATGAGTATGTATAGAAAGCCCAAGATCGAGGACTCTTTGGCCGGAAATATGTTCAGGAGGTCAAAAGGGGCCCTCTGTATAGCTGATTTATCATCAAAAGGAGTCCATAACTTTATATAGTTTGAAAAATTTTGAGGACACTTTGACCACAAATAAGTTCAACAGGTCAGATATGGACATGTATATGGCTTATGAAGTATCAGAAGGAGTCTATGAGTATTTATAGAAAGCCCAAGATCGAGGACTCTGGCAAGAAATATGTTAAGGAGGTCAAAAGGGGCCCTCTGTAGCTGATTTATCATCAAAAGGAGTATATAACTTTATATAGTTTGAAATTTTTTTAGGACACTTTGGCCACAAATAAGTTCAAAGGGTCAGATATGGACATCTCTATGGCTTATGAAGCATCAGAAGGAGTCTATGAGTATGTATAGAAAGCCCAAGATCGAGGACTCTTTGGTCAGAAATATGTTCAGGAGGTCAAAAGGGGACCTATGAATAGCTGATTTATCATCAAAAGGAGTCTATAACTTTATATAGTTTGAAAAATTCTTGGACACTTTGACCACAAATAAGTTCAAAGGGTCAGATATGGACACCTATATGGCTTATATGAAAGCACAAGATCGAGGACTCTTTGGCCAGAAATATGTTCAGGAGGTCAAAAGGGGACCTCTGAATAGCTGATTTATCATCAAAAGGAGTCTATAACTTTATATAGTTTGAAAACTTTTGAGAACACTTTGACCACAAATAAGTGCAAAAGGTATGGACATCTATATGGCTTATGAAGCATCAGAAGGAGTCTATGAGTATGTATAGAAAGCCCAAGATCGAGGACTCTTTGGCCAGAAAAATGTTAAGGAGGTCAAAAGGGGCCCTCTGTAGCTGATTTATCATCAAAAGGAGTCTATAACTTTATATAGTTTGAAATTTTTTTAGGACACTTTGACCACAAATAAGATCAAAGGGTCAGATATGGACACCTATATGGCTTATGAAAGCCCAAGATCGAGGACTCTTTGGCCAGAAATATGTTCAGTAGGTCAAAAGGGGCCCTCTGTATAGTTGATTTATCATCAAAAGGAGTCCATAACTTTATATAGTTTGAAAAATTTTGAGGACACTTTGACCACAAATAAGTTCAAAAGATCAGATATGGACATGTATATGGCTTATGAAGCATCAGAAGGAGTCTATGAGTATGTATAGAAAGCCCAAGATCGAGGACTCTTTGGCCAGAAATATGTTAAGGAGGTCAAAAGGGGCCCTCTGTAGCTGATTTATCATCAATAGGAGTCTATAACTTTATATAGTTTGAAAAATTTTGAGGACACTTTGACCACAAATAAGTTCAACAGGTCAGATATGGACATGTATATGGCATATGAAGCATCAGAAGGAGTCTATGAGTATGTATAGAAAGCCCAAGATCGAGGACTCTTTGGCCAGAAATATGTTAAGGAGGTCAAAAGGGGCCCTCTGTAGCTGATTTATCATCAAAAGGAGTATATAACTTTATATAGTTTGAAATTTTTGTAGAACACTTTGACCACAAATAAGTTCAAAGGGTCAGATATGGACATCTCTATGGCTTATGAAGCATCAGAAGGAGTCTATGAGTATGTATAGAAAGCCCAAGATCGAGGACTCTTTGGTCAGTAATATGTTCAGGAGGTCAAAAGGGGACCTATGAATAGCTGATTTATCATCAAAAAAAGTCTATAACTTTATATAGTTTGAAAATTTTTTAGGACACTTTGACCACAAATAAGTTCAAAGGGTCAGATATGGACATCTATATGGCTTATGAAGCATCAGATGGAGTCTATGAGTATGTATAGAAAGCCCAAGATCGAGGACACTTTGGCCACAAATAAGTTCAAAGGGTCAGATATGGACACCTATATGGCTTATGAAAGCCCAAGATCGAGGACTCTTTAGCCAGAAATATGTTCAGGCGGTCAAAAGGGGCCCTCTGTAGCCGATTTATCATCAAAAGGAGTCTATAACTTTATATAGTTTGAAAACTTCTGAGAACACTTTGACCACAAATAAGTGCAAAAGGTATGGACATCTATATGGCTTATGAAGCATGAGAATGAGTCTATGAGTATGTATAGAAAGCCCAAGATCGAGGACTCTTTGGCCAGAAATATGTTCAGGAGGTCAAATGTGGCCCTCTGTATAGCTGATTTATCATCAATAGGAGTCCATAACTTTATATAGTTTGAAAAATTTTTAGGACGCTTTGACCACAAATAAGTTCAAAGGGTCAGATATGGACATAAAGCTTATGAAGCATCAGAAGGAGTCTATGAGTATGTATAGAAAGACCAAGATCGAGGACTCTTTGGCCAGAAAAATGTTAAGGAGGTCAAAAGGGGCCCTCTGTAGCTGATTTATCATCAAAAGGAGTCTATAACTTTATATACTTTGAAATTTTTTTAGGACACTTTGACCACAAATAAGTTCAAAGGGTCAGATATGGACACCTATATGGCTTATGAAAGCTCAAGATCGAGGACTCTTTGGCCAGAAATATGTTCAGGAGGTCAAAAGGGGCCCTCTGTATAGTTGATTTATCATCAAAAGGAGTCCATAACTTTATATAGTTTGAAATTTTTTTAGGACACTTTGACCACAAATAAGTTCAAAGGGTCAGATATGGACATCTATATGGCTTATTAAGCATCAGATGGAGTCTATGAGTATGTATAGAAAGCCCAAGATCGAGGACTCTTTGGCTAGAAATATGTTCAGGAGGTCAAAAGGGGACTTCTGAATAGCTGATTTATCATCGAAAGGAGTCTATAACTTTATATAGTTTGAAAAATTTTTAGGACACTTTGACCACAAATAAGTTCAAAGGGTCAGATATGGACATCTATATGGATTTTGAAGCATCAGAAGGAGTCTATGAGTATGTATAGAAAGCCCAAGATCGAGGACTCTTTGGTCAGTATATGTTCAGGAGGTCAAAAGGGTACCTATGAATAGCTGATTTATCATCAAAAGGAGTCTATAACTTTATATAGTTTGAAAAATTCTTGGACACTTTGACCACAAATAAGTTCAAAGGGTCAGATATGGACACCTATATGGCTTATGAAAGCACAAGATCGAGGACTCTTTGGCCAGAAATATGTTCAGGAGGTCAAAAGGGGCCCTCTGTAGCTGATTTATCATCAAAAGGAGTATATAACTTTATATAGTTTGAAATTTTTTAGGACACTTTGGCCACAAATAAGTTCAAAGGGTCAGATATGTACATCTATATGGCTTATGAAGCATCAGGAGTCTATGAGTATGTATAGAAAGCCCAAGATCGAGGACTCTTTGGCCAGATATATGTTCAGGAGGTCAAAAGGGGACCTCTGAATAGCTGATTTATCATCAAAAGAAGTCTATAACTTTATATAGTTTGAAACTGTTTTAGGACACTTTGACCAAGAATAAGTTCAAAGGGTCAGATATGGACATCTATATGGCTTATGAAGCATCAGATGGAGTCTATGAGTATGTATAGAAAGCCCAAGATCGAGGACTCTTTGGCCGGAAATATGTTCAGGAGGTCAAAAGGGGCCCTCTGTATAGCTGATTTATCATCAAAAGGAGTCCATAACTTTATATAGTTTGAAAAATTTTGAGGACACTTTGATCACAAATAAGTTCAACAGGTCAGATATGGACATGTATATGGCTTATGAAGTATCAGAAGGAGTCTATGAGTATTTATAGAAAGCCCAAGATCGAGGACTCTGGCAAGAAATATGTTAAGGAGGTCAAAAGGGGCCCTCTGTAGCTGATTTATCATCAAAAGGAGTATATAACTTTATATAGTTTGAATTTTTTTTAGGACACTTTGGCCACAAATAAGTTCAAAGGGTCAGATATGGACATCTCTATGGCTTATGAAGCATCAGAAGGAGTCTATGAGTATGTATAGAAAGCCCAAGATCGAGGACTCTTTGGTCAGAAATATGTTCAGGAGGTCAAAAGGGGACCTATGAATAGCTGATTTATCATCAAAAGGAGTCTATAACTTTATATAGTTTGAAAAATTCTTGGACACTTTGACCACAAATAAGTTCAAAGGGTCAGATATGGACACCTATATGGCTTATATGAAAGCACAAGATCGAGGACTCTTTGGCCAGAAATATGTTCAGGAGGTCAAAAGGGGACCTCTGAATAGCTGATTTATCATCAAAAGGAGTCTATAACTTTATATAGTTTGAAAACTTTTGAGAACACTTTGACCACAAATAAGTGCAAAAGGTATGGACATCTATATGGCTTATGAAGCATCAGAAGGAGTCTATGAGTATGTATAGAAAGCCCAAGATCGAGGACTCTTTGGCCAGAAAAATGTTAAGGAGGTCAAAAGGGGCCCTCTGTAGCTGATTTATCATCAAAAGGAGTCTATAACTTTATATAGTTTGAAAAATTTTTAGGACACTTTGACCACAAATAAGATCAAAGGGTCAGATATGGACACCTATATGGCTTATGAAAGCCCAAGATCGAGGACTCTTTGGCCAGAAATATGTTCAGGAGGTCAAAAGGGGCCCTCTGTATAGTTGATTTATCATCAAAAGGAGTCCATAACTTTATATAGTTTGAAAAATTTTGAGGACACTTTGACCACAAATAAGTTCAAAAGATCAGATATGGACATGTATATGGCTTATGAAGCATCAGAAGGAGTCTATGAGTATGTATAGAAAGCCCAAGATCGAGGACTCATTGGCCAGAAATATGTTAAGGAGGTCAAAAGGGGGCCCTCTGTCAGTAGCACCTCAATGCAGTACACAAGATCCGAGGGGAGGAGTCGGATTTTATATAAGGGGTGGAGATTGGTAGGTTTAGGGGTGGAGATGGGTAGGTTTTGGGGTGGGTTTAGGGATCAGGGGGTGGAGATTGGTAGGTTTAGGTATGTAAGGTGGGAGGAGTTGGATTTTATCCGACTCCTCCCCCCGGATTTTATGCTCTGCAGTGAGGACCATCTCCCCTCTGTAGCTGATTTATCATCAATAGGAGTCTATAACTTTATATAGTTTGAAAAATTTTGAGGACACTTTGACCACAAATAAGTTCAACAGGTCAGATATGGACATGTATATGGCTTATGAAGCATCAGAAGGAGTCTATGAGTATGTATAGAAAGCCCAAGATCGAGGACTCTTTGGCCAGAAATATGTTAAGGAGGTCAAAAGGGGCCCTCTGTAGCTGATTTATCATCAAAAGGAGTATATAACTTTATATAGTTTGAAATTTTTGTAGAACACTTTGACCACAAATAAGTTCAAAGGGTCAGATATGGACATCTCTATGGCTTATGAAGCATCAGAAGGAGTCTATGAGTATGTATAGAAAGCCCAAGGTCGAGGACTCTTTGGTCAGTAATATGTTCAGGAGGTCAAAAGGGGACCTATGAATAGCTGATTTATCATCAAAAGGAGTCTATAACTTTATATAGTTTGAAAATTTTTTAGGACACTTTGACCACAAATAAGTTCAAAGGGTCAGATATGGACATCTATATGGCTTATGAAGCATCAGATGGAGTCTATGAGTATGTATAGAAAGCCTAAGATCGAGGACACTTTGACCACAAATAAGTTTAGGCGGTCAAAAGGGGCCCTCTGTAGCTGATTTATCATCAAAAGGAGTCTATAACTTTATATAGTTTGAAAACATCTGAGAACACTTTGACCACAAATAAGTGCAAAAGGTATGGACATCTATATGGCTTATGAAGCATGAGAATGAGTCTATGAGTATGTATAGAAAGCCCAAGATCGAGGACTCTTTGGCCAGAAATATGTTCAGGAGGTCAAATGTGGCCCTCTGTATAGCTGATTTATCATCAATAGGAGTCCATAACTTTATATAGTTTGAAATTTTTTTAGGACGCTTTGACCACAAATAAGTTCAAAGGGTCAGATATGGACATAAAGCTTATGAATCATCAGAAGGAGTCTATGAGTATGTATAGAAAGACCAAGATCGAGGACTCTTTGGCCAGAAAAATGTTAAGGAGGTCAAAAGGGGCCCTCTGTAGCTGATTTATCATCAAAAGGAGTCTATAACTTTATATACTTTGAAATTTTTTTAGGACACTTTGACCACAAATAAGTTCAAAGGGTCAGATATGGACACCTATATGGCTTATGAAAGCTCAAGATCGAGGACTCTTTGGCCAGAAATATGTTCAGGAGGTCAAAAGGGACCCTCTGTATCATCAAAAGGAGTCCATAACTTTATATAGTTTGAAAAATTTTTGAGGACACTTTGACCACAAATAAGTTCAAAAGGTCAGATATGGACATGTATCTGGCTTATGAAGCATCAGAAGGAGTCTATGAGTATGAATAGAAAGCCCAAGATCGAGGACTCTTTGGCCAGAAATATGTTAAGGAGGTCAAAAGGGGCCCTCTGTAGCTGATTTATCATCAATAGGAGTCTATAACTTTATATAGTTTGAATTTTTTTTAGGACACTTTGACCACAAATAAGTTCAAAGGGTCAGATATGGACATCTATATGGCTTATTAAGCATCAGATGGAGTCTATCAGTATGTATAGAAAGCCCAAGATCGAGGACTCTTTGGCCAGAAATATGTTCAGGAGGTCAAAAGGGGACTTCTGAATAGCTGATTTATCATCGAAAGGAGTCTATAACTTTATATAGTTTGAAAAATTTTTAGGACACTTTGACCACAAATAAGTTCAAAGGGTCAGATATGGACATCTATATGGCTTTTGAAGCATCAGAAGGAGTCTATGAGTTTGTATAGAAAGCCCAAGATCGAGGACTCTTTGGTCAGTATATGTTCAGGAGGTCAAAAGGGGACCTATGAATAGCTGATTTATCATCAAAAGGAGTCTATAACTTTATATAGTTTGAAAAATTCTTGGACACTTTGACCACAAATAAGTTCAAAGGGTCAGATATGGACACCTATATGGCTTATGAAAGCCCAAGATCGAGGACTCTTTGGCCAGAAATATTTTCAGGAGGTCAAAAGTGGCCCTCTGTATAGCTGATTTATCATCAATAGGAGTCCATTACTTCATATAGTTTGAAAAAATTTTAGGACACTTTGACCACAAATAAATTCAAAGGGTCAGATATGGACATAAGGCTTAAGAAGCATCAGAAGGAGTCTATGAGTATGTATAGAAAGCCCAAGATCGAGGACTCTTTGGCCAGAAAAATGTTAAGGAGGTCAAAAGGGGCCCTCTGTAGCTGATTTATCATCAAAAGGAGACTATAACTTTATAAAGTTTGAAATTTTTTTAGAACACTTTGACCACTAATAAGTTCAAAGGGTCAGATATGGACACCTATATGGCTTATGAAAGCCCAAGATCGAGGACTCTTTGGCCAGAAATATGTTCAGGAGGTCAAAAGGGGACTTCTGAATAGCTGATTTATCATCAAAAGGAGTCCATAACTTTATATAGTTTGAAAAATTTTGAGGACACTTTGACCACAAATAAGTTCAAAAGGTCAGATATGGACATGGATAAGGCTTATGAAGCATCAGAAAGAGTCTATGAGTATGTATAGAAAGCCCAAGATTGAGGACTCTTTGGCCAGAAATATGTTCAGGAGGTCAAAAGGGGCCCCATGAATAGCTGATTTATCATCAATTGGAGTCCATAACTTTATATAGTTTGAAACTTTTTTAGGACACTTTGAAAACAAATAAGTTCAAAGGGTCAGATATGGACATCTATATGGCTTATTAAGCATCAGAAGGAGTATATGAGTATGTATAGAAAGCCCAAGATCGAGGACTCTTTGGCCAGAAATGTATTCCTTGGGTCAAATATGGACTTCTGTATGGCTGATTTAACATCAGAAGTAGTCTATGAGTTTCTAAGAGTAAAAAACATTTTGAGGGTTCTTTCACCAAAATGATGTTAAATCGGTCAAATATGGACTACAGTCTGGCTGATACAATATCACGAGAAGTTTGTATAGTAGGAGAAATATGTATAGTAAAGTAAATGTTCAAGGTCTCTGGCCAGAAATATGTTCAGAAGGTCAGATGTGGACTTCAGTATGGCTGATTTAACATCAGAAGGAGTCTATACGTTTATGATAGACAAAATCCTTTTGAGAACTATTTGGTCAAAATTATTATTATTTTTTTTTTTTTTACTCTCTACCTGATTCAACATTACGAGAAGTCAGTCTATACATATCTATACAACTTAATGTTCATGGACTCTGGCCAGAAATATGTTCAGTAGGTTAAAAATAGACTACTTGCTGGTTAATATAACATCACAAGAAGTCTATCTGTCATATAGCAAGATAATGTTCAAAAACTCTTTGGCCAGAAATATGTTCAGTAGGTCAAAAGGGGATATAGCTGATTTATCATCAAAAGGAGTCTATAACTTTATATAGTTTGAAAAATGGTGAGGACTCTTTGATCAGAAATAAGTTCAAAAGGTCAGATATGGACATCTATATGGCTTATGAAGCATCTGAAGGAGTCTATGAGAATGTATAGAAAGCCCAAATTTCGAGTACTCATTGGCCAGAAAAAAATTCAGTATGTCAAATCTGGACTTTTGTCAGGATGATATAACATCCGAAGATATAAATCTGAATGGATTATATTAATCTTTTAGGAGTCTTTGGCCAGAAATATGTTCAGTAGGTCAAAAGGGGCCCTCTTGTATAGCTGATTAGTTAGCCTATATGTAACATAACCTATATGTTATTCTTCAATGCACAACGTTAGATCGATTGTGCAATGCAATGCAAAATGTTATCTCTTTAATGAACATTTGAAGGAGTTAGTTCTGGTGTGCAATGCAATGCAAAAAGTTCATAGCCTATATGTTATTCTTCAATGCACAACGTTCGATCGTTTGTGCAATGCAATGCAGCATGTTATTTCTTTACTGAACATGGGAAGGAGTTAGTTTTGGTGTGCATTGTAATGCAATGCAAAAAGTGCATGGTCTATGTTACTCTTCAATGCACAAAGTTAGACCGTTTGTGCATTGCAATGCAAAATGTTATCTCTTTAATGAACATTTGAATGAGTTAGTTCTGGTGTGCAATGCAATGCAAGAATTGCATAGACTATATTATTCTTCAATGCACAACGTTAGATCGTTTGTGCAATGCAATGCAACAACATTGCAACGTATATCTTTAATGAACATGGGAAGGAGTTAGTTCTAATGTGCAATGCAATGCAAAAAGTGCATAGCCTATGATACTCTTCAATGCACAACGTTAGATCGTTTGTGCAAAGCAATGCAATGTTGCATAACATATGTTAACTCTTTAATGAACGAGTTAGTTCGGGTGTGCAATGCAATACAATGCATGCATTTAGCCTATGTTATTCTTCAATGCACAACGTTAGATCGTTTGTGCCTTGCCATGCAAAATGTTATCTCTTTAATAAACATTTGAAGGAGTTAGTTCTAATGTGCAATGCAATGCAAAGAGTGCATGTCCTATGTTACTCTTCAATGCACAACGTTAGGTCGTTTGTGCAATGCAATGCAAAATGTTATCTCTTTAATGAACATTTGAAGGAGTTAATTCTGGTGTGCAATGCAAAAAGTGCATACCCTAAATGTTGTTCTTTAGTGCACAACGTTAGATGTTTCTGCAATGCAATGCAATGCAACATATTATCTCATTAATAAACATGGGAAGGGGTTAGTTCTTGGTGTGCAATGCAATGCAATGCAAAAAGTGCCTATATGTTATTCTTCAGTGCACAGCGTTAGATCGTTTGTGCAATGCAATGCAAAATGTTATCTCTTTAATAAACACTTGGAGTTAGTTCTAATGTGCAATGCAATGCAGAAATTGCATGTCCTATGTTACTCTTTAATGCACAACGTAAGATCGTTTGTGCAATGCAATGCATATGTTATCTCTTTAATGAACATTTGAAGGAGTTAGTTCTAATGTGCAATGCAATACAAAAAGTGCATGGCCTCTATGTTATTCTTCAATGCACAAAGTTAGATTGTTTTTGCAATGAAATGCAAAATGTTATCTCTTTAATGAACATTTGAAGGAGTTAGTTCTAATGTGCAATGCAATGCAAAAAGTGCATGGCCTCTATGTTATTCTTCAATGCACAAAGTTAGATTGTTTTTGCAATGAAATGCAAAATGTTATCTCTTTAATGAACATTTGAAGGTGTTAGTTCTGGTGTGCAATGCAATGCAAAAAGTTCATAGCCTATATGTTATTCTTCAATGCACAACGTTCGATCGTTTGCGCAATGCAATGCAGCATGTTATCTCTTTACTGAACATGGAATGCAATGCAATTTAATGCAATACAATAGTGCATGGCCTATGTTACTCTTCAATGCACAACGTTAGATCATTTGTGCAATGCAATGCAACAACATTGCAACTTATCTCAATGATGAAAATAGGAATGAGTTAGTTCTAATGTGCAATGCAATGTAAAAAGTGCATAGCCTATGATACTCTTCAATGCACAACGTTAGATCGTTTGTGCAAAGCAATGCAATATTGCATAACATATGTTAACTCTTTAATGAACGAGTTAGTTCGGGTGTGCAATGCAATACAATGCATGCATTTAGCCTATATGGTATTCTTCAATGCACAACGTTAGATCGTTTGTGCAATGCCATGCAAAATGTTATCTCTTTAATAAACATTTGAAGGAGTTAGTTCTGGTGTTCAATGCAATGCAAAAAGTGCATACCCTAAATGTTGTTCTTTAGTGCACAACGTTAGATCGTTTCTGCAATGCAATGCAACATGTTATCTCTTTAATGAACATGGGAGGGAGTTAGTTCTGGTGTGCAATGCAATGCAAAAAGTGCATAAACTATATGTTATTCTTCAGTGCACAGCGTTAGATCGTTTGTGCAATGCAATGCAAAATGTTATCTCTTTAATAAACATTTGAAGGAGTAAGTTCTGGTGTGCAATAAAATGCAATGCAAAAATTGCATGGCCTCTCTGTTATTCTTCAATGCACAACGTTAGATCGTTTATGCAATGCAATGCAAAATGTTATCTCTTTAATAAACATTTGAAGGAGTTAATTTTAATGTGCAATGCAAAAAGTGCATGTCCTATGGTACTCTTCAATGCACAACGTTCGATCGATTGTGCAATGCAATGCAAAATGTTATCTCTTTACTGAACATGGGAAGGAGTTAGAGCTGGTGTGCAATGCAATTTAATGCAATACAAAAAGTGCATGGCCTATGTTACACTTCAAAGCACAACGTTAGATCGATTGTGCAATGCAATGCAAAATGTTATCTCTTTAATGAACATTTGAAGGAGTTAGTTCTGGTGTGCAATGCAATGCAATGCAAAAAGTGCATGTCCTATATGTTATTCTTCAATGCACAACGTTAGATCGTTTATGCAATGCAATGCAAAATGTTATCTCTTTAATAAACATTTGAAGGAGTTAGTTCTAATGTGCAACGCAAAGAGTGCATGTCCTATGTTACTCTTCAATGCACAACGTTAGTTCGGGTGTGCAATGCAATACAATGCATGCATTTAGCCTATACGGTATTCTTCAATGCACAACGTTAGATCGTTTGTGCAATGCCATGCAAAATGTTATCGCTTTAATAAACATTTGAAGGAGTTAGTTCTAATGTGCAATGCAATGCAAAGAGTGCATGTCCTATGTTACTCTTCAATGCACAACGTTAGATCGATTGTGCAATGCAATGCAAAATGTTATCTCTTTTGTACAATGCAATGCAAAATGTTATCTCTTTAATGAACATTTGAAGGAGTTAGTTCTGGTGTACAATGCAATGCAATTCAAAAAGTGCATAGCCTATATGTTATTCTTCAATGCACTAAGTTAGATTGTTTGTGCAATGCAATGCAAAATGTTATCTCTTTAATGAACATTTGAAGGAGTTAGTTCTAATGTGCAATGCAATGCAATAAATGCATGTCCTATGTTACTCTTCAATGCACAACGTTAGATCGATTGTGCAATGCAATGCAAAATGTTATCTCTTTAATGAACATTTGAAGGAGTTAGTTCTGGTGTGCAATTCAAGTCTATATGTTTTTCTTCAATGATGCACAACGATAGATCGTTCTGGTGTACAATGCAATGCGAAAAGTGCATTATCTAAATGTTTATTCTTCAGTGAATTGTATCGTTGCCCAACGGCATGAGTTAATTGTGTCCATTGTAAAGCAACAGCTAGTGCAATGATTTTCCTTCAATGCACATTAACCTACATATACATTCAGTCAACTGATGTTAACTTTCTATACTTAATCTTCGACTCCTGTTAGGTCAGCCATACAGAAGTCCATATTTGACCAAAGTAACATATTTCTGGACAAAGACTCCTCAAAATTTGTCAAACTATATAAAGATATAGTCTCCTTCTGATGATAAATCAGCTATTCAGAAGGCCCCTTTTGACCTACAGAACATATTTCTGACCACCTGAACATATTTCTGGCCAAAGAGTCCTAAAAGATTAATACAATACATTCAGATTGATATCTTCAGATGATATATCATCCTGTGAAAAGTCCATATTTGACATACTGATTTATTTTCTGGTCAAGGAGTACACGAAACTTGACCCAGAAAGAGTCAACCTATACTCGTTGACTCTTTCTGATGTTGCTTCAGCCATACAGAAGTCCATTTTTGACCCAAGGAATGTATTTCTGGCCAAAGAGTCCTCGATCTTGGGCTTTCTATACATACTCATAGACTCATTCTAGATGCTTCATAAGCCATATTAGATGTCCACATCTGACCTTTTGAACTTATTTGTGGTCAAAGTGTCCTCAAAATTTTTCAACCTATATAAAGTTATAGACTCCTTTTGATGATAAATCAGCTATTCAGAGATCCCCTTTTGACCTCCTGAACCTATTTCTGGCCAAAGAGTCCTCGATCTTGGGCTTTCTATACATACTCATAGACTCCTTCTGATGCTTCATAAGCCATATAGATGTTCATATCTGACCTTTTGAACTTATTTGTGGTCAAAGTGTCCTCAAAATTTTTCAACCTATATAAAGTTATAGACTCCTTTTGATGATAAATCAGCTATTCAGAGATCCCCTTTTGACCTCCTGAACCTATTTCTGGCCAAAGAGTCCTCGATCTTGGGCTTTCTATACATACTCATAGACTCCTTCTGATGCTTCATAAGCCATATAGATGTCCATATCTGACCCTTTGAACTTATTTGTGGTCAAAGTGTCCTAAAATTTATTCAAACTATATAAAGTTATAGACTCCTTTTGATGATAAATCAGCTATAAAGAGGTCCCCTTTTGACCACCTGAACATGTTTGTGGCCAAAAAGTCCTCGATCTTGGGCTTTCTATACATACTCATAGACTCCCTCTGATGCTTCATATGCCATATTAGATGTCCACATCTGACCCTTTGAACTTATTTGTGGTCAAAGTGTCCAAAAAAAATTTCAAACTATATAAAGTTATGGACTCCTTTTCATGATAAATCAGCTCTTCAGAAGTCCCCTTTTGACCTCCTGAACCTATTTCTGTCCAAAGAGTCCTCGATCTTGGGCTTTCTATACATACTCATAGTCTCCTTCTGATGCTTCATAAGCCATATAGATGTCCATATCTGACCCTTCGAACTTATTTGTGTCAAAGTTTTCCTAAAAAAATTTCAAACTATATAAAGTTATAGACTCCTTTTGATGATAAATCCGCTATACAGAGGTCCCCTTTTGACCACCTGAACATGTTTGTGGCCAAAGAGTCCTAAAAGATGAATACATTGCATTCAGATTGATATCTTCGGATGTTATATCATCCTGTCAAAAGTCCATATTTGACATACTGAATTTTTTTCGGGCCAAGGAGTACTCGAAACTTGACCCAGATAGAGTCAACCTATACTCGTTGACTCTTTCTGCTTCAGCCATACAGAAGTCCATTTTTGACCCAAGGAATGTATTTCTGGCAAAAGAGTCCTCGATCTTGGGCTTTCTATACATACTGATAGACTCCTTCTGATGCTTTATATGCCATATTAGATGTCCACATCTGACATTTTTAACTTATTTTTGGTCAAAGTGTCCAAAATTTTTTTCAAACTATATAAAGTTATAGACTCCTTTTGATGATAAATCAGCTATTCAGAAGTCCCCTTTTGACCTCCTGAACCTATTTCTGGCCAAAGAGTCCTCGATCTTGGGCTTTCTATACATACTCATAGACTCCTTCTGATGCTTCATAAGCCATGTAGATGTCCATATCTGACATTTTGAACTTATTTTGTGGTCGAAGTGTCCTCAAAATTTTTCAAACTATAAAAAGTTATAGACTCCTTTTGATGATAAATCAGCCATTCAGAGGTCCCCTTTTGACCTCCTGAACATATTTCTGGCCAAAGAGTCCTCGTTCTTGGGCTTTCTATACATACTCATAGACTCCTTCTGATGCTTCATAAGCCATGTAGATGTCCATATCTGACATTTTGAACTTATTTGTGGTCGAAGTGTCCTCAAAATTTTTCAAACTATAAAAAGTTATAGACTCCTTTTGATGATAAATCAGCTATTCAGAAGGCCCCTTTTGACCTACAGAACATATTTCTGACCACCTGAACATATGTCTGGCCAAAGAGTCCTAAAAGATTAATACAATACATTCAGATTGATATCTTCAGATGTTATATCATCCTGTCAAAAGTCCATATTTGACATACTGAATTTTTTTCTGGCCAAGGAGTACTCGAAACGCTCCGGTTACGACTGTAACCTCGGTTCCCTGAAGAGGGAACGAGCGTTGCGTCGAGTTTGACGCTATGGGAACGCTTTGCGTGATGACGTCTTGAAGCACATGTAAAATCAGTCCAATGGTGTAGCGGGACGTCAGAGGCGGGTGACGTCACGTACCAGGAAGCTATAAAAGCCAGCCTGAAGCAGGAAACAACAGCTTAGTAAAGTCTGAAGTCGTGCTGACAGGCATGAAGGAGATATGGCAAGGTGATGCAACGCTCGTTCCCTCTTCAGGGAACCGAGGTTACAGTCGTAACCGGAGCGTTCCCTTTCAAGGGAACTCGCGTTGCGTCGAGTTTGACGCTATGGGAACGTCTATACCAACGCCTCCATAGCTACAAATGTCTGTCCTGTGTGAAATCATGAAGAGCAGCACTAGGATGACAAAACATGAGACCCTGGAGCAGAGTCTAGATCCAGAGAGTAGAACCTGACGAAAGTGTGCGGTGAGGACCAGCCTGCCACATCACAGACATCCTGTAGAGAAACTCCTGAAATAAGGGCCTTAGAGGCCGCCATACTCCTTGTAGAGTGCGACCGGACAGCCAAAGGAGAAGGCTGCCCAGCCGCCTCATAAGCAAGTGAGATAGCCTCGACCACCCACTTGCTCATTCTTTGCTTAGACACCGGCCCTCCCTTGTTAGGGGAGCCAAAGCAAACAAACAACTGATCACTTCTGCGCCACAGGGCAGCTCTGTGGACGTAGGCGTCTAACGCCCGAACTGGGCAAAGCAAATTATTAGCCTCCTGGTCCGCATTCTGGAAGGGAGGAGGACAGAAGGCCTGCAGAATAATAGATCTGGCCACATTAGTGGGGACCTTGGGGACATAACCTGGTCTGGGATGGAGAAAAGCTTTCACCATACCCGGAGCAAACTCTAAGCAGGAAGGAGCAACCGACAATGCTTGAATATCCCCAATTCTCTTAAGAGAAGAAATGGCAAGAAGGAAAATAGCTTTCAAAGTCAGAAACTTTTCCGAAACCTCCTCAATGGGCTCAAAGGGGGCCAGGGACAGGCCTTGTAGAGCAATGGACAAGTCCCATGGCGGCACCCTAGAGCGGACTGCAGGCCTCAGCCTCCAAGTGCCACGAAGGAAACGAGATACCAGAGGGTCCTTCCCCACAGACATTCCACCCAAAGGAATGTGGTAAGCACCTATGGCCGCCACATAGACCTTTAAAGTGGACGGGGTCAGACCTGCAGTGAACCGGTCCTGCAGGAACTCCAGCACTGTACCAATTGGGCAGTGGACTGGGTCCAGCCGACGGTCACTACACCAAGAAGTGAATACTCTCCACTTCAGGGCATAAAGTTTCCTCGTGGAGGGAGCTCTGGACTGTAGAATGGTCTCAACAACCTCAGTTGAGAGACCTGACTCTATGAGCTGGGCCCCCTCAGAGGCCAAGCCCACAGGTTCCACAGTTCTGGGCGGGGGTGAAGAATTGAACCCCCTGCTTGGGACAGAAGGTCCCTCCTGACAGGTAGCTCCAGAGGAGGCCCGTCGAGGAGGGACACAAGGTCGGGAAACCATACTCTGCCCGGCCAGCGCGGGGCTATAAGAAGCAGGCAAACCCGGTCCCTGCGAACCCTCTCCAGAACTCCCGGGAGCAGAGCAACTGGGGGAAAGGCGTACAGACGTAGCCTCGGCCACGTCTGAACCATAGCATCCAGTCCCAGAGGAGCTGGATGCGTGAGGGAGAACCAAAGTGGACAGTGAGACGTCTCTCGAGACGCAAACAGATCCACTTGTGCTTGGCCGAACTCCCTCCATATCAGCTCCACCACCTCGGGGTGGAGCCTCCATTCCCCGGGCCTCGGCCTCGGCCCCTGCCTCGACAGAGTGTCTGCTCCTATATTCTGGACCCCGGGGATGTAGGCTGCTCTGAGTGACAGCAACTTCCCCTGGGACCACAAGAGGATATGGCGCGCCAGATTGGATAATGGGCGCGAGCGCAGACCCCCTTGGTGGTTGATATAGGCGACTACCGACGTGTTGTCTGTATGCACTAACACATGGTGTCCCCTGAGATCTGTGATAAAGCTCCTCAGAGCCCGGAAGACGGCTAACATCTCTAGGCGATTGATATGCCAGGAACGATGATGGTCTTCCCACAGACCTTGAGATGAGCGACCCTCCAGGATCGCTCCCCAACCCGTGAGGGAAGCATCCGTCGTTAGCAGTCTGCGACGACAAGGAGCTCCCAACACTGGGCCCTGGGACAGGAACCAAGGTTTCTTCCACATAACCAAGGCACGTAGGCATCGCCGCGTGACCTTGATTGTGCGAAATGGGTTGCCCCTCGGGGAAAACCCCCTGGTCCTGAGCCACCACTGCAGGGGCCTCATGTGCAGCAGTCCAAAAGGTATCACGTTGGAAGCTGCTGCCATGAGACCCAACAGTCTCTGGAACTGTTTGACAGTGAGTAGCTGGCCTAGCTTTACACTTTTCACAGCTGCAAGGATGGACTCTATACGTGGCGGTGACAGGCGCGCCTGCATCGACACTGAGTCCCAAACCACGCCTAGGAAAGTGGTTCTCTGGAGTGGAGAAAGCACACTCTTCTTGGCGTTCAGCCGTAACCCCAGCTCTTTCATGTGGGCGAGAACAACATCTCGATGTTGAACCGCCAACTGATGCGACTGAGCTAAAATCAACCAATCGTCGATGTAGTTCAAGATGCGAATCCCCTGAAGGCGCAGAGGCGCCAGAGCTGCATCCATGCATTTCGTGAAAGTGCGGGGTGATAAAGCTAGGCCGAATGGAAGAACACGATATTGGTATGCTTTGCCCCCGAAAGCAAACCTCAGGAACTTCCAATGACATGGACGGATGGAAATATGGAAATATGCGTCCTTGAGATCTATCGTGACAAACCAGTCCTCGGACCTGATCTGTGGCACGATCTGTCTCAATGTCAACATTTTGAACTTGAGCTGCATGACTGACTCGTTCAGAACTCGAAGATCCAAAATGGGACGCAATCCCCCGTCCTTTTTTGGAACTATGAAGTACCGGCTGTAAAACCCGGTTTCCCTGTCGGAGGGAGGTACATATTCTATGGCCCCTTTCTCTAACAGAGTGTTTACTTCCTGTTCCATAACCAGAACCTGCTCGGGGCCCACCACTGTGGGTAGGACCCCCATAAACCGAGGTGGGCGTTTCTTGAATTGTATCTGATACCCTTTTTCTACGGTCTGCAGGACCCAACGAGAAACATTTGACAGTAGCTTCCACGCTGTCAAAGATTCTACTAGAGGTACCAGCCTCTCGAGACTGGTTTCTGGATTTTGTTGTTGTTGAGCAGTCAATTCGACGCCCTGTAACGGCGCACCGGCAGGGAGCGACCGAACAGACTGCTCTAACACCCTCCTCGGAGGGGGCGGGCATCCCGAGGCCACTACGTTTCCGGGTGGTCCTTGAGATATGTGCTCGCCGGAGACCGCTGCGCCCTGTAACACCGATGGCGGCAGGGTTGGCAGAACGGTCCCCTGAGGGTACCGAAGAGAGACGGGCACCGTAAAAAGAGGTGTTAACCGCTCTGCTTCGGGGGGGACTACCCTCATTAATCCTGAGCCCTCGGACGTCAGGATTTCTTCCCAGCAGCCTTCTTGGCGGTAATAACGGTCCGCAGATCCGTTCTACCCCTCGAAGACTGCTGGGTTTGAGCGCGCCCTCCGTGTCCCCGAGATTTTTGTGGGGGAGCACGAGAAGACACGCTCTGCTTTTGAGTGGCACGATGCTCAGCACCCTTTTTAGAGGAGTGAGGCTGCTCCCGCTCAGCAGCCTCATAGAAAGAACGGCGGGGGAGAAGTTTTTGGAGAGCAGCTGTCTGTTTAGCGGCTTCTTGAGATTTTGCAACCGCAATATTCACTGCATCCCCAAATAACCCGGCAGTGGAAACCGGAGCATCTAAAAGAACATTCTTTTCTTTGTCTTTTATATCGCTCAGGTTGAGCCACAGATGCCTCTCAGTGGCCACCAGGGCTGCCATAGACCGCCCGATAGATTTAGCGGTCTCCTTGGTGGCCCTGAGAGAAACATCCGTGGCTCTGCGCAGTTCAGCCACAGTGTCGGGACCGATTCCCCCGCCCTCCTCTAAATCCCCTAATAATTCTGCCTGATAGGCTTGTAAGATGGACATCGTATGCAGACACGCTGCAGCTTGACCAGCGGCTGCATACGATTTATTAATCAGGGTAGATGTCATCTTTACTGGTTTTGAGGGGAGTGTAGGAGCCTTCAGGGAAGATGCCGTTGCTGGAGAGAGATAGCCCGCGAGCGTCTCTTCCACCTTCGGCATCTCCCCATAACCATACTCTTTATATTTGGAAATGGATGAATATAGAGAGGTGTGTGGTGTGTATACTCTGTGAGAGACTGGTTTCCCCCACGATCTCGACACCTCGGTGTGGAGATCGGGGAAAAACGGCAGGCTCCTACGCTGGGGCTGAGCACGGGATGGCAGGAAGCGTTCGTCGAGCTTACTTTTCGAACGAACGTCCTGCCTATCCTCTGGCCACTCAATAGACAATCTGTCGACTGCTCTCGTGATCACATCGAGCAGTTCTTCAAAAGCATGAGACTGAGGTGGCGAATCCTCAGACTCAGCTTCAATACTTACAACATCCAACTCCTCAGAGCTGGATAGTTGCAGTACTGGTACCTCTATCGGGGGGGAAGTAACCGCAGCGCGTGCTTCCACACCCTGATGAGAGGCACTGGATCTATCAGAAGGAGGCTGAGATAAGGCAGAGCCCGTCTCAACATCCACTGATAGATCCATCTGCGAACCCCAGGTCTGAGATCGACGCCGTGCCTCGGCAGCGGCGGGACCAAAGCCCTGGGGAACGTGGTCGGGATTGAACCGAGCCAAGCGGGATCGGAGCGTACGCAGGGGAAGCGCACAGCAATGCTCACAGTCACCACCCTCGAGTGCTGACTGGGCATGCTCCTCTCCCAAACAAACAACACAAAGAGTGTGTGTGTCACCTCCCGTTAAATAACGCGGGCAGGGATGGACACACACTCTAAACTGCTGCTTGCTCGCCATACTGAATAATATATATATATATCAGACAACACCAAATAAGACAGACAGATTTCAACACAGAGCGCTACTGAAGACTCAGAAAGCTGTTGTTTCCTGCTTCAGGCTGGCTTTTATAGCTTCCTGGTACGTGACGTCACCCGCCTCTGACGTCCCGCTACACCATTGGACTGATTTTACATGTGCTTCAAGACGTCATCACGCAAAGCGTTCCCATAGCGTCAAACTCGACGCAACGCGAGTTCCCTTGAAAGGGAACTTGACCCAGATAGAGTCAACCTATACTCGTTGACTCTTTCTGATGTTACTTCATCCATACAGAAGTCAATTTTTGACCCAAGGAATGTATTTCTGGCCAAAGAGTCCTCGATCTTGGGCTTTCTATACATACTCATAGACTCCTTCTGATGCTTCATAAGCCATGTAGATGTCCATATCTGACATTTTGAACTTATTTGTGGTCGAAGTGTCCTCAAAATTTTTCAAACTATAAAAAGTTATAGACTCCTTTTGATGATAAATCAGCTATACAGAGGTCCCATTTTGACCACCTAAACATGTTTGTGGCCAAAGAGTCCTAAAAGATTAATACATTACATTCAGATTGATATCTTTGGATGTTATATAATCCTGTCAAAAGTCCATATTTGACATACTGAATTTTTTCCTGGCCAAGGAGTACTCGAAACTTGACCCAGATAGAGTCAACCTATACTCGTTGACTCTTTCTGCTTCAGCCATACAGAAGTCCATTTTTGACCAAAGGAATGTATTTCTGGCCAACGAGTCCTCGATCTTGGGCTTTTCTATACATACTTATAGACTCATTCTGATGCTTCATATGCCATATTAGATGTGCACATCTGACCTTTTGAACTTATTTTTGGTCAAAGTGTCCAAAAAATTTTTCAAACTATGTAAAGTTATAGACTCCTTTTCATGATAAATCAGCTATTCAGAGGTCCCCTTTTGGTCAAAAGGGGACCTCTGAATAGCTGATTTATCATTAAAAGGAGTCTATAACTTTATATAGTTTGAAAAATTTTTCCTGAACCTATTTCTGGCCAAAGAGTCCTCGATCTTGGGCTTTCTATACATACTCATAGACTCCTTCTGATGCTTCATAAGCCATGTAGATGTCCATATCTGACATTTTGAACTTATTTGTGGTCGAAGTGTCCTCAAAATTTTTCAAACTATAAAAAGTTATAGACTCCTTTTGATGATAAATCAATTCAATTCAGAAGGCCCCTTTTGACCTACAGAATATATTTCTGACCACCTGAACATATTTCTGGCCAAATACATATTCCTGAACATATTCCTGAACATATTTCTGGCCAAAGAGTCCTAAAAGATTAATACAATACATTCAGATTGATATCTTCAGATGTTATATCATCCTGTGAAAAGTCCATATTTGACATACTGAATTTTTTTCTGGCCAAGGAGTACTCGAAACTTGACCCAGAAAGAGTCAACCTATACTCGTTGACTCTTTCTGATGTTATTTCATCCATACAGAAGTAAATTTTTGACCCAAGGAATGTATTTCTGGCCAAAGAGTCCTCGATCTTGGGCTTTCTATACATACTCATAGACTCATTCTGATGCTTCATATGCCATATTAGATGTCCACATCTGACCTTTTGAACTTATTTTTGGTCAAAGTGTCCAAAAGTTTTTTTCAAACTATATAAAGTTATAATTGACTTCTTTATGGCTGAAGTAACATCAGAAGAGTCAACGAGTATATATGGAAAGGTCAAGTTTCGAGTACTCCTTGGCCAGAAAAAAATTCAGTATGTCAAATATGGACTTTTGACAGGATGATATAACATCCGAAGATATCAATCTGAATGGATTGTCTTAATATTTTAGGACTCTTTGGCCAGAAATATGTACAAGAGGTCAGAAGGGGACCTCTGAAAAGGTGATTTATCATCAAAACTTTATATAGTTTGAAAAATTTTGAGAACACTTTGACCAGAAATAAGTGCAAAAGGTTATGGACATCTATATGGCTTATGAAGGCTTATCTATATGGCTTATGAAGCATCAGAAGGCGTCTATGAGTATGTATAGAAAGCCCAAGATCTAGGAATCTTTGACAAGAAATATGTTCAGGAGGTCAAAAGGGGAACCGTGAATAGCTGATTTATCATCAAAAAGAGTCTATAACTTTATATAATTTGAGAATTTTTTAGGACACTTTGACCACAAATAACTTCAAAAGGTCAGATATGGACATGTAAATGGCTTATGAAGCATCAGAAGGAGTCTATGAGAATGTATGGAAAGCCCAAGATCGAGGACTCTTTGGCCAGAAATATGTTCAGGAGGTCAAAATGGGCCCTCTGTATAGCTGATTTATCATCAAAACTTTATATAGTTTGAAAAATTTTGAGGACACTTTGACGACAAATAAGTGCAAAAGGTCAGATATGGACATCTATATGGCTTATGAAGCATCAGAAGGAGTCTATGAGTATGTATAGAAAGCCCAAGATCGACGACTCTTTGGCCAGAAATATGTTCAGGAGGTCAAAAGGTCATGAATAGCTGATTTATCATCAAAACGTTATATAGTTTGAAACATTTTGAGGACACTTTGACCACAAATAAGTTCAAAAGGAAAGGAAAGTCCAGATATGGACTACAGTCTGGCTGATATAACATCATGAGAAGTCTGAATAGTAGGAGAAATATGTATAGTAAGGTAAATGTTCAAGGTCTCTGGCCAGAAATATGTTCAGAAGGTCAAATATGGACCTCTGTATAGCTGATTTATCATCAGAAGGAAACTATATCTTTATTTAGTTTGAAAAATTTTGAGGACACTTTGACCACAAATAACTTCAAAAGGTAAGCCATAAATAGATATCCATATCTGTATGGATATCTATATGGCTTATGAAGCATCAGGAGTCAATGAGTATGTATAGAAATCGAGGAGTCTTTGTCCAGAAATATGTTACTCTGGTCAAATATGAACTTCTGTATGGCTGATCTAACATCAGGAGTCGAAGATTATGTATAGAAAGTTAACATCAGTTGACTGAATGTATATGTAGGTTAATGT
This sequence comes from Vimba vimba, assembly GCA_022828995.1. Taxonomy (NCBI): domain Eukaryota; kingdom Metazoa; phylum Chordata; class Actinopteri; order Cypriniformes; family Leuciscidae; genus Vimba; species Vimba vimba. The sequence continues at coordinate 22,317,510 of CM040832.1, read as the reverse complement.
GCAGTGAAGGAAAATCATTGCACTAGCTGTTGCTTTACAATGGACACAATTAACTCATTCCGTTGGGCAACGATAGAATGCACTGAAGAAAAACATATAGATAATGCACTTTTCGCATTGCATTGTACACCAGAACTAACTCTTTCACATGAGATTAAAGAGATATCATTTATGTTGATGCATTGCATTGCACAAACGATCTAACGTTGTCCACTGAACAATAACGTATAGGCTATGCACTTCTATCCCCGCACTGCACACCAGTACTAACTCCTTCCCATGTTAATTAAAGAGATAACATCTGTTGTTGCATTGCATTGCACAAACGATCTAACGTTGTGTATTGAAGAATAACATATAGGCTATGCACTTTTTGCATTGCACACCAGAACTAACTCCTTCAAATGTTTATTAAAGAGATAAAATTTTGCATTGCATTGCACAAACGATCTAACGGTGTGCATTGAAGAATAACATATAGGCTAAATGCATGAATCATAGTATGGCTATGAATAGTATCTCTGTGTTGCATTGCACACCCGAACTAACTCGTTATGCAATATTGCATTGCTTTGCACAATCGGCTATGCACTTTTTGCATTGCATTGCACATTAGAATTAATGTTTCAAATGTTTATTAAAGAGATAACATTTTGCATTGCATTGCATAAACGATCTAACGTTGTGCATTGAAGAATAACATATTAACTTTTTGCATTGCATTGCACACCAGAACTAACTCCTTCAAATGTTTATTAAAGAGATAACATTTTGCATTGCATTGCACAAACTATTTAACGTTGTGCATTGAAGAATAACATATAGGCTAAATGCATGCATTGTATTGCATTGCACACCCGATCTAACTCGTTCATTAAAGAGATAACATATGTTATGCAACATTGCATTGCTTTGCACAAACGATCTAACGTTGTGCATTGAAGAGTAACATAGGCTATGCACTTGTTGCATTTTATTGCATTGCACACCAGAACTAACTCCTTCAAATGTTCATTAAAGAGATAACATCAGGAGCATTGCATTGCACAAACGATCTAACGATCATCTCTTTAATTGCACTTGCAATGCAAAAAGTGCATAAATGTTATTCTTCAGTGCACAACGTTAGATCGTTTCTGCAACGCAATGCAACATGTTATCTCTTTAATGAACATGGGAATGATTTAGTTCTGGTGTGCAATGCAATGCAATGCAAAAAGTGCATAACCTATATGTTATTCTTCAGTGCACAACGTTAGATTGGTAGTGCAATGCAATGCAATACAGTGCAATGCAATGCACTGCAATGCAACAACACGTTATTTCTTTAATGAACATGGGAATGAGTTAGTTCTGGTGTGCAATGCAATGCAATACAAGAAATGCATAGCCTATGTTATTCTTTAATGATGCACAACGTTAGATCGTTTGTGCAATGCAAATGCAACAACCCATATGTTATATCTTTAATTAACATGGGAATGATTTAGTTCTGGTGTGCAGTGCAATGCAATGCGAAAAGTGCATAACCTATATGCTATTTTTCAGTGCACAACGTTAGATCGGTAGTGCAATGCAATGCAACAACACGGTATCTCTTTAATGAACATGGGAATGATTTAGTTCTGGTGTGCAATGCAATGCAATGCAATGCAAAAAGTGCATAACCTATATGTTATTCTTCAGTGCACAACGTTAGATCGTTAGTGCAATGCTATGCAATGCAATGCAACAACATATATGTTAACTTTTTAATGAACATGGGAATGAGTTAGTTCTGGTGTGCAATGCAATGCAAGAAGTGAATAGCCTATATGTTATTCTTCAGTGCACAACGTTAGATCGTTAGTGCAATGCAGTGCAATGCAACAACAAAAATATCATCTCTTTAATGAACATGGGACTGATTTAGTTCTGGTGTACAATGCAATGCAATGCAATGCAAAAAGTGCATAACCTATATGTTATTCTTCAGTGCACAACGTTAGATCGTTAGTACAATGCAATGCAATGCAATGCAATGCAATGCAATGCAATGCAACAACATATATGTTAACTCTTTAATGAACATGGGAATGAGTTAGTTCTGGTGTGCAATGCAATGCAAGAAGTGAATAGCCTATATGTTATTCTTCAGTGCACAAATATCATCTCTTTAATGAACATGGGACTGATTTAGTTTTGGTGTACACTGCAATGAAATGCGAAAAGTGCATAACCTATATGCTATTCTTCAGTGAGCAACGTAGATCGTTAGTGCAATGCAATGCAACAACACATATGTTATCTCTTTATTGAACATGAATATGAGTTAGTTCTGGTGTGCAATGCAATGCAATGCAATGCGAAATGTGCATAACTTATATGTTATTCTTCAGTGCACAACGTTAGATCGTTAGTGTAATGCAATGTAATGCACTGCAACAACACACGTTATCTCTTTAATGAACATGGGAATGATTTAGTTCTGGTGTGCAATGCAGTGCAAGAAGTGCATAGTCTATGTCATTCTTCAGTGCACAACGTTAGATCGTTTGTGCAATGCAATGCAATGCAACAACACACGTTATCTTTATAATGAACATTTGAATGATTTAGTTCTGGTGTGCAATGCAATGCAAGAAGTGCATAGCCTATGTTATTCTTCAGTGCACAACGTTAGATTGTTAGTGCAATGCAAGACAGTGCAATGCAATACAATGCAATGCAATGCAACAACACACGTTATTTCTTTAATGAACATGGGAATGAGTTAGTTCTGTGTGCAATGCAATGCAAGAAATGCATAGCCTATGTTATTCTTTAATGATGCACAACGTTAGATCGTTTGTGCAATGCAATGCAATACAACAACACATATGTTTATCTCTTTAATGAAGATGGGAATGAGTTTGTTCTGGTGTGTAATGCAATGCAATGTAATGCGAAATGTGCATAACCTATATGTTATTCTTCAGTGCACAACGTTAGATCGGTTGTGCGATGCAATGCAATGCAATGCAACAACACACGTTATGTCTTTTGGGACATGGGAATTATTTAATTCTGGTGTACAGTGCAATGTAAGAAGTGCATAGCCTATGTTATTCTTCAATGCACAACGTTAGATCGTGTGTGCAATGCAATGCAACAACACATATGTTATCTCTTTAATGAACATGGGAATGAGTAAGTTCTGGTGTGCAATGCAATGCAAGAAATGTATAGCCTATGTTATTATTCAATGTACAACGTTAGATAGTGCAATGCAACAACACAAATATCATCTCTTTAATGAACATGGGAAAGATTTAGTTCTGGTGTGCAATGCAATGCAATGCGAAAAGTGCATAACCTATATGCTATTCTTCAGTGCACAACGTTAGATCTTTTGTGCAATGCAATGCAATACAACAACACATATGTTACCTCTTTAATGAACATGGGAATGAGTTAGTTCTGGTGTGCAATGCAATGTAATGCAAGAAATACATAGCCTATGTTATTCTTTAATGATACACAACGTTAGATCGTCTGTGCAATGCAATGCAACAACGTATATGTTATCTCTTTAATGAACATGGGAATGATTTAGTTCTGGTGTGCAATGCAATGCAAGAAGTGCATAGGCTATGTTATTCTTCAATGCACAACGTTAGATCTTAGTGCAATGCAATGCAATGGAATGCAACAACACAAATATCATCTCTTTAATGAACATGGGAATGATTTAGTTCTGGTGTGCAATGCAATGCAATGCGAAAAGTGCATAACATATGTTATTCTTCAGTGCACAACGTTAGATCGTTAGTGCAATGCAATGCAACAACACACGTTATGTCTTTAATGAACATGGGAATGATTTAGTTCTGGTGTGCAATGCAAGAAGTGCATAGGCTATGTTATTCTTCAGTGCACAACGTTAGATTGTTAGTGCAAATGCAATGCAATGCAACAACACACGTTATGTCTTTAATGAACATGGGAATGATTTAGTTCTGGTGTGCAATGCAATGCAAGAAGTGCATAGCCTATGTTATTCTTCATTGCACAACGTTAGATCGTTAGTGCAATGCAATTCAATGCAATGCAATGCAACAACACATGTTATTTCTTTAATGAACATGGGAATGAGTTAGTTCTGGTGTGCAATGCAATGCAATGCAACAACACAAATATCATCTCTTTAATGAACATGGGAATGATGTTCTGGTGAGCAATGCAATGCAATGCGAAAAGTCCATAACCTATATGCTATTCTTCAGTGCACAACGTTAGATCGTTTGTGCAATGCAATGCAATGCAACAACACATATGTTACCTCTTTAATGGACATGGGAATGAGTTAGTTCTGGTGTGCAATGCAATGCAAGACGGAAGAACGTTAGATCGTTTGTGCAATGCAATGCAATGCAACAACACATATGTTACCTCTTTAATGAACATGGGAATGATTTAGTTCTGGTGTGCAATGCAATGCAATGTGAAATATGCATAACTTATATGTTATTCTTCAGTGCACAACGTTAGATCGTTTGTGCAATGCAATGCAATGCAACAACACATATGTTACCTCTTTAATGAACATGGGAATGAGTTAGTTCTGGTGTGCAATGCAATGCAAGAAATGCATAGCCTATGTTTTTCTTTAATAAAGTGCATAGCCTATGTTTATTCTTCAGGGCACAACGTTAGATCGTTAGTGCAATGCAATGCAACAACACACATGTTATCTTTTTAATGAACATGGGAATGATTTAGTTCTGGTGTGCAATGCAATGCAATGTGAAATATGCATAACTTATGTTATTCTTCAGTGCACAACGTTAGATTGTTAGTGCAATGCAATGCAATGCAATGCAACAACACACGTTATGTCTTTAATGAACATGGGAATGATTTAGTTCTGGTGTGCAATGCAATGCAAGAAGTGCATAGCCTATGTTATCCTTTAATGCACAACGTTAGATCGTGCGTGCAAGTTAGATGTGGTGTGCAATGCAATGCAAAAAGTCCATAACCTATATGTTATTCTTCAGTGCACAACGTTAGATCGTTAGTGCAATGCAATGCAACAACATATATTTTAACTCTTTAATGAACATTGGAATGAGTTAGTTCTGGTGTGCAATGCAATGCAAGAAGTGCATAGGCTATGTTATTCTTCAGTGCACAACGTTAGATTGTTAGTGCAATGCAATGCAATGCAACAACATATATGTTAACTCTTTAATGAACATGGGAATGAGTTAGTTGTGGTGTGCAATGCAATGCAATGCGAAATATGCATAACTTGTATGTTATTCTTCAGTGCACAACGTTAGATCGTTAGTGCAATGCAATGCAATGCAATGCAACAACACACGTTATGTCTTTAATGAACATGGGAATGATTTAGTTCTGGTGTGCAATGCAATGCAAGAAGTGCATAGCCTATGTTATTCTTCATTGCACAACGTTAGATCGTTAGTGCAATGCAATGCAATGCAACAACACGCGTTATTTCTTTAATGAACACTGGAATGAGTTAGTTCTGGTGTGCAATGCAATGCAAGAAGTGCATAGCCTATGTTATTCTTCAATGCACAACGTTAGATCGTGCGTGCAATGCAATGCAACAACACACATATCATCTCTTTAATGACCATGGGAATGATTTAGTTCTGGTGTGCAATGCAATGCAATGCAACGCAATGCAAAAAGTGCATAACCTATATGTTATTCTTCAGTGCACAACGTTAGATCGTTAGTGCAATGCAATGCAACAGCATATATGTTAACTCTTTAATGAACATGGGAATGAGTTAGATGTGGTGTGCAATGCAATGCAAGAAGTGCAAAGCCTATGTTATTCTTCAGTGCACAACGTTAGATCGTTAGTGCAATGCATTGCAATGCAATACAACACAACAACATATATGTTATCTCTTTAATGAACATGGGAATGAGTTAGTTCTGGTGTGCAATGCAATGCAATGTAATGCGAAATGTGCATAACCTATATGTTATTCTTCAGTGCACAACGTTACATCGTTTGTGCAATGCAATGCAATGCAATGCAACAACACATATGTTATCTCTTTAATGAACATGGGAATGAGTTAGTTCTGGTGTGCAATGCAATGCAATGCAAGAAATTCTATGTTATTCTTTAATGATGCACAACGTTAGATCGTTAGTGCAATGCAATGCAATGCAATGCAATGCAATGCAATGCAACACGTTATCTGTTTAATGAACATGGGAATGAGTTAGTTCTGGTGTGCAATGCAATGCAAGAAATGCATAGCCTATGTTATTCTTTAATGATGCACAGCGTTAGATCGTACGTGCAATGCAATGCAATGCAAAATGTACATAACCTATATGTTATTCTTCAGTGCCCAACGTTAGATCGTTAGTGCAATGCAATGCAATGCAACAACACAAATATCATCTCTTTAATGAACGTGGGAATGATTTAGTTCTGGTGTGCAATTGCAATGCAAGAAATGCATAGCCTATGTTATTCTTCAATGCACAACGTTAGATCTTAGTGCAATGCAATGCAACAACATATATTTTAACTCTTTAATGAACATGGGAATGAGTTAGTTCTGGTGTGCAATGCAATGCAAGAAGTGCATAGGCTATGTTATTCTTCAGTGCACAACGTTAGATTGTTAGTGCAATGCAATGCAATGCAATGCAACAACATATATGTTAACTCTTTAATGAACATGGGAATGAGTTAGTTGTGGTGTGCAATGCAATGCAATGCGAAATATGCATAACTTATATGTTATTCTTCAGTGCACAACGTTAGATCGTTAGTGCAATGCAATGCAATGCAATGCAATGCAACAACACACGTTATGTCTTTAATGAACATGGGAATGATTTAGTTCTGGTGTGCAACGCAATGCAAGAAGTGCATAGCCTATGTTATTCTTCAATGCACAACGCATTGCAATGCAATGCAACAACACACATATCACCTCTTTAATGACCATAGGAATGATTTAGTTCTGGTGTGCAATGCAATGCAATGCAACGCAATGCAAAAAGTGCATAACCTATATGTTATTCTTCAGTGCACAACGTTAGATCGTGCGTGCAATGCAATGCAACAACATATATGTTAACTCTTTAATGAACATGGGAATGAGTTAGTTGCAGTAGCGTACCGTGGGGTTTCAGTCAGGGCCTTCAGTAACGATCTAACCCCCCCCCCCCCCAATGCAAAATACAATCATGCACTGTATGCACTGCGTAACATCAACGACGAGACAGCTGATCTTCAACCTCAGCGCACACGCACACCACTGTACATTATAAAAGCTGAGCTGAAACATCTCGCGCACGGATGTAAGTTACCTAATACAAATAAATAAAACATCTCCGGTTAACTAGCAGGACATTCATTTTCGTTTGTTGAATAAGATGCATTCTAGCGCTGAAATGTGTTGTTCAAGCTGAGTGCTCGTTGCCGCTGTTATCAGTGGCGCGGATACAGTGTTCTCTTGTGGCTCGTGCACAGTTTTCACTCAGATGCGCGCTTCAATCTATCGCCGTTGCGGAGACTTTCTATTCGTTGAAATCTTACAAAACAAAATGCACACAAACGCCCTGCCTGATATACAACCACTGATGAACATATTCGGTAAAATAAAAATAAAAAACTATACGAGTGTGGATTCGAACCCAGAACCTCTGACACGCTTGGCAAAAGTTCTACCACTAGACCATCGCAGTACACGAAAGATGTGAAAGTATCAATGCATCTAGTCACGTGGAACGTCTCGGTCCTAACAATATTAGTAGATCTAGAATGACAAATGTACCCAAAATAACCCAATGTACTAATGAAATTTATTTCTGGACATCATAATGTTATTTTTCCTGAAAATTGTTATTGTACACAAACATGTATTGTATCTGCCCAGTGTGCCCACCCATGTCGATGACATCAGCGCGGGCTAGCCGTCGACACATCGCTGGGCCTCTGGGGCGTTCTGTCATACGCATCACAATTTGATTGGCTGATAAAACACGTCAGTCAAAGTTATGATCAATTGGAAAACGGCAGCTTCAACGGAAGGCTAGCTATACAACTAGTGCTGGTCCACGGAGCTGCGTTTAGATGACATGTAAAATCCAGCTCAGACTCACAAAAAATAACCATATTCTTTCTGGAAATATAATTGTAACGTACTGATAGACAGTAATTGAATTTAGAATGTTCAGACACACATTAATTTAATTATAGAAAAAATATATATTTTTCTATTTTGACAGGGCCAGCAGAGAAGGCCCTGCTGGCTCTGACGGCACACCACTGGTTAGTTGTGGTGTGCAGTGCAATGCAATGCGAAATATGCATAACTTATATACATAACTTACTTTCTTCAATGCACAACGTTAGATCGTGCGTGCAATGCAATGCAACGCAACAACACACGTTTTCTCTTTAATGAACATGGGAATGAGTTAGTTCTGGTGTGCAATGCAATGCAATGCGAAAAGTGCATAACTTGTATGCTATTCTTCAGTGCACAACGTTAGATCGTTTGTGCAATGCAATGCAATACAACAACACTTATGTTACCTCTTTAATGAACATGGGATTGAGTTAGTTCTGGTGTGCAATGCAATGTAAGAAATGCATAGCCTATGTTTTCTTTAATGATGCACATCGTTAGATCGTTTGTGCAATGCAATGCAACAACGCATATGTTATCTCTTTAATGAACATGAGAATGATTTAGTTCTGGTGTGCAATGCAATGCAAGAAGTGCATAGGCTATGTTATTCTTCAGTGCACAACGTTAGATTGTTAGTGCAAATGCAATGCAATGCAACAACATATATGTTAACTCTTTAAAGAGATAACATATGTGTTGTTTCATTGCATTGCACAAACGACCTAACGTTGTGCATTGAAGAATAACATATAGGGGAGCGCGGGGCACAACCTAACACAGGGCTAGTTGTAACACGCTTGTTTTAAATACTTCCGCACATGCTTGGATGACGGAACTTTGTTTATTTACTAGTTGCCATATCAACACTATATAGAAAAAAAAAATCCGCCAAAATTATTATTTTTTTGGAAGATATCCATAGACATTTATTAAACCATAGCAAAAGTAAATTTCTTACTTAAGTTAATTTTTCATCTCTATTTTTTGTGTTTATTTAAAATAAGACAAATCTGATATTATTTTAATCTCAAAGATGTTATTTAACAGTTGAGATAGTTATTTAATGGTTCGCTAACTAGCAGAAGACACTAGCAGGGTTTAAATCCCAGTTGTGCAGGCGGGGGCATGTTGTAACACTGCGTTACAATGTGCCCCTATTAGAAATATGCTATTATATTCTATACTTTTATTAATTTTATTGAGAAAACGTGAGAAAAAGGTGAATAAAGACTGAGAGTCAATGTTCAGAAATTACTAATTATTTATTTGTTTTGAACTATGTTGTATAGCTGTGTTTTCATGTGTTCGTAGTCAAAACTCAAAAATGAGTTTCTATTTAATTATTAAAAATTGCCATTATTTTATATGAAAAAGTTTTTTAATTGTATTTTATTTAGAAAATATTTTAGTTTGTTTTGTATTTTTTTTTTTATTAGATCAGATAACATTTTAAGCTGCCATATGTCATGTTACAATGTGCCCCTCACATGTTACAATGTACCCCACCTATGGGGCATGTTGTCACATTTCACTTCCATTCTTTCGCGGTATATCAAGAAAAAAGTATATACTGTATTAATAAAACAAAACCACATAATTGTACTAGACATGTGGGAAATTAATGTGGGAAAAAATAAATACTCTGAACCATAAGTAGATTTACACAAACTGAGAAAGTCAAAAAGCGTTAGGTTGTGCCCCGCTCTCCCCTAGGCTATGCACTTGCTATACTTGCAACTTTCTATACATTCTCGTAGAATCTTTCTGATACACCAGCCATACAAAAGTAAATTTTTGACCTACTGAACAAATTTCTGGACAAAGAGTCCTTGAACATTAACTTACTAAATATATAAGATTCTTATGATGTTATATCAGTTAGACAGTAGTCCATATTTGACTGATTGAACATATTTTTGGCAAAAGAGTCCTCAAAAGGTATTTTGTGTACTATTATAAACTTATAGACTTATCTGGTGTTAAATAAGCTATATAGAGGTGCATATTTGAGCTACTGAACATATTCTCAATCTTGAATTTTCCATACATACTCATATACTCCTTCTGATGCTTCATAAGCCTTTTAGAAGTCCATTTCTGACCTATTGAACTTTTTTTGGTCAAAGGATCCTTCTGATGTTACCTCACCCATAAAAAAGAAAAATTTTGACCTACTAAACATATTTCTGCCAAGGAGACCATGAAACTTAACTTAATATACGTACATACTGACTTCTCGTGATGTTAAATCAGGCAAGGAGTAGTCTATATTTGACCGATGTAACACATTTTTGGCCAAAGAATCCTCAAAATGTTTTATAAATATTAGAAACTCATAGACTCCTTCTGATGTTAAATCAGCCGTACATAAGTCCATATTTGACCCAAGGAACATATTTCTGGCCAAAGAGTCCTCGATATTTGGCTTTCTATACATATTCATAGATTCCTTCTGATGATAAATCAGCTATAGAGAGGTCCCCTTTTGACGTACTGAACATATTTCTGGCCAAAGAGTTCTTGAAGAGTGTTGACCTTGCTATACTACAGATTGACTTCTTGTCATGTTATATTAACCAGCCAGTAGTCAGTTTTTCACCCAATGAACATATTTCTGGTCAGAGTCCGAGAAAATCAACTCACTATACATATAGACTGACTTCTCATAATGTTAAATCAGGTAGACAGAGTAGTCAATATTTGACCGATTGAAAAAAAAAATTGACCAAAGAGTTCTGAAAAGGTTATTGTCTATCATAAACGTATAGACTCCTTCTGATGTTAAATCAGCCATAGAGAAGTCCATATTTGACCTTCTGCACATATTTCTGGCCAGAGACCTTGAACATTTACCTTACTATACATATTTCTCCTACTATACAGACTTCTTGTGATGTTATATCAGCCAGACTGTAGTCCATATTTGACCGATTTAACATATTTTTGGCCAAAGAATCCTCAACATGTATTCTACTCTTAGAAACTCATAGACTCCTTCTGATATTAGATCAGCCATACAGAAGTCCATATTTGACCTTCTGAACATATTTCTGGACAGTGAACTTGAACTTTAACCTTACTATATATATTTCTCGTACTATACAGACTTCTCGTGATGTTATATCAGCAAGACTGTAGTCCATATTTGACCAATTGAACATATTTTTGGCCAAAGAATCCTTAAAATGTCCAATATAATTTTACTATATCCAATAGTAATAAATAGTTTTTTATTATTACAAACTTATCGACTCCTTCTGATGTCAAATCAGCCTTACAGAAGTCCATATTTGACTTCTAAGAGTCCTCGATCTTGGACTTTCTATACATACTCATAGACTCCTAATGCTACATAAGCCATGTAGATATCCATATCTGACCTTTTGAACTTATTTCTGGTCAAAGGGTCCTCAAAAGTTTTTAAACGATATAAAGTTATAGACTCTTTCGAATGATAAATCAGCTATTCAGAGGTCCCCTTTTGACCTATTGAACATATTCTGGCCAAAGAGTCCTAAAAGATTAACCCTATACATTCAGATTGATATCTTCGGATGTTATGTCATCCTGACAAAAGTACAAATTTGACATACTGAATTTTTTTCTGGCCAAGGAGTACTTGAAACTTAACCTTTCCATAAATACTCGTTGACTCTTTGTGATGTTACGTCAGCCATACAGAAGTCCATATTTGACCCAAGAAACATATTTCTGGCCACAGAGTCCTCACTTTTGGGCTTTCTATACATACTCATAGACTCCTTCCGATGCTTCATAAGCCATATAGATGTCCACAGCTGACCTTTTGAACTTATTTCTGGTCAAAGGGTCCTCAAAAGATTTTAAACAATATAAAGTTATAGACTCTTTCTTGTCACAAGCTGGGCTTGAACTCGGGTCTCAGGTGTGGAGAGTGAGAGTTCTACCACTTAGCCACAGAGGAGGTAATGTTGGACCCAAACGAAACACTCAAGGCAAAACTCCAGGCAAAGTTGATTTATTAAAAAAAAAACTTTGTAAGTCCAAAAAAATCCAACAAAAGTTCTTCTCACAAAGAGGTATTAAAAAACAGATAATCCAAAATAAAAGATAACAGGAGAGAAATAAAATAACTACACGAGGGGAGAAAAACACAATCAAATAACTCAGAATAGCTTACTTGGGATAGCTTAGATGACTTGAAAGGACTCAAGAGTCACAGCAAGGAGACACATAGCCAGGACTCAAAAACCGAGTGAGGAGCAAGGGGAAAAAAACACATCTTAAATACTCTAGAGGAAACAAGGCACAGGTGACCTGGATAACGCTAACAAGGAAGAACTAAAGCAGAGGAGAACACAGGTGACCTCTAGAGGCCCGGAGACAAACATCAAGAGGCAGGATGCTGACACTTTCTGATGATAAATCAGCTATTCAGAGGTCCCCTTTTGACCTTCTGAACATATTTCTGGCTAAAGAGTCCTAAAAGATTAACACTATACATTCAGATTGATATCTTCAGATGTTATTTCATCCTGACAAAAGTACAAATTTGACATACTGAATTTTTTTCTGGCCGAGTACTCAAATCTTGACCTTTCCATACTCATTGACTCTTTCTGATGTTAAAGTCAGCAATACAAAAGTCCATATTTGACCCAAGGAACATATTTCCGGCCTAAGAGTCCTCGATCTTGGGCTTTCTATACATACTCATAGACTCCTTCTGATGCTTCATAAGCCATATAGATGTCCATATCTGACCTTTTGAACTTATTTCTGCTCAAAGTGTCCTGAACATTTTTCAAACAATATAAAGTTATCGACTCCTGATGTCAATTCATCCTTATTTGACCCAAGGAATATATTTGTGGCCAAATAGTCTTCGATCTTGGACTTTCTATACATACTCATAGACTCCTTCTGATGCTTCATAAGCCATATAGATGTCCATATCTGACCTTTTGAACTTATTTCTGGTCAAAGTGTCCTCCAATTTTTCAAACTATATAAAGTTATAGACTCCTTCTGACGATAAAGCTATACAGAGGTTCCCTTTTGACCTACTGAACATTATACAGACTTCTCTCAATGTTATATCAGCCAGACTGTAGTCCCTATTTGACCAATTAAACATATTTTTGGCCAATGAATCCTCAAATTTTTTTTTACTATTATAAACTTAATGACTCCTACTGATGTCAAATCAGCCTTACAGAAGTCCATATTTGACCCAAGGAATATATTTATGACCAAAGAGTCCTCGATCTTGGACTTTCTATACATACTCATAGACTCCTTCTAATGCTACATAAGCCATGTAGATATCCATATCTGACCTTTTGAACTTATTTCTGGTCAAAGGGTCCTCAAAAGTTTTTAAACGATATAAAGTTATAGACTCTTTCTGATGATAAATCAGCTATTCAGAGGTCCCCTTTGACCTACTGAACATATTTCTGGCCAAAGAGTCCTAAAAGATTAACCCTATACATTCAGATTGATATCTTCGGATGTTATATCATCCTGACAAAAGTCCATATTTGACATACTGATTTTTTTTTCTGTCTAGGAGTACTTGAAACTTGACCTTTCCATAAATACTCGTTGACTCTTTCTGATGTTACGTCAGCCATACAGAAGTCCATATTGGACCCAAGAAACATATTTCTGGCCAAAGAGTCCTCGATCTTGGACGTTCTATACATACTCATAGACTCCTTCTAATGCTACATAAGCCATATATATCTAAATCTGACCTTTTGAACTTATTTCTGGTCAAAGGGTCGTCAAAAGTATTGAAACTATATAAAGTTATAGACTCTTTCTGATGATAAATCAGCTATTCAGAGGTCCCCTTTTGACCTTCTGAACATATTTCTGGCCAAAGAGTCCTAAAAGATTAACCCTATACATTCAGATTGATATCTTCGGATGTTATATCATCCTGACAAAAGTCCATATTTGACATACTGATTTTTTTTCTGGCTAGGAGTACTTGAAACTTGACCTTTCCATAAATACTCGTTGACTCTTTCTGATGTTACGTCAGCCATACAGAAGTCCATATTGGACCCAAGAAACATATTTCTGGCCAAAGAGTCCTCGATCTTGGACTTTCTATACATACTCAGAGACTCCTTCTGATGCTTCATAAGCCATATAGGTATTTAAAACTGACCGTTTGAACATTTTTCTGGTCAAAGAGTCCTAAAAGATTAACCCTATACATTCAGATTGATATCTTCGGATGTTATATCATCCTGACAAAAGTCCATGTTTGACATACTGAATTTTTTTCTGACCAAGGAGTACTTGAAACTTGACCTTTCCATATATGCTTGTTGACACTTTCTGATGATAAATCAGCTATACAGAGGTCCCCTTTTGGCCTACTGAACATATTTTTGGCCAAAGAGTTCTTGAACATTAACTTGCTATACTACAGATTGACTTCTTGTGATGTTATATTAACCAGCCAGTAGTCTATTTTTGACCTACTGAATATATTTCTGGCCAGAGTCCGTGAACATTAACTCACTATAAATACAGACTGACTTTTCGTAATGTTAAATCAGGCAGACAGTAGTCCATATTTGACCGATTGAAAAAAAATTTGACCAAAGAGTTCTCAAAAGGATTTTGTCTATCATAAACGTATAGACTCCTTCTGATGTTAAATCAGCCATAGAGAAGTCCATATTTGACCTACCGAAAATATTACTGGCCAAAGAGTCCTTAAAGATTAACACTTTACATTCAGATTGATATCTTCGGATGTTATATCATCCTGACAAAAGTCCATATTTGACAAACTGAAATTTTTTCTGGTCAAAGAGTCTAAACATGACTCTTTCTAATGTCACGTCAGCCATACAGAAGTCCATTATTGACGCAAGGAACATATTTCTGGCCAAAGAGTTCTCAATCTTGAACTTTCTATACATACTCATAGACTCTTTCTGGTTCTTCATAAGCTATATGAAGTCCATATCTGGCGAATTGAAAATATTTTTGGCAAAAAAGGTCTTCACAAGTTAACTTAATAAATACTTTCACTTTAACAGGTGCACTTTAACACTTTAAATATGTTCACTTTAACAGGTGTCCATATGTGACCCTCTGAATATATTTTTGGCCAAAGAATCATTGAACATTAACGCTCTATACATATTGACTCAAGAGTCAAAATTTGACCACTTTTGGTCTGATTTACGTGATAATTTTACATAGTTTAAAAACTTTTGAGGAACCTTTGACCAGAAATAATAATAGGTCATATATGGACATATATATGGCTTATGAAGAATCAGGAGACAATGAGTATGTATAGAAAGTTCAAGATTGAGGACTCTTTGGCCAGAAATATGTTCCTTAGGTCAATTATGGACTTATGGCTGTATGGCTGATGTAACATCAGATGGAGTCAACGAGTATGTATAGAAAGGTCAAGTTTTGAGTATGAAATATGTTCAGTAGTTCAAAAAGGGGCCTCTGTCTGGCTGATTTAACATCAGAAGGAGTCTATAAATATGTATAAAAAGTTCAAGATTGAGGACTCTTTGGCCATTAATATATTCAGTAGGTCAATTCTGGCTCTCTGGCTAATGAAACATCAGGAGTCAATAAGCATGAATAGAAAGTTCAAGATCAATTACTCTTCGGTCAGAAATATGTTCAATCTGAAATACTGTATGGCTGAAGAAACATCAGAAAGAGTCTGAGTGTGTTTAGAAAGTTCACGATCGAGAACTCTTTTGCCAGAAAAATGTTCAGTAGGTCATTTATGGACTGCTGTCTGGCTGATTAAACATCATAAGAAGTTAATGATTTTATATATAAAGTTCAAGTTTGTAGACTATTTGGGCAGAAATATGTTCAGTAGGTCAATTATGGACAATTGTCTGGCTGATGAAACTCTAGAAAAAGTCAATGAGCATGTATAGAAAGTTCAAGATCGAGGACTCTTTTAACAGAAATATTTTCAGCGGGTCAGTTATGGACTATTGTCTGGCTGATGAAACTAGAAAAAGTCAATGAGCATGTATAGAAAGTTCATAGACTCGTTGGCCAGAAATGTTCAACAGTCAGCATGGACAATTGTATGGCCGATGTATTATCTGAAAGAGTCTATAAGTATGAATAGAAAGTTCAAGATCAAAGACTCTTCAGTCAGAAATATGTTCAACATGTTAAATCTGAACTACTTTATGGCTGAAGAAACAAAATAAGGCATCACTGAGAATGTATAGAAAGTTTAAGATCGAGGACTCTTTTATATGTTCAGGAGGTCAATTATTGACTATTGTCTGCTTGATGAAACATTGGAAGGATTCAATGAGCATGTATAGATAGTTCAAGTTCAGAGACTTGTTGGCCAGAAATGTGTTCAATAGTCAATATCTACAATTGTCTGGCCGATGTACTATCTGAAAGAGTCTATAAGTATGAATAGAAAGTTCAAGATCGAGGACTCTTCGGTCAGAAATATGTTCATTATGTCATATCAGAACTACTGCATGGCTGATGAAACACCAGAAAGAGTCTATATGAGTATGTTTAAAAAGTTCAAGATCGAGGACTCTTTTGCCAAAAATATGTTCAGTATATGTTCCCCTCCTTGAACTGCCACCTTACCGTGGTGGAGGGGTTTGAGTACCCGAATGAACCTTGGAGCTATGTTGTCTGGGGCTATATGCCCCTGGTAGGGTCTCCCAAGGCAAACAGGTCCTAGGCGACGGGTCAGACTAAGAGCGGTTCAAAAACCCTTATGATGCCAAAAAAAACGAGGACCGTGACGTCGCCCGGTATGGCGCAGCCGGGGCCCCACCCTGGAGCCAGGCCCGGGGTTGGGGCTCGTATGCGAGCGCCTGGTGGTCGGGCCTCCCCCCATGGGGTCCGGCCGGGCTCAGCCAGAAGGAGCGACATGGGGCCACCCTCCCGTGGACCCACCACCTGCAGGAGGGACCGTAAGGGGCCGGTGCTAAGTGGATCGGGCGGCAGTCGAAGGCGGGGGCCTAGACAACCCGATCCCTGGACGCGGAATCAAACTCTAGGGACATGGAATGTCACCTCTCTGGCGGGGAAGGAGCCTGAGGTTGTGCGTGAGGTTCAGAGATTCCGACTAGAGATAGTTGGGATCACCTCTACACACGGCTTGGGCTCTGGAACCACACTCCTCGAGAGAGGATGGACTCTTCACCACTCTGGAGTTGCCCATGGTGAGAGGCGGCGGGCTGGTGTGGGTTTGCTTAAAGCCCCCCAGCTCAGCCGCCATGTGTTGGAGTTCACCCCGGTGAATGAGAGGGTCGCTTCCCTACGCCTTCGGGTCGGGGATAGGTCTCTCACTGTCGTTTGTGCTTACGGGCCGAACGGCAGTGCAGAGTACCCGGCCTTCTTGGAGTCTCTGGGAGGGGTGCTGGAAAGTGCTCCGACTGGGGACTCCGTCGTTCTACTGGGGGACTTCAATGCCCATGTGGGCAGCGACAGTGACACCTGGAGGGGCGTGATTGGGAGGAACGGCCCCCCTGATCTGAACCCGAGTGGTGTTCTGTTATTGGACTTCTGTGCTAGTTACAGTTTGTCCATAACGAACACCATGTTCAAGCATAAGGGTGTCCATCAGTGCACATGGCACCAGGACACCCTAGGCCGGAGGTCGATGATCGACTTTGTGGTCGTTTCATCCAACCTCCGGCCGTATGTCTTGGACACTCGGGTGAAGAGAGGGGCGGAGCTGTCAACTGATCACCACCTGGTGGTGAGTTGGATCCGATGGCTGGACAGACTCGGCAGACCCAAACGTACTGTGAGGGTCTGTTGGGAACGTTTGGCCGAATCTCCTGTCAGAGAGATCTTCAACTCCCACCTCCGGCAGAGCTTCGACCAGATCCCGAGGGAGTCTGGAGATATTGAGTCCGAGTGGACCATGTTCTCCACCTCCATTGTCAACGCGGCCACTCAGAGCTGTGGCCGTAAGGTCTCCGGTTCCTGTCGAGGCGGCAATCCCCGAACCCGGTGGTGGACACCGGAAGTAAGGGATGCCGTCAAGCTGAAGAAGGAGTCCTATCGGGCCTGGCTGGCTTGTGGGACTCCTGAGGCAGCTGATGGGTACCGACGGGCCAAGCGGACTGCAGCCCGGGTGGTTGTGGAGGCAAAAACTCGGGCCTGGGAGGAGTTCGGTGAGGCCATGGAGAAGGACTATCGGTCGGCCTCGAAGAGATTCTGGCAAACCGTCCGGCGCCTCAGGAGGGGGAAGCAGTGCCCTACCAACGCTGTTTACAGTGGAGGTGGGCAGCTGTTGACCTCGACTGGGGATATCACCGTACGGTGGAAGGAATACTTCGAGGATCTCCTCAATCCCGCCGTCACGTCTTCCATTGAGGAAGCAGAGGCTGAGGGCTCGGAGGCGGACTCGTCATCACCCAAGCTGAAGTCACCGAGGTAGTCAAGAAACTCCTCGGTGGCAAGGCACCGGGGGTGGATGAGATCCGCCCTGAGTACCTCAAGTCTCTGGATGTTGTGGGGCTGTCTTGGCTGACACGCCTCTGCAACATCGCGTGGCGGTCGGGGACAGTACCTTTGGACTGGCAGACCGGGGTGGTGGTCCCTCTTTTCAAGAAGGGGGATCGGAGGGTGTGCTCCAACTATAGGGGGATCACACTTCTCAGCCTCCCTGGGAAAGTCTATGCCAGGGTACTGGAGAGGAGAATCCGGCCGATAGTAGAACCTCGGATTCAGGAGGAACAGTGTGGTTTTCGTCCCGGTCGTGGAACACTGGACCAGCTCTATACCATCTACAGGGTGCTGGAGGGCTCATGGGAGTTTGCCCAACCAATCCACATGTGCTGTGTGGATTTGGAGAAGGCATTCGACTGTGTCCCTCGCGGCGGCCTGTGGAGGGTGCTCCGGGAGTATGGGGTCCGGGGCCCTTTGCTAAGGGCTATCCGGTCCCTGTACGACCGGAGCAGGAGCTTGGTTCGTATTGCCAGCAGTAAGTCAGACTTGTTCCCGGTGCGTGTTGGACTCCGGCAGGGCTGCCCTTTGTCGCCGGTTCTGTTCATAATTTTTATGGACAGAATTTCTAGGCGCAGCCAGGGGCCGGAGGGGGTCAGGTTTGGGGACCACACGATTTCATCTCTGCTCTTTGCGGATGATGTTGTCGTGTTGGCCTCATCAAACCAGGACCTC
This sequence comes from Vimba vimba, assembly GCA_022828995.1. Lineage (NCBI taxonomy): Eukaryota > Metazoa > Chordata > Actinopteri > Cypriniformes > Leuciscidae > Vimba > Vimba vimba. Next base: position 22,298,179 of record CM040832.1, on the reverse strand, counting down.
CAGCATGCACTGGGACGGTTTGCAGCCGAGTGTGAAGCGGCTGGGATGAAAATCAGCACCTCCAAATCCGAGGCCATGGTTCTCAGTCGGAAAAGGGTGGTTTGCCCGCTTCAGGTTGGTGGAGAGCTCCTGCCTCAAGTGGAGGAGTTCAAGTATCTTGGGGTCTTGTTCACGAGTGAGGGAAGGATGGAACGGGAGATTGACAGGCGGATCGGTGCAGCTTCTGCAGTAATGCGGTCCCTGTACCGGTCTGTCGTGGTGAAGAAGGAGCTGAGCCGCAAGGCGAAGCTCTCGATTTACCAGTCAATCTACGTTCCTACTCTCACCTATGGTCATGAGCTGTGGGTCATGACCGAAAGGACAAGATCCCGGATACAAGCGGCCGAAATGAGCTTTCTCCGCAGGGTGGCTGGGCGATCCCTTAGAGATAGGGTGAGAAGCTCGGTCACTCGGGAGGAGCTCAGAGTAGAGCCGCTGCTCCTCCACATCGAGAGGGGTCAGTTGAGGTGGCTCGGGCATCTTTTCCGGATGCCTCCTGGACGCCTTCCCGGGAAGGTGTTCCGGGCATGTCCCACCGGGAGGAGACCCCGGGGAAGACCTAGGACACGCTGGAGAGACTATGTCTCCCGGCTGGCCTGGGAACGCCTCGGGGTCCCCCCGGAAGAGCTGGAGGAAGTGTCTAGGGAGAGGGAAGTCTGGGCATCCCTGCTTAGACTGCTGCCCCCGCGACCCGGCCCCGGATAAGCGGTAGAAGATGGATGGATGGATGGATGTTCAGTAGGTCAATTATGGACAATTGTCTGGCCGATGTACTATCTGAAAGAGTCTATAATAAGTATAAATAGAAAGAAAAATTCTTCGGTCAGAAATATGTTCAATATATCAAACCTGAAGTACTGTATGGCTGAAGAAACAACATAAGGAGTCACTGAGAATCTATAGAAAGTTCAAGACAGAGGACTTTTTTACTAGAAATATGTTGAGAGGGTCAATTATGGACTATTGTCTGCTTGCGAATCATCAGAAGGAGTCAATGAGCATGTATAGAAAGTTCAAGATCGAGGACTCCTTTGCAAGAAATATATTCAGTAGGTCAAATATGGACTGCAGTCTGGCTGATGAAACATCAGAAGAAGTCAATGATTATGAATAGAAAGTTCAGGTTCATACACTCTTCGGGCAGCAATATGTTCAGTAGGTAAGTTATGGACAATTGTCTGGCTGATGAATCATCATAAGGAGTCAATGAACATGTACAGAATGTTCAAGTTCATGGAGTTGTTGGCCAGAATAACTTAGACTTGGACATGGACTTGTTGTTCAATAATTAATATGGACAATTGTCTGTCCGATGTACTGTCTGAAAGAGTCTATAATTATGAACAGAAAGTTCAAGATCAAGGACTCTTCGGTCAGAAATATGTTCACCATGTCAAATCTGGACTTCTGTATGGCTGAAGAAACATCAGAATAAGTAAATGATTATGTATAGAAAGTTCAGGTTCATGGACTCTTCAGGCAGAAAAATGTTCAGTAGGTCAATTGTGGACAATCATCTGGCTGATGAAAAAATCAGAAGGAGTCAATGAGAAAGAATAAGATCAAGGTCTCTTTGGCCAGAAATATGTTCTCTTGGTCAAATATGGACTACTGTATGGTGGATGTAAAATCAAAAACAGTCTAGGAGAAGGAACAGTAAGTTAAACTTTGATGATTGTTTTGCCAGAAATAAGTTCAATAGGTCAAATATTGAATTATATGTGGTTTATGAACCATCAGAAGAGGTCTAGGAGTGAGAATACAAAGTTCAAGATTGAGGACTCTTTTCCAGAAATATGTTCCTTGGGTCATATATGGACTACTTCATGGCTGACGTAACATCAGAAGGAGTCAACAAGTATGTATAGAAAGTTCAAGTTTGAGTACTCTTTGGCCCGAAATATGTTTAGTAGGTAAAAAAAGGGACCTCTGTATGGCTGATTTAACATAAGAATTAGTCTATAAGATTATATAGCTTAAGTATTATATATTATATAAGATTATATATATTTAAAACCTTTTAAGGACCCATTGACCAGAAATAAGTTTAACAGGTCAGATATAGACTTCTAAATGGCTTATGAAGCATCAGAAGGAGTCTAGAGTATGTATAGAAAGTTCAAAATCGAGTACTCTTTTTCCAGTGGTTGAAATATGGACTTCTATATGGCTGATTTAACATCAGAAGGAGTCTATAGTTTATAATAGTAAAAAACATTTCGAGGACTCTTTGGCCAAAAATGTGACTACTCCTTGCCTGATTTAACATCACGAGAAGACAGTATGTACGTATAGTAAGTTAGGCTTCATGGTCTCTTGGCAGAAATATGTTTAGTAGGTCAAAACTTTACTATTTTATGGGTGATGTAACATCAGAAGGAGTCTATAAGTTTACTTAGTTTAAAAACCTTTGAGGATCCTTTGACCAAAAATAAGTTCAATAGGTCAGAAATGGACTTCAAATGGCTTATGAAGCATTAGAAGGAGTCTATGAGTATGTATAGAAAGCGCAAGATCAAGGACTCTTTGGCCAGAAATACGAGAAGTCTGTATAGTACGAGAAATATGTATATTATGGTTAAAGTTCAAGGTCTCTGGCCAGAAAGATGTTCAGAAGGTCAAATATGGACTTCTGTATGGCTGATTTAACATCAGAAGGAGTCTATAAGTTTATGATAGACAAAATCCTTTTGAGAACTCCTTGGTCAAATTTTTTTTCAATAGGTCAAATATGGAGTACTGTCTGCCTGATTTAACATTATGAGAAGTCAGGACTGATGTTTAGTGAGTTAATGTTCACGGACTCTGGCCAGAACGTTCAGTAGGTCAAAAATAGACTACTGGCTGGTTAATATAACATCACAAGAAGTCAATGTGTAGTATAGCAAGATAATGTTCAAGAACTCTTTGGCCAGAAATATGTTCAGTAGGTCAAAAGGGGACCTTTGTATAGCTGATTTATCATCAGAAGGAGTCGATAACTTAAAAAAAAAAAAGAGTCAACGAGTATTTATGGAAAGGTCAAGTTTCAAGTACTCCTTGGCTAGAAAAAAATTCAGTGTGTCAAATATGGACTTTTGTCAGGATGATATAACATTCGAATATATCAATCTACATGTATGGTGTTATTCATTTAGGACTATTTGGCCAGAAATATATTCAGTAGGTCAAAAGGGGACCTCTGAATAGTTAATTTATCATCAGAAAGAGTCTATAACTTTATATCGTTTAAAAACTTTTGAGGACCCTTTGACCAGAAATAAGTTCAAAAGGTCAGATATGGATATCTACATGGCTTATGTAGCATTAGAAGGAGTCTATGAGTATGTATAGAAAGTCCAAGATCGAGAACTCTTTGGCCATAAATATATTCCTTGGGCCAAATGAGGCTTATTTGAAATCAGAAGGCATCTGATGTCACTTAATATAGTTTGAAAAATGTTCAGGACACTTTGACCACAAATAAGTTCAAAATTTTAGATATGGACATCTATATGGCTTATGAAGCATCATAAGGAGACTAGGAGTATGTACAGAAAGCCCAAGATCGAGGACTCTTTGGCCAGAAATATGTTTCTTGGGTCCAATATGGACTTCTGTATGGCTGAAGTAACATCAAAAAGAGTCAACGAGTATTTATGGAAAGGTCAAGTTTCAAGTACTCCTTAGCCAGAAAAAAATTCAGTGTGTCAAATATGGACTTTTGTCAGGATGATATAACATCCGAATATATCAATCTGAATGTAAAGTGTTCTTCTTTTAGGACTCTTTGGCCAGAAATATGTTCAGTAGGTCAAAAGGAGACCTCTGAATAGCTGACTTATCATCAGAAAGAGTCTATAACTTTATATCGTTTAAAAACTTTTGAAGACCCTTTGACCAGAAATAAGTTCAAGAGGTCAGATGTGGACATCTATATGGCTTATGAAGCATCAGAAGGAGTCTACATGGCTTACTTCGTATACGAAGTCCAAGATCGAGGACTATATGGCCATGAATATATTCCTTGGGTCAAATAAGGCTGAATTGACATCAGAACGAGTCGATAACTTTATATTGTTTGAAAAATGTTCAGGACATTTTGAGCAGAAATAAGTTCAAAAGGTCAGATATGGACATCTATATGGCTTATGAAGCATCAGAAGGAGTTTATGAGTATGTATAGAAAGCCCAAGATCGAGGACTCTTTGGCCAGAAATATGTTTCTTGGGTCAAATATGGACTTCTGAATGGCTGACATAACATCAGAAAGAGCCAACGAGTATATATGAAAAGGTCAAGTTTCAAGTACTCCTTGGCCAGAAAAAAATTCAGTATGTCAAATATGGTCTTTTGTCAGGATGATATAACATCCAAATTATTATTATTATTATTATTATTATACATTTTATTTATAGGCGCCTTTCTTGACACTCAAGGTCACCTTACATCATCATCAACAACAATAACAATATTTAAAAACAATGAGATACAATACAATTAAAAAGAAAATGCAGTTGTGGTCAAAGGGAGTAAGCTATTCTAAACAAATGAGTTTTAAGTTTGGATTTGAAAAGTGTAAGAGAATCAATATTACGGAGGTCCGGTGGAAGCGAATTCCAGAGCTGAGGAGCAGAGCAGCTGAAAGCTCTACTCCCCATAGTAACAAGGCGGACACGGGGAACGGTGAAATGAATAGAAGAAGAGGATCTAAGAGTACGAGCGTGTGTAGGTATATGGAGGAGATCAAAAAGATACAAAGGGGCTAAATTATGAATGACTTTAAAAGTAAGGAGAAGTATTTTATAGTTGATACGATAAATGATAGGGAGCCAATGGAGCTGTTGTAAAATAGGAGTGATGTGATGAATAGAAGGGGTACGAGTAATGATACGAGCAGCTGAGTTTTGGACCAGTTGAAGTTTATGAAGAGTTTTATGTGGAAGGCCAAACAAAAGAGAATTATAATAATCTAAACGGGAGGTGACTAAGCTGTGAACAAGAATGGCAGTGGAGTGAGGCGTGAGGAAAGGACGCAGACGGTTGATATTACGAAGATGATAATAAGCAGGCCGTGTAACATTATTAACATGAGATGTAAAGGAGAGGGTGCTATCGAAGATGACACCCAGACTCTTAACCTGAGGGGAGGGAGAGATAAAGGAACAATCAATGGGAATAGAAAAATTATGGAGTTTGTTTAATGTTGATTTTGTACCTATAAGAAGCAATTCTGTTTTATTGGCATTTAATTTAAGGAAGTTTGAAGTGAACCAGGATTTTATGTCAAGAAGACAGTTAGTAAGGGAAGATGGTGGAAGTGTGGAATTAGGTTTGGTTGAAAAATAGAGCTGGGTGTCATCTGCATAGCAATGGAAATTAATCTGATGTTTACGGAAGATGTAACCAAGGGGAAGAAGATAAATATATTAATCTGAATGTATAGTGTTATTCTTTTAGGACTCTTTGGCCAGAAATATATTCAGTAGGTCAAAAAGGGACGTCTGAATAGTTGATTTATCATCAGAAAGAGTCTATAACTTTATATCGTTTAAAAACTTTTGAGGACCCTTTGACCAGAAAAAAGTACAAAAGGTCAGATATGCATATCTACATGGCTTATGTAGCATTAGAAGGAGTCTATGAGTATGTATACAAAGTCCAAGATCGAGGACTCTTTGGCCATAAATATATTCCTTGGGTCAAATAAGGCTGAATTGACATCAGAAGGAGTCGATAACTTTATATTGTTTGAAAAATGTTCAGGACACTTTGAGCAGAAATAAGTTCAAAAGGTCTGATATGGATATCTACATGGCTTATGTAGCATTAGAAGGAGTCTATGAGTATGTATAGAAAGTCCAAGATCGAGGACTCTTTGGCCATAAATATATTCCTTGGGTCAAATAAGGCTAATTTGACATCAGAAGGAGTCTGATGTAACTTAATATACTTTGAAAAATGTTCAGGACACTTTGACCAGAAATAAGTTTTTAAAGGTTAGATATGAACATCTATATGGCTTATGAAGCATCATAAGGAGTCTAGGAGTATGTACAGAAAGCCCAAGATCGAGGACTCTTTGGCCAGAAATATGTTTCTTGGGTCCAATATGGACTTCTGTATGGCTGACGTAACATCAGAAAGAGTCAACAAGTATTTATGGAAAGGTCAAGTTTCAAGTACTCCTTGGCCAGAAAAAAATTCAGTGTGTCAAATATGGACTTTTGTCAGGATGATATAACATCCGAATATATCAATCTGAATGTATAGTGTTATTCTTTTAGGACTCTTTGGCCAGAAATATGTTCAGTAGGTCAAAAGGGGACCTCGGAATAGCTGATTTATCATCAGAAAGAGTCTATAACTTTATATCGTTTAAAAACTTTTGAGGACCCTTTGACCAGAAATAAGTTCAAAAGGTCAGATATGGATATCTACATGGCTTATGTAGCATTAGAAGGAGTCTATGAGTATGTATACAAAGTCCAAGATCGAGGAATCTTTGGCCAGAAATATGTTTCTTGGGTCAAATATGGACTTCTGAATGGCTGACGTAACATCAGAAAGAGCCAAAGTGTATATTTGAAAAGGTCAAGTTTCAAGTACTCATCGGCCAGAAAAAAATTCAGTATGTCAAATATGGACTTTTGTCAGGATGATATAACATCCAAATATATTAACCTGAATGTATACACTGTAAAATGTAATAGCTGAGCTTACTAAAATGATTAAGTAAACTTAACTTACTTTACTAAGTTTGTTGACATTACTTAGTTCAACTAAGTAATTCCAACTTTTTCCCCACACAAAGTGCTTAAACTCAACTTGTTCATTTAGCTCAACTTAAAAGTTTAAGTATTGTGAATGCACCAGATATACAGTAGGTGGCGGTAATACTCCGAAGGGGTGAGAGCTCATTAATTGGACGAAGAAGAAGAAGACTACACATGCTAATTTGCACGTGGCTGGATGAGAGCATGATGAGGTGAGTCTCTTTTTTATAGTTTAACTGCTACATTTTCATTACAAAATAACAATATACCAATCAAAGTTCATAAACAGTAGTATTTATTAAAATATTTATATAAAATCGATGGATGACGTTGGATTGCTCTTAGCAATCTAACAATTGGTAATCGTCTCGCTTTAAGATAAACGTGTTTTAGGTCAACAGACAAGTTACAGAGGTGGATAGAGTAACAAAAACTTGTGTAAATTATTAGTTGAAGTTATAGTCTTAATAATTACTTGAGTAAAAGGAAAAGGTATGCAATGGAAAAGTAACAAGTTTATAATTAGTGTTGATGTCATTTATATATATAAACAACTGTTTTCAGATTAGTGATGGACGAGTGAAGCTCTTTACATGATTAACGTTACTCATACCTGCAATTGAACATTTGAGCATGCATAGTATACAGGATTTTTGCCTTCTGTTCTAAAATACATACAATAACGTGTAAGGTTATATATTCTGTAAGCACATGTGTCTAAGCGACATTGTTTTTTTTTGTTTTTTTTCTTAAGACTAAAAACTCATTCTGATTTTAAACACCTCACGTGCCTTCAGACCATATACTGAACAAATTAGTGATTCGTGAGCCAGTTTAGATTGCCTTTCTCTGTTTTCAAACAAATCGACCCGAAAACCATTAATTCAATGCCTTAAAATGCAAAAGAATGTTAAATAAGAGATGTGCTGCAAAGAAACCAATATTTTATGCAAGTTTTTAAAGTGGATGCCAAAAATAATGTTTTTACAAATTGCTTGTTACCATCAGTCCATATACTTTGTTAACTCTGTTATCTTTTTTGCAGAGGTTTGTTTCTTTGAAGAGTGCAGTGGACATGCAGTGGAAGTGGAAGTTCTGTGTTAGAAATTGTGGAGAAAATGAAGAAACGACATCCAAATTCTACACTGATAGCACAGTACATGGACAACTTTTTCGCTAAGAAGAAAAGAGTTGGTTGAAAAGGAGCCTTCAGTAAAAGAGACTTTACAAAGATGGCCAGCACTCTTCAGGGAAAGCCAGGTAATTAAGACACATTTTATCTAGGGCGTGTAAAATGTTTTAAGTCTTAATGTGCTGCTTTTTTTCTCCTTTTCGTAGATTATTGCTGAGTTCAACCGGATCACAAGCAAAAACCTCAAGCAAGAATTCTTCTCAGCCCTTGATAAACATACTTCTCGTTTTCTGGAAGTTTTCATTCAAAAAGAAAGGCACAGCTGGAAAAAAGCTCTCGGAGTTTCTAATGCAAATGAAGTCTGCAGTAAGTGTTTTTTGTCAAGTTTACAGTGATCTGTTTTCACTGTTGAGCTTGATGTTTTATATATTATTTCTTAGAACATCAATGATGTCACTGCTCGACGGACAGCAGTTCTCCGTGGTCTTGCGGTCCTTCTTGGGGAAGACACTACAGACTTCTTCCATACATGCTTTGTAAGTATTCTTCTAATTTAATATTTGTAAAAAGTGCTACAAGAAGGATGTCCCAATTTTTGTGTCCGCATTACGTTAATTTAAGAGATCTTATATAAAGCACATAGAAGATAGATAAAATGCAAGTAAAATATATTATTTGTTTTCCATAACATTTGATCAAATAAATCTTAATGTGGATGAAACCGTTTTCAAAGTATAAAAATCTCATATAGAATAGTGTCTTGAATTTTTCCAATTCAATTTCAATCCAACTACTCAGCGCAGAGAGGTCTGTATATAGCCATTCTTTACCTATGTCTCGTGACAGTTTTAGCAGCATCCCTTCTCCACCCTATCGCCTCACTCTGCTGGTACAGACGGTTTAAGCTGTAACAACAAAAATGCCTTTCAATGACCAATAATTAGCGTTAAATAAGTTAAACATTAAAAGGATAGGAAAAGGATCTCATTTTGTTACAAACCTGTATAAATTTCTTTGTTCTGATGAACAAGAAGGAAGATATTTTGAGAATGTTTGAAACCAAACCGATCATGGGATGGATGTAAATGTTTTACTAAAGACATTGCTATTAAATGTTTCAATGATTCTTTTGCTGAAAAGATCCAAATTATCACTGACAATTCCCACTGAAGCCCTGTTACAAATTTACTAGTTACTTAACAGCACCTTAAGCAGTTTAAATTTTTAAAAGGAACATGCACTTGTTTGCGTTTGGAATATAATAATGTATTTTAATATTGCTTTTCTGTCTTTCTTAGGTCATTGATATTGTTGCACCTCAAGTATCAATAGGAATTCTCACTGTGGTGCCAGAGGACAGCCCCATGTCTCCACAAGGTTTGCCATTGGAGGTCACTGATACAGCAATAATTTTGGAGGGTGTTATAGCAATGGATGGACTTGAGAATGTTCCACATGCCATGTGTTTTGTTTTTGGGCTGATCTATGCTTTAAATATGGAGTACCTTTCACAGCTTAAAAACACTTGAGTTCATTCAAAGGGTTTTTCTTTCCCTGGGGCACAAATCTCTCAAGCCAAAACTGCAATCACTAAAAAACCTACTGTTTTAATGTATTTGTTTGTTTCTGATGGCAGAAACAAGACCATGTTACTGTAGGTCTGTTGTTGCATTTTTTTTTTCATTTTTTTTTTTTTAGTTTTAATCAGTCACCTGCTAACCTTGATACAAAACCAAAACTCCAGTCACTAAAAGCTTTGTAGTCAAGATTTTGTTCAATATGTTTTGAATAGCAGAAACAAGACTGTCTTAGGTCTATTGTTGCCTTTTGGGTGTTGTATCCAGGTTGATGGGTGACTGATTAAAACAAATCCAACTAAAAAAAACATCTGTTGTTTTAATCAGATTTGAGCTGATTGCAGAAACAATACTGTTGTTGTAAGTCTGTTTTTAAACTTTGGATGTATAATTTTGTCATCCTGGATACAAATCCTAAAAAGCAAAACTGTAATGGTTGCAATTCTGATGTAATTTGTGAGTTTTATTTAATCAACTGTCAGCCTGGATACAAAAACCAAAACTGCAGTAACAAAACTTTTTTCATATGTTTGTAATAGCAGAAACAAGACTGTCTTAGGTCTATATTTGCATTTTGGGTGTTGTATGCAGATTGATGGGTGACAAATCCCTATACCCACAACAAAAATGTCTGTTTTAATCAATTATCTGTGTGTTTGCAGTAACACAAATGTTTTATTGTAGGGTTGATTAATTGGTTGTTTTAATCACCCACCATCAACCCTTTTTGCTTTAAAAATGCTTTAAAGAAACAATTTTTGTACACTGTTACAATAAAATGAATGTTTTGACAACATAGTTCGTTTTTTGCTTTACTAGTTTTTGTTAGTTTAGCTTACTTAAAAATGTGAGGCAATCGGTTTCCTTAAATTTACTAGTAAAGTGAACACTAATAATAAGTTACCTCAACTAATGCTTTTGAGTCACCAGTACTTAATTGTACTCGATGATTAAGTTTAGTCTACAAATACTATTTAGTTTTGCCAACTCAAAAGTAATGCATTACTTTACTTATAAATTTAAGGCAATCGGTTTCCTCACTTTTTTAAGTTAACTCAACTCATTACATTTTACAGTGTAGAGTTATTTTTTTAGGATTCTTTGGCCAGAAATATATTCAGTAGGTCAAAAGACGACGTCTGAATAGTTGATTTATCATCAGAAAGAGTCTATAACTTTATATCGTTTAAAACCTTTTGAGGACCCTTTGACCAGAAATAAGTTCAAAAGGTCAGATATGGATATCTACATGGCTTATGTAGCATTAGAAGGAGTCTATGAGTATGTATACAAAGTCCAAGATCGAGGACTATATGGCCATAAATATATTCCTTGGGTCAAATAAGGCTGAATTGACATCAGAAGGAGTCGATAACTTTATATTGTTTGAAAGATTTTCAGGACACTTTGACCAGAAATAAGTTCAAAAGGTTAGATGTGGACATCTATATGGCTTATGAAGCATCAGAAGGAGTCTATGAGTATGTATAGAAAGCCAAAGATCGAGGACTCTTTGGCCATAAATATATTCCTTGGGTCAAATAAGGCTGATTTGACATCAGGAGTCTGATGTCACTTAATATAGTTTGAAAAATGTTCAGGACACTTTGACCAGAAATAAGTTCAAAGGTTAGATATGGACATCTATATGGCTTATGAAGCATCATAAGGAGTCTAGGAGTATGTACAGAAAGCCCATAGGGCTTAGTAAGATTAAAGTTCAAGGTACATATAATATAGGTTATGCACTTTTCGCATTGCATTGCATTGCACATCAGAACTAACTCAATCTCATGTCCATTATAGAGATAACATGTGTTGTTGCAATGCATTGCACAATCGATCTAACGTTGTGCATTGAAACATAACATTGGTTATGCAATTTTTGCATTGCACTGCACACCAGAACTAACTCCTTCCCATGTTCATTAAAGAGATAACATGTTGCATTGCACTGCATAAACGATCTAACGTTGTGCACTGAAGAATAACTTTGGTTATGCAATTTTTGCATTGCATTGCACACCAGATCTAACTCCTTCCTTCCATTAAAGAGAAAACATCTTGCATTGCATTGCACAAACGATCTAACGTTGTGCCCTGAAGAATAACATTGGTTATGCACTTTTTGCATTGCATTGTAAACCATTGTAAACTCCTTCCCATGTTCATTAAAGGGATAACATGTTGCATTGCATTGCACAAAAGATCTAACCTTGTGCATTGAAAAATAACATATAGGCTATGCACGTCTTGCATTGAATTGCATTGCACACCAGAACTAACTCCTTCCCATGTCCATTATAGAGATAGCATGTGTTTGTTGCATTGCACTGCACAAACGATCTAACATTGTGCACTGAAGAATAACATTGGTTATGCAGTTTTTGCATTGCATTGCACACCAGAACTAACTCCTTCCCATGTTCATTAAAGATATAACATGTTGCATTGCACAAACGATCTGCATTGAAAAATAACATATAGGCTATGCACTTCTTGCATTGAATTGCACACCAGAACTAACTCAATCCCATGTTTTATTATAGAGATAACATGTGTTGATGCAATGGCGTTACAAAAACGATCTAACATTGTGCATTGAAATATAACATAGTTTATGCACTTTTTGCTTTGCATTGCACGCCAGAACTAACTCAATCCCATGTTCATTAAAGAGATAACATGTGTTTGTTGCATTGCATTGCACAAACGATCGAACGTTGTGCATTGAAAAATAACATATAGGCTATGCACTTCTTGCATTGAATTGCATTGTACACCAGAACTATCTCAATCTCATGTCCATTATAGAGATAACATGTGTTGTTGCAATGCATTGCACAAACGATCTAACGTTGTGTATTGAAGAATAATGTCACAGGTCGGGGTGGGCCGAGCCAGACTGTACCCACCCCTGGAGACCGAGTACCACCTCAAGGAGCGTGTCAAGGACCAGACAGACAAGAGGATAAAGGAATAACAATTTCTTTATTAAGTTAAAAGCAGTAATTTGAAGAATCTTAATTAAAATCTTCCTTCTTGTTGCCAGAAGTGACTCGATGGCCCCCTGGACCGTAGAGGGGAGCACGATCGTGGCAGTCCTACAGCTCGTTGAAGAGGGATCAGTTAGAACGGGGCCTCCAGCCAAGACGTAGGGGAACCTTAGACCACAGGAAGTCACTTCAATCAAAGCACGTGTTAATGAAAAATTTATTGTTCTTGTGTCCATTCATTTAAACTTGTTGATTTCATTTGAGTGTGTGTAAAAGCATCTGACCATATACTTCTGTGAGGGTTTTCTAACAGCTGAAGAAGGGACAGGAAGACAGGGTGATAAAACTTACACCTGAGCACAAGAAAGGATCCAGCCAGGAGAATACAGGGGTCCCATGCCCTCCCCTTAGGGGACAAAGAACAGCAGGAGGTCATTTAGATTGTAAATGAAGGTCTTTTGGCTTCTCAGGGACAAGGAACAGCAGGAGGTCATTTAGATTGTAAATGAAGGCCTTTTGGCTTCTCAGGGACAAAGAACAGCATGACCTGCCCAGGGGGGAGGGGGGAGGGGGGAGGGGGGGGGGGTAGAACCAGTCCATACTGGCTTGAGATATGAGATGTCTTTAAGGAAATTTACAGAGACTGGGAAAGGAGGAGTCAAGAATGTCAGAAACCTGTATAAAATGTCTCAGTTTTATTATGTCAACGGGATTGTTTCTTACAAGCTGGGTGGCTGCGGCTTTGTAACGCATCCTCAGAGAATAAAGCCTTTTCTTCTTTATTACAATTTTGCCTTTTGAGTGTTCCTTAACCCTGTGATGCTGTTTTTCCCAGTGAGATAAAAATTGCTATTACAGCTGGTGTCAGAAGTTAGGATCCTGTGCGGACGCTTCTTCTCCTGGTCCTGAGAACGGATTTGACGGGAAAGTGCACGACCCCGGCAGCACCAGGCGGCCGTCTCATACCTCGACGGTTTGAGATAGAAACTCAACAGATTACGAGAGAAAGAGCCAACACCGCGTTCAGGACCAGAAGGGGAAGCTCCCACCAGGACAATAAAGAATCCGCGGATTGCGGGAGAAACAGAAAAAGCATCTGGGTAAGACACGGCAAATTGTTTTATTGAAGTTGAGTGTAATTTGATAATTGTGAGTGAACGTGAACCATATTGGCTGAGTTTTGCTTTTTGGTACGAGCGAGAGGTGAGTCAGTTAATCACAAATTTTATGGGGAGAAATTGATCTGACAAAGCAGACCAGTTTCTGCCTCACTTAGCTCGTTAGTGGACAGGGGATCCACTGGTGATTCAGAGAAATCACAGCTGCTGAGATGATTACGTTCTACTCGAAATTTATGTAAACCTTAGAGAAAGTTTAAAACAGGATTAAGAAGTTTCTGGGTGGTTGTACTCTACTCGAAGTTTTACCACATTGAATTGAGTCAAGCGAATAAGCGCACGTGGGGGAACTTTGAGTGGAACGTAATTACAAGACCAGGTTGAATTAATCAAGTAAAAAGAATTGAGCGAGCGAATAAGCGCACGTGAGAAAACTTTGAGTGGAACGTAAACAAGCAGAGGTCCGTCCGATCTCGGAGTAAAAGATCGGGTCTGTCGAAGACGTTTGACAGATTCTGTAAGACACGTGTCGAATTGTGAAATCCAGAAAAGAGGAACTCAGCCAAAAATGGGATCATCTAACAGTAAACCAGATCATTTTTATACACCAATTTTCTGTCAGATGAGAAATAATTATGGTGGTAAATGTATGACTGACATACAGAAACTGATCAAATATCATGATTTCCCTGAAGCGGGAACATTGAGTAAAATAAGACTTAATGTCGTGAAAGAGTCAGTGGAAAAGAATGCAGGGAAACAGAGTGGCTGCTGTGTGTGTGTTAAGCATGTATGTGTGAATTGCGAACCGACTATACAATGTTGGGTAGAGGAAGCTGATAGACGAGAACGAAAACAAATACAAAAAGAATTAGCATTTAATGCCGAGAATGTTGTATGTGTAAAAACGGTTCCACTGGAACAGAATGCTACTAATAAGACGAATGAGTGTGTTTCTCCACATGTGACCGGGGAGGCGATGGCTCCGCCGATCGCGTACAATTTAACACACTACTCAGTGGCGGAGATCTCGGCCCTTAAATTGGATTCTGATTTGGACCGCTCTCCACCAGTCCCCCTACCCACACAAGAACCGGCACAGAACAGAGCGCAAATCTAACTGGAAGAAGCCAATCGAAGGGCAGCGCGAGCAGAGGCAGATGCAAGAACAGCGCGAGCAGAGGCAGATGCAAGAACAGCACGAGCGGAGGCGGAAGCCGCAGAGCGACTTACACAAATGTTGACAGCAAGGCTTCAGGTACAACTACCAGCACCGCCAGTACAGCAGGGGGAGGCAGACTCCTCGGCACAGGCCGCGACAAGCGGTGAAGAAGACGGAGAGGGGGAAGTTTCCGGGGAAGCAGTTCCGGACACCCCGAACGACGAAAGACCGGGGACAAGCGCCCTGCCAATGCTCACAAGATCACAAGTGAAGCAAGAAAAGGTCAGTTTCACAGCGGCAAAGGTTAAAGTGTCGAATGTGACTGCTCCGATGGTTGAAGTTGCGGGCACGGACGGCCCAATGCTAGTTTTCAGAGCATGGACTATGTCAGACATGAAGGATGCAATGGCACATTTGCCAGATCCGCGAGACGCGGGCGAGAACTTTGCCAGCGAACTGCTCGCAGTGTGTAAAGAATTCAGCCCCACCACACAAGAACTGAAACGATTGCTAACGATAAGAATGGCCGCTGCGAACTGGGGCAAAGTGGCTGGCAAGCTGACAAAAACAGACGTTAGAAGAGTGCACGCCGACTGGGACCATGTCAACAACGAACCATACAGGAACGAAGTGGAAAACTTCTCAAAGCACATTGTAGAAGCTTTCCCTGCGCGTGTGGACACAGAAAAAATCACGTGCTGCGTCCAGGAAAAGGACGAGACGGTGAGAAGCTATTATTTCAGACTTTTTGAGACTTTTGCAAAATACAGTGGCATAACTGAGCCAGAAGACAGGGGAACAAAGGCGAGCACGTGGGAGAAACATCTGATGGGCTATTTCCTGCAAGGGCTAAAACCCGAGATCAGGAGGGGAGCGAAAACCAGCTACGTCGGCTGGGAAGAGGGTCGTCTGCATAGAATGCTGCAACATGCTATTCACGCCGAAAGAGACATCGAAGAAACGAGCGGGAAGAAAAAGCCCGTCACAATGGTAGTTATGCAACAACAACAATCACAACAACCCAACAAGCCTGAATATTCCAGATCAAACCCTGCTAATAGAAGAGGACAGAAGGGAAGAGCTGCTGGGGTAAGATGGAGCTGTTACATTTGTGCAACGAATGACCACGTGACCAGAGACTGTACAAAATGTAGATTTTGCAAGGAGAAAGGACACTGGAGCTCCGAGTGTCCGGCCATGAAGTCTGATTGAAACGAGGGGGCTGGAGAGCGGGACGAAAAGGGTCCGACTTTTTGGGGCCAATCTCTGGCTACAGCAAAGGGAAGTGAAAATATTCTTACTAACACATGCACACACGACGCAAACACAAACACATACACTGATTCTCTTTCTGCTTCTTGCAATGAAGAAACTGCTTGCAAACCACTTTGTGTGTCTGATGAAACTGTGAACAAAGCTGTGAATGATGAGTGTATGAGATTGTACAAAAGCGCAGGGTTTTCTGAAATGCCTATTTATCCATTACGGGTCAAAGGGGTAGTTATTGAATTCTTAGTCGATTCTGGAGCGAGCCTGTCAACATTACGACCATGTGATTTACCATGCGTTCCGAGTTTAACCGGGAAAGTGTTTGAGAGCACTTCAGCGTCTGGACATTTGATTTCTGACCGGTTAACCGAGCCGTTAGAGTGCGAAACGGAGGGTGGACGCTTTTTCAAGCACGAGTTTGTTTGGTCACCTGGCTGTCCCGCACCTCTGATGGCTCGTGATCTAATGTGTAAATTAAATTTGTCTCTCTGTGCTGATCAGTATGGAATTAGCATCGAGGAGACACCACAAATTACTTGCACTAAATTTGAGCCGAAGTGGGCTTATGTCTGGCAGGTTACAGATATTGATGGGGCAGAAAAGATTTTGAAATTGGCAAAGAATCGTACAAACCCAGTCAATACAGAGTTTATGACAAATGAGAAAATGCATTGTACTTCACATGTGGTGCAGGGCGTGATTCAAATTTTGAGAAAATGTGGTTTAATGCTGTGCAGAATGAGAGTGTGAAATTTGACAGGATTTTCTGGACGGAGAATGTGTGTGTGTTGTCTGCAGTGTTGTCTGACAGTCAGAAGGCTTGCTATCTGATGACAGAGAACACTGCATGCCACTTATCTGTCTCGAAGGCCATAAGCCAGCAATAGAGAGATATAGGGCTGTTTGTGAAAGAGTGTTTATCTGCCACAGACTGGGTGAAAGTTGACACACACACAGCAGAGAGCAAGAGTGTGGGGGCATTTAAATCGAACTGTGATTTTAAACTTGATGTCAAAAGAGACATGATTGTTATTGGAAAAAATGTGACAGCACAGGGGGGTATTTCTGCTTCAGAAATCGATATTTCTTTGGCACAAATACCACCAAATTTGTGGGCTAAAACCAAATATGATGTGGGCCTCATTAAGGGATGTGAGCCAGTTGTGATAACACCAAAGACTGATTTCAGACCATGTAAAGCGCAATATCCCTTGAAACGTGAGGCAATAGAGGGCATAACACCAGTGTTTGACGCTCTATTGAAGGAGGGAGTAATTAGGCCTTGCAATGATTCACCTGTCAGAACCCCAATTTTTCCTGTAAAAAAAGCACGCAACCCAGGTGAACCATTGCAATGGAGATTTGTTCAGGACCTCCAGGCGGTGAATTCAGCAGTCATCGCCCGCGCTCCTCGAGTCCCCAATCCTTATACCATACTAACTCAGATTCCAGAAAATGCAACATACTTTACTGTGGTGGATTTGGCTAATGCTTTCTTTAGCGTTCCGGTTGATGAAAAAAGCCAGTTTTGGTTTGCATTTGATTTTAATGGCAAGGGGTACACGTTTACGAGGTTATGTCAGGGTTTTTGTGAAGCTCCAACTTTGTACAATGAAGCGCTCAGAAGAAGTATTGAGAATTTGACTTTGTCAGAAGGAACGGCGTTGTTGTCCTATGTTGATGACCTTTTGATCTGTTCAGTGAATGAAGCTGTTTGCAGGGCTGACAGTGTGTCTCTCCTCAAGCATCTTGAAAGAGAGGGCCACAAGGTCAGCCTTTCAAAGCTGCAGTTTGTAAAACAGGAAGTGACCTTCTTGGGGCATGTTATCAAGCCAAACAGCAAAGCATTGTCACAGAAAAGGGTGCAGGGCATAAAAGAAGCCCCAAAGCCTGTAACAAAGAAACAGATGTTGTCATTTTTGGGGATGTGTGCTTATTGTCGAACATTTATCCCCAACTATGCCATTTTAGAGCAGCCCCTACGAGCCCTTACAACAGGGAAAGGGTTGAGGTCGTGTGACAGACTTGTTTGGACAAGTGAAGCTGAGGTGGCATTTGATAACATGAAAACACAGTTGTGTATGGCTCCATCGTTAGGCCTTCCGGTTATCGACCGTCCGTTTACACAGATGGTCGATGAGAGAAATGGCTTTATGGCTTCTGTGCTCCTGCAAAAACACGGTGATCGTTTAAAACCTGTGGCCTATTTCTCAAGCAAACTCGACCCTGTAGCAGCGGGGCTGCCACACTGCCTCCGGGCAGTGGCGGCAGCTGAGCTGGCTGTGATGGCTTCAAGAGAATTTGTGGGCTATGCTGATTTGACCTTAGAAGTTCCGCATGCAGTGTCTTTGATTTTGCAGGAGCAGAGAACATCACACTTGTCTACAGCCCGATGGCTGAGGTATCATACGATTTTGCTTGATATGCCAAATATCACTGTCAAAAGATGTACAAGATTGAATCCCGCGACTCTTTTGCCCACACAACAGGACGGCGAAGAGCATCACTGTTGTTTGTCAGCTCTCGAGCAGGTATGCACACCGCGCCCAGATTTGTTAGACATTCCGCTTGAAAACTGTGACAATGTCCTCTTTGTGGATGGATCTGCGTCGAAAAATCCGCAAACAGGACAGAATAACGTAGGTTATGCGGTAACGACTGAATTTGAAACTGTAAAATCTGGCAGACTGCCATCTCATTACTCCGCACAGGCAGCTGAGTTAGTTGCCCTGACTGAAGCATGCAGACTAATGACTGGTAAATGCGTGACGATTTACACAGACTCGCGTTATGCTTTTGGGGTCACACACGACTTTGGCGCTTTGTGGAAACATAGAAAATTTTTGAAGTCAGACGGCCGACCCATACTGAATGCTACTTTGGTATCTGACCTGTTGGAGGCCATTCTGCTTCCAGACAAGATTGCAGTTTGCAAATGCGCAGCGCATACTAACGATAAAACTTCTATCTCAGCAGGCAACGCCAGAGCAGATATGGCAGCAAAAACAGCGGCAACGACCCAGACTGAAGCTGATACCAGCGCCACCACCTGCGTATCAATTGACATTAACCTTCATAACAACATTTCTCCTTGTTTACAGAGCATGCAGTCTTTTTCCACAGGAGCTGAGAAAAACAAATGGAAGGCGGCAGGCTGCCGCCTTGTGGATGGTGTATGGACATCTGTTGGGGGGAAGCCGTGCCTGCCAAGCCACTTTTTCCAGCATTATTCTAGATTGACACATGGGAAAGATCATGTGTCAAAAGGGGGGATGATTATGCAAATGAAAGAATTGTGGTTTACCAAAGGTTTCACAATATATGCTGAAAATTTTTGCAAAAAATGTGTGATTTGTACCGCGTACAACATTGCACGGGGCATCAAAACACCGCTGGCAAGCCAGCCAGCCCCAGATGGGCCATTTGAATATTTAATGATCGATTTCATTGAACTGACCCCTTGTGGAAAGCAGAAATATTGTTTGGTACTTGTTGATATGTTTTCGAAGTGGGTGGAAATTTTTCCCACCTCAAAACAGGATGCTGCGGCAGTGGCGAAAGCGCTGCTAACCGAGATCCTGCCCCGATGGGGCGTGCCAAAGAAGATAAGCTCAGATAACGGGCGTCATTTCGTCAATGAGACGATCAAACAGGTGGGTCAGTTCTTGGGAATCGATCTGAGAACACACTGTGCATATCACGCTGCCAGCGGAGGTGCGGTTGAACGTGAGAACCAGACGGTGAAGACCAAACTGGCAAAATGTTGCGAAGAAACGGGATTGTCATGGGTGAAGGCACTACCCATTGTACTGATGTACATGAGAATGAGAAAGAGAGTAAAAACGAATTTGAGCCCATTTGAAATTCTATTTGGTAGACCACCATTCATGGGTATAGTGGGGGAAAAAAGGCGGCTTCCATCAACAGATGTGTGTGAGAATGAAATGTTGAATTACTGCAAAGAAATGTCGTGTCTGCTATCTGCTGTTTCTGTGCAGGTAAAAGCAGCCCAGAGCAAGGTAGCAGAGACGTTCCTGCACAACGTCAGACCAGGGGATTACGTGGTGATCCGCGACCTCAGGAGGAAAAGCTGGAGGGCGAAACGGTGGCTAGGACCGTTCCAAGTCTTGCTGGTCACGTACACGGCGGTGAAGGTCGGGGAACGGGCGACTTGGGTTCATGCCAGCCACTGCAGGAAGGTTCCGCCCATATCGGAAGAGCAACAGGAGGAGGAGTCCCAAAGACAGCAGCAAGCTCAACAATAAGCCCTAAAGACAAGCAGGTGCAAGGTCACTCAGAGAAAGTGGTGAGACCAGTGTGCAGAATAAAGCCATTTGTACAGTCAGAGACATTGATCATTGAACTAGCAAAACTTAAAGATTTACTGGCAACAGATCCAAACATTCTAGCAGCAGCAACGAGCGGAGTGAAATACGAGCTGCGAGAAGGAAGCTGGGAGAAGAGGAGGGTTCTGATTGCACAGACAGTATCAGGTTGAAAACTGTACATCAACTAAGACTGATAAGACTCTGAGTGGTTAAAAAGGTATTCTCTGACACAACACAGTTGCAGAATTAGACAAAATGGATCGTTCAAAGCCATGGCATCCATTCAGAATACCAGGAATGTGCGGACTTTGTAAAAGCACGTTAATCTTAACTTTGATATCAGTGACTATTTGTTCTGAAACATCTGTGCTGAACAGCACCATCAGACAGCGTGATAAAAGAGACACATTCACGGAAGTGAAGCTGGTGAAAGGACTGCACGGAAGCATCATCACGATAGAGGAGGGATCAAGTGTGACTTTCAAGTGCAACCCATTCCAGGAGAACTGTCGCGGGTGCAATGGACATACCGAAGAGCACGCACATTTCTACTTCTGCGAAAGCCCATGTGCGTGGACCGACGTAAAAGCATACGCTCATCACTACAGGACGGAATACGATGAAAGATTTCAGGTGTACGCTGAAGACAAAATGGGTAACAACAGATACGAGATGAGAGTGGAATTGAAACGTGCGACGCGTGCTGACCAAGGCAGGTACTACTGTGCCCTGGACTTGGCTGAAACTGACTGGTATGAAACAATAGACATTATGATAGTCGAGGCAACCAGACCACAAGCAGCAACAATGACAACACCTTTCTTGTCACCTGTGCCACCCGAGGTCGAACAGGCTACTGAAGAAGAACTGGCCTGGATGGGGGACGAAGACACAAACAAAGGTCAGATAAATCCTGAAGTAAAGAAAGCAATGATGAAATGCCAGGGGAACAAAGCCTGCGCACTAGCAATGCTGCAGAAAGAGGAACTGGAGATCAAGACAAGCTGCTGGATGTGTCTTCAAATGTCACACGCATGGAAAGCTGTCCCTCTGACGACAGCAACAGTCAACGAAACTAAGTGCCTTATTCCTCAGCAGATGACTGAAGTGCTAAAAACTGTTGTGGACCTGGAAGAGGGAAGAGTACCAACGAAACAGCCTGCTGACGACTGTGATCATATACAACAATACAACAACACTAACATAGCAATTCCACCTTTGAGGGTAACGTATGCCCAGGGTGACGTTTGCGTCTGTTTCAACAGACCAAGACTGTTAAGGACTGGATGGTCTGATTGCAGAATCAAAATCAACATACATGACAGAACAATGGACAATTGTACAGCAGTCATCAACAACAAAGAAATCAACTTCACATGCCCATTCAACAAACCAAACCAAAGTTCACCAGCTGCGGTGTGGGTATGTGGCGACAGAGCTTATCACCATTTGCCTACAAAAGACTGGTCAGGTTGCTGTTATCCAGCCTTGATGAATGTGGGAACCTCTGTGTATTTGCCAAACAAAGTAGGTAAAAGAGAAAAACGAGATATTAATATTTTGCCTGAAGCTCTGCCAAATAGTTATGCAGGATATACATTAACTGACCCGTGGACAACACCGGGAGCAAATATAGGTTGGTCAATTTTCTTAGGGGTGGGTACAGCAGTAACGATAAACAAGATTAATGGGTTAGCATGGACAGTACTAGCGATAGCCAATAGCACAGAAAATGCTTTGACATTAATAAGCGAGGAAATGCGTCAGTTGAGAGAATCAGTTATTCAGAACCGTTTGGTCCTAGACATTCTGACGGCAGAGAGGGGTGGAGTCTGTAAAATGTTGGGGGTATCATGTTGTTTTAATATTCCTGATTACAGTGACAACTTAACTAATATCATCGAGCACATGAGAGAAGCTGTAAAAGAGCCGCCTCCGGCTGCTGGTAGTGAGTGGATGGAGTGGCTGATGTCCGCATGGTCAGGGTGGTTTTTCAGAATAATTCAAACTGTTTTGCCAATTGTTGGTATGGGATTATTAGTTCTGCTCTGTTTACCATGTATCTTGAGGTACATTTCAAGCTCAGTACAAAGACTGATTAGAGCAGGGACAGCCAAAACAATGACATCAGTACAAGCAGTAAAAATAACTATGCGTTCAGCTACTGATGAGCAGCAGTATGACTATGACAGCGACGAGATTTACACAGAGATGTGATAAAAAAAATTTTTTTTTTTTTTTTGCCTTTCTGGAACAATGAACGGGTTTTCCTAAACTTTGATTGTTTAGGTTTTGATATCATTGATTGACTGTACTATTTATTGTTCTTTTATTGTTGTTATTTCTTTTTTCCATTTTAAGAATGATGATATGTTCAGAAGGTTAAAAAAAAAACAGCGGTCATCCGTGTTACGAGGTGATGTACAAGTGGAAGGGTTTGAAATGAGGGACTTTTGAATGTATTTTTGTATTTTGTTTTAAATTTTTCTTTATCATAAGACTGTGAAATCAGAAATGGGGTGATGAAGTTTTCTTCATAAAAGGGTGACCGAGGGTCCAGCCCAGCTGGGGACGCGATAACAGTGTTTATCCGACTAGCCCGGCCTTATATGAATCCTTATTTGCTTGCTAAATAATTGAGGACCTATCCTTACAAAAAACAGCCTAAACTTTTCCATCTTAATTTTTCTACAAGACTCAAGTAAAATGATCAGGTATATGAAAGTCAGCAATGAGGAGTATAACTGTGATGTAAAGACTTGAAGTGATTGTATTCTTGGGGATTCAATAGTAAAATGGGTTTGATTGATTTTAGAAAATAGAAATGAATTTTTATTATTTTATTGGTTATCAGAGAATGATAAACAGGGGGGAGATGTTAATGAAAAATGTATTGTTCTTGTGTCCATTCATTTAAACTTGTTGATTTCATTTGAGTGTGTGTAAAAGCATCTGACCATATACTTCTGTGAGGGTTTTCTAACAGCTGAAGAAGGGACAGGAAGACAGGGTGATAAAACTTACACCTGAGCACAAGAAAGGATCCAGCCAGGAGAATACAGGGGTCCCATGCCCTCCCCTTAGGGGACAAAGAACAGCAGGAGGTCATTTAGATTGTAAATGAAGGTCTTTTGGCTTCTCAGGGACAAGGAACAGCAGGAGGTCATTTAGATTGTAAATGAAGGCCTTTTGGCTTCTCAGGGACAAAGAACAGCATGACCTGCCCAGGGGGGGGGGGGGGGGTAGAACCAGTCCATACTGGCTTGAGATATGAGATGTCTTTAAGGAAATTTACAGAGACTGGGAAAGGAGGAGTCAAGAATGTCAGAAACCTGTATAAAATGTCTCAGTTTTATTATGTCAACGGGATTGTTTCTTACAAGCTGGGTGGCTGCGGCTTTGTAACGCATCCTCAGAGAATAAAGCCTTTTCTTCTTTATTACAATTTTGCCTTTTGAGTGTTCCTTAACCCTGTGATGCTGTTTTTCCCAGTGAGATAAAAATTGCTATTACACACGTGCCGCGGCTAATCCTCTTCCTTCTCAACAGAGGCAGCGGCTTACAACGTAGGCATGGAGGACCACCAGGCAGAAGAACACTTTGAGCGAGACGCTCCCTTTCGGCTGTGTACTGCAACAATACAACAGAGTTCAATGGTTTCAGCGGTATACAAGCGCTCAACAGTAATACCTTCTCTCTTCTGAACAGGGCAGAGGCCTTCAATGGGACGTGTGGAGACCACCAGGCGGAGAGGACACTTGAGCGAGACACTCCACTTCGGCTGTGCACTGTAACCAGGTAGCAGGGTTTAACTATTCAACAGCGCAATAAACATTCAGTTAAAATACCTTCCCTCGTTCTGAACAGGGCAGCGGCTTTCGTGAGGGGCGTGTGGAGACCACCAGGCGGGGAGGATGCTTTAAGCGAGACACTCCACTTCAATTGTACACTGTAACAATGTAGCAGGATTTAGCAGTTCAACAGCATATAACACATTCAGCATTAATAGAGCCGAGCTGTCTCAAAGTGGTAAGTTGGGCGTTCGATATATCAAAACCTTCCTTGGAGACAGCGGGTGAAAGACTGTAAGGAGAGAGTGCACAGCAGACTACTATTACCTCTCCACACGATAAACTTCATTCCATAACACAAACCGTGTGAATCGTCACTTCAGGCACTGCATTCCACTCGCACACCGTGCATTCGGGCCAGCACTCACCCACCGGTCTTTCTCCCACCAGATCAACTCTCGTCTCTCACAAGGGCTCAACTTCTCTCCAGAGACAGCAGAAGACGGGTGCAGCGATCGTCACATTCAGCGAAGGAAGGACAAAAGTTGGAGACAGATCAATAATTCACTCGGTGTACTAGTTCACTCGTGCCACACGCTTTCCAAACTCTCTCCACACCACTTCAGTGTTAGTGCACATAAACAACGAATCCAATACTCATCACTTTGTGTCTTTCCCACTGCTGACGATAATCCCTTGGGTTTTCGTTGACAAATACTTCACTTTCTTCTTTCCACTTCTTAACTTCAATCTTCGCCTGCTTCACAGCCCAGCCTCAAATACAAAACAACCCGCCGACAAACACAGTATCTCACGGGAGGAGAACCACCCCGACAGTCTGTTTCCTCTCTCTTTTTAAAGCCCCATCTGAATACGTGTTCCTCTCACCGCTCTCTGTAATTACTCCACACTTGCTGTCAATCGGGCAATTGGCCTCGCTGCCATGGCAACAGATTCGCAGTGCAATGAGACGGGCGTCCACAGGAGGTCTCCAAATAACACTGCATTCACACGGGCTTTTAATCTTTTTTTCTAATTATTATTTGTCACACCGTGACAATAACATTGGTTATGCACTTATTGCATTGCATTGCACACCAGAACTAACTCCTTCCCATTTTCGTTAAAGATATAACATGTTGCATTGCATTGCACAAATTATATAACGTTGTGCATTGAAAATAACATATAGGCTATGCACTTCTTGCATTGAATTGCATTGCACACCAGAACTAACTGAATCCCATGTTCATTATAGAGATAACATGTGTTGTTGCAATGCATTACACAAACGATCTAACGTTGTGCATTGAAATATAACATAGGGTTATGCACTTTTTGCATTGCATTGCACACCAGAACTAACTCCTTCCCATGTTCATTAAAGAGATAACATGTTGCATTGCATTGCACAAACGATCAAACGTTGTGCAATGAAGAATAACATATAGGTTATGCACTTCTTGCATTACATTGCATTGCACACCAGAAATAACTCAATCCCATGTTCATTAAAGAGATAACATGTGTTTGTTGCATTGCATTGCAACAAACAATCTAACGTTGTGCATTGAAAATAACATAGGTTATGCACTTTTTGCATTTTATTGCATTTGCACACCATAACTAACTGCTTCCCATGTTCATTAAAGAGATAACAGGTTGCCATGCATTACACAAGCGATCAAACGTTGTGCATTGAAATATAACATAGCTTATGCACTTTTTGCTTTGCATTGCATTGCACACCAGAACTAACTCCTTCCCATGTTCTTTAAAGAGATAACATGTTGCATTGCATTGCACAAACGATCAAACGTTGTGCACTGAAGAATAACTTTGGTTATGCAATTTTTGCATTGCATTTGCACACCAGAACTAACTCCTTCCCATGTTCATTAAAGAGATAACATGTCGCATTGCAAGTCCATTGCATTTGTCGTAGAAATTTTAAACTGTATATTAAACTAACCATGTTTCTAACCATATTTAACATCTAACCTTCTCTTTTCAGGCCTAACATGATAACACTTTGAAACACAATGTACTAAAACGTTTTGTCCTGTGTTTTTGGATGTTGTATTCATACCCCTTTGACTTTGGTTGTGTGAGTGTATAAATAACACATTTGGGAATTGAAACTAGACAGATGACTAAATTTGAACCTTGTGATTAACAATGAAGTAATCATTAAAGCAAAGTTCCCTTTCGAAAGCTACAATCGATGCTGCGCTGCTCAGCGCATTGGGAACATATTTTATCGTGACCAGCTGTGAATAGTGTGTATAACACGTCGATGGAATTGACCCGGAGGTAATATAGCCTCGGTCGGTGACGTCATCGGCGCGCCCCCGCGACACGAGGCTATAAGTAGATGAGCCACAGGTGCATCATCAGGTCTTTTGTCTTCAGACCATTACTGTGCAGTGTGTGCGTTGAAACTCTCTCTCTACCTTCGTTCTGATACAGATCTGTTGCTAGGAGTTAGTTTATTCAGGCAGTGTGCAGAATTTTCATCTCTCTCATTTCAAAAATCTTTTTCTCTCTCGCTACATCATAGAGTTTAAAAAGTAAAAAAAGAAGTGAAATGAGTCAACAAAGCAATAAGCGCTGTGTTCCTCCATGCTCCCGTCCCATGTCTGAGCTGGATACACACGATTATTGCTTTGTTTGTTTGGGGGAAGAGCACGCGGTACTGGCGATAGAGAAAGGCGGGTGCGAGCATTGTGATCAGCTCACAGTTAAGATGCTTCGCTCCAGTCTGAACTATTTCCAGTCCGCACCCGCATTACCATCGTGGGGCTCTCGTATGGATCTGCATGACGAGCAAGAGACGGGTCCGTCCCTTTCGCTTGCTGCGTCACCAGATCCTAACATCCCTTCCCGTGATCTCGAAGCGCGCTCCGGTGCTTCTTCGGTTCACGAGGGGGATGATATATCTCTTGGTTCGTCAGATCATAACGAGCAGCCAGCCTCTGAGCATTCCTCCCGTGAAAAAAGATCTGTTGAGGAATTGCTAGAGGTGGTGACTCGCGCGGTGGCCAGGTTACAGCTTGACTGGCCACGCGACCAAGATACCCCCAAACCCAGTAAGCTTGAGGATAGGTTTCTGTCCGGTGGCAGGGGGGAGAGAACATTACATCAGTCTCTCCCCTTTTTCGAGGACCTCCATGACGAGCTGTCTAAGTCATGGAGTAAACCATATACTTCTCGCGTTTTTGTGCCCTCGACGTCGACTTTTTCGACTATCGTGGGTGCGAAAGCACGGGGGTATACGTATTCGTCGTCCTCCGCGTTTCAACGGCGTGATTTTCACTACCGTGAAACCGGAGCAGATGCATGTACTGTCGCAAGAGCTGCAGACTCTTCTGAGCAAAGAGGCCATAGAACGTGTTCCTCTTCCAGAGAGGGAGTCAGGTTATTACAGCAGATACTTCCTAGTACCCAAAAAGGATGGGGGGTTGCGTCCAATCTTAGATCTTCGAGGCTTAAACCGCACAGTCAAAGCACTCAAGTTCAAGATGTTAACCGTCAAGACGGTCGTGTCGCAAATACAACATCACGATTGGTTCGTCACGATCGATCTGAAGGACGCATATTTTCACATAGAAATATTGCCACAACACAGGAAGTTCCTGAGGTTCGCTTTCGGGGGCGAAGCGTACCAATTTCGGGTTCTTCCATTCGGTCTAGCACTGTCACCCCGCACATACACAAAATGCATGGATGCAGCACTGGCTCCATTACGACTCCAGGGCATTCGCATTTTGAATTACATAGACGATTGGTTAATACTAGCACAATCACGAGAGATGGCGCTCCAACACAGAGACATCATGTTAGCTCATCTAGTTTCTCTAGGGCTGAAACTCAACACCAAGAAAAGTGTTCTTTCTCCTGCTCAGAGAACGAATTATCTCGGGATCGTTTGGGATTCGGTTACGATGCGGGCACAAATGTCTCCCGCTCGAATCGAGACCATTCGGCAGACCATGACCAAAGTCAAGCTAGGCCAAGATCGTACTGTTCGACAGTATCAAAGAATGTTAGGTCTCATGGCATCAGCCTCCACGGTGATTCCTCTGGGGCTGTTGCACATGAGACCGTTTCAGTTGTGGCTAAAAGCCAGAGGTTTTCATCCAAGAGCCAATCCTCAAAGGCTAATAAAAGTGACGCGCCGCGGGCTTCGTACACTATCTCTGTGGCTCAGACCCCGGTTCCTCGCCTTGGGTCCCACTTTAGGGGCGCCGTGTCGTCGCAAACTGCTAACGACGGACGCCTCCCTGACAGGCTGGGGAGCGGTCTTGGAGGGCCGTCCAGCTCAAGGGGAATGGGAGGGTCATCAGCTCGATTGGCACATCAATTGCCTTGAGCTGATTGCTTATGGCCATATTTCTGGCTCTGAAATATTTTCTCCATCAATTGAGGGGCTGTCATGTCCTAGTGCGGGTGGACAACACAGCAGCAGTCTCGTTTATAAATCACCAGGGAGGTCTGCGCTCATGCAATCTGAACAGAATAGCGAGGCAGATTTTTCTCTGGGCCCAGGGCAAGTTCCTGTCACTCAGGGCAGTATACATCCCAGGGCATTTGAATGTGGGAGCAGATCTATTGTCCAGACAGACACTACCGACGGGGGAATGGAAACTCCACCCAAAGGTAGTGAAACAGATTTGGACCAAATTTTACGAAGCGGAGGTGGACCTCTTCGCTTCCCAACAGACAGCGCAATGCCCCCTCTACTTCTCTCTGAGTCACCCGGCTCCTCTGGGTCTGGATGCGATGGCGCACACATGGCCCAAGATGCGCCTTTATGCGTTTCCTCCAGTTTCTCTGCTCCCGGGAGTTCTAGCCAGAGTTCGCCAACAAGGGTCTTGCCTCTTGCAGATAGCGCCACGTTGGCCGAACAGAGTGTGGTTCTCGGAGATAATAGCTCTCCTCGACGGCTCGCCGTGGGCGATTCCGGAGAGGAGGGACCTTCTGTCTCAGGCGGAGGGCACGATATTCCATCCCAGGCCCGACCTGTGGAATCTTCATGTTTGGCCCCTGATGGGAACCAATTAAGAGACACTGGGCTTTCGCCGGATGTTATTGAGACCATTCTGAGTGCTAGGGCTTCCTCCACTAGAAGAAGTTATGCTATTAAGTGGGGTGTTTTTGAAAGGTGGTGCGTTGAACACAATGTAGATCCAGTTAACTGCCAGATTGCTTCAGTGCTGGACTTCATGCAAGAGAAATTATCAACAGGCACATGTCCTGCCACTCTTAAGGTTTACGTGGCCGCTCTTTCGGCTTGCCACGCCTTAGTTGATGGGGCGCCACTTGGGAGACACCCTCTGCTTTCACGCTTCCTTCGGGGAGCCAGGCGACTGAGGCCTCCAGTAAGAACCAAGATCCCTTCATGGGATTTAGCTATAGTTCTTGAGGGTCTGGTTGACACCCCCTTTGAACCAATAGAATCAGCGTCTGATAAACTTCTGACTCTAAAAATGGTTTTTCTGATGGCAATAACTTCCTTGAAGAGAATTGGGGATATGCAGGCTCTGTCTATCTCGCCATCCTGCTTAGACTTTGCCCCAGGTATGGTGAAAGTGATTTTGCATCCACATCCTGATTTCCTGCCTAAGGTTCCATTTTCGGCTGTACATCCTGTCACTCTTGAGGCTTTCTGCTCCCCGCCGTTCTCAACAGCAGGAGAGCAGGAGCAGGAGAGATCTCATAGGCTGTGTCCAGTCCGTGCTCTTCAGGCTTACGTCCACCGCACTAGCCAGTGGCGTAAGTCGGAGCAACTGTTCGTCTGTTATGGGGGCAGCAACAGAGGAGGAGCTGCTACCAAGCAGACTATGTCTCATTGGGTCAGGGATGCTATTGCTCTTGCTTATGAGGCGCGCGGGCAAACTTCGCCTATAGGTCTTAGAGCTCACTCCACCAGGGGGGTCGCCTCTTCTAGTGCTCTGGCAAGGGGGGCCCCTTTGCAACATGTTTGTGATGCGGCAGGTTGGTCCTCTCCGCACACATTCATAAGATTTTATAGTTTGGATGTTCATTCCACTCCGGGCTCTCATGTCCTTGAGTCGACATCGCAAGCTAATGTCTAGGCCTTCTTACGTTCTTGTGAAACACACCTGCACAACCGTGGGAGTCCAGACATGTTCAAGCACGGCGGCGTGGGTATTCTCGTTCCCAATGCGCTGAGCAGCGCAGCATCGATTGTAGCTTTCGAAAGGGAACGTCTCCTGTTACTTATTGTAACCTTGTTCCCTGAGAAAGCGGAACGAGATGCTGCGCTACTTTGCCGTGCTGAAGATGTCCCGGGACTGCTCTTCAGACAAAATATCCTGATGATGCACCTGTGGCTCATCTACTTATAGCCTCGTGTCGCGGGGGCGCGCCGATGACGTCACCGACCGAGGCTATATTACCTCCGGGTCAATTCCATCGACGTGTTATACACACTATTCACAGCTGGTCACGATAAAATATGTTCCCAATGCGCTGAGCAGCGCAGCATCTCGTTCCGCTTTCTCAGGGAACAAGGTTACAATAAGTAACCGGAGACGTTTGCTTTACCTAGTAACAGAAGGGTTTGCATATGAAGAACCAATCAAATTGTGGGGAAATTATGTAATGCGGTATGACATTTTTTGCCATACCTCCTTATTCTATAAAAACTGTTGTATTCTTGTATACTGGGGAATTCTCAATGGAATTTGTCTGAGATCCTCCCGGCCTTGCTTCTTGGGAAAGATTCCCTGAGAACTGCTCGGGAAGATCTCCTGGCCGTGATTAAAGCATTTAGAGGACATTTGCTAAGGTCTGTTTGTCAATTATTCCTGCGCAGGAAGAAATCTAGTTAGGGAAGCAAGTTAGTTAGTTAGACTATTTATTAAGCGTCGATTGGAGACGTTAGGGATCGTCGATTGGAGACGGCCCAGGGAGATCGTCGATTGGAGACGGCCCCGGTATTAAGCGTCGATTGGAGACGTTAGGGATCGTCGATTGGAGACGGCCCAGGGAGATCGTCGACTGGAGACGGCCCCGGTAGACTTAGGTACTTAGTTAGGTTTAGGGAAAAATCCACGACAATTTGGCGAGCCAGAGATCCAGGAGTCCTCGGAATCTCCCTCTGTCGGATCGATGGGAGCGAGGAACCACGTTGTCTTCACTCTGCCAGACTGCAGAACCCTGTTCGACAGAGGGACCATTCCAGTCGGGCTAAAAG
The DNA here is from genome assembly GCA_022828995.1 of Vimba vimba. Classification (NCBI taxonomy): domain Eukaryota; kingdom Metazoa; phylum Chordata; class Actinopteri; order Cypriniformes; family Leuciscidae; genus Vimba; species Vimba vimba. Next base: position 22,266,790 of record CM040832.1, on the reverse strand, counting down.
GACCTAAAGTATTAAGGTAGGTAGGATGACTGACCTCAGCACTTTTCCTTTAAAATGCTTTTAAATTAATTAAAAGGTTTAACTAAAAATTAGTCTATTCTGTAAAATTTTAAAGAAAATTGGTGATCAGATTTAAGGATTTAAAGAGAAAAAAAGATATGTTTTTACCTTTGCTATTAAGGGCAATGAATGATTGTGGTTAAATTCAACCAAATTAGTATATGTTGAGTATTTTATTTGTTGTTTTTGAGAGTGCGCCTAGAAAGCTGTTGATGAAACTTTGTTCTGCAAATAGCAACTTGTCATACTGGAAACCAGATCCAGGAGGGGAAAATACCCTGAGATGCTGTAGTAATGAAACTTGCTTTTTGTTTGAAGTTTTGTTTGAAAAAGACTTTGATTTTGATTGAATTAAAGAAAGATAAAGAAAGATTCCATGTGGAAACAAGATAGATAGTAAACGATCAATATTGTTATCCTGAGATTTATGAATTTTTACATTTTGAAATCAATTTAGAAATTGATAAAATTATAAATCATAATAATAGGAATATGCATTCTGTGATAATTAGGACATTTTGAGTAAAGAATAAACTTTTATGAGTTAGACTTTAATTATGTATTTATGTAGATGAGATATATAAAACCGAGCAACAGGTGCTCTTAAAGTGATGAATAAATAGTACTATATGAATTGCACGTGTTTAAATATTATACTTTCTATATGAAGACGTCTAGAATTTGTATCCCGTCATCCCTGGGAGACAGTGTGGAAAAATGTTTTTGATCCATGACATTCTAAGAGTCAATGGTTTATGTTAACTGGGATAATTGTTCTGCATTGTGCATAGTATGATAATGAGATTGAGTGTCCAATTTAAATATAAATTGTGATTTGAACAAGCACATAACAGACATCTTAGAGCCATTTTATTTTGGTTTCTTGTAAAAGAGAAAAGACAAAGAATTATTTTGGTTTGCAGAATACACTGTATTAATTAGAGTTTTCCTGTGTTTTTTCTGCGTCTTTGCAAAGAAGAAGTGCTTGCTTTTTTCCGCAATGAAGGACTAAGCTTTTTAATAAATTGAAGAATTGCTGTGTTGTAAACCAGAAGAGACTTTTGGAAATTAAGCTGTTTAATTTGATTTTTGCGGTTCTCTGAGTGTTCAAGATTTCAGACAGCTACCTTGACAATGTGGGATGCAGAAAAACAAAAGAGGAAGTGGGTCCTGCAGCCGCCCTCCTGAAAGAGGAAGTTGAGACTTCTGAGAGGGGTCAGCATGGGGAGACTGAGACAGTGCAAAGGTGACAGTTCACTTGAGACTTTTCCTAAAGACAATTTTGCCATGCATTATGAAATTTTGTGGCAGGATGGATCAAAAGCCAGACCGATGAGAGTGCCATCACAGCCTGACGATCCAATGTATCAGCCTGAAGTTCAACTGAATGACAATCCACACAGAAAGACAATCAGCCTTGTGGACCAGGTGCTGCATTTTCAATGATCACTACAGAGACCGTTTCAAATTTAGTTATTATTAACTTGATTGTTTTTTATTATCCACTGGTTTCAGCAATTCTTCATATTTCTTCATATTCTTCTCTGTTTAAACTGACTCTTTGAATCTGCTTTCAATAGGTAGTTCAATAGCAGAAGTGAGAGCATGACTCACCAATCAGTTAAAACTGAGGCTGGATATGGCAGTGAGAGTTATGTAAAAGCATTAATAGGTTATTGACTATGCAGAATTCTATGGAAAAGAAAAATATAATATAGGGCACAGGGTGTCTAAAGAGAAATTATGACTTGAAAAGTAAAAATATTGGTCACTCCATTTCATTTAAAGGTAATTTTCTAGATTCAATAGAAATGTTTTCTAATTCTAAACTTTTGAAATCACATGCTGTCATCATCATGGGTACGAGATGGAAATGTTATTTTCTTTTTGTCCATGGATCAAAGGTTGTGTGAAGATTTCCAAATCTTCTTTTAAATAGCTTATGAGCAGCAACAAAAAGTTGGAATATTGAAATTGTGCAAAAAATGACAAATTGCAATTGAGAAATTAAAACTGATTCTCTCAACTGCAATTGTAGGTCTATATGATTATTATTAAAAGTGTTTAATCTATTTGATTTTTGAAAAGCTAGGTTTACGTCCACTGTGTAAACTCAAACACATGGCGACTGCATCGGACAATTGAAAAATGATATCCTAACGTTTAGACACTGTTGCAAGGGGAATGCCACAGTGTGTCTACGTTCAGTAGTTTCTGTCGTCGTCGAACTTTGTTACCGTTCAGATTTAGTGGTATTCCACTCCTAATATATGTTCCCCATTCAGTTCATAAACTGCTATGGCAGACAAGAATGTATGAATCTCTGGCCAGAGAGGGGTGTGTGAAAGTGTGTGAAAGTGTGTGAAATATGGTGTTCAACGACAAATAAATTATGTCAATCAAAACAGCTGTATCTAAATTTATCAAATATGAACCATAGGTTAAAATATACCCAACAAAACAACGACCATGGATGATTTTGACTAACTATCCTGGTCTGGGTTTAAAACTGTGGCAGAAATAAACAATGCCACACCTGCGCAGCGTATAACTTTGGGAAGGCAGAGAGCAAGCAAGCTTGCCCTGTCCACCCCATATTTAACTTTTTCCTTCTTACAGGATGTCATGATGGATCTCATCGAACAGAACTGATTCTGTTCCAAATGTATGAAATATTGTCTTGCTACAGTTTAACATGAAATTTTACAGGTCTCATCAAAAAAGGACGACCGGCCAGACAAGTAGATGAGTCTGGCGACATGATACATGATGTTGTCACTAACAAAAATACTTAAGGTCTCCATTCACAGGTTGTTCTTGTGGTTTACTCCACAAACAAGGTCACCTCCGTTTAAGCATCTCGACTTAAACTACACCAACCAGCCCTCAGCAACGAAACTCAAACGCCAACAGCAATACCAACGACAACGCACAGCGTCAAGTGGGGGATCAAGGACGTGCTAGTTTAACGTTCCTCCCTTGCCGACGTGGGAAAGCCCATTGCAACGGTTCGCAAAGAATCACCCTGGTGAAGATGGAACGTCCATTGGGCAACGAGATGATCAACACATCTGGAGGAAGATGTGGACCACCTAATGGTTTAAGCTTAGCATAATAATTAATTTTGTGTGATGTTTATTGATGTTTTATTTGGTTCGATCAAACTGTACTGTACTGAGTATTTAGATCTCATGATTTGAACAATTATGAATTAATTTGAAAATATTTCAGGTATATGTAAATTGGAAAGAGGAAAATCTCTTAATTCTGTAGAGTATAGGGACTCTAACTAGGTACATTACTGTAAAGATAATAAATAATCTAGGAACTATTTTTGAAGAAACTTGAGGGTTTTAGAACCCTAATTCAGATATCATAGATGCTAAAAAAATGAATTAATAGTTGTAATAGTTGTTCTCTAATATGGAGGATAAGTTACTTTGCCGGACTCGGTCCGAATAGATAATTGGGTAAACTTCTATAGCGATTAATTAATGACTAAATTAAATATTTTTTAGGTGTTTCCATTTGTTAAAATAGCAAAAGAAAACTTTCAAAAGGAGATTGATTTTGGGACACATATTTAATTTCTGGATTAGTATTATTTAAAGAAGTTACCAGTGTGATTATTGAAATGTTCCTTTCATGTATTGTCTAATGTCTGTATTTGATATCTGAGAGGTGACTGCGGGTCTAGTCTATCTAGGAATACAGTAACAGTGCTTGCTTATTTAGCCCGGCTTCCAGAAATGAAATATGGACTTGCTTTGTTGAGAAAGGTCTTCAACGTGTTAAAATATATATATGTAGTGGGCACAAAGTTAAAACCAAAACCAAGAACAATGTAACACAAACATGTCAAATTTAAACTAAACTGAATCTAAACAGTTAAGACATTTTAGTGAAATAGAATATTTGCTCATAAAGCAAAATTCTAAAAAGCTTTCTTAATTCAGAATGAAGTTACAGATTTAATGATCTGGATCAATGGATTCATTATGAACTATTCCGCATTGCCAATAAATAGAGGCAGGACATGTTATGTCCATCAGTTAATTCTGGGAAAAATAGGATGGTAGGAAGAAAGGTAAATATAGCTGCGAGCAGCGATTACGGGCCCAAGCCGGTGGCACCGCAACCCCGATGCCTTTAGTTACCTAAAGGTGGCGGTGCCGCCGGCTTGGGCCCTCCATCGCTGCTCGCAGCTATATTATATATATATATATATATATATATATATATATATATATATATATATATATATATATATATACAACTGCTCAAAAAAATTAAAGGAACACTTTGAAAACACATCAGATCTCAATGGGGAAAAATATCATGCTGGATATCTATACTAATATGGACTGGGTAATGTGTTATGAACGAAAGGATGCCACATCGTTTGATGGAAATGAAAATAATCAACCTACAGAGGATTGAATTCAAAGACACCCCGGAAATCTAAGTGAAAAAATGATGCAGCAGGCTTGTCAATTTTGCTGAAATTTCATTGCAGCAACTCAAAATGGTTCTCAGTAGTTTGTATGGCCCCCACGTGCTTGTATGCATGCCTGACAACGTCGGAACATGCTCCTACTGAGACGACGGATGGTGTCCTGGGGTATTTCCTCCCAGATCTGGACCAGCGCATCACTGAGCTCCTGGACAGTCTGAGGTGCAACCAGGTGATGTCAGATGGACCGAAACACAATGTCCCAGAGGTGTTCTATTGGATGTAGGTCAGGTGACCCTTCAATGGTATCATTCCTTCATCCTCCAGCAACTGCCTGCATGCTCTCGCCACATGAGGCCGGGCATTGTTGTGCACCAGGAGGAACCCAGGACCCACTGCACCAGCATAGGGTCTGACAATGGATCCAAGGATTTCATCCCAATACCTAATGGCAGTCAGGGTGCCATTGTCTAGCCTGCAGAGGTCTGTGCGTCCCTCCATGGATATGCCTCCCCAGACCCTCACTGACCCACCACCAAACCGGTCATGCTGAACGATGTTACAGGCAGCATAACATTCTCCACGGCTTCTCCAGACCCTTTCCTGTCTGTCACATGCTCAAGGTGAACCTGCTCTCATTTGTGAAAACCACAGGGCACCAGTGGCGGACCTGCCAATTCTGGTGTTCAATGGGAAATGCCAATCAAGCTCCCTGGTGCTGGGCAGTGAGCACAGGGCCCACTAGAAGACGTCGGGCCCTCAGGCCACCCTCATGAAGTCTGTTTCTGATTGTTTGGTCAGAGACATTCACACCAGTGGCCTGATGGAGGTCATTTTGTAGGGTTCTGGCAGTGTTCATCATGTTCCTCCTCGCACAAAGGAGCAGATACCGGTCCTGCTGATGGGTTAAGGACCTTCTACGGCCCTGTCCAGCTCTCCTAGAGTAGCTGTCTGTCTTCCTGGAATCTCTTCCTGGAATCTCCTCCATGCTCTTGAGACTGTGCTGGGAGACACAGCAAACCTTCTGGCAATGGCACGTATTGATGAGCCATCCTGAAGGAGCTGGACTGCCTGCGCAACCTCTGTAGGGTCCAGGTATCGCCTCATGCTACCAGTAGTGACACTGACCCTAGCCAAATGCAAAACTGGTGAAAAACAGTCTGAAAAGATGAGTAGGGAAAAAATGTCAGTGGCCTCCACCTGTAAAACCATTCCTGTTTGGGGGTTGTCTCACTGTTGCCCATCTAGTGCACCTGCTGTTAATTTCATTAACACTAAAGCAGCAGAAACTGATTACCAACCCCCTCTGTTACTTAACTGACCAGATCAATATCCCAGGAGTTTAACTGACTTGATGCTATTCTCTGATTAAAAAGTGTTCCCTTTATTTTTTTGAGCAGTATATATATATATATACAGTATATATATATAACAAAAGATATATACATTATATATCAGACAAGTAATATTCTCTGTCTTGTCACTTCACAAAAAAATGGTACAAATTGTACTACTGACTATTTAAACAGAGCAGTGTAATTTTGATAAGTTAGGTTGACTATTTTATAATTATATTTTATTAGGGCTATAATGAACAGGCTGCGATGTCAAGATTGCAATGCGGTGTGTGTGTGTGTGTGTGTGTGTGTGTGTGTGTGTGT